>OX359280.1:23889784-25099784 GCA_947179155.2 Hedera helix
ATATTCAACCTTTCAAGCTAGGTTCTCATCACTTCTAGCAACATATAACACATAATTATCCATGAATCATGCTTTCTTGCTTTCAATATATACATGAATAGTGCACCACCATTGTTCTAGCAATTTTGAGCTTAGGTTTTCATCCAATACCAAACATGAAGCACATAAACTCACAAAAATCACATAATCAACACATATATCTCAAAGATACATGCATGACTAGTCTTATTCTTGCATAGAAGCACATAAACATGAAGTTTTATTACAAGAACATGGTTATACCTTCTTATGACCCTTCTTCTTCTTGCTACAAAGCTAGCTAGAGATAAATTCTCCACATTGATGTCTAAATATGCTCCTCTTATACACTTTTTCTTGAAATCCTCTAAGATTTGGCAAACCCTAAACTTTCTCTTCTCTTCTCTCTCTCACTTGCAAATTTTCGGATGATGAAATGAAAATGAGCTAAGTGAACTTGATGCTTACTATATATAAGTTGTATATAATCTCTACCAACTAACTCACCATGGTTAGTTTAACTTTTGCATGGTTAGGGGCAATCATGTCATTTTCCATAACCAACTAAGGATAGCTTGGACAATAATCACAAAAAGGATACCATATTCATTCTTTATATTATCAAGGGCATTTTAGACTTTTGCAAATTTTTCTAGATAATTTAATTTCCATTTAAATTCCTTAAAAATTATTTCTTGCTCATTTTTAATCCAATTCAAGTTCACTTTGATCTAAATTTGTTTCACTATACTTGAATTTTATTCTAACACCAAATAGTCCATAATTGGCTTGTCTCATAACACTTGTCACACTTTAAAATATTAATTTTCATAGCTTATAAACATATTTACAATATTTGAATTTTTTCCACATTGCATATCTTTACACACATGGTTCATCCCCATTTAATAAAATTAAACTCTTTTATTGTCTCATCAAAATGGATGTTCCATTTTTGAGAAACTTGCTTCAATCTATAAATGGATCGTTGTAGCTTACAGACTTGATTTCTTCCCACCTTTGAAACAAAACCCTTCGATTGTATCATATCTACACCATCTTCTAGTTTCCCATTGAGGAAGGTCGTTTTCACGTCCATTTGCCAGATCTCATAGTCATGATAAGCTGTAATTGTAAGAAAAATCCAAATGGACTTGAGCATCGCTACTGGTGAGAAGGTTTCATCATAGTCAACACCTTATCTTTGTCTGAAACTGTAATATCCCAAATATTTTCAAAGTGATCTAACAAGATCTAAGCAAGGTTGTCAATTCAAAACCTAAGATCGATTGCTCAAACATATCTTGAGCTATTTTAAAGAATATATATGACTCGAAACTACGATCGTATACAACTAAAAGGTTAAAAATCTTTAACCGAATTTGTGTTCTGTGATTAGTAAGGCTTGAATTGAGCTTTTAAATGTGCTGTATGAATTATCTATGTGTAGGATTTTGTGTTTTGGTTCAAGTAGTTAACCTTAACACTTATTAAAAATCAGAAGTCAATTTAGGGTAAAAACCTAAATTGGAAAAAGAGTTAAAACCTAAACCCTAACCCTAGGGTCTAAACCCTAGGACGTCTGTAGGACGTCTTACATTTCACAAGATAGTGATAATATGAGGTTTAGATGTCAGGGAACCAATAAATTTTTTTGGGGAAAAAGACGAAAAAGACACGATTTACGAGAAAACGTTTGTCGTCTTTTTGAACGTTCTTTTCGACGTTTGGACTTTTTCCATTTCACGATATAACATTTATACGGGGAATAGATACCAGGGAGCCACTGATATTTTTCCCAAAATAAAACGTAAAACGCTCTTCAAACGAAAACGCTTTCCGTTTTTGATCAAACCGTTGATGGATACAGTGTTTGTATGCAACACTAGTGCGTGATAAGCAATAAAATATTTTCTCGAAAAGTGTGTCGGGAATAAGACGAAATAGGGAAAAGATAAAAATAAATATTATTTTTGACTTATTGGTCTTCTAACCATTTTTTGAGAAATGGTCGTCAAAAACACTATTCACCGAAAAACGTGCCAAGTCTTTTGGACTTTTTACTTTACAGAAAAGTGTTTATTCGGAACAAAACTCAGTAATATCAAAATTTTAAATCAGTATAAGTTAACCATTTAGTTGGAATCAGACTGTTATATAATTAAACTGGTAATTCATCCGTGTTGTTTTCTTCAAATGCAACATGAGACAGGTTAACATAAAATTTGAATAATCAAATTTATGAGATTAATACCTAATTATAATATTCAGTCATAATTAGTGTCTGGAATGAAAGAAATTTATCAATCGCGTCGCCCGTTAAATGTATTTGAGAAAAATACACGGAAGATTATCCGAGATTAATTCAAGAAAAACTTTGAGGGTCAGACGAGACATCATATTAATACTGTATGATGTATTTTATGAATAAAATATGTATAACTAATTAAAACTTAAATTACTGATGCAAAATATTTTAAATTAATCGCACGCGATTTATTCGATATACAGAAGTCGGAAGAAGGAGCTCACCAAGCTTGCTTTGGAAGCTAATAAGAAGTGTGTTGGAGAAGCTTTGTTAAGCTTGTTCACGAAGCTTGGTCTTAATGACCTAAATACCCTAACTTTGAAAGTCTTATAAATAGAAGGCTTAAGTTCATTAGTTCTTTACCATTTTGAAAGCTAAAGAGCAAATATAGAGAGAGTTCTTGTGAGACAAGAATCGATTGCAAAGAAATAGTTAAAGCTTGCAATAATAACAGGTACGATTCTTAGTTATTGTAAAGTTTTATTTTATCGATGAGGCTCAAGAACACAAGTCGTAGCCATGTACGATTTTTCGTTCTCTGTGTTCCTTATGACTTGAGCAAGTCGTTGTTATGTCAAATTTCATTTCATAGTTTAAAGTTCAAGAACATACGTCGTATCCATGTACGGTTTATCCGTTCTCCGTGTTCTTCGTATGTTCTGGAGTATTATTATAAATTGTTATAATTAAGTAAACAAGTTGTTATAATGTCCAAATTTTGTCAATTATAAAGTGTTATAATCACATATGTAAGCAGTTATAATGCTCAAATTATTTCAAGTATGAAATCCAAAAGCTAAAGAACATAAGTCGTTACCATGTACGATTTTTCGTTCTTCGTGTTCTTCGTGTGTTCTTGAGCAAAAGTCATAATTTCTACATAAGTACGTCTATGATTTGGTAATTTAGTGTTATGGGATGATGAAATATGATGGCCTTGCTAAATAATGCTTGTGGCATCAAGTTTTAGTAGTCGAAACGAAGAACGATGAAACTTTGTTCTTCGTGTTCTTCGTGTTCTTCAATTCGTTTTTCGTGTTCTTGAGAAAAAGTCATGAAATCTTATATAAGTAGGTTTATGATTTTGTTATTTTTATGTTATGAAGTGATACGGAGTGTTAAAACATGTTATCTTAGCAAATTAATGCTTGAGGTATCATGTTTTACCAATCGGATCAAAGAAAGTTAAGTCTAATATAGTCGCAGAATATTTTTGCAAATTTTCGAAAATTTAAAGTCTGAATCTACCTTAGCAACCTGAATTAAAGTTGTAGATCATGAAATTCTAAGCAATTTAGACTCAAGAATCACTCAAAAATATTTTCGTATGACAAAGTTATGGCTGTCACTGTAAAAGAGGTCAAAAATATGAATCAGTTTTAGATCAGTCCCATTACTGGGAAATATGTGTAAATCAGTAAAGAATCTCGAACTTTGGTCTGAATAAAAATTGTAGATACAGAAGTTACGAACACGTGAAATTTTGAACGACTCAAAAATGTTTTAAAACGAAGAAGTCGTGGCCGTTTGATCGAGCCGGGGTCTAGCAGCCATACATGCTGCCTATTTTTTAAAAAGTGACTTAAAAGTGAGTTTTTGAGTTGGACAATTTTCCAATTGATTCCACCAATGAAAATAGTCTAGCTAAGTTATTCTAAGACTTATTCAAAAGGAAAATTTGATAAACTAACATTCGGGGTCGCGTAACCCTTTTTGTAGGCGTTTAACGATTTTCCGGGAAAACCCTAACATGGTTTCAAGACAAGTCTTCTAACTCTTGCTATGTGCTACTTGTTTAGTATTGTTAAAATGATAAATGAGATGTATAATATCATGTTATTATGCAATAGATGATATGTGAAGTCTTTAACTGATGTTTACAAGCCTTCTAACTGTTATGCGTTATGTTTACGATGTATGAACATGATTTATACACATTGTGTGTCAATGTGATATAAATTATTATCATCAGAATGTTGTTATGTCTTTATTTTGATATAACCTAGAATTGTTAAAACTTAACATAGTATTGATAATGATCTACTTATCTGGATGAGGATCGGTAAATAACTTGTGAGTGCTGTACATCCGAGACATGACTAAGCGATGTTGACTGGTCAAATCCATCGTTAAGGTTCCTCGGACCCAGATATAACTCGTTATTACTATTCTGAATACCATATAAGTAGGATTATTGATATGAAGAGATATCACTATAAACAAATATGTTTTGAATGAGGGTTTTAACTAGTTGGGTAATGTTCTGTACAGAAAGAGAATTTTGCACCGGACAAAGATACAACCATTTGTCACAGATAAAGATGCAAACATTTATCACGGGTGAAGATACAAACATTCACCGCGGGATTCTCTGTTCCCAAGAGCCGTCCTAATGATTTAATACCGTGGATGTTGGAACATGTAAAGTTATAGAATATTTAAATGCTAAGGTTAAAATTAGACCGTTATATATGGTTTTATCCATTTATACGGATGAAATACAAGTTGATACTTGTATACTTAGGAGACTGAGATCAAGTTAAGATCCAGGGACAAAGTTGAGAGAAATTTTTAATGTATAGTCTAAAATAAGACTATTTCAACCAATATGATTATGGGATCATTGGTTAAGTCGATAGATGTATGAAATTAGCACACAAGGTTTGCCGCATCGAAAGCGCAGGGATTTTGGGGGGCGTTACAGAAACCTTTTGTAAACAGTCAGGCCTTATAGGTCTCTACCTTGCCATCTACTCATGTCATTATCTTAAAGACCCACTTACACCCAATAGGCTTAATGCCCTTGGGTAGAGTAACCAAAGTCCATACTTGGTTCTCATATATGGAGTCCATCTTGGATTTCATGGCTTCTTGCCATTTCTCTGAGTCTTTACTACTCATCATTGCCTCTTTGTAATTCTATGGGTCATCATCATCTATGATGCGTACCTCATCATCATCTTCTATGATGAATTCATACCTCTCAGGTATTTTCAGTACTCTTCCAGATTTACGAATAGGTTGTGGTATAGTAGGTTGTGTTACTTGGTTAGGTACCTCACTTTGATCTGTAGTGCTTTGCGGTCCTTGAACTTCTTCAAGGTCTATTTTACTCCCACTGACCTTTTCAAGGATAAACTCCTTTTCCAAAAAAAAGCATGTTTCACAACAAACACATTTTGATCAATTGGATGATAGAAATAATATCCTAAACGTTCTTTAGGATATCCCACAAATTTGCACTTATCAGATCGTCTCTCTAGCTTATCATTCTCAAATATTTTAACATAAGCTGGACAACCCCAAATCTTAACATGCTTAAGACTTAGTTTCTTTCCTGCCTATAACTCATATGAAGTCTTTGGGACGGATTTAGAAGGTATCTTGTTAAGTAGATATACAGTCGTTTATAGGGCATAACCCCAAAAAGAAACTAGAAGATCGATAAAACTCATCATTGAACGAACCATGTCCAATAAGGTTCGATTTCTCCTTTTAGATACACAATTCAATTGTGGCAAGGCTAGTGAAGTCTATTGTGAGATTATAGCATTTTTTGAGATAATTGAGAAACTCATTACTTAAGTATTCATCTCCTCGATCCGATTGAAGAATCTTAATACTTTTGTCAGTTTGTTTCTCTACTTTACTTCTGAATTCTTTGAACTTTTCAAACGATTCAGATTTGTATTTCATTAAATACACATATCCAAATCTTGAATGATCATTAATGAAAGTGATAAAATATGAATACCCTCCTCGTGCATGTGTTGTCATAGGTCAACATACATCTATGTGTAGCAACTCTAACAACTCTGTAACTCTTTTTCCTTTTCCATTAAAAGGAGATTTGTTCATTTTTCCCATGAGATAAAATTTACAAGTTGGATATGATTCATAATCAGATAACTCTAAAAGTCCGTCTTTATGCAACTTATTTAATCTAGTTTTATTAATATGACCGAGTCTACAGTGCCACATAAAATATATTTGTAATATATTTTCATGTAAGTCAAGTAAGTAAAGTCCATTGTGCAATTTACCAGTACTATACAAAACATTATCATTATAAATAGAACAACTATTATTCTTAACTATAATGTGAAAATCATCCTTGTCTAACATAGGAATAGAAATAATGTTTCTAATGAGTGTTGAAACATAATAACAATTATTTAAATAAATGGAATTGCCCATAGGCAGTGCTAAACAATAAGTTCTTATTATTAATGCAGCAACCTTTGCTCCATTCCCCACGCGCAGGATGATTTCATCTTTGTTTAGCTTTCTATTTCTTTTTAATCCCTACATAGTATTACAAATGTGAGAACCACAACCAGTATGTAATACCCAAAGTAGAACTTTGACTTATAAAAAGATTTATTTCAATCATGAACAAACCTTGATCTGCGGTTAAAGATTCTCCAAGCTTCTTCTGCTTTAAACTTGCAATATACTTCTTGCGGTTTCTTTTCCAATGACCCTGGTTGTTGCAATGGAAGCACATTCCATTGCTAGCTAGATTTGCATTCTTATTATCCTTTACTTTTTTCTTGCCCTTAGCCTTATTGAAATTCTTCTTTTGAGAAGTTCTCTTGGGTCTCTTCCTTTTCTTGGAAGAATCATCTACCAACAAGACTTGGTTCTGTTTAGATGGAAAGTGGCTCTCTATAGTTTTTAACATGTTCAGTAATTCAGGCAAGCTGATGTACAACTTATTCATGTGAAAATTCACAACAAATTGTGAAAATGTGTTTGGGAGTGACTGCAAGATCAGATCTTGGCTTAACTCCCCATCCATCACAAACCCTAAGTGTCCAAGTTGTTCAATTAGGTTGATTATCTTGAGGAAATGAGTCTCAAAAGTAGTGCCCTCGATCATCCGAGATCAGAAGAGCTCTTTAGATATCTGATATATAGTAGTCCTACTTTGCTCACCATAAATATCTTTAAGGTGAAACAATATAGTAGGGGCATCTATCTTTTCGTGCTGACGCTGAAACTCTTTAGTCATGGATGTGAGCATGATGCATTGAGCCACGACTGCATCAACTTGCCACTTCTTAAAAGTAACAGCTTCTTCCTCAGATGCATTTACTGCAACAGTTGCATGGACAAGCGAATTTAGGATATAGGAAAGCTTTTTAGCAGTGAGAACAATTCTCAAATTCTTTAAGCAGGCCATGTAATTCGGTCCGGTCAGTTTGTTAGCATCAACTATACTACGTAGTGATAATGAGTTTGACATTTGTAAAATTCTACATGTGAAAAATAAACAACATTTTAGCATTCATTTTATTAATTACCAAAATAAATTAGGTCTTTATTTAAATTTGTATCTCCCACTATTTTTCATCAAACTATATTACTCTCTTTATACAATTTGGCAAATCTAATTAAAGATTTTCTTAGTGAGATAAGGATTATATCGACATAAGTATAGCTTTGTGTGCGCACAACACATTATAGTTTATTCAATAGGTAGACAACTCCTTGTCAATTACATCAATATGTAACTCCTTTTATTTTACCTCTTAGATTATTATGATCATGTGTGTGCACATCCAAATCAAAATTATCTAAGTTAAGTCCAACCTAACACTTTTATATAAGTAAATAAAAAAATATTATCCTTGTGTGTGCACAACAAATGTATATTGATTATTTGATACTCTATCGTTTTTATTATGCTAGAAGGCGACGTTCGATATTCCAAAGATCTTTGAACATTATAACTTAATATAATTTTATTTGAAGGGTTTGTTATTAATTATCTCTTCTTGTTTAGCGCACATGCACACACACACACACACACACACACACACACACACACATATATATATATATAATAAGCGTCATATTATTTAACATGCGAAGCATGTTTAATAATATATAATATACATAATTCTCATGCACATATTCTACTTGAATTGATTATGGACTTTTATTCTAGTTTGGTTCACTAGAGCCACCAAGTCAACCAAAAGGTCAAACCTAGGGTACAGGAACAAAATTAAATATAACTATTACATTTAAACGTGGGCTTCATTACGGCTGGGTCTTCAAGCGCTCCTTGCTACTTGGCTCCAATTCTTTTAAATAATTCTAACTAATCTTATTACAAAACTATTTACAATAAATAAATATCTTGATTAACAGTCAAGAGGAAGTACATAGGAGGGAGATAGAATTTAAATTAGAAAAATTAGAAAAGGCGAGGTACGCAAACCTCATTTATAAATACTCATTCATTCATGCATCCATATAAAATAAATTCAATTATATTGGTCAATAGTCCATAATCAATTCCTTTTATTAACTTACATATCAACATATGTATCAATAAATAATATACATCTCATGAAATTAAAATCATTCTATATATACACTGATATCATTTAATGGGCAATTTAAAGCTGCATGAAATCTAATTTCTTGTTTAAAATAAACTCTTTTACTTTAATTATAAAATCATCCAAAATAAACTTTTTATTTTATAGATTTGAAAAACTGCTCAATAAAAATCAAAAAACAGATTTTGCAGCACTACGCCCCGGCTTAGTGTTGAAGAACAAACACTAAGCCCCGACGCAATGTTTGTACTACAACACTGTGCCCCGGCGCAATTTGGTCAACCACGAAAGTCAATGAAAAGTGCCCCAACGCAGTGTTTATACTATAACACTGCGCCCCCGCGCAGTCCGTCAGACAACGTTACTGCAGGTTGCGATTTCAAAAATCCACTCAATTTTTTTTGTTCCAAGACACAAGTTTTACTTCTTGTTTTCAAAACAAATAATTTTACACAACATATTATGCCCAATAAATTATTCTAATACATACCCACACATATATGGAATCTAAACAATTAATAATTATCATAAAGTTTGGGTCTTGATGCCATTGTTGGTTTGTAATATATATGAACATACAATCAAATTGCATAATGGCAGTGAAAGCATGGTAAAATCATAAGTTAAAATTTTACAAACCCTAGCCAAGATCGACATTTATGCATAATTATTAATTAAAACGACGGAGATAGAGAATTATACCTTTGTAGACACTAGCTTACCACAGGTACGTGTTCAACTCCAATTTTTTCATGTTCTCCTTGAATTCCATCGATTAGATTCTTTTTATTAACATTAGCCACCTAAGTGTTTGACATCTAGAGGTGATCCACCAATAAAGAATAAGGATTCAAGAAATGGGTGATGGAAAACCTTAATTTTCTCTCTCTTCTAATTTCTTTGATCTAGAGAACTTGTGAGTACTCTTCCAAAACTTATGGAAGTGTATGTAACCTTAATCCATGATAACTTATTTATAGATATAGTCAACCCTCCTAACACATTTAGGAATAATGTTTTTAATTAAACTCCTAATCTTATTAGGAACTAATATGATAGTACTCTTATTAATTAATTCTTAAACCATTTAAGAAATTAAATAATAATAATAGTAATAATAATAATAAGACTCCTTTAATTAATTTATAATTAATATTTTTAAAATACTAAATAATAAATATTAAGCTATTTAATTTAATCTATCACCATAGTTTAAATTAAATATACTTAATCTATTATTACGATTATGTCATTTACTTCTTAAATAATTATTTCTCTTTTGCAGTGTGACCTTTTAGGTTCTCCATATTATACCAGTTATAGAATAAATTAATTAGAACAATTCTAATCTTATTTATATAAATAAATTAAAGTATTTAATTTAGTTAAATAAATAATTTTATTCCATAATAAGGGTAAGTCCTCTTAGCGATCAACGGTTTTTCAGATAATATAGATTTTAACATTTAATCACAAAAGAACTTATTCAGCGAATAATTACAATATAATTCAATCATTCTACCTCGTAATGTCCCAATCAAATATAAGATATGGTATTACTGTCAAATCTTATTTCATTAGATTATATGCATTTCAATTCTCAAATGAATAACTCTAATTAATGTAAATTAGAAACTACTTTCTAATTTTCATTCTGTCTTGGCCAAGGACTACTGAGTTACTATCTATCGAATCGCGTAGAACATTCTCTTCTTTTACTAGAAGTGATAGATTCTTTGTTGATCATTAACCTATCTCCATGTATAACTTATTATAGTCAAACACACCCTTTAATACACCCTAAAGGTTTTAAGGAATATGTCAAAATATAATTCATCGTACATAAGATACTATGATAATCTCAAGTCCAAGAATCACTTGTGATACTATCACAAAGGAACTCTCCTATTAACAGACAAAAAAAACTCCAGTAGGTGTTCCTTGAGCGAGTCATGTTTAGTGAACTTATTCTTTAATAAACACATACATACTTGCTTTAATCTCTCTACACAAATGATCATGAGATCAATCATCCTCTTCATAAGAGCAAGCATAATATATATTAATCTATCCGGATTCAGTAATCCCCTTTTTTAGTATTTAATTAGGAACAATTTTAGTTTTGAGTTATCAAGAATTTAGATCTTATTAGCATGATTATCATCATGGTTCTAAAAGCATTGCTAAAAAAATATTGGTTTCTTAATATTAATATGACAATTCACTATAGATAAGAAACGCCTTTAAATAAATATTTTTTTTTATTAATAAACGAATAAGATTACAAAGTACATGTTATATCATATCAAATATGATTGGCTTGTGTACATACTACTTTTAACGACCACTAAGTAATCTTTAATAATTCTTCTTGTGAACATTGAATCAATTTTGGTGATTCCAGCAATTTAATTCCATTTGGGAATTTATTCATTATCCATCTCATTTATGGTGTATGATTCATCGAATTGCTTTATACTTGCTGAGCATATTTGATGTTCATTCTTGCAAAACATTATCATGTTACAAATAAAAGGGAATGATAGGACTAGAAGGGTCAAAAATAAGGAAGTAAGATGAATGAAGCAGGGAAGATTATAAAATCATGTAAAGGCACAGGTTGGTATTAGTTGAAAGACGTAAAGACTAAGGTTGCAATCCAAGGATGAGTTATGTGATATAACGTTTGTTTGAAATAGACTAGCTAAATCAATGAAAATATTGATAGATAGTATTGTAGATGTGGATTGTAATGCACCAAGTCTAGAGTAGTGAGTACTCGAATTTGGGGGCATTATAGTTCATGGTCACTACGACCACTCAGTGACCTTCACTAATTTTTCTCGTGAACATTTGCTAAATTTTGAGATTCCAACAATTTACTTATATTCGATAATTTGATATTCATTATTCTATTAAAAGATTTTTGTTGTATTTCCTTAGATTATTCGAGAGTGTTAATTCTTCCTAAATCGTTGCATATTGATTCACTTCCAGTCATTTATTTTAAACTATTATACTTGCTAAGCAAATTAGTTTCTTACCCTTGCATAAAATTTTATATTTATAGCTAAAACTAAGGAACACGGAGGGTCGAGTATAAAAGATAAGGTAAAAGGAAAAGCAAGCAAGGAAGAGCCATAAATAATAACGTTACCCTAAAATATGTGTAAATGATGTAATTTTTTGGAAACTAATGTATTAGCTTTATGTATGTAAGACCTGGGCAAAAATATGTAAATGACGTAAATATTTAATGTATGATGTAACTTAGATTATATGAATAGCTAGTTAGCATGAGTGTGAATGACTAGTAGCGCACCAAGTTTATTATAGCTAGTACACGAATTTGGGGGCTTTATAGGGTGGTATCAGAGTAGGAAGTTATAAACCTTTGGTGAGAGTAACATAGGATATAACCTTAGGGAGAGTGGTAGAGATGGTAAGAAATTAACTCATATAAAGTTTTTAAGTAAAAGGGTAAATTTAGGAATTTAAAAATATTTAGGGGATTGTGAGAAATGTTCTTGTAGTGGAATTTCAAAAAGATGTGGGAGATAACTGATTTAGGAAATATAGGAAGGGAATAATGTTAAGGTACGTTGTATTGCATAATAGGGTAGTTCATATTTAGAAAAGATGCCTAGAGATGTTTGATATTTATAACTCAGTATATGTGAAGTGAGTACCCGACGAAGTACAAGTTGTTAGGAAAAGAGTTGAAGAGTTAGAAGATTGATGGGAAGCAGAATTTTAGATGAATAGTAGAAGAATGTAGATCCTACCACTAGTGGTCAGACTATGGATCATAGTGTATGATACGATCGTTGAGTAAAAAAATTGTTGAGTGAGGAAATATCATTGAGTAAGAAGATCGTAGAGTAATATAGTCATAATGAAAAGGTTAAACGATCGTTGGACATGATGATCGTAAAATGAAAGGATTGTAGAATAAAATTATGATCAGGTCATAAAGTAAAATGATAGGGTCGTAAAGTGAAATGATAATCGTAGAATGAAAATAATTGAAGAAAAGTATGATGATCATAGAGTGGTCGTAAAGTCAGATAATCGTATAATGATTAAAGAAGAGTAAGACGATCGTGGAGTAATACAATCGTAGAGTTAAAAAGTTATAAGACGATTATGGAAATGTAAGACGATCGTAGAATGAGACGATCGTAAAATAAGATAATCGTAGAGTAAAACGATTGTAAAATAAGATCGTAGAGTGGTTTTAAAAGGAAAATTGCAGAGTGACAGATAAGCTATCAAATAACTGGAAAAGTAAAACCATGGAAGAAAAGAAAAGTAAAAAAATTGAATAGGATTTAAAATCCTAGTTGTATAGTTGATTACTAGTAGAAACGTATGTGATAATTTTAGTAAAAGCTATCATAGTGGAAGGATGAAGTAAGGCCTTAACCAAGTATAATAAAGAAGAGGAAGAAGAAAAAGAGTGGAGAATGTGGTAAATAATAATGAGAAATTTAACAGAAATAAGAAATTAGTGAAATTGTAGATTATGGTTAAGGGTTTAATTAAAAATTCATTATAATGAATATAGTAATTGGGGAAGTATGTGTACATAGATGAGTGTATTTTAAGAAATCGAAGAAAGGATTGAGTATAATATTAGTAATAGACTATGGAAACAGTAATTCTATGGTAAGAAGTATGATGAGAAATAGAAGCAGGGGAAATGGTTAGGATGATTAAAGGACTATGAAGATATAATTTGAGGATGTTTATGGTGTACTGTCGCAGGCACCCAAAAATAAAATCTTACTTTGGAAAAATATTAATGTAGTAGTGCAAGTAGAGTCGATCCCACCGAGAATGATTAATTTAATTTTATGTTTTGTAAACCAAAATTGGGGATTTTTAATTAAAGAAATAATTTAAATAAAATTAACAAAAATAAATATGTAAGAAATAAATAAGAAGGAAAATCCTTGGTTTAAGTTAACATCCACCATCAAGAATTTACAACTGATCACTGATGCAAGAATAACTCAATTCATATTTTAAACATTCACCGTAGAAAGAACTACTCGCAGGTGGAATAATTTTTCTCCTCTCTCCTTAATTTTAGATAAGTAGACACACACGTTCTAAATTACCCTTACTATTAAACAACCCCCGGCACGTGCTAAAGATTTAATTTAATAACAGCTTTAAGAATTAGAGATATCGTTGAACTAAACAACACGAGCCACGCGTTTGCATTTAATTTAGATGAACATTCTTCCTAAGATAAAATAATCTTTTGATCTGCAAAACAATTATTAAACTTAGTTGCGTCACTAACAACAGTAGATTAATATGAATAATAAACTAGTAATACTCATAGCAATTAAACAAACAAACCAATCATAAAATTAAGCACAGAAAAATATTCAATACTCAAAATATAAATTAAACAATTAAAATAAATTAGATCTCACAGTGTATAAATCTTGATGGCTTCAATCACTTCAACCAAGAAAAATAAATTAACTACTCATAGTTGTAAATAATACTAAATAATAGAAGAGAGAATTTTTCTAATAGAAAAGTTGTATCTTACATTGTGTCTCAAGCCCTCTATTTATAGGCTTCATAAACCTTCTAACTTTTCCAAACCCTAATATGATTTACAATTAAAAATAAAAGTAAAATAAAATAATTATTGTCCTAATCCTAATTGGAATTAAAATCCAATTTGGAATCAAAAAGTAGAAAAATTCACAAAAAAAATCCCGTTTCTAGCAATTTCTGCGCAAGCCAAACAGCCCCTAACGCGGCAGTTGACCCGGTCAACGCGCTCGGATGACATCAGCATAACCGCCGCGCGCATTGCGCGGCTGCTTCTACTCCTCAGCCCGGACCTCCAAACGACGTCACTTGGACTGCTAAACTGGCCTTTGCGCATTGCGCGAACCCTTTCCATTGCTACGCACGTTAAACGACATCGTTTCCTCTTCGTGCGACAGATTTTTGCGCGCATTGCGCGGATGCGAGTTTTTCGTTTATTTACGATTCTGCCACCGTGTTGCTTAATTACGAAATTGCCATTCTACTGGTTATTTACCAAAATGCCATCAGATTTTTGCAGAATTTACAGATTTGCCCCCATGCTTATTTTTCCTACAAAATAAAATATAAATTAATTAAAAATAAATAAAAATAATATAAAAAATACTAAAAATCCTAAAAACACATAATAATAAATAAAACACCTAAAACACTAAAAATAAATAAAAACACATAAATAAAAAGAAATATAAAAATACTATAAAATTACCTAAATTAATATAAATTAACTAAAATCCTATAAAACCTATTAAAATCAAAATAAGCTAAATAATTAAACATTTAAGCATACAATAAATATAAAAACTAAGTATTATGGAATAAAAATAGCATATAATTTTACCCTATCAATTTAGGAAAATGAAATAAAAATAAATAAATATATAGGTAGTCATTACCAAGATGGATGATTTATTAGATTAACTGAAGGAAGTTAAAACTATGATTATAAATAAGGAAGGAAGATATTCTGAAAATGGAATTAGAAATAGTTATGGGCAGTAAAAGTTCTTAATAATGCCTTTGTGATTTATAAACGCATAGATGGCGTTCATAGATATATTAAATGGGGTATTTGAGAAATATTTGAATAAATTGTAATAGTGATTATTGGTGATATTTTGAAACATATGAAGGGTTTAAATAATATTTAGTGATGGTATTGGAAACATCGAAGAAAGGAGTGGTACACTAAATTTTTGGAAGTGTAAATCTTATTAGAAGAAGTTTTAGACACGTAATTGATGAGGACGAAATTTTGGTGGATTCGGCAAAGTGAAAACTATAATAAGTGGGGAACAACTAAAGACCCTAACAGAAGTTAGGAGTTCTTAGGGTTGGCAAGATATTACTGACATTTTATTTAAAAAATTTCAAATATAGCCGAACCTCTAACCAATTTCAAAAGAATAAATTTTTGGAAGCATTATCTATACGGAGAGAAGTGTGAAATGTACCCAAACCCTAAAAGTTAATATATATTTTAATACAAAATGATTAAATATGAGGAAAAGGAGATGACTAAAATTGTTAAAAGATTAAGATTATACAATTTTGTATCATCCTAGGTAGTCTAACATTGTAATAGTTACGTTAAGCCAAAAGGATCAATAAATGTTGAATATACTGATTGCCCTAAAAGAGCTAATGCGAGAGTTTGAAAAATTGGAGATTACGGTATAGAGTACTATTTAGTTAATTAATAGAAAAAATTGCATGCGATGAAAGTTCAACCATCGTTACTTGAGAGAATTAAGGAATTTCAAAGTAGAGATGAAGAGGGTGAGTGGATTAGTAGAGCGATAGCAGGGAAGAGTAAGAAATTTTTTTGGCTTAATAAAAAAAAATGGTATAATCTGATTTGAGATTTTGGATACCTCCGGTATGGGAACTAAAAGAAAATATTTTAAGAGAAGTGCATAAGTGCAAAATATGAGATTCAAACTTTAGAAAGTATGCTTAGAGCGTGAGTAATGGATTTTAGGGAAGTTGGAATGATCATCTACCATTGGCAGAGTTAGCATCCAACATCAGCTATTGACTTGGTCACAGTCCGTTATTTAGTTTTGATGATGACATTATCTTTGTTCTAAAACCTTAAAATTGTATGATTAGATATAAGCAGCAACATAAAATGTGTAATGCAGCAAGGTGGACAGAGAATTGGATTACTGCACTGAATGTAGCATCCTCGATAGCAAAAATAGAATTGTGATTGAATACAACATCCTGATTAGCAAAGCTACATTAAGCAATCAAGGCAATGTCATGCAACAAACTGAATACCCAAACTGGATTGGAGCTACTTGGACAAATTTCGTGAATATTAGAAAATGGGATTCTAGGATATCATGTAAGATCTCAGCCTTATTTATGTCTCAATCAATTATGTTGGATAAAATAGAATTTATTTATGGGAACAGGATTTGTGGGTTGTTTATTATTAATTTAATATGTCCATAATATCTTAATTGATTAAGCTTTCCACAAATTATCTAATTGATTGCACAAATTAATTTCCATATTTTCATAATTGATTGGACTAATATATATATACATATATATATATATATATGTATATATATATATATATATATATATATATATATATATTAATCTATCAAATCAATTTTGAAACGTTAATTGATTAATCATTCCCATAATTAGAAGAGTTAATTTTAAAATAGATTTTAATAGATACTTTCTAAATAAAATCTATAAATCTATTACCATAAATTTTAGAATTGGGATTTCTATTGATTTGACTTTTCACAATTATCTTGATTAATTGAGCTAATTTATTTTCATATCTTCATATCAATTAATCATATTGTTTGGGTTTTCAATATCGTGGAAGTAATCAATTAATTATGAAAATAATTAATTGGGTTTTCAAAATTAACAAAGAAATAATTTTAAAAGCTAAATCTTGATTTAATCATTTATAATGTAATTAATTAATACACTTCCTTCCATAGTGAAAGTGTATATTAATATCTTATTGGATTCATTTCTTTCCATAAATGAATGGTAAATTGAATAAGCTAGTATAATGAACTTATTTCAAGTAGAATGATTCCTTAATTAACGCGGTTGGTTAGAAATTAGTGAATAAGAAAGCATATAATGGTAACATTATTGGATCTAGTATTCCTTACTTACCAAGATTGGTTAAAGGAATAATTGCTAGTAAAGGTAATATATTTCAATTAGCAAAGCAGGATTCTTGCTTAATCATATTACCTTAATGAGAGAAATCAGTGTGAACATATAATTGGAGGATGTAATTGATCAGTGGCTAAGGATTCTTACTTCCTGATTTTCAATGGATAAGTAAAATATGGCTTAACATCTATAAAATCAATTAAACATATGTTTTGGCTAAAACCCTCATGGCTAATTTTTAATTTGAAACGAAAATTCTCTCCTATATAATAAGTTCACTCGTGGTTCACAAAAGAACAAAAAGGAGATTTAAAAAAGAAATACACATTATGAAATCCTCTTCTCTTCACATACACTTTATAAGGGCTGGTGAATTTTTCATTGGGAAGGATTAATAGAAAAATGTTGTTGTAATATCTCAGATATTTATGAGGTTCGAAAATGAATCAAACATGATTAAAAGATAAAGTTCAAATCCTAGATTGGAGGAAAGAAGAATGTAGATGAGTAATTAAACATTTAACTTAATTTATGTGTTATGAATTAAATGTGAGTAATCATGAACTATGAGAATTAAAACCTAGAGTTGGTTAATATAAATATTTTGTGGCATTTTAAGAGCTGGGTATTTATACGATGTGTAAATACAAAATCACGAATACGGAATAAAATACAAGGAATGAACTTTCCATAAATAGAAAGTTTTCATAAAAGGAAAGTCTAAAGAAAATGAGAGATAGCCATATTTCCCTAGAGGATTTTAGTAATAACTTTGATGCCCTAATAATCACCTAGAGGTCATTTTACCCTTGGTTGGTGATTAGTAATGTCAAGTTTGCCCTTGGGGTGAAATTGGATTTAATTGGTCCAAACCCTAATTCATTAAATATTTAGGATCAAATTGTTGTAAACTGTATTAGTTGGCCCCAATATAATTTAATTAGAGGCCCAACGTGAGTTGTAGAGAAGTCCAATGGCAGAATTAATTTAAGCAAGCCCAAACATTTAGATGGTTGTATGGGTAAAGCCTAAGTGTAGAGAATTAAGTTAGTTTAAACCAAGAGTCCAACCAATATTAATCGATTTAGCACAATGATGTTTACTTACATGTATGGTCAATGTGATCCAAATGAATTTAAATTCTAGCCCTAATGGTAGAATAAGAGAAGTCCAAGCGGTTGAGGAATTTTAACTAATGAATTAAATTAAGAAAATTAAATTTAAAATAGCAAGTCTAATTGAATTATATAATTTGTCCAAAGAATTTATTAAATTAAGTTCAAATTGAATTAAACTAATAGCCTAAGTGGCGTATTAGTAGGAATTAAAAGATAGCTCAAGTGTGATAACTAAATGAATTAAGTTAGTTAGCCCAACTTAAATTAATTAGAAGCCCAATGTAAATATAGAGAGGCTCAATGGTGGATTTATTTTCAAGCTCAATGATTTAATTAAAACTTTAGCCCAATGAATTTATTATGGTAGCCTAACCTTGACTCCAATATATTTAAATTGTTGGGAGCCCTAAAGGAATTAATCTAGTAGCCCAATTAAAAGTAAAATGGGAACCCAAACAAATTAATTGGAAGAGCCCAATGTTTTATTTAATAGAAGCCCAAACACTAACCTAAACATGTGTATGTTTGTGATTACACACACACACACACACACACACACACACTTAATTAAGGCATTAAAAAGAAAAGAAAAAAATAAGATTTTTGAGGTCTTGTGGACCCCAAAAATCTACTGGACAAGGAGTAATTGGGGGAGTGTTAAGCTTGTCTTGGAAGCTTTGTAGCATTGAGAGAAACAAGGAAATAATTGTCAAGCTAGTAGGCCTATTGATGGAAGGAGTGTAGTTGTATACTTACACTAGATGTAAGTATGCATTTTAGCAAATAGCAGTATACTATCACAACTCTCTTAAAGTTTTTCATTAGTCAATATTTCACCAAAGTGCTAGAAAAAGCTAGAGAGAAAAAAGAAAAGAAAGAGAGAAGAACAAATAAGGAATGCTAGATCTTGTGTGCTTGGATGGTTGAATAATCTTGAAGCAAGGATTAAAGATGGAGGCCTTTTGATGGTGAAGCTTCTTAGCTATGAAAGTGGATCATCCATGGAGGTTAAAAAAAATTCTTAAGCTAAAACTTTGGTCTTTGTTTGTATATATATGTATATATAAGTTGTAATGATATTCTTAAAGAGATCGAGGTTGGATCTAGGTGGAGTATATATATATGTGTCTAGATATATTCAATGTATTTTTCATGGTCATAAGGTATTTGATATGGTCAATATACTTTCCATATGGTTAAAACGTATTTGTAATGGTTCGAAATCTATTTTTATACTCTATAAGGTTATATCTATAATATTTATGTAGATCTATGGTTAAACATGCTCAACATATGTTTTGATATGTTGGTTATGTGAATAAGTGTAAGCAAAGTGTATATGGTCACTTTATGGTAAAAAACCCTAGATTTTTGTAGTTATGTGTTTATGGAATCCAACTTTGGTTGTATGATTCATGGATCCACAAGTTTTATGTGTAAATCCATGTGTTACATGAATAACATATTTTGTGTGAAGAAAAAGAAAGTTGAAATGAATTTCTAATGATTCAAAAGGAAAAATATGCTTTTATGAATGGTTTTTGAAGATAAGAAAAACCTAAATGCTATAATGATTTTCTAAGCTATGAAACTCAAGTGTATAATCTATTTTGAATATGTATATTATATATTACAATGTTATAGAGTCATAAAACATGATGGTCTAGCAAAATAATGCTTATGGCATCAAGTTTAAAGTAATCGAATCAAGGATTTGCAAAAACTAGTTTTCAATTAGTCCTTGTGAGCTATTTTGAGTATAGTTCCATTTTGAATTTGAAAGTTTTATCTAAAGTGAACTTGTAGAGGAAAAGTTACGGATGCGTGAGCGCTTAAATCACTTAAAACGGATAAGAAATGAGAAAGTTATGACCATCGAAATGAGTGAGGGTCAGGCAGGCAAAACCCTATAAATGTTTCTGCAGCACTAGGGTCGGGGCCCTAGTTTTGTACTAAAAACTAGGGCTGAGGCCCTAGTCCATTGTCAAAGAAAAATGATTTTTTATCCGAGTCGGGTTGTTCCATTTTTAACGGGTCGGCTCGGAGTGGTTTGAGTCAAAATGGGTCAAAATGTTTAAAATTTTATATAATTAATTTGGGACTCAAGTTTAATAATTATTTATTATTTATATAATAAATAATAAATATAGTAAATAAAAGCCATTATTATGACTAATTGTTATTCAATTGATATTAAATAATAATTAAAGCAAATAAATAAGGATGATTAATTAATTAGTTATTATTTAAAGACTATTAAATAATAATTAAAGAGAGATGAAGTGAATAAAATAATCATTTGTTATTTAATTAATAATAAATAATAAACGGGGTTAATTAATTAAAAAATTATTATTTAAATAATCATTGAAAGAATTGATGATAATTAATTAATTAATTATTTAAATAATATTTAAAGGGAAATAAGGTTAAGAAAATAATTGTTTATGTAGAGATAAATAAACAAGTAAAGTTAATTCGATTAATTATTTATTTAATTAATATTAAATAAATAAAAGGAAGGAATTAAAGGAATAAGGAGGTGATTTAACAATTTACATTAATTGTTTAAATATTTAAATATTACAAAAGGAGTAAATTATTATTATGTATTTAATGATAAAAGAAAGTGATGAAATATTATTAAAGGATTAATAATATTGGTAATTGGGTTAATATTAAGGGCTTAATAATATTAGTAACCAATTAAGATGTTGTTCAATACTTAATAACGTTTGTAATTGAATGAAGTATTATTAATGTATAATAATATTGGTCGGTAATTAAAATTTTATCCAATGGTGATAATATTGTCCTATAATTTATAAGTTAGTAAATGAGAAACTATGTGCTGTCAAGTTAATTTATTTGAGAATGATAAATGAATCCCTATGTGTATTACTAATTGAAAGATAATCATATTAGGTCTTTCAAATAAGGTAAATTGAATTGTGTAAGCGTAAGCGAAGAAGCAATTCAAGCAAGTTTTTCAGTACTATGTGATGTTCTTACAAACTTGTTGCTATATGTATAAATTGTTATGCATGCACTTATTGTATGTGCGAATTGATTTTAAGTATGTCTTCGAACAGTCATATGATGTGAATAGATGATATACAATTGATACTATGAAATTCAGTATGTTATATGAATTTTATAACTTGGAAATATTGAGATGCATTGTAAGCATGAAGTAATTGTATAAATGCAAAGCATAATAAGCATGATGCCTATATGAAATGTGAAGCATGGAGCATGGAGCATGAAGCATGATTTAAAATATGATCTACGTGTTATGTGATAACTATTAGACTTGCTGAGCCGTCGTGCTCACACTTGCTATAATCAAATATTTTCAGTGAGGTGTGAGGAATTTAAAGATCCCGATAAACGCAAAGAAAAATAATTGAAGTTATTTTTGGGTTATAAAACCTTGTTGTTATAATTGTTTAAATCTCTTGATATAATAGGTTGGGATAATTACAACTTTGTATTATTCTTGAGTTAAGACCTTGTAATAGTAGTTAAAGACAGTTATATATTAAAGCGAGTGCGAATAATTGTGAACTCGTGAAAGCTATCGTTAACACTCCAAAATTAATCCTTACTTTCAATTACAAAATCAGTATAATAGCTAGCAAATGTCGATCTCATAGAGAATGATTAATTTAATTTTATGCAATGTAAACTAAAACTGGGGTTTTGAATTAACTAAATAAACAAAAGTAAATTAATAAAATTAATTAATAAATTAAAGGCTTCAGTTCTTCGGTTCAATCTCACCCTTACAATTAATAATTCAATCATTCAAAATATATTTTTATCCTTCCATGAAACTAATAACCCTAGGTAACAATAAGCTCTGCTACCCGAAATTTCCCTTAATTTTAATCTAACAAAACAAACTCTTCATTAGATTTTAACTATTATACAATCTAGAACAAACTCTCTAAATTTAATATAATTAAAGCATTAATCATAAGAAAATTAGATTATTCTAAGCAACAACCCCATAAGCTCGGATTGTTTAACTTATATCATGATAACCATAGCAATAAACAAAAGCTTGACCACAATCATCTATCACTATTCACTACCAACGATTAGGAACAATATCAATTACACGTAATATAATTCCTAAATCTAGCAATCGAGAATAATTTGATTAACTCAACAGGCCAAAATTAAATCAATCAAACCCAATATCAAATAAACAATTAAAACAGATTATCATAAATAATTTCCTATAAGGAAGAATAAATAATATTATTAAATTAATTTAACCATTAATTATAATCTGGATCGAAATTCCCTAGAACTGAATAATAAAACTAGCCAAATATAAAAAAAAAAAAAAAATCACCTGAGAGAGCTCTTAAATATCTAATAATCTGCTCACCATCTGTTAATGTGCTCTCATAATATATTTATAGAAGTACAATAATAATCCTAAGCTAATGGGGAATTAAAATCCAATTTGAAATCAAATTAATGCTCAAAATCGTGAATAATCTCGTTTCCAGCAATAACGCGCTTGCCAAACATGCCCTTGACGCCACAGTTGACTGGTCAGCACACGCGTCCGCGCCTGGATGACGTTAGCATTGCCCCTCCACTCATTGTGCGGCTTTTTTCCTATCTATTGCTTGGTCGCGCATGGCGCGACCTTTCTTATTTCTTTCTTTTGGCCAAATGACGTCGTTCCTAGCTTTAGCTATGTCCGCATAAACGAGCGCATTGCACGGACAACCATCTCTAGAAATTACGATTCTGCCATCGGTCGCCACTTTCTCCTTATTTACAATTTTGCCATCCAGCAGCTTTAATTACCATTTTGCCATCAGATTCTTGCAGAATTTACAGATTTTTCCTCAAGTTTATTTTTCCTACAAAATAAAATATAAATAATTAAACATAAATAAAAATACTAAAAATAATAAAAACACATAAAATTACATAAATTATATAAAATACTAAAAATACTTAAAAACTCACAATTAATTAAGCCTAAAAGTACCAAATAAATATGAATAAAATCCTACTTATCAACTCGGTTTGTTAAGAGTAATCTGTAGATAGTCATAACAACTTATTGTTAAAGTGTGAGCTTTGGTATACTCACAATAATTGTAATACACTAGGTCATGATTTATAAATGATCTGAGTTTGTAAGATCAGTTGAAAGATTTCGATTCTGAGCCAAAGTTCAAGAAAATGTTATAAAAGTTTAATTTTATTGAGTTTTTTAGCAGCATTTTATTATATAATGTTGTGAATTTTAGAAGAAGGTTGTACATTAACGCGCGGGGGCGTCGCTCGTGCCAGTGCGGGGATTCCCAGGGCCGTTACAGTTATTGTGCACTTCAAGTCAATCGTTATATTCAGCTTCAATACACTACACTTTAATTGGTGATATCTTTCTTTAACTTGATTACTGTATATAGAATTGAGCTTTGAATTGTGATATAATTATTGTTTTGATCATAGTTTATCTTATGATTATTTTTCTAAAAGTCTTTCGGGTTTCTAGTCCAAGTTGAATTATGTTGTTACAAATAAGTTCCAAGTGAGTATAGGTGCTTGGGGAGGATAAGTCCTTGTGGTAAGCATAAGTGCTTGGGCTGTATAGGTGCACAATGTGAACAAAAGTGTTCGGGGAGGATAAGTTCTCAAAAGTTGTGGGAACTTGGTTTGTAAAAAGGGGTTTAATTGTAAACCAAAGTGATTAATAAAATAGTCTCTAATACTAGTTGGTATTGTACGTGAATTAGACCACTAGAGTAGAGGTTAGGGGCCGAACCACGTAAAAATTCCTTGTGTTCATGTGATTGGTTGTTTCATTTATATTATTCATTGCATACTTAAGTTTTACAATATATAAACTCATTTTGAATATGTAAAACATTTATTTACATAAGAAAATTAATTATCTGAGTTTATAAAAGTAATTTGATTAAACA
Source organism: Hedera helix (assembly GCA_947179155.2). Lineage (NCBI taxonomy): Eukaryota > Viridiplantae > Streptophyta > Magnoliopsida > Apiales > Araliaceae > Hedera > Hedera helix. The sequence goes on from OX359280.1 coordinate 23,914,281, forward strand.
ATTTCTTATAAGGCTCACTGCATTGAATATATAACAGGTTGAATTATTAATCCAATAAACTGTTTTCAAATCTAGCAGACTAAATTCTTGATGCAGTAAACTGTTCTTAAATCTAGCACACTAAATCTCTAATACAGTATACTGTTTTCATAATCCAGCAGACTACATATTAAATGTATTATTGATTTGCAAAAATTAGACATTGTTTACTCCACACTTATTCAACCTATCTTCTAAGTGTGCTTACTTGAATTTCAGCAGCTATCACGCTAGTATTAGAATGTCACATTATGAAGCATCATATGGAAGAAAATATAAAACTCTATTATGCTGGAACAAAGTTGGAAATCAGTAATTACTCGGATCAGAACTAGTGTAGCAGACGACAAATATCGTCAAAATTATACGTACGTAGAAGACTTGGAGCATCTTAAGACCGCCAGAAGAAATAGGCAGACCAAAAGCGTCAAACTTGAAAATTCGACCTGTGTGGTTATGTATTTTTAAAGGTTTCTCCATGGAAAGGAAAAATGCGATTCATGAATAAGGATAAACCTAGTCCTCATTTAATAAGACCATTTAAAGTACGTAGAAGGAAAAGTGAGGTAGTTTATGGGATAGATTTACCTCGAGAACTGAAACATATATAATATGTGTTTTATGTTTCCTTTGTGCACCGCTAGAAATCGGACTATAAACATATAATAAATTACGAGTCATACAAGTTAAAAAAGACTTGAGCTATGAACAAGTTTCAGTGCAAATTGTTAATAGAAAACAATAAGTTCTGAGGAACAAAGTAATACATTCGGTGAAAGTAATATGAAAACATTATTCCATAGAGGAAGCTACGTGGGAGTTAGAAGATCAAATAAAAAAGAAATTACTCATATTGCTTATAATGTGTAATATTCTGAATGCCATTGTAAAAATTTTGTAATTATAATTGCAATTATTATTAAAGTTGAAAATATAATTTTTGAACATTATAAATATATGTATATAAATACATATATTATTTGAGTAACTTGAGTAAAATGGAAAGTAATTAAAAAGATTATAACACTATAAATCAAATGATAATACTAAATGTAATACTAGTATACATGCATATAAATTACATCTGAATACATACATACATATTTATGTGTTTTATATATATATATATATACACACACACACACACACTGAGGCAAGCAAGTTAATTGGCTAAAGAAAGTCAAAAGTCAAAAAGTTTAATTAATTAAATAGTTAAAGTCAAAAATAGTCAAAGCTACTTTTAAAAAATAAATTAAAATCAGCACATGTTCGGCAATGTGATAAGGATGCCAAGTAGCCAAAGTCGGTCACCATGGGATGTATGGGATAAGCATGCCAAGTAGCCAAGTAGCCAAGTGAAGAGGATAAGTGGGAAAAAAAAAAAATTGGGACATGCCAATTTTGGCAATTGAAGGATGAGTCTGTTAAGTTGGAATTGATAAGAATCAAAGAGATTTATCAGCCACGCAGGATGCTTAATATATAAGGAAATCAAGAAAAAAATACAAGTAATCCAAAAAGAATTGTAATAATTGCATCCATGTCCTAAATGTTGGCTTATAAATACCCTCCTTCTCAACTCATTTCAACAAGCAAGTTTTCAATATTTTACAGAGAGAAAAGGTCATCGGGGGGGGGGGGGGGGGGGGGGGGGGGGGGGAGAGAGACCCTAACCTTATTTTATTTCTTATGTATAATTTTTGTAATATGTATTTATTTAGTTTATACTTGAAATTTAAATCCATTTATTATAATGATATCTAGAAAGCTTGAAACGAATTAGAAGAAATACAAATGAAAACTTGAAATACGTTGAAAGTGAGTTAATTCTTTGGTTGTGATATTTATTTTTTGTGGTAGAGTTTCAGGGCATGATGACCTTGGACTTTTGAATATAAGTTAATATTATAGGGGACATGCTACCAAAAATTTGAGTCTAATCGGAATTCTAAAGAATTAGTTATAAACCAAACGAAGTTAAATTTTTTAGTAAAAACTCTACAACAAAAATTATTTGATTTTTGTACATGGGAAAATCCTAAGAAAAATTATATGGTAGACTCTTTATAATGATATTGAGCTACTGTATAAATTTCAAAAATTTTGGAGTTAAATTCGATTTTAAAGATTTTAGCAATTTTGAGTAAATATAGCTATAAAATAAATATTAAAATAATATGGAAAATTCTAGAAAATTTATAACATAATTTGAAATGTCAGACTAAGAAAGAAAATTTTAATAAAATGTTTAAAGGGATTTAAAGTGAAAAAAAAAATTATGCACAGGTACGAAAAATTTAAAGTTACATAAGGCGAGAAATGTAAATTATCATTTTTTTTTGGAATAAATAAAGAAAACAATATTTATAAAAATTAGTTAAGGGTAAAAATGTAATTTAAAATATCACTCATGAAAATGGTATAACACGATAATTAAATTGAAATTATGGTATTCGAAAGTACCGAACGAAGTTATACATATTTATCGAGGAGAGTTGTTAATTAATTAAATAAGTCCTTATGAATGGTGTATGTTATTATTTGGAGACAGAAAATAATCTAAGCAAGGGAGATACCACCAAAACAGGAAAGTTCCGCAAATTATGTAATTTTTTTATTTTGAGCAAGTTCCCTCACTTTAAGCAAAGTTTACAAAATTATGCAAGTTTCCTAGCCTATGATAGTTCTTATTATTGCAAGTCACTTCTATGCATTTGAAATTTCTTCCTTATTAAGCTATAAATTATTTTCATTATGCTTCTTGGACCGTATGCAAAAGTAGTTTATGCCTTTTGTTCAACTAAGGTAAGTGGTTATGCTTCTATTAATTTATTGAATTGGTTATGATTCTTTAGAAATATATTATCCAATCCAAATTATTTTGGTGCGGATTCTTATGTTAAGACTGAGAATGAACAACCCTAAAAATAGGAGTATTATGTTACGGTCATGTGCTATGAAAATACAGCGTAAATAAGATGTTACACATAACATAGGGTACTGTTAGGCTGATCCATTAATGGTACTCTGGGATAAGAGTTCGCTTTCCTTGCGATTGTTTAATGCCATGTAAAAGTTCACAATCTTGTTATTGATGTAAATGGGTAAAGAGTTCATGGTCCTTACGATCACCTAATGGCCTTCACTAATTTTCCTTGTGAACGTTTACTAAATTTTGAGATTCCAGGAATTTAATTCTATTCGAGAATTTGATATTCATTATTCTGTCAAGAGATTTTTGTCGAATTTCCTTATTTTATCGAGAATGTTAATTCTTCCTAAATCATTGCATATTGATTTGCTTCTAGTTATTTATTTTAAACTGTTATATTTGCTAAGCAAATTAGTTACTTACTCGTGTATAAAATTTTATATCTACAGCTAAAACTAAGGAACCCGAAGGGTCGGGTATAAAGGATAAGAGAAAAGGAAAAGCAAGCAAGGAAGAGCCATAAATAATTGCGTTACAGTTAAATATATAATATGTATTAATGATATAATATTTTGGTAACTAATGTATTAGCTTTTGTATGTAAGACCTGGGCAAAAATATGTAAATGATGTAACTATTTAATGTATGATGTAACTTAACTTATATGAATAACTAGTTAACATGAGTGCGAATGACTAGTAGCGCACCAAGTTTGTTGTAGCTAGTACACGGATTTGGGGGCGTTATAATGTATAATTGTATGTATTAATTTTTATTTTAGTCTTTTGGACCCTTTGGCTAAGTAGACTCTCCATGCCATTAACTTGTCCCTCCTTCCCACTGATGCGTGCATTTTATGTAGTATGCGTGATACGATCCCTCCTTTATTAAAAATATATTGTGAGAGTTTCACATAACTTAAATTTATATAAGTTAAACTGTATACGTATATACTAGTTTAATGTTATACCTTTTCTAATATATCAATGTTTTAGTATAGACTTGTTATAAATATAAAGAAGGCATATCTCATATGGATGGCGATGTGATTATTACGACTTATGCATGTCGCGAAGAACTACTCTTGCTACTTGTACGAGATCAGACAGAGGGTCACCTAGGACGTTGAGGACCAGCTCGGGACTAGCCTCTACGATCATCAATCGCACCATGTATTTGATGTTGTATAGGTGACTATGTGTTCCTATGGGATAATGAAGATTTTAACAAGAAGTCACAAAAGATAAAGAAGAATCGTAGCAAGCTCAGAGTGGTACATATTTTTGGCTCGTTGTCATTAAAGGAATGTAAGGAGGTTTGTATGTGTGTTTGTATGTGTGTTTAATTATTGTCTTTAATGTTGTTATTAGTTATTAATTAAATGATATATGAATGTATTTATTAGTCCATACGAAGGGTTTTGGGCCGACCTCCTACCCTTCTCGAGTTTTAGGATAGAGCCAATACGCGAAAGGACACATATACTATGTCTCCTAAACCATTAGCTATATGGGTAATCATTGTTTTAAAAAATACGTTTAAATATTTGGCAGTTAATTAAATTCTTTAAATAACTAACACGTAGATAATAAATTACACGATCAATTTTAGAAGCTTCAAGACTAGTATATAGCCACCGTCCTTCCCTCCGAGATTAGGTTATCTCAAGATGAGGAGTTGGCTCTTTGGGTCATGTCATAGGATCCACCCAACAGCACTACCAGTTGGTATTGAATGTTGGGTCAGCCTAGGATATGAGCATACACATTCCCTAGAGGCATTCATTCTTTTATGTTTTTTATTATTTCTAATTTGTATCAATTCGTAAATACTTTCTAAAGTTATTTCTATTTTTGTAGGCTCTAGCCAATGTTAGCATTCGAGAGCCCTTGTTGAACCTCATACGGGCACTAGCTTGAATGACGAACTATTCTAGAGGGTGATGACGCGAGTGTTAGAGATGTTTGGTACAGATCTGATATTCAGTCAGTAGGTATTTCCTGCTAGTGCTTGTCAGGATCAACTTGCTCAAGACATTGCAGCAAGGGCCACTGCCACTATAAGAAAATATGTTGGCAGTGACCAAATATATTAGCAACCGCTCAATTCGGTCGCTAATAGTTTTTTTAGTGACCGACTTTAGTGACCGTCACTGAATTTGGTTGTGATTGCTAATATTGACTGATAATCTGTCATCAAATTTTCCCGCCTTAAAATTGGGAGTGGATGTTGGCGCGTGAACTTGTTGCAATGGGTTACTATCAGCGACCGCCTGGCGGTCGCTAAAAGTTCCAGTCTATATGAGTGACCGACTTTGGTTGCTGAACGCGGTCGCTGATGGTAGGAATTCTGACCATTTCAGTCATCAAAATCGATCGCGATTCTTTAAAAATGTACTTCAGACGTAGAACCATCAGAAGCTCAAAAGGAAAGAAAGAAAAAAGGCAGCCACGTTTTCTCCTCCTCTCGCCTTGCTCAGATTTGTCCTTCTATGTTAACTCAAGGTATTCATTACTTAATAATTTCGTCTTTTGTGTATACTAATCAAGACCCGTATTTGTATTTGGTATGCTATTTTGTATTATGGTTGCAATATTCAATAATCATATATATGAAACTGAAGATTGGTTTTGTTATTTAAATACTCAAATGGTGCCTTTAGTGTTATGGGTTTTGTACTGAATATTCAAATGGTGCCTTCAGTGTTATGGGTTTTGTTTTTATTATATCAATTTTGGGATTGAAACTTTGAATAACAGTTTAGGTTTTATGTTTTTTCAGTTGTTATTTACTCCATGTATATATATGTATGATTGTTGTGAAATTTTTGGTGTGAGTCTCTAATACTTGTTTGATTTGGGTCATCTTGGGTCGATAATTCAAGTACCATGTAAAGAAGTACAGTTGCTTGAGTTGATATATATGTATGATTTGTTGTTTGAGTTGCTGATTTGGGTTGATATATAGTTTTATGCTTTGTGTTCTTTAGTTAATGTGGAATTGTATTCATATGCTAAGACTAACAAACTTACTTGGGCAATTCCACATTAAAATTTCACTTGAGCAATTATAGGATTACAGCTTTCCCTAGCAGTTAGTTGTGAATATAGTAAATAAAAAATATATATAGTTAATAAAAACTAGATATACTACTATATATAGTCAAAAAAAATTATGCCAAGGAATCCAATTTTAAATTATAATATAATATAAAATTAAAAAATTATATATACTATTATATATTGTCAAAGCATTTTTTGCCAAGGAATCCCTTTTATCATATAATATGATATAATATAAAATAAAATAAAATAATAGACTTTAATTTAATTTTAAATATCATATTATATTAGATAAAATAATATAATATAACAAAATTAAAATGATGTGGTAAAAATAAAAAAACACAAATAATATAATATGATAAATTAAAGTGAAATAAAATAATATAATTTAAAATAAAATAAAATATAAAATATAAAATAAATTAGTATTATTTAATTTATTTTTAAATAATCATATGATATTTTATACAATAATATAATAAAATATAATATAATATAATATAATTAAAATGAAGGAAAAAATAAATAAATAATATAATATTATATAATTAAAATTAAAAATAATATAATATAATTTAAAATAAAATTAAATAATTTAATCTAATTTAAAATATCATGTGATATTTTATATAATAATATAATGTAATTAAATTAAAATTAAAGAAAAAATAAAAATCATATAATTTATATAATTAAAAATAAAATAAAATAATTTAAAATAGAATAAAATAATATAATCTAATAAAATTAAAATATATCATATGAAATTTATAATAATAATATAATATAATAAAACTACAATGAAAGATCCAATAAAAATAAATAAATAATATAATATGATATAAATTAAAAATAAAATAAAATAATATTATTTAAAATAAAATAATCTAATTTAAAATAGAATAAACTAATCTAATCTAATTTAATTTTATATATCATATGATATTTAATACTATAATATAATATAATAAAATTACAATGAAAGACTAAATAAAAATAAATAATGGATTATAATATGGTATAATTAAAAAGAAAAGAAAATAATATAATTTAAAATAAAGTAATATAATACAATTTAAAATGGAATAAAATAATATATAATCAAATTTAATTTTATATTATACCATATTTTATACAATAATATAATATATCGGGCACTAATTCATCCGAGATTGCCCGAGCTCAGACTGTTAGAAAAAGGTCTCTGTCAATGATATAATTTAAAATAATAGGATCATATTCAGCTTAGAAACCCATTCAAAATTCACTTATTATGAGTGAATTTTGAATAGTCCACAGTTTAGGATTGTTCTTATATGTCAAGCTCTCACTTAGGTTGGTGTCAACGATTGAAGAAAATGTATTTGTTTGCTCTAAAATTTTAGTTTGTTTATCTTCTCTTGTTCTTCGAATGCATAAGAAGACTGTACAAATTATAGTCTATTTCGTGTGCTTGAAGATCGATGGGAGATGCTGCCAAAATTTCAACGAACAACATATGCATTTATTTGAGTCATTGACATTAATGGGACGTCGCATACACGAATGGGATAGAAGTCTGACCGGTGTAATAACGGTAGAGACATATTTAGATAGGAACTATATATGCATTAATTATACCTAAAGATGACACATTTTAATACAGTAATTGTGAGGAATCGAATTTTTTTAAATTCCTTAATAATAGGAATTTAATTAACAAAACTATCAATGTTGTTTAAATTATTGGTGAATTTTATATTTTATGTGATTTAAAGGGTGTGATGGGATTTAATTGATAAATTAAATCTACACGAAGGTGGTGATAAATTATGTTGAATTAATATAATTGAAAAGTAAATAAATTGTTTAAAAATAATTTATTAAGAATAAGAGAAATTTCATGTAAGGGTACAATAAAAATTGTACAATAAAAATTATTGTGGAGATACGAAAATTATTATTTAAATGATGTTATGTGATAATGGGTGATATATGGATTAGACATGTATATAGATATATTTGTGTGTGTGTGTGTGTCTATATATATATATATATATATATATATATATATATATATATATATATATATATATCTGTGTGTGTGTGTGTGTGTGCATGTTTAATTGTAAATTTTAAATTTTATTGTTTATGGAAATTAAGGGATTAATAATTAAATTAATCCAAATTTAAACAAAAAGTTAATGAGGGAGTTAGTAAAATTGTAATTATTGATTTTAGATTTAACCAATAATTATGGAGGAAGTCTAGAAATTAATTGAGAAGAAAAGTAATTATATAAATTATATAATAATAAATTATATAATTTATATAAGGAAATTACTTTAAGGTATGAAGGAAATAATAATTATATAAATTATATAAGAATAATTATATAATTTATATAAGAGGATTAAATTGAATAAGGATGGAAGAAATTTTTTATAAATTGTACTTTGGCTAAAATGGAATTTATATAAGGAGAACGTAATTATATAAATTATAAAATAATAAATTATATAATTTATATAAGGAAAGTTAATGTAAATAGTAAGGAAATAATAATTGTATAAATTATATAAAAATGATTATATAAGGAGAATACATTAATTAAGAAAGGAAATAAAATTGTACAAATGATACAATATTTTATTATATGGTGATATTTAAAGTGTGTTAAGTAGTAAAGAAATGGAAAATAGATGAGAAAAATGAATATTTTAATTTATTAAAAAAAAAATTATGTTTATGTATAATTGAATTTTTATGGGAGATAATATTTTAGAAACGTGAACATGTTAGTGAAACATGTTGTCCAAGTAACGAAGTAAAAAAGTATGAAAAATAATTTTTATATGATGTATGATTTATTTTTATTAATTTTGGAGGTATAAATTACCTCATATAATTACATACACGTCATTATGCGTATACAAAATTTGTTAAGTAAAGTACCTGAAAGAGGTATAAATATTATTTCTAAATCATTTCATGAATTTTGGTAAATTAAAATAAATATTTTATATACATTATATAAAATATTTATTACATGAAATAACTACGTAATGTATTAAAATAAACTTTTTAGGCATAAAGTGTGCAAATCCAAAAGCCTTAGTCGGTTGGTAAGGTAGGTGGAATTTTTTTTATTTTCCAAAATGGTTAGACTATTAGTATAAAAAGGAAAAGAAAATAAACATTCACACAAAAACATATCATTTTTCTCTATTTCTTTTTCCACCGTAGCCACCTTTACCACCACCGAAAAAAAATAAATTCCATAGCCACCAAGAAATGAAGAAAAGTTAGCGCTATCAAGAGGAATTACAAGCTTCATTGGAAGTTTTGCAAGTTTTAGAAGGTTGTTCGAGAAAGGGTTTTGAGCTACCAATTTAATAATTGCACGTTAAGGCAAGTTCTTCAGTACTTGATTTTAATTGTCATATGACACTATATGTTTACTTTGTTCAAATGCGTATAGAAATTCTGTGTTATGTGATCTGTGAATAATATGACCACAATGTGTACTTTGTGCAATGACGTGAATTGATTAATGTTGGCTTTACGAAATTGTTAATTTGAATTAGATACGAGACATGTGAGATATATTGCTTTAGTAGAAGCATAACACATGATGTATGACACACACAAATCATGTTATGTTATGTGCTACGTGAAGCATGAAAGGTGTAAACTGTTGAACTTGCTGAGCCGTTGTGCTTATTACTTGCATAATATAAACTTTTGCAGGTAAAGAAATGAATTTCAAGAATATCAGATTATGTTAAAGATGGATTACCCTAGAAGGTTGTGAACGTAATTGTTATATTTCAATATCTTAATTCAATATGGGTAAATTTGTGAAGTTTATACTAATGTGTTGTATGCACATATAAATTGGGTCCGGATAGGGCTAATAGAGTTAAATTGTGAACTGTAATTGTTCAAGATAGTTGTTACTATAGAGACTATTATATGTCTAATTATGAATTATGAGACAAATAACATTTGTATGAATATATACAATATTAAATTTTAGACGTTGAGCTTTACAACATTTGTAACAAAAAGAAAAAAGTAAAGGTTGCGATCCAGGGACTAGGATCAAGATGTAAAGTTTTAAATGATCAAATATTTTGATACAATGATTGAGAAAAGAGAACAATTTATACCAAAAAAAAAAAATTAAAAAATTAAAAATTTATGATTTAAAGTCAATTAATGAATTAAATAAGGAGATTAGAGATTTATTAACGAACTGAAATTTGGACGTAAGGAAAATAATGTATAATAAATATGAAATTTAAGGTAATAAGGTTGGTCGAATTACGGGGTCGTTACAGTAATTGCTGTCAAAATAGATACAGTGGTATCATGGATTTCTATTCAGACCGTAGTTGGATAAGACGACGAAAGTAAAGTGCCCGGATAGGTGCTATAGCTGAATTTAGAATTGGTTGCAAATGTTTCTAGATTATACGTATAGTCACCCGAAATGTGTCAATGGTCAGAACAAATAAGATGACATTGTTTGAAGTGTAAGAATGTAAATTATATGGACATAGACATGGTCAATTATCATTTACTTGTTTCTGGGTTCATGAGAAATTACGAAGAATATTGGTGGGCATATGGGCAGAAAGAGCTAGTAGCTACACACAAATACATATTCCAGGCAGCAGTACCAATTGTATGAATGACATGGTGTATGATTTTGCAGGCCTTGATTTTGATTGCAAACAAGACAAAGAACATCCTATGAATTCTGATGCCAAAGCGTTCTTTAAGTTATTAGACGAGGGTAGTGAACCGTTATGGCTTGGTTATACTAAGCAAACTACATTGTCCACAGTGGCTACGTTACTTAACATCAAGGTTGATCACAACATAAGCCATGAGTGTTTTGAGTCGCTATTGAAGGCCATTAAGAGTATATTGACTGATGGCGAAAAGTTGTCCGATAACTACCACTTTTGTAAGAAAATGGTGAAGAAGTTGGGCCTTAGATACTAAAAGATCAATGCATGTCCGGACGAATGTATGTTGTTTTATAAGGAAAATGAACAAAAAATAAAGTGCATACTGTGCAGCCATGAATGGTTCAAGCCTAATAAAGAGGGTGTGACTACAAAAAAGTAAAAATATACCTTTTAAGATTTTAAGGTATTTTCCAATTACAAATCGGCTAAAAAGATTGTATATGTCTTCAAGAACAGCCAAACGTGTGACTTGGCTTGCAATATCTCTAGTTAAAGATGGGGAACTTAACCATCTCGCGGATTGGCAGACTTAAAAAGATTTTAAATTAGTACATCCTGGGTTTGCATCAGAACCCAGAAATGTTAGGCTTAGATTGTCCACTGATGGTTTCAATCCTTTCGGTTACTCAACTGTTTTGCACTCCTACTGGCCTGTAATTGTTACTCCGTACAACTTACCTCCTTTGATGTGTATGAAACAACCATACTTGTTTCTTTCACTTTTGATTCCTGGTCCCAAGAGTCCTGGAAAGAATCTAGATGTTTACTTAAGACCTCTTATAGACGAGTTGAAGGTATTATGGGAGGATGGAGTACAAACTTGGGATGTGTCCATGAAAATAAATTTCAACCTTAGGGCACTGGTTATATGGACCATAAGTGATTTACCTACTTATGTTATGTTATTTAGATGGAGTTCACACGAGTAGTAGTGTCCAATTAATAGACGGGGAGTTCTACCAAGAGGAGATGTTACATAGACTTCTTATAATAAATGTGGAAGACACCAACGAAGTAAAACAGTTATAGGGTGGAGATGAACCTGATGAATTGGATCTCGAGTTAGTATATGTGCATGATGACGTTAATAATGAGGAGGAAGAGTTATTGGCTGACGATAACACTGAATCTGAAGAAGATGATGGTTATGAATTTTCACATGATGTTCAAATTGATTTTGACTCAGACAACGATTTTCATTAAATTGTATGTTTAGTTTTACTTGTATTACATACAATTACATACATATATATTTTCTATATTCTTGTCATGTTCATTTCAATTACAATTACTTGTCATTATTGTCATTTTATTTGTGTATGTATTATCATATAACTCATAATAATATCCTGAAATTTTTATTTATAGATGCTTACTTCAGCAGAGCCAAGAAAACATGACTTGGGTTGGGCTCCAGATTAGATTCCAAAGGCTGCGCCTAATCCGAATGAGTGGATTCTCATCCAGCTTCGACCTCATATTGCTAGCATGTAAGTTATATAGCTATCATATTAGCAGTGTTGTAGATACTTTCTGTAAATTATTTTAAATATTAAAATAAAAGTACTTATCTTTAATGTAAATTATTGTATATTTTAGTGATTTTTCATATCACAAGATTGTGAAGTGTATTTCACAATTGTATTTACAGAACTGGCCTACGCTAGTGATTACATGGGCGAGCACACCTCTCACCCACAAAGATACAATATGGGATGAATTTCAGGTATATATTTTTTAATTCTGTAAGATAATTTAATTAATGAACTAATATTATTTTGTAGTGTTGGATTATATTATTATTATTATATTTTTATTTATAGAGAAGGTATAGATGGAACGACACGCATGCAAAAATAATACAAACATTTTTTGGCAAAAGTGCGCCGTCCGAACTAAAGATAACTTGAACAAAGAAAGACAGAAAGTCCTACAGAATGCTTAGATTGACCATTCAGGAGAGGCTGAGCAGTACATGCATGAGTATTGCCCCTGGTGGTGCGCGCAACCTGTAAGACCCCGAATTTTATGAAATACAAAATTTAATTTTTCTTCATATATATATTTTTTTGAAACAGTAAGTGGTTAAATCGATCAAGTTAAAAGTTAAGGATGTTATCTGCAAATTTTATTTTGTCGGACAATATTCGCTTTGTCGGGGAATATTCGTTTGGTCGGGGAATATTCGTGTCGTACGACGGCGCCGAAATAACAAATTATTGGTGGACTCCACAACGGAATATTTGTCGGATATAGAAAACGACAGAAATAACCTTTTTAAATAAAAATAGTCAACGGAACTGTTAAAATACCGGTGATAAAAGAATAGTAGCATACGGTAGTTTATGGTATTTTCTGTAACACACGGTATTGCATAGTGTCTCATATTATTGGTTTGATAATTGACACCGTAACTGTTACGCATCATTTCATCGATAATTGTCACTGCATAATATTTTATACTATCAATTCAATAATTGTTGTTACACAGTATTTTGCATTATTGATTTAATAATTGTCATTACACTGTATTTTATATCATTGAGTCAATAATTGTTGCTGCACTGTTTTTAAAATTATTGAACCTAATAATTGTCACAGTAATATATGCACAGTAATTCACATTATTGAATCAATAATTGTCATTACACAGTAACGTATGCTTTCTTTTACATTATTGTTATCTCTATTATGATGTTATTTAAACAGTTGTATTTCATTAATTTATTGACTTGATATCTAAGAGCTAACTATACTGTATTTATAACAATTAGTCATAATTATTGAATTGATAAAGTTATTTGTTTATAATATAAAGTTAGGTGATTATTAGGTGATATGAAATGAATGGTGTAGATTAAAGTGTGAATTATTGTTGAATAATTGAATTGATTTGTTTATAATATAAAGTTAGGTGATTATTAGGTGATATGAAATGAATGGTGTATATTAAAGTGTGAATTATTGTTGAATAATTGAATTGATTTGTTTATAATATAAAGTTATGTGATATGAAATGAATGGTGTAGATTAAGGATAATATAAAATTTGAAATGGATGGTGTAGATTAAAAGATGATCTTTAAATGAATGGTTTAGATTAAATGAATGATAAGATTTTTGGCTATAAATAGAAGCCTTAACTTAAGGATTTTTCATAAACTTCCTTACTTGTTCTTTCTTTCTCTCTCTAAATACTTTTTGTGTAAGTTCTCTCTAAGTGTTCTTAAGTCATTCCTAGTTTTGAAATCTTTTGCATTCTTCTTTGAATTCCCGAGTAGAATTTTCTTATGTACAGCAACTCTTTCGAAAAATCGTAGTAAATTCATTATTTGTCAGAATTTAATGAATTAAAAGCCTGTCTCTTCAGTTTTCCGTCCTCTACAACTTTGAAGAAGGAAGAAAAGTCATCTGAAATCATCTTCATGCCTTAAAATACTAAAAACCGTAACCTATTCTGATTTTCGTCACTATTTTCAGTCTTAGTTTTGAAAATTCATAACTCATTCATATTAACTCCGAATTGAGTGATTCTTGAGTCTATGCCGCCTATCTTTTCGAGAGTAACATTATTTTAAAAACATAAAGAGATTTTAAAAACTCTAGAAGACTCAAAAGTCAGATTCTTTACTGCTATATAGACAAACAAGGAAGGATTTGTTCGGCTAATAAACTTGTTTCACAATATCAAGGTAAGGGATACCATCTTTTTCATCTTCCATTATTCAAATGTACTATGGTAAGGGATTATCATTATTTGATTCTCGATAATAATATTGTTTCTTCCTTACTCATAAGACGTGACTTTTATTTCCATGTATTAAATTGTGGAAATAACCTTACGGAGCGGATTGCCGCCTGTTGGTGAATAACCTTTCGTATTCATTCATTATTAATCTCTGAGAATAACCTTACGGAGCGGATTGCCGCCTGTTTGGTGCATAACTCTTTGTACTCAAATTCTATTAAATTGTGGGGATAACCTTACGGAGCGGATTGCCGCCTGTTGGTGAATAACCCTTTGTATTAATTTCCTTCACCTTTTGTTAATCAAACCTGCTACGGTAAGGGATATTATTTTCTTTCATACTCCTAAATCGAAATTTATTATGGAACTATTGCTTCTATAATTCCTGAAAGTATTATATGTTCCATAATAGTTGAACTTCATTATTTCAACTGAACCTTCCTATTTACGTGAACCTTTCTATTGAATTGTAACCGTTATTCTGAACTGTGGATCTTGAATATCATTTTTAAATTTCACTCCACATCATGTTGACAATTTGGACATTATTTGAATCTGTACAAAGTAAACTTCCGATACTTATTGTTATCCTATTTCTTCTGTTCATCATTTATATCATTCTAATCATCCAAAAATCAAGCTGTTGTGAATATCTGTGGCCGGGGGCACAGATGTGATATATTTGTTGAACAGATGATAGGTTAAAGGCGATATAATATGTTAAAGGCGATACATCTGTTCGGTGTCTTTTATGGCACGTGGTGAATGTTCTCTTTGGCCCGTAGTGCAAAGATGAACTGTTGTTTGGTATGATTATGACCAAAGGCTGAATCTGGTATAATCATGACCGTTGGTGTTATATTGAATGTCTTTGGCCCGTAGTGCAAAGATGAACTGTTGATCTGCATGATTATGATCAGGAACTGTGAATTTGTATTATCTTGACTAATGATATTTCAGATGATAAAAGTTGATGATGTTTTTACTAAAAAGAGAACCGAGTGGACATTATAGTCTGCATTATTCTTCTAATAGATTACTCATTCCGCTGCTATTATTGATCTGAACGTTGTTTAAGAATTTAACTGCAGTTTTTGATATAAACCTTGTAGTCTATTGTATTCTATCAAGAACTCAACTGTTGAAGACTAATGATAATTTATTCGTCATTATCTTAGTCATGATATTCTTTACTGGGCTATTTGAGCTCACCCTTTCTTTTGTTCCATTGTTTTTCAACAGAAAATGAAAACATAACAGGGTCTAGCCGGGGAATGGAGTGAGGGTCCGAGGAATAGTTATCATAGTCTTCACGTTTTGTAAAATAGTGTGGCAATAATAGTGAAGACTTAGTTGTGTATTATTATACACTGTATTGTAGTACGTTGTGCTTTGTTGTAATAATTTTGTTGTAGTCTTTTGACGACTCAAGTTTGGGCTATGTGGGCCCAGATTTGGGGGCGTCACAGTTGGTATCAGAGCCATATAACGAAGAGCCCCGAGCCTCTCGCTGGTGACTTCCTAGGGAAAGGGGATGCACCGAAGCCAGACTCTCCGTAGGGGACGCCTATAGTACAGGTGGCAAACTGATAGGTACCATTGTGAGGTGCTGTCCCTATGGTGGGATGAGAGTCACAGTTGGCATCAGAGCTTAGGGATATGGTCTTTAATGGAGATCTGGGGTTAGAACTAGGAGGGGAGAGACGAATAGAATCAATCACTAGTGTGTCCAACCTAAATTAGATTTTTTTTTTTATCTAATGAATCGATTTGAATGTAGGAACAGGAAGTGATGAGTCAGTTTGTTTGAACTAACAATTATTTTGTGACCACAGTTTAGTATGGCATCTGAAAATCAGGAGGATAACTAAGAAATCCCCGGTACGTCAATTTCATAAGGAGGGGAGGTTGTAAGACCCCGAATTTTATGAAATACAAAATTTAATTTTTCTTCATATATATTTTTTTTGAAACAGTAAGTGGTTAAATCGATCAAGTTAAAAGTTAAGGATGTTATCTGCAAATTTTATTTTGTCGGACAATATTCGCTTTGTCGGGGAATATTCGTGTCGTACGACGGCGCCGAAATAACAAATTATTGGTGGACTCCACAACGGAATATTTGTCGGATATAGAAAACGACAGAAATAACCTTTTTAAATAAAAATAGTCAACGGAACTGTTAAAATACCGGTGATAAAAGAATAATAGCATACGGTAGTTTATGGTATTTTCTGTAACACACGGTATTGCATAGTGTCTCATATTATTGGTTTGATAATTGACACCGTAACTGTTACGCATCATTTCATCGATAATTGTCACTGCATAATATTTTATACTATCAATTCAATAATTGTTGTTACACAGTATTTTGCATTATTGATTTAATAATTGGCATTACACTGTATTTTATATCATTGAGTCAATAATTGTTGCTGCACTGTTTTTAAAATTATTGAACCTAATAATTGTCACAGTAATATATGCACAGTAATTCACATTATTGAATCAATAATTGTCATTACACAGTAACGTATGCTTTCTTTTACATTATTGTTATCTCTATTATGATGTTATTTAAACAGTTGTATTTCATTAATTTATTGACTTGATATCTAAGAGCTAACTATACTGTATTTATAACAATTAGTCATAATTATTGAATTGATAAAGTTATTTGTTTATAATATAAAGTTAGGTGATTATTAGGTGATATGAAATGAATGGTGTAGATTAAAGTGTGAATTATTGTTGAATAATTGAATTGATTTGTTTATAATATAAAGTTAGGTGATTATTAGGTGATATGAAATGAATGGTGTAGATTAAAGTGTGAATTATTGTTGAATAATTGAATTGATTTGTTTATAATATAAAGTTAGGTGATATGAAATGAATGGTGTAGATTAAAGATAATATAAAATTTGAAATGGATGGTGTAGATTAAAAGATGATCTTTAAATGAATGGTTTAGATTAAATGAATGATAAGATTTTTGGCTATAAATAGAAGCCTTAACTTAAGGATTTTTCATAAACTTCCTTACTTGTTATTTCTTTCTCTCTCTAAATACTTTTTGTGTAAGTTCTCTCTAAGTGTTCTTAAGTCATTCCTAGTTTTGAAATCTTTTGCATTCTTCTTTGAATTCCCGAGTAGAATTTTCTTATGTACAGCAACTCTTTCGAAAAATCGTAGTAAATTCATTATTTGTCAGCATTTAATGAATTAAAAGCCTGTCTCTTCAGTTTTTCGTCCTCTACAACTTTGAAGAAGGAAGAAAAATCATCTGAAATCATCTTCATGCCTTAAAATACTAAAAACCGTAACCTATTCTGATTTTCGTCACTATTTTCAGTCTTAGTTTTGAAAATTCATATTAACTCCGAATTGAGTGATTCTTGAGTCTATGACGCCTATCTTTTCGAGAGTAACATTATTTTAAAAACATAAAGAGATTTTAAAAACTCTAGAAGACTCAAAAGTCAGATTCTTTACTGCTATATAGACAAACAAGGAAGTATTTGTTCGGCTAATAAACTTGTTTCACAATATCAAGGTAAGGGATACCATCTTTTTCATCTTCCATTATTCAAACGTACTATGGTAAGGGATTATCATTATTTGATTCTCGATAATAATATTGTTTCTTCCTTACTCATAAGACGTGACTTTTATTTCCATGTATTAAATTGTGGGAATAACCTTACGGAGCGGATTGCCGCCTGTTGGTGAATAACCTTTCGTATTCATTCATTATTAATCTCTGAGAATAACCTTACGGAGCGGATTGCCGCCTGTTTGGTGAATAACTCTTTGTACTCAAATTCTATTAAATTGTGGGGATAACCTTACGGAGCGGATTGCCGCCTGTTGGTGAATAACCCTTTGTATTAATTTCCTTCACCTTTTGTTAATCAAACCTGCTACGGTAAGGGATATTATTTTCTTTCATACTCCTAAATCGAAATTTATTATGGAACTATTGCTTCTATAATTCCTGAAAATATTATATGTTCCATAATAGTTGAACTTCATTATTTCAACTGAACCTTCCTATTTACGTGAACCTTTCTATTGAATTGTAACCGTTATTCTGAACTGTGGATCTTGAATATCATTTTTAAATTTCACTCCACATCATGTTGACAATTTGGACATTATTTGAATCTGTACAAAGTAAACTTCCGATACTTATTGTTATCCTATTTCTTCTGTTCATCATTTATATCATTCTAATCATCCAAAAATCAAGCTGTTGTGAATATCTGTGGCCGGGGGCACAGATGTGATATATTTGTTGAACAGATGATAGGTTAAAAGCGATATAATAGGTTAAAGGAGATACATCTGTTCGGTGTCTTTTATGGCACGTGGTGAATGTTCTCTTTGGCCCGTAGTGCAAAGATGAACTGTTGTTTGGTATGATTATGACCAAAGGCTGAATCTGGTATAATCATGACCGTTGGTGTTATATTGAATGTCTTTGGCCCGTAGTGCAAAGATGAACTGTTGATCTGCATGATTATGATCAGGAACTGTGAATTTGTATTATCTTGACTAATGATATTTCAGATGATAAAAGTTGATGATGTTTTTCCTAAAAAGAGAACCGAGTGGACATTATAGTCTGCATTATTCTTCTAATAGATTACTCATTCCGCTGCTATTATTGATCTGAACGTTGTTTAAGAATTTAACTGCAGTTTTTGATATAAACCTTGTAGTCTATTGTATTCTATCAAGAACTCAACTGTTGAAGACTAATGATAATTTATTCGTCATTATCTTAGTCATGATATTCTTTACTGGGCTATTTGAGCTCACCCTTTCTTTTGTTCCATTGTTTTTCAACAGGAAATGAAAACATAACAGGGTCTAGCCGGGGAATGGAGTGAGGGTCCGAGGAATAGTTATCATAGTCTTCACGTTTTGTAAAATAGTGTGGCAATAATAGTGAAGACTTAGTTGTGTATTATTATACACTGTATTGTAGTACGTTGTGCTTTGTTGTAATAATTTTGTTGTAGTCTTTTGACGACTCAAGTTTGGGCTGTGTGGGCCCAGATTTGGGGGCGTCACACAACCCATATGGGCCGACATGTGTAAGTAGCGAAAATCTGAGAGTTGGGCTAAGCGACGCAAGACTGCCGCCATGAATAGAGCCTCAAGTGCACTTAAAGGCGACAAGGCAAAAGACACGTATAGGGGCGACAATTATAGCATATGGCTGCCAAGGTATGTATTTTTGTAAAGTATTTTTTTATTTTATGTTTACAGTCATTATATTAGTATGAGAGCATATGATTAATATATGTTATCTATGGATTCTGAATTATATTTGTAAGAGGCTACATCCCAGGGCCAGCCTATTCATTGGTTGGATGTGTACATGGCCACCCACAATGTTATACCAGAGACGCTCCAGATACGTGTAAGTTTTTATAAGTTGATATGTTGTTTATAATTTTTAACGTCAGTCGTTCTTTAGCGTAATTAATTATTTAATTATAATCTATTTAATTTTTAACCTGATGACATGATACTTATAACGCATTAATCGCCGATAGATCAAGAATTATGGGAGATGACGTCGGGTATAAAGAAAAATTATGTCAAAGGCCAAAGACAACGACCGTCTATCGATGGCACGAGCAATTCTGCTATGCAGTCTACTCAAACATCAGGCCACTCGCTAACGCCGCATACTGCTCCTGACTGTGTTAGAGCTATCTGTCAAGATCATGAGCTTCTTCGTATACTGGGCACACAACTGCAGTCTCTGAGACCTGATGAGTTAGCAGATGTAGTGGCGGTTGCAGCACATCACCATGATGGCTCCGAGGTAATCTTAGTACTTGGTACTTACAATGACTCAAATTACTTAATTGATATACATTTAACATTATTTTATTCTTTTGTTTTATATGCCCGTTTGGACGATAATGTGTGAAGAAGTTTTTGTATTCTTATCTTCATTTTTTTCTATATTTTTATTAGTTTATGAATGGATATGATATTTATATTCTGATCACCTTTATATATAGACTTTAAGTTTGTTTGTTTATATTTTAATTCGAATGGATTACATTTGATATAATCTTTTTAGATATAATGAGTGAATTAGTTGATATTATGAATTCGTGTGAGACTTACTATATATATATGATATTTTGTGTGTTGGGATATAAAGTAGGTATAAAGAGGTACAATTTTTTTGGGAAATCCACAAAATAGGGGAAAAAATTGGTATCAGCGACTACACGCGGTCGGTGATATGTTTTAACGACCCTAATTTTTTTCCCTCACATCAACGACTGCATGGGGGTCGTTGAAAATGTGGAACCACATGGCACCATGTCAACCTTAAGCTGAGTCAGTTTAGCGACGGTTTTAGTCGCTATTATCGGTTGCTGATTACGGTCGCATGTGTGCAATCAACGATTAGATAATCGACGACTGCTAATATCGGTCGACCGAATGTGGTCACTGATAGGGTTTTTTTTAGTGTGCCGAGAGTACGGGTATCCTTTTAAAGCAGCCCGTCGTGATATGTAACGGGGTGGTACGGATAGTGGTTATCCTAGCGATTGAGGTTTTTGGGCCACTACTAAGCCAGACCCAGACTCCTCCTCAGGTATTTTATTTATTTTCAAGTTGTATATTCTGCCTATTACCTAATTATCATCAAGTTATTTCTTTAATTCTCATATATGTTTACTAATAGGTTATAATTTTTATTGTATCAACAGGGTAGCGATGACGAGCAGGAAAATGATGTTGATGATTTTCAAACATCAAAGCAGCAGCTTGACCCCCTCCCAATGATCCTCCTCATACCGATAGTAGTACTAGTTGTCGTTTGTAGATAGTTATACTTTTACTTAGTTTATGTTGCAAATTGTAGTCTTATATAGTTGTAAATTATAGTTTACCTTATTTTACATTGTAAATCATTGTTTATTACAAATTTTTTGTTTAACTTACGTGTATTAATGTTATCTATTGTAATTTAGTTTATATTTGTTATCGATGAAGATGTGTATGTTGTTATTGAGATATGTATGTGTGTGTTATTAGGAAGAGTTGTCATTTTGACGTATATATTGTTTGTAATTTAGTTTTTTTTTTTGTTTAACTTATTTTCTTATACTTTCAATTTATAAAATAAGTGTATCAAAGTTTTTAATAATTATAATATAAGCCAGGGTTATTAAACACGGCCCGTACCAGCGGTTTGACCGGTCAAAAACAGGAACTAGTTAGCACGCCGGTCCGGTTTGACACAAAAAATCGGCCAAAATCCGGTTGACCATCGGTCGAACCGGTGGTTCAACCTATAAAACCAATTAGTTGACCCGGTTTTAAAGTATTTTTTAATATTTTTTTGGACAAAAATATTTTTATTTTTAAAATTAGATATTTTTACTACTATTATAACATTATTTCACTATATTTTAACTTACAAAAATTAGAGATTTTAAAATTTTATTAATAATTAATAATATTTTTTTTTTATGTATTTATGATTTCACCAGTTTAATAACGTTTCGACCACTGGTTGAATCAGTGACTCATTCACCTGATACCCTTTTCGGTTCGATAACCGGTCGGGTCTAAAAATATTGATATAAGCATAAGATTCATTCAAACTTCAAATTTATTATCTACTTAAACAAACAAAATCTGATGATACCAAGGGGACATTTCATCGCCATAAGTTGCATCAACTATGGAGGGCCAAATCAATCAATTCTCAGCATAGATAAAACAACACGACACGACACGACACAACACAACACAAGAATATTACAAATGGTCCGTTAATTATATTACATGTTGAATTTATTTTATGACAATAATTCACCTATAAATATTAAAAGGCAAACGAGGACAGATAAGGACTTCAAGTGGAGTGGCTTTAAGGTTAGTTAATCCAATACTTTCACTCATGTCAATTAACCCACCTGATGGGATCCGAAACTCAAACCCATGTATCAAGCTAGCTAGAACCAATTGCACAGCCTGAAGGCCAAAAGACATTCCAGGACAAATCCTTCTACCACTCCCAAATGGAATCAATTCAAAATGTTGACCCCTAACTTCAACATCCTTGTGGCTCATCAAAAATCTGTCGGGTTGAAACTCATCAGGATCCGACCAGACCTTAGAATCGCGATGAATTTTCCAAAAATTCACAAACAAACTGGTGCCCTTTGGGACATGGTAGCCACCAACTACACAATCTTCCATGGCCTCGTGTGGTAACCCAAGTGGTGCAGCCGGATATAGACGCAAAGTTTCTTTGATTATGGCTTGGACGTAGATTAATTTCTCCATATCTGACTCCTCCACTTGTCTTTCTCTTCCAACATGAGTATCTAGTTCATCTTGGGCCATTTTCAATGCATGAGGATTGTTTAGTAATAAAGAGAGAGCCCATGTAAGTGTGACTGTTGTGGTGTCTGTGGCTCCTGATAAAAGAGTCTTTCAAGGACAAATTTTAAAATTAGATATGGTAAAATATAGTTTGTTTTTGAATAATTAAGAAGAATAATCCTGAGCATAGAGTCTCTTTAATTGGGGAAGAAATTGAACATGCATTATACGTGCACACTTCAGGCCTAATATATACATATGTTTAAATTAAATTCAACTCAACTGTCTGGAACAGTAATTATGTCTAGAATATATTCATCGATTTGGAACTTTATACACACTTGTTTATTGAAACAATATAATCCCACAAAGACATTTTTTGAGAAAACCAGTGCCAAAAATTGTTGTCCTGAATTTTCATTTAAATCAAAACTTTGTTCGGTAAATTCAACGATCAAAAGATTTAAACCTATACCTCCAAGATATAAGTACTTTTGAGTGTATTAACTAAGCATTAACTGAGACAAAACATTTCAATTCAGAAAAAATGATCCATACACTATTTTTTCCTTGTTGGTGCACAGTTAATGCACAACTATTAGTGCACATATGTAGAATTATTCCCAAGATTAACATGCTAAGTAATTAATAATTAGAGATATAAATTAGGTTAGGTTTATACGTACCAAGCACGCAGCTTTGATGACTGTATCACTATCAAACCCTGAAAAAACATCAGCATAACTACCACCATCAACATGAGCCAACATAGCATCCATGAAGTCTTGTTCTTCACCATTCACAAGCCCTAAATCTCGTTTTGCTTTGTGCTCCTTCAGCCATTCCTCAAGTGTATCATCTATTTCTTTCGCCGTCTTTCTCATAACCTTCTCATACCCTCCCAAATCCAACCACCTTACATAAGGAACTGCATCTGACACCATAAACGTACCCAATAAATCAAGAAACCTCTTCACGGCCTTAAGAAAACAAACCGCCTCTTCATCAAGAGCTGAATATCGCTTCATAACAAGCATCCGAACGACAGTGTTTAGGATCAAATTCCCAAAACATTCCTTCATCTCCATCTTTACCATATTCGAATCATTTTTAGTTTTTACCCAATATTCATAAACATCATTTATACACAACTTTATTTCAGATAATCGAACGTGAGCATGCATCTCAATTTGACGATTGGAGAGAAATTCAAGCATAAGAATTTTGCGAACCTGTCTCCAGTATTGTCCATAAGGGCCTAAACCAATCATAGCATAATTGTAGCCCATAATCTCGGCTGCTACGGATTTTGGGCGATTCGCAAGGACTTTATCATTTGTGGTTAAACACTCCTTAGCCAACTTGGAATCACTCACCACCATGGCTTGATTTACACCGAGTTTGATGGAGAAAATTGGTCCGTATTTATCAGCCAAAATTCCAAATATTATGTGAGGGGGCTTAGGGCCAACTAGAAGATGGAGGTGACCAATTATAGGCCATCCTCCAGCAACTTTAGGTGCCATATTTTTGTTTGGAGCATTTTTGCTCTTGGAATATTTTGGTATCCAAAAGAAGAGATAGTAGAGAAATACAAGAAAAGTAAAGATGCTGGCAGTTGTGCCTATTGAGAATGAGAGAATAAACTCCATGGTTTCTTAGTAGTTTAGGTGAGTATGGCAACTGCAGTATTATATATATTGGATTCTTTGAGGTACTGCTCACCCTAAGTCTCAAATTGTGAGTCGAGTTTAAATTGGTGATGTTTTAAGTATGCTAAAGTTTGATAGATTTTATTGTTAATCTATAATAAATTTTAATTGATTTATTTATTGATCACACCTAAAAAATTTTGGGTCCACATAATTAGATGATATAAGTGGATTTAGCATTATTAACAATGTTACTATTGGGAAGTGATCAGATGCAGATTAGTCAACTTTATCAACTGGCTGCAAATAATTGCATTGTAATATGTTTGCAATGCTATTTTCGGTTTATACTCTCTCTCTCTCTCTCTCTCTCTCTCTCTCTCTCTCTCTCTCTCTCACACACACACACACACACACACACACACACAAATGGTCTAATTTAATTTGTTTTCTAAATCAATTTAACTTGTATGCACATAGCAACCAATCACCACTAGTGTTATTGTAATAACCAAGAAAATTACGAATTTAATTTTTTTTAATTTATATTCATGAGAGAATATGATGCGTGAAGTTATGTTAAGTATGTGTAGGTGTATGTCATGAGAATTGTGCAAGATAGTTAGTTTAATTTATTTAAATTAACCAAAGAAGGAAAAGGAAATACAAGATGAGCTTATGTGATGAGATCACAAAGTTTATATGTTGGCCTTGAATGACAAGTTAGAAGATTAATAATCATAAGGTGATTTACTTGTTTGATTAATGAAGAGAACAAAAATAAATAAATTATTTAAGTTAATCTAACGAATGAATAATTGTATGTTATATGAGTAATTATATTGTAAACCCAAGTTGATGGGATATGGTAGTTTATTAAGTCAAATTAATCAAGTTGAAGTACTTGTATGTATGTGTGTTATGATTTTAATAAAACAAGCCCAAGAAATGGTAAGTGTTAGGGTTTTATAATCTAACCCAATTAGGTAGTCCAAATGACTTTTAAATAGCAAGTCTAATTGAATTATGTAATTAATCCAATATAATTATATGGGTAGCCTAAGTCTTAATATTATTAAGTCTTGTATGTATATTAAATGAGTCCAAGTGTTAGTAAATACCATGAAGTAACCCTAGTCTTTTAATTATAAGTCTTGTAAGTTAGTATAGTTAACCCAATTGATTTAAATGTTGGAAGCCAAGTGTTGGTGACTTACAATAATTAACTAGTAGCCCATTTGGATTTAATAAATTGAGTCCAAATAATTTAATGTAGAAGCCCAAATGATTTAATTCTAAAAGTCTAATGTGTAGCCCAAATTGTGCAAGTATTGGTCTTATATATATATATATATATATATATATATATATATATATATATATATATAATAAAATTAAATAAAAAATAAGAGGGTGTTGATTTCATATTGTTAATTTCATGTTGCTTGAATGTTACACTTTTCTTTAGTTGTTCAACCATTCCACCAAATCCCCAACCCCTCTAGTCATTCAAGCTTGTCATTTAAAATAATAGTAAGCAAGAGTAAGTCCTTAAATTCACCAATGTTAGTAAGTCCTTAAATTCACCAATGTTAGTTAATTAAGGGACTAATAGAGTGCTCCTAGATTTCTATAAATAGGACCATCTTCCAAGTTATG
Source organism: Hedera helix (assembly GCA_947179155.2). Taxonomy (NCBI): domain Eukaryota; kingdom Viridiplantae; phylum Streptophyta; class Magnoliopsida; order Apiales; family Araliaceae; genus Hedera; species Hedera helix. The sequence goes on from OX359280.1 coordinate 23,940,493, forward strand.
CAAATCTTAGTCATTTGTGTTTCGTCAAGTATAGGAGAGTTGAGAGCATTTGTAGAGAGAAAGAGAGAGCTTCTTTGAGAGCAAGAGTTTCTTTGAGAGCTTTGTGAGTAAACGGAGCAAACACTTTGAGTGTTAGTGAGTGTGAGCTACTATTCTAGTGGTTCACTCAAGAAGGAGGAAGAGATATAGCAATATAAAGCATTCAAGATCCAAGAGGTTGAAAAGTTATTTAACCCTTAAATTACTTTGTTGTAGTTAAAGTTTATAGTATGATGTTTACCATGTTTGGTTGTGGGAGGAATTGTAAGGACATGGAAATTTCAAATGTTGTAATTATTATTATTAATTAATGGAATTTAAAATTTTGAAGTGTAGCAAGTGTTTTGGGACAAGTCAATTATGAATTATTTAATTGAGGAATAAAATGCAAGCCTAATGAAACAAGTGTAGATAAAAAAGAACATGAATTGGATTAAAAACAAGCAATATATGAATTAATTGGAATTAGTTCTCTAGATTTTGTGACAAAAGACCAAAGTTCCCTTGACATATTAAGAAATGATATTTGTGTCCTAGAATGTTTTAATATCCAAACTATCCTTGTTTAGTCATGTGAATTGTCCTAAGTGACCATCATGCACGAGTTAACTTAACTAGAATGGTTAAGTGTTTGGGGAATTACATATAATATCCTTATTTAGTCATGTGAATTTTCCAAACTATATGTTGTAAGCAACAAGTTAGTTATTCTTATTTCATCTCCATCCTTCAAAGTTGTTAAGTAAGGGCTCTTAAGAGAAAAATAAGAGAAGTCTAGGGTTTCAAAGAGAGTTCAAGAGATTGCTAGCAAAGTGTTCAAGTGAGGTAAATAAATCCATCAAAGTGGAGAACTTAAGTCTTAGAAGCTTTATAGCTAGAAGGAAAAGAGCACATAGAAGGTATAAAGGTGGTCAAGCAACAAAATTTTGTGTTTATGTGCTTAAATGCTTGAATAAGCGTAGCAATGTATGTATCTATGGATAGAAGTAAGATTTATGTGATTTATGTGCTACTTGGTTGATATTTGATGAAACCCTAAGTGTTGAAGTTGTAGAACAAAGGTGGTGCACTATTCATGCTCATATTCAAGGCTAGAAACCTTGATTTAAGGATGATCATGTGTTAAAATGTTGTTAGAAGTTATGAAAACCTAGTTGGAAGTATTGAACATGTATGAAGCATGTAAAATTTCATGCTAGATAGCATAATAAGTCCATTTATGGAAGAAAAGCAAGACTTGTATAAGGAAATTATAATATTAGGCTATGATGTGCATGTAAACCAAATCATAATCTGCAAAGTATTTTAGAAGGTGCATGTAGAAGTGATATGAGCATTTAAAGTTGCTAAATGAGCATGTATTAATGTATTTGATGTGTGGAGTCAAGAATTTAAGTATAGGTTAAAGAACAAAGTTTTGAAAGTTGGCAAAAATCCCACCAAAAGGTGATTTTTGGCCATTTTGTGTAAATGAAGGTAAAAACCTAAATTTTATGTAAATACACGTGTTAGAGTCGTTTTGAAAGTCATTTGGTGCTTATGGCAATTAATGTGAGTTTTAAACGTTTAAAATTGGTCGCCGGCACCTAAAAAAGAATTTTTGGAAAAATGAAATCCTTTGAAAACTTTTAAATGTTTTGAAGGCCCATACAAGTTATATACATGTTATATGTGCTAAAACATGTTTTGGAATTAAGTTTTGTAAAAAGGGGGCAAAAATAGCATCAAAATTGGAAAGGATTTTTTTTTCAAAATTTGCAGGACTGGGCCAGGGCACAGTCTTTGGAACTGGAAGCTACGCCGGGGCGCAGTGCTCTGTGAAGACCTCATCAGGGCGAGTTCAGAGCTCGACGGGGCGAGATGTGGCCGAGAAGATCTTGCAGCCAGCGAGATCTTCATTCAGGGTTAAATATCTCGTCGGGGCGAGATGTACTGTTCTTGGAAAAAAAAAATTTTAAATCCAAAATGAAATGTTTTGATATTAAATAATAGAGACATGTATTGTAAGCCATAAATTGACAAAATGATCAATGTGGTAGGTAATAGGATATGATTGAACGATGTATTATGTGTTAAGGTTATGTAAAGGTAAATAGTAATTTGTATTGCAAGGTATTGCATGCATATGTATATAACTAATGCATGAACCAATATTATGGTTATGTAGGACATAATTGGGATAACATTTTGTCAGTTGAGATAAACAAGGACGAAGGCAAATGTTCTATTCAAACTCTCTTTTGTAGTTCTTGAATAATGATACATGTTATGCATTTATGATAAGCCATATTGTAGCTCATTCTTCATTGAACTGTTATTGAAAAAGGTCGATGCCAATCTTAATTCCGGCTAGACATATGTACTAATTCATGTTGAATTTAGTTAGTTATTGTTATGTGCTCCAATCCATATTGTTGTGAAGCAGAATCTATGATATGTTGTAATAGAACAACCCTGATAAAAAGGGGAATAAAGGACAAAGAAAATGTAACTTTTATGGCGTGGTTGCGTCGTTAAATGTTTATATTGTGCACAATATAAAGGTACGATAGGCTACTCACCTAGAGTATACATCTAAAATGAAATGCAGTCTTATGACTGAACCCGGGTAGTATCAATCTTTATGATTGGTATTGTTCTTAACGAGTTCTTGGTCTTGTGACCGTACATCAAGCAATTTCATGCTTTAAGCTAATCATGTAAAGTTTATGTTATATTTTCATGTTCATTTACAGAATTGTTATTGATTCAGCTTCATTATAAATTATTCTCTTTCATTATTTCAAAAATATCATGTCATTATTTGATTATGTACTTGCTGAGCTATTTTATGCTCACCCTTGCTTTAATATGATATTTCAGCCAAACCTGAGCAGGCCGAGGGATCAGGAGTAGATAAAGGAAAGGGAAAGGCTAGCAAGCAGTGAAGGTATAGTGATAGAGTCAATGTAAATATTATATTATATTTTGTAATATGTCAGGTATGAATGTATTGTAATGTATAAAGGTTTGTAAACCTGGGAATAATTATGTATTATTGTAAATTAAGTTTTATTATTCAGAATGAATGGTTTGGATTGAATGGTAGAGTAGTATCGTGTGCACTGAATATATGGTTTAAGGGACCCAAATTTGGGGTCACAGGTTGGTATCAGAGCTGATAGGTTGTAAACATTAGGTGGAGAAACCTTAGGAATATGACCTTAAAGAATATAGTAAAATTCATTTAGAGTTTTAAGAGATGAATGGTGGAAGTTATTAAAGTTAAAATTTTCACAATATGTGTTATGTGCTATGTGCTATGCGTAATAGAGGTAAGGAAAATTGCATTGAACTAAAATAATTGTTCTTGTGATTTTATAGTATGCCAGAGATTGGAGAATCTAGTCGGGCAGTAGAGGAAGAATACCAGGATATTTAGGTAGATATGATGACTACTGTACCAATTATGGCAATAGTACCAGCTGAGGACAGTGGACAAAAGGAAGATCTGGAGGAATTAGAAGGAGACTATGATGGGGTATTGTCAGAGAATGCATCATCCGAGCAAAGAGAGGCAGACCAAAAATGGGTAATTGGTCTGATACAATGGAATAGTGAATTTGTAGACAGGATCTTGGAGTTAGAGACTCAAGCGGCAGAACGACAAACAACTGTAGAGCAAAATGAAACGGTAGTGTACGTGTTAGTTAATAGAACTATGGAATTAGGAGATAAGTTGAGACAAGAAGAACAGAAAGTTCAAGAATTGAAAAATGATAAGGAAACCTTGGAGGCTAAATTGAGGGATGCAATTGCTGAGATACCTAAGTACGGACATGTCGGGGCTAAAGCAGTAAGGAGAGTGAATCTAATAGAAGAAGAAGTAAGGACTAAGAAAGCCAGAATAGACAATATTTGTGTAAAGATGAAGGATATAAGCTATGCTTTTCACACATCATTCAGAAGGGCACAAGATAGGGTGTATTACTACCTTGTGGAGTACAACTAGACTAGTAACACTTTGAGCAAGTGGAAGATAATAACAATTATGGATGAAGAGTATGAAAATACAGTTAAGCATGGAATGCTTCCATAGAATATATGTAATAAATGTGTATGGTTATGTATGTATCTATGTGTGTATGTAACGTAAATCCCTAGCTTTTTGTTATAGAAGGGATAGAAAGTGTCATGTAACCTCTTTTGTCCTAAAGAAGGAAGGTCTAAGTTATTGTATAGAGTTATGAAATGTGAGTCCCGACTTTTGTAGTCTGAAGGGATAGAATGGTTTATAGCAATATGCTCAATGTGATGTAAGGTGCTAGGCACTAGTTAACTTGCATATGAATATAAATCCAGTTATCAAATGTGTTTGAAATGGTTATTTGATTAAGTTAACATGAGAATGTTATATGTGAATGATAAATAATAATTAGTACATAAATTGTTAAACAGAAATGCCGCCTAGACGAAGAACAAACGTTCAACCTCCACTAGAGGAGTCAGTAAATGCTCCGGAGGGTAATATAGTTTGATAAAAATAGTGGGAGAATACCAATTTAAATAAATACCTAATTTATTTTGATAATTAATTAAGTGAATGGTGTATCAGAAAGGAGAAATCGAACGTTGTTAGACATGGTTCGTTCCATGATGAGTTTTACCAAATTTCCAATTTTCTTTTGGGGTTATGCCCTAGAAATGGCTGCATACCTATTTAACAAAGTACCTTCTAAATCCGTTCCTAAGACTCCATATGAAATATGGACAGAAAGGAAACATAATCTTAAGTACGTTAAGATTTAGGGTTGTCCAGCTTATGTCAAAAGGTTTGAACATGATAAGCTAGAGGCAAGATCTGATAAGTGTAAATTTGTGGGATACCCTAAAGAAACTGTAGGGTATTATTTCTATCATCCTACTGATCAAAATGTGTCTGTTGAGAAACATGTTACCTTATTGGAAAATAAGTTTATCGTCGAATGGATCAGTGGGAGTAAAATATACATTGAAGAAGTTCAAGAACCACAAAACACTATGGGTCAAAATGAGGTACGTAATCAAGTAACACAACCTATTCATAAATCTGGAAGAGTACCGAAGATGTCTGAAAGGTATGGATTGATCATAGAGGATGATGATGAGATGCACATCATAAATGATGATAATCTATGGACTTACGAAGAGGCGATGAGTAGCAAATACTCAGAGAAATGGATAACAATCATGAAATCCAAGATGGACTCCATGTATGAGAACCAATTATAGACTTTGGTTACTCCACCTGAGGGCATTAAGTCTATTGGGTGCAAATGAGTCTTTAAGAGAACTATTGGAATAGACAGCAAGGTAGAGCCCTATAAGGCCCCACTGGTTGCAAAAGGTTTCAGATAAAGACAATGCGTTGACTATGACAAAACCTTCTCACCAGTAGCGATGCTTAAGTCCATTCAGATTTTACTTGCAATTGCAATTTATCATGACTACAAAATATGGCAAATGGTCGTGAAAACGGCCTTCCTCAATAGAAAACTAGAAGAGGATGCATATATGATATAGCCGGAGGATTTTGTTTCAAAGGCTAGAACAAATCAAGTCTGTAAGCTACGACGATCTATTTATGGATTGAAGCAAGTTTCTCGAAGGTGGAACATCCGTTTTGATGAGACAATCAAAGAGTTTGATTTGATAAAAAATGAGGATGAACCATATGCGTACAAGAAGGTTAATGGGAAAGCTGCCACATTCCTAGTATTATATGTTGATGATATATTATTGATAGGGAATGATATTCCTATGCTTCAGTCGATCAAGATATGGTTATTTAAACACTACTACATGAAGGACTTGGGAGAAGTATCATATATTTTGGGGATAAAGATCTATAGAGATAGATCTAAAAGGATGCTTGGATTATCCCAAGGAACGTATATTAATACGATGCTAAAGAAATTTAGCATGGAAGATTCCAATAGAGGGCTCATGCCGATGGGTCATGAAATAAATCTCTCCAAGAAACAGGCCCCAAAGACGCTTGAAAAGAGAGACCGTATGAGTAAGATTCCCTATGCCTCAGCAATAAGATCTATCATGTACGAGATGATATGTACTAGACCTGATGTTGCCTATGCACTTAGTGTAATAAGCAGATATCAGTCTAATCCTAAAGAAGAACACTAGAAGGTAGTGAAAAATATCCTGAAGTACTTAAGAATAGCTAAGGATGTATTTCTTGTCTACGGTGGGTTTGATTTGAAGCTAGAGGTGTAGCATCCCGAAATATTTTAGTATAGATAAATGAAATTATCGATAATAATTGTAAATTTCTGGGGGATTAAATTAAATTAGTATATGATGGTTTGGTTTATTTAATTATGTGTTTAAATAATTAAAGAAATTATAGGAAGGTTCAGTTAATGGATAGATTAAGTTAATGGATCAACCTAGGTTGTGTAATATCAAAGTTTGATAAGGTAAATGAGCTAGGTAATGATTTAATTATCAAGGCCCAAAACCTAGCCCAATGAATTAATTTCAGTAGCCCAACTTGACGTTCATTTAATTTAATTGTTGGGAGCCCTAAATGATTTAATTATGTAGCCTAATGAAAGTTAGTGCATAGTCCATTATATAGCCCAATTGATTTAAATGCCTAGCCCATTAATTTAGTTAATGTTTGGCCCAATCATTTAATTAAGTGGAGCCCAAATGGAGTTAATTGTTTAGCCCAAACAAGTTGAGACATTGAGCCCAAATGAATTGAAATTATGACCCAATGAGTAGCCCAAATACATGTGTATGGGTGATTATATATTGTGTATGTATATACAATTTACTAGCATAATTGGGCATTAAAATAAAAGGAAAAGGAAACAATTCTTGGACCCTTTTACCCTCAGATTTCTAGCAGCTTTGGAAGATTTTAGGGGACTGATTTGCTCAGTTTTTAGATGCTCAAGGTATGGGGAAAAACAAGGAAAAATAGGGGGACTTGTGTAAGTAAGCTAGGATGGCTATTGATGTATATACTTACATATAATGTAAATATACACATACTAACACCCCATTTCTCTCTATCTCTCTCATTCTATCATCTTTCCATTTCATCTCATCTTCCAAGTCTAGAGAGAAAATAAAGAGCAAAGTAGAGAAACTTAGAGAGAAAGTAAGAGAAAGGAAGGAAAACTCTAGCAAATCAAGATCCAAGCAAGGAAAGAGAATCATCTAGTCATCAAGATAGATCATCCAAGCCTCCTCTCATTTCTAGCAAGAAGAAGAAAATCCATCAAAAGGTTTAAAAGTGTTCAAACCCTAGCTTTCATTTAAATATTTGGGTCTTGTATACTTAGAGTGATTTTGATGGTCAAAATGTGTTTCTAGTGACTTCCATGGTGAAAAAAAACCATTTTTCAAAGCTATAATTGTTTATATTCATGCTAGATTAGTAAATCTAGGGTTCAATGGGTTTAACATGTGTATTTATAGGTATCTATTATGAAAAGTTTAGCAAAATGTTTGAAAACAATTTCTACCGACGGAACTTTAATCGAATGTATGATTCGAGGCTATACATTTTAAAACCTAGAGTTTGTTGGGTGATTTATAAATTTATGGGTGTATACCCTAGATCTACAAGTATTGTAAACAAGCTATAGTATGATTTTTAGACTCAACATGAGGGTTAATGATCAATTTATGATCAATGGAAGTAAGAATGTATAAATCTAGTTTGCACTATGTCTGTTTTTACTGTTTCTAGTCTAGTTCTGTATGGAATTTGAAAGTGTTATCTAAAGATAAGTTGTAAAGGGAGAAGTTACGGACGCATGAGCTCTTAAATCACTTAAAACGGTTAATAAATGAGAAAGTTATGACAATCGGAGTGAGCGGAGGTTGGACAGACAAAAAGTCCGAAAATGTTTCTATTTTGAAAGTCGGGGCTTTCAAATCAGTGTTATTTTTAAAGCCAGAGCTTTGATGGCAGATTTTTAAAAATATTATTTTTTTTTTATCCGGGTCGGGTCGAGTCATTTAAGTCCAAAATGGGTCAAAATGTTTAAAAATTAATATAATTAATTTGAGATCTATGTTTAATAATTATTTATTATTTATATAATAAATAATAAATAAGTTAAATAAAAGCCATTATTATGATTAATTATTATTTAATTAATATTAAATAATAATTAAGGCAAATAAAGATAATAGCTAATTGTTTATTATTAGGTAATAAATAAATGATGATATGAAGTTAATATAATAATTATTTATTATTTAATTAATATTAAATAATGAATAAGGATAATTAATTAGTTAATTATTATTTAAATGATATTAAATAATAATTAAAGGGAGATAAAGTTAATATAATAATTATTTTTTATTTAATTAATATTAAATAATAATTAAAGGAAGATAAAGATAATAAGGTAATTATTTATTATTTAATAAATAAGGATGATTAATTATTGAATTATTATTTAAAAGATATTAAATAATAATTAAAGGGAGATGAAGTGAATAAAATAATTATTTATTATTTAATTAATATTAAATAATAAATTAGGTTAAATTAATTAAGAAATAATTATGTAATTGATATTCAATAATCATTAAAGGAATTAAGGAGAATTAATTAATTATTATTTGAATTAAATAATAATTAAAGTGAATTAAGGTTAATGAGATAATTGTTATGTAATAATAAATAACAAGTAATGTTAATTTAATTATTTATTTAAATAATATTAAATAAATAATGTGAAGTAATTAAGGAAATAATTGTTTATGTGAAGATAAATAAAAAATTAAAATTAATTGGATTAATTATTTATTTAAATGATATTAAATGAATAATGTGAAGTAATTAAGGAAATAATTGTTTATGTGAAGATAAATAAACAATTAAAGTTACGTGAATTAATTATTTATTTAAATGATATTAAATAAATAATGTGAAGTAATTAATGAAATAATTGTTTATGTGAAGATAAATAAACAAGTAAAGTTAAGTGAATTAATTTTTTTTATTTAAATGATATTAAATAAATAATGTGAAAGCATTAAAGGTAATAAAGTGTAAACAATTGACGGGTAATTGTTGGAGTGTTTAGTTATTACCAATATTATAAATTATCATTAAAGGATTTATAATTGACGGTAAGTAGTTAAATATTATTAAAGGATTAATAATATTGATAATTGGGTGAATATTATTAAAGGCTTAATAATATTAGTAACCAATCAAGGAGTTGTTCAGTACTTGAGTATAGTTGGTAATTTAGTGATGTATTATTAATGTATAATAATACTGATCAGTAATTAAAATATTATCCAAGGAGGATAATATTGTCTTATAAATTATGAGTTAATAAATAGGAAATTCTGTGTTGTAGAGTCAATTCTTTTCTGAATGACAACTGAGTCTCTATGCATTTTACTAATAGCCAGATAAGCAAATTAGGTCTTTCAGATGCAGTATTTCGGTTTGTTGAGCGTTAGTGATGGAACGCGGATTTTAGACTGGTAGCGTAAGTCAATGCGCATATCAGACAAGTTTTTCAGTACTATGTGCTATACTTGCGAACCTGTTTGCTATATGCATAAACTATTAAGTGTGCACTCATTTTATGTGATAACTGAATTTAAATGTGCCTGTGTACAGTCATATGTTGTTAATAGCTGATTTTAATGAATGCTATGAGTTGAGATGTGTTATATGAGTTATATAACCTGGAAATATTGACATGCATGGTAAGCATGGGTTAATTATATAAATGCAAAGCATGATAAACATGATGCCTATATAAATGCAAAGCATGGAGCATAAAGCATAAATTAAATGTGACATACGTGTTATGTGTTAGATGTTAGACTTGCTGAGCCGTCGTGCTCACTCTTGCTATAATAAACATTTTCAGCGAGGGGCGAGAAATTTGAAGATCCCGGTAATCGCGACGAAGATGTGTTAAAGATTAGTTATAATTCTAGACGTTACTAGAACTATTCAAAAATAATGTCGTACCATGTTGGGAGTAATTATCATTCGGTATTATCCCTGTTTTAAAGCCTTGTAATAATAGTGAAAGACAGTTGTATATCAAGACGAGTGTTAATGTTTTGAAAACTCGTGTAATTAAAAGCAGTTAGTAAATAGTCATATCGACTTATTGATTAGGTTACGAGCTTTTATTTGCTCACAATGGTTGTAATACACTAGGTCATCAAATAAAAATGATCTGAGTTGTATTATTTATGTAAAGATTGCGATTCTGAGACAGAGTTAAGTAAATGTTATAAAAAATTTAATTTACTGAGTTTTTCAACAACATGCCTTTATTTAAATGTTGTGGAGTTTATTCGTTGACGAGCGGGAGTCATAGTTGGTAAAGGTGATTTTCCCCGGGACGTCACAGTTAGTATCAGAGCTGATAGGTTTTAAACCTTAGGTAGGAGTACCTTAGGCTATAACCGCAAAAAAAAGAAAAAAAAAAGAAAAGGAAAAAAGAGATAAGAAAAATGTTAAATGATCTGTTAAAGGATTAACAGCATGTGCAAATAACAGGATGCTATAAACAAAAGATACTATGGGGAATAGTAGTAAACTAGAAAAGAGTGGTATGTGTTGAAATATGGATTTGGAAAATCCCAAGTTAGAGGTTGTTGATTTCAATTGATGACTCATGTTAGTGGCTGAGTTGAACATTCCTTTGTATGGGCAGGGAATTGTGCTTGGTTTTACGACCACTTAGCTTCCTATAATGATAATCATTGGAATCTTGTGTCGCGCTATTCGATGTATATATGGTGAGAAGGTGATTCTTTTCTCATAGTCAATCGGATAGGCAGAGAATGTTAAGCCCAGGTGCGTGTTCTTAAAACTTATACTGGTGGTAGGTTCATGACTCATAATCATATGGTGGAGCCCCTCAGCGAATGGACAATTTTAGTCTGACTAGGATAAGTTCCTCAACCCATATGATTGTGGTAAGTTTCTGAACTCATACTGTGTGGTAAGTTTGATGAACAACGAGTGTGGGTAGAGTTAAGTAACAAGATTAAAGCTATACTAAAGATAGTTATTAAGCTGGAAAGGTGAAGAGTAAAATTGGTGATTATTTGAGGTTTTAGGACATTCTAAATCTTCTAGCTATGCTAGACCTTGAATTCTTAAAATCGTGCCAAATTCGCACTTGTGTGCCTTTAAAAATGATATTTAAAATATTTAGTTTTATCACGAAGTCGCGGTAAGTCGGGTTGTGGGACAATTCATTTATTACCTGTAGCGATATGATAAAACCCAAAATGATTTTCAAATGTTTTGAAACGTTTAAATGATGCTCTATGCTAATTGTTTCGGTTAGACCAAAACGATTTTGAAAGTATGTGTCAATGCCAAATGATGTGGCTTGACATGTTTTATTGCACGTATATGCTGGCGGTTATTATTGAAAAGTCTAAGCTAATTGATTTGGCTAGACAAAGGTTGAGGTATATTTTTTCAAATATTTCTTGGGAGTTATGTTGGAAATCCAACAGGGAATAAATGTTATGCGTATACATGTGGTGCGGAAGGTTGATCTCCTTAAGTGGTAAGTACCCAGTTTAAATGTTATGCATATACATGGAGTATGGAAGGTTGATCACCTTAAGTAATGAGTACTCGGGGTAAGGATGCTTGCAGTCTTTGTGATTGTTAAATATCTCTAAGGTGTTCAGTGTAATTTTTATGTCGCCGGACAAATGGGTTGTTTATTTTTAAGGGAGTTATTTTTACTTCCTAGTTATTCAAACTCATTCGCAATTATTGAAAAGTCTCCTGGAAGATGTTCCAATATTCTGAACATCAAATGGTAAAGGGGGGTTGTTTTAAAGGGGTTATTTTTACTTCGTGGTTATTCAAACTCATTAACAATTATTGAACAAATTGTTGAAGACTCTTGGAAGATGTTCCAATGTTCTGGAGATCAATTGGGTAAAGGGGTAAGTATGCTGTAATTTCGAGGACGAAATTCTTAGAAGAATGGGTGAATGTAATGACCCGAAAATTCATAAGACTGATTTGTATAGTCTTAGGTGATTATTGTGATTTAAGGCTACGTTAACCCTTGGATAAGGAAGTAGTGGATAGTCGATGTGTGAAAATTTTTAAGATTTCGAGGATTCGAGCAAAATTTAAGGTTAAGATATAAAGCTAACTCTGGTAAAGTGATAGACGATCACTGGAAAGGAATTAGAGTCCTAACACGAAGAGACTAGGACAGTGTTCATAAAACAATAAGTAAAGCGATGCCTAGAATAATATAATTTTAGCGATTAGTCGAATTGGCATGGGTTATAAAGAGTTAAAAATGAAACAAACTCTGATATTTTATTGGTAATAGAAATTTCAAGTATGGAATCATTTGTAAGGATTGAGTCTAAAACTTAATATGAGGAAAACAATTGTTGAGAGTTTAAAACCTAGAATTGGTTGAATGGATATATGATAAGGCATACACTAAGTTAGGTATCTATATGGTATATAGGTACAGTGAATCTGATGAGGAAGAATTACCCTCATATTTTTGGATTTACCTTATATTGAAATTTCGGGGACGAAATTAATATAAGGGGGGAAGAATGTAGCGACCCGGAATATTTTAATATAGATAAATGAAATTATCGACAATAATTGTAAATTTCTGGGGGAATAAATTAAATCAGTATATGATGGTTTTGTTTATTTAATTATGTGTTTAAATAATTAAAGAAATTATAGGAAGGTTCAGTTAATGGATTGATTAAGTTAATGGATCAACCTAGGTTGTGTAATATCAAAGTTTGATAAGGTAAATGAGCTAGGTAATGATTTAATTATCAAGGCCCAAAACCTAGCCCAATGAATTAATTTCGGTAGCCCAACTTGACGTTCATTTAATTTAATTGTTGGGAACCCTAAATGATTTAATTATGTAGCCTAATGAAAGTTAGTGAATAGTCCATTATATAACCCCAATTGATTTAAATGTCTATCCCATTGATTTAGTTAATGTTTGGCTCAATCATTTAATTAAGTAGAGCCTAAATGGAGTTAATTGTTGAGCCCAAACAAGTTGAGACATTGAGCCCAAATGAATTTAAATTATGACCCAATGAGTAGCCCAAATACATGTGTATGGGTGATTATATATTGTGTATGTATATACAATTTACTAGCACAATTGGGCATTAAAATAAAAGGAAAAGGAAACAATTCTTGGACCCTTTTACCCTCAGATTTCCCGCAGCTTTGGAAGATTTTAGGGGGTTGATTTGCTCAGATTTTAGAGGCTCAAGGCATGGGGAAAAATAAGGAAAAATAGGGGAGCTTGTGTAAGTAAGCTAGGATGGCTATTGATGTATATACTTACATATAATGTAAATATACACATCTACTAACACCCCATTTCTCTCTATCTCTCTCATTCTATCATCTTTCCATTTCATCTCATCTTCCAAGTCTAGAGAGAAAATAAAGAGCAAAGTAGAGAAACTTAGAGAGAAAGTAAGAGAAAGGAAGGAAAACTCTAGCAAATCAAGATCCAAGCAAGGAAAGAGAATCATCTAGTCATCAAGATAGATCATCCAAGCCTCCTCTCATTTCTAGCAAGAAGAAGAAAAGTCATCAAAAGGTTTAAAAGTGTTCAAACCCTAGCTTTCATTTAAATATTTGGGTCTTGTATACTTAGAGTGATTTTGATGGTCAAAATGTGTTTCTAGTGATTTCCATGGTGAAAAAAACCATTTTTCAAAGCTATAAGTGTTTATATCCATGCTAGATTAGTAAATCTAGGGTTCAATGGGTTTAACATGTGTATTTATAGGTATCTATTCTGAAAAGTTTAGCCAAAAAGCTTGAAAACGATTTCTACCGACGAAACTTTAATCGAATGTATGATTCGAGGCTATACATTTTAAAACCTAGAGTTGGTTGGGTGATTTATAAATCTATGGGTGTATACCCTATATCTACAAGTGTTGTAAACAAGCTATAGTATGATTTTTAGACTCAACATGAGGGTTAATGATCAATTTATGATCAATGGAAGCAAGAATGTATAAATCTAGTTTGCACCATGTCCGTTTTTGCTGTTTCTAGTCTAGTTCCGTATGGAATTTGAAAGTGTTATCTAAAGATACGTTGTAGAGGGAGAAGTTACGGACGCGTGATCACTTGAATCACTCAAAACGGTTAATAAATGAGAAATTTATGACAATCGGAGTGAGCGGAGGTCGGGCAGACAAAAACTCCGAAAATGTTTCTGTTTTGAAAGTCGGGGCTTTGATGGAAGATTTTTAAAAATGTTATCTTTTTATCCGGGGTCGGGTCGGGCCATTCGGGTCGGGTCGGGTCGGGTCGGGTCATTTAAGTCCAAAATGGGTCAAAATATTTAAAAATTAATATAATTAATTTGAGATCTAAGTTTAATAATTATTTATTATTTATATAATAAATAATAAATAAAGTAAATAAAAGCCATTATTATGATTAATTATTATTTAATTAATATTAAATAATAATTAAAGCAAATAAAGATAATAGCTAATTGTTTATTATTAGGTAATAAATAAAGGATGATATAAAGTTAATATAATAATTATTTATTATTTAATTAATATTAAATAATGAATAAGGATAATTAATTAGTTAATTATTATTTAAATGATATTAAATAATAATTAAAGGGAGATAAAGTTAATATAATAATTATTTTTTATTTAATTAATATTAAATAATAATTAAAGGAAGATAAAGATAATAAGGTAATTATTTATTATTTAATAAATAAGGATGATTAATTATTGAATTATTATTTAAAAGATATTAAATAATAATTAAAGGGAGATGAAGTGAATAAAATAATTATTTATTATTTAATTAATATTAAATAATAAATTAGGTTAAATTAATTAAGAAATGATTATGTAATTGATATTCAATAATCATTAAAGGAATTAAGGAGAATTAATTAATTATTATTTGAATTAAATAATAATTAAAGTGAATTAAGGTTAATGAGATAATTGTTATGTAATAATAAATAACAAGTAATTTTAATTTAATTATTTATTTAAATAATATTAAATAAATAATGTGAAGTAATTAAGGAAATAATTGTTTATGTGAAGATAAATAAAAAAGTAAAATTAATTGGATTAATTATTTATTTAAATGTTATTAAATGAATAATGTGAAGTAATTAAGGAAATAATTGTTTATGTGAAGATAAATAAACAAGTAAAGTTACGTGAATTAATTAATTATTTAAATGATATTAAATAAATAATGTGAAGTAATTAATGAAATAATTGTTTATGTGAAGATAAATAAACAAGTAAAGTTCAGTGAATTAATTTTTTTATTTAAATGATATTAAATAAATAATGTGAAAGCATTAAAGGTAATAAAGTGTAAACAATTGACGGGTAATTGTTGGAGTGTTTAGGTATTACCAATATTATAAATTATCATTAAAGGATTTAAAATTGACGGTAAGTAGTTAAATATTATTAAAGGATTAATAATATTGATAATTGGGTGAATATTATTAAAGGCTTAATAATATTAGTAACCAATCAAGGAGTTGTTCAGTACTTGAGTATAGTTGGTAATTTAGTGATATATTATTAATGTATAATAATACTAATCAGTAATTAAAATATTATCCAAGAAGGATAATATTGTCTTATAAATTATGAGTTAATAAATAGGAAATTCTGTGTTGTAGATTCAATTCTTTTGTGAGTGACAGCTGAGTCTCTATGCGTTTTACTAATTGCCAGATAAGCAAATTAGGTCTTTCGGATGCAGTATTTTGGTTTGTTGAGCGTTAGTGATGGAACGCGGATTTCAGACTGGTAGCATAAATCAATGCGCATATCAGACAAGTTTTTCAGTACTATGTGTTATACTTGCGAACCTATTTGCTATATGCATAAACTATTAAGTGTGCACTCATTTTATGTGATAACTGAATTTAAATGTGCCTGCGTACAGTCATATTTTGTTAATAGCTGATTTTAATGAATGTTATGAGTTGAGATGTGTTATATGAGTTATATAACCTGGAAATATTGACATGCATGGTAAGCATGGGTTAATTATATAAATGCAAAGCATGATAAACATGATGCCTATATAAATGCAAAGCATGGAACATAAAGCATAAATTAAATGTGATCTACGTGTTTTGTGTTAGCTGTTAGACTTGTTGAGCCGTCATGCTAACTCTTGCTATAATAAACATTTTCAGCGAGGAGCGAGAAATTTGAAGATCCCGGTAATCGCGACGAAGATGTGTTGAAGTTTAGTTATAATTCTAGACGTTACTAGAACTGTTCAAAAATAACGTCGTACCATGTTGGGAGTAATTATCATTCAGTATTATCCCTGTTTTAAAGCCTTGTAATAATAGTGAAAGACGGTTGTATATTAAGACGAGTGTTAATGTTTTGAAAATTCGTGTAATTAAAAGCAGTTAGTAAATAGTCATATCGACTTATTGATTAGGTTGCGTGCTTTTATTTTCGCACAATGGTTGTAATACACTAGGTCATCAAATAAAAATGATCTGAGTTGTATTATTTATGTGAAGATTGCGATTCTGAGACAGAGTTAAGTAAATGTTATAAAAAATTTAATTTACAGAGTTTTTCAACAACATGCCTTTATTTAAATGTTGTGGAGTTTATTCGTTGACGAGCGGGAGTCATAGTTGGTAAAGGTGATTTTCCCCGGGGCGTCACAAGAGGGTTATACAAACTCAAGTTTTCAAACTGATCAAGATGATAGTAAATCCGTTTCGGGTTATGTGTTTTCCTTAAACGGTGGCGTAATGAGTTGAAAAAGTTCCAAACAGCAAGCAGTTGCTGATTTAATGATAAAAGCAGAGTACATAGCTGCAAGTGAAGCTGTAAAGGAGGCTGTTTGGATTAAGAAGCTCGTAATCGAACTCTGGGTGGTTCCTAGCATTCAAGGAGCAGTTCCTTTATTTTGTGACAACACAGGAGCTGTTGCATAAGCCAAGGAATCCAGGTCTCATCAGAAAATCCAGACACGTATTGCGATGATTTCATTTGATTAGAGAGATCATTGAAAGAGGAGACGTTACCCTGGAACGAGTTGACTCTAAAGACAACATTGCAGATCTATTTACTAAAACGTTAACTCAACAACAGTTTAATCGTCACTTAGAGAAGATGGGTATTAGATACCATGACGATTGTCTTTAATGTAAGTTGGAGATTGAAAGTAGTATACACATAAGTCAATCATATTTGATCTGATATAGCATATACTTTATAATCTTATTCGTTTATTAATAAAAGTTTATTTATACAAATGCATTTTCATTATCCATATTTAATTGATGATATTAATTGTGATAAACCCATAGTTTTTGAGAATTTCTTTTAGAATCATGATGATGATCATTCTAACGATATCTAAATTCATTATAGCTAAAAACTGAAATTGTACCTAATCATGGGATCACTAAAAAAGAAAATTAGTGAATCCGGATAGATTAGTACATACTATGTTTGTTCTTATAAAGAGGATGATTGATCTCGTAATTATTTGTGTAGAGACACTAAAGCAAGTATGTAGGTGCTTATTATAGAATAAGTTCACTGAACATAACTCGCTAAAGGAATACCTAATGCAGTTTTACTCGACTGTCAATAGAAATTCATAATGTGATAGTAGTACAAGTGATCATTGGACTTGAGATCATCATAATATCTTGTGTATGATAAGTTATACTTTGACATATTCCTTAAGACCTTTAAGGTATATCAAAGGGTGTGCTTGGGTATAATAAGTTATACATAGAGATAGTTGAATGGTCAACAAAGAATCTACCACTTTTAGTAAAAGGAGATAATGTTTTATGTGATTCGATAAATGACAACTCAGTAGTCCTTGGCCAAGACAGAATGGAAAATAGAAATGAGTTTCTAGTTTACATTAAATAGACTTGTGCATTAAAAAATTGAAATGCATATGATCAAATAAAATAAGATTTAATAGTAAATCTATACCTTATATTTGATTGGGACATTATATGTTAGAAGAATTGAATTATACGGTAACTATTCATTTAAATGTTCTTTTATAATTAAATGTTAAAAATTATTATCTGAAAAGTTGTTGATAGCTAAAGGGACTTATTCTTATTGTGAAAACACACTGTCGGACAGCGTCGGGGCGCACTCTTTACAAAGGGACACAGCGCCTGGGCGCTTTGTCAATTTATTTTTAAAAAAATGAATTTCATTAAACGGGTCAGGTCGAGCCATATTTTATGGGTCAGATCTTTTGAGTCCAAAATGAGTAAGAAAATATATAAATTAATATTATTATTAATGGACTTAAATTAAGTAATTAAATATTATTAAATGTTTAATTAACAATTAAAGGATTAATAATATTAAAAAATAAATGAAATATTATTAAATAATTTATAATATTAGAAGATGATTAAAATATTATTAAATGAATAATAATATTAGTAAATGACTAAAATATTATTAAATGAATAATAATATTTGTAAGTGTTTGAATTATTATAAAATGATTCATAATATTAGAACGAGAGTAAAGCATTATTAAATGATTAATAATGTTAATAAATATTTAAAATAATTAAGTGATTAAGATATTATTAAATGGTTAATAATATTCGTAGATGATTAAAATATTATTAAATGGTTAATAATATTTATAAGTGATCGAAATATTGTCAAAGATTGATGCTATTACGAAGTGTTTAATATATAATTAAATGTTTACAGATGTGATTAAATGTTAAATGATTTAAGTGAAGTATAGGAAGGTTGTTAATGGAAAATAACTTGTATGTGATATACTGATTGGTAAATCAACGTTATTAATATTAGATCATCCAAATGAAGTTAGTTTAAATTATTTAGCAGTAGTTTCATTGTGCAAGTTTCCTAACTTAACTTGTATTTATTTTGCAAGTATTCCAAGTAGGATAATTATTGGAAATTGTTCTACATCGTTATTGTTATTGATAATGTGCATTCACATGATTTGTTCAAAAGTATGAACTCTTTAAGAAGTAGGTCTATGCTAATTGTTTCGCTAGATATTGTAAGTATTAATATGATATGTTCTAAACATGATCTGTTTAAAGAAGTAAGTTTATGCCAATTGTTTCGGCTAGACATTATATGTGTAAATATGAATTGTTTTAAGAAGTAGGTAGATATGCCAATTTTTTCGGCTAGACATTTGTATGTATTAATTCATTAACTTGAATATTTTTGAAGTTTATCCAAACTAGTAGTTGATGCAGACTCGTATGATAAAACTAAGCTGAACAACCCTTATAAAGGGGTCTATTTTTTGGTAAAACCATTTTTTGTAAACAAACTTATGCTTGAATGTTATGCATATACATTGAATATAAGAGGATTGATCCCCTCAAGTATCCTTTTTGAGTGTTTGTAGTTATAAATGACTGTTAAATACTCCTGAGGTGGTCAGTGAAGGTTGATAAGTCCTCCTGAGGTGGTCAGTAAAGATTGATAAGTTATCACACATGTTCTAGGTCCATAGTGGCCAAACTCAGCAGTAATATTTTAAAAATCTCTCATTGAATATATTCTGCATGTTTCGTTTCTTCTTAATATAATATATTGTTGAAGCAATAAATATTCTCAAAATCTTTTATTAAATATACACAGCATATTTTTTTTTCCTTGAAGTTTCAAAAGAGTAATTCTTTTTTATTCATGATATATCATTTAATGATTATTTAAATTTGCTGAGCAAAATAGTTGCTCACCCTTATTATATCATGAACATTTTACAGCTAAACCCGAGTACTCTGAGAGGAGCAAGGGCAAAGGAAAAATGAGTGAGTAGAATTCTTTGTAGAAGTTATTGTACTGATAATGTATTTTATGCTGTCGAAAAAATCTTTGTATTATAAGATAGTCGTAATATAATTAAGGTTAATACAACCTGAGAATAATGGTACGTTTTCTAATGAATCTATTTATATTTTCAGTAGATATTGAAGATTAAGTTTATGAATGTTATTTAAGTGTTGGTTCGCGAGTACTGAATCTAAGGTTCAAGGGACCTGGATTTGAGAGCGCCACAGCTACGTACTAGCATGGCCTCTATCCCAAACATTTGAACTTTGTAAACTACGGAGAAGTAATACTACGTACATAAATGATTCTTTCACAAAAATAAATAAATTCAAATAATAATTTAAATTTTAGTTGCTATATTTTTGTTTGGAGCATTTTTGCTCTTGCAATATTTTGGTATCCAAAAGAAGAGATAGTAAGAGAAATACAAGAAAAGTAAAGATGCTAGCAGTTGTGCCAATTGAGAATGAGAGAATAAACTCTACCGTTTTTTTGTGGTTTAGGTTAGTATGGCAACTGCAGTATATATATTGGATTCTTTGTAGTTTAGGTGAGTATTGTAATGTCCACAAAATTTTAAATTTCATTTTAAATAAATTGTGAATTTGTTTACTAATGTAATGAATATTTTATGAACTAATTTAAATCTTGATGCGATTAAATTAGTAAATTATGATATGATGGGAATAAAATTAAAGGAAATCCAACTAATGGATAATTAAATTTGTGGACTAACCTTAGAATATTAATATCAATAAATTGATAAGATTTTGGTTAATTAAATATTCAATTTAAATTGAATATAGCATGTATAATTGGATTATACATAAAGTAATTAATAAAATTACTAATTAATGGTAATGGGTGTTTTAAATTTAAGTTGGCCAAATTAATTCCAAGTAATTAATTTCCAACAACTCAAGCTTAGTTGCCAAAGTAATTAACTAATTGGGTCACCGAATTGTAAGCTTGAATACCAATTAGGCCACCAATTATCTTTAAACTAAATCAATAGCAGCCCAGCCCAAGCAAAAGCAATGCACAATCCGGTAGAATATTAGGAGTGACGCCTATTTTGGGACAAAGTTTCAGAAGCAGTGCATGCGC
Organism: Hedera helix; assembly: GCA_947179155.2. Taxonomy (NCBI): domain Eukaryota; kingdom Viridiplantae; phylum Streptophyta; class Magnoliopsida; order Apiales; family Araliaceae; genus Hedera; species Hedera helix. The sequence goes on from OX359280.1 coordinate 23,961,550, forward strand.
AAGGTTCTTGGCTCAAGGATTTCAGTTGCTGGAAAAAGAAGGGACATGGCAGACGTAGGGGGGCTGCAGAGTCAACTCCTCAGAGGTCTGTCTAACGCTTGGGAGGATATATGTCTAACACTAGCCATTCTTTTCTCCTTCACGTCCATTTGGCTAAGAGAGAGAAACCGAGAGCAAGAGGCAAAAACCGAGAGCAGCAAGAGAACAAAAATCAGAAAATGAGAGGTAGAGTTAGAGCTGGGAATTTAGAATCATTCTCAGCCTTCATCTTTTTCCTTCTCATTTTCGTTCCTTTTCTTCTTCTCTCTCTAAATTGCCAAACTCCCAAATTCTACTAATTTACCGAATTCCTCTCAAATATTAAAGCCATCAATTGAAGATTTGAGAAGAGTGGAGCAAGGTGCAGCTTTAAAGAGGGAGTGAACTCAATCAATTGCAAAGTTGAAATATGGATGATATCAATTAAACTTCAAATTGAGAGGTCATACGAAGGACTTTAAAGGTTAGCGTATGGTAAAACGCCGATGCAGTTTCAGGAAAATGCGAGAAGGCAGGAATTTTCGATAAAGCCAAAGGTTAAAGAAGGCTAATTGCGTAGTTTCGCGCAAAGATTTAAATTGTTTGTTATACTTAATCAAATGTGATTAATCATTTGGGACGAAGGAGGTTCATTAAAGGTATAATTTGTCTAACGTGTGTTTTTAGTATTAAATCTTATCGTTAGCAATTTGTGTGTATAATTTTATAGAATATTGTAATAAGATACCATCAGAGTATCATGGTCCAATTAGAGGTATATGTAAATAAATCTCAAATTATCGATTAGAGATGTGTAAATACAGAAAGATTTGTATGGCTAGGTGAATGATAATTATATTCATAGGTTTTTATATTGGTTTAAAAATCGTAGTGTTTATGATTTCAATGGTATTAGATTTGATCATGAGGTTATGATCGGAGGTCTAAAGACGGAATGTAAAGATTTCGATTCTGAGACAGGATCATGATATAGTTTTGAATAAACTCTGTTTTAAATAACTACAATATAGTTGTAGATTGTGAATGAGATTGTAATAGTGAGACAGGATCATGATATAGTTTTGAATAAACTCTGTTTTAAATAACTACAATAGAGTTGTAGATTATGAATGAGATTGTAATAGTTTTAAAATAAACTAGTTTCATCAATGATATTATTGAGGTATATTGTGGATTTAAGTACAAGGTTGTACGGTTAACGAGCGGAGGTCCGTCGTGACTAGCACGCAGATTTTCGGGTCGTTACAAGTATGGCAACTGCAGTATTTATATTGGATTCTTTGAGGTACTGCTCACCCTAAGTCTCAAATTGTGAGTCTAGTTTAAATTGGTGATGTTTTAAGTATGCTAAAATTTGATAGATCTTATTGTTAATCTATAATAATTTTTAATTAATTTCTTTATTGATCACATCTAAGATTTTTTGGGTCTACATAATTTGATGATATAACATGATTAATAATGTTACTATTGGGAAGTGATCTGCTGCAAATTAGTCAACTTTGTCAACTGGCAGCAAATAATTGTTGATTTTTTTTTTGCATTGTAATATGATTGCGCGCGCCCAGCCGCCCACGCACATACAAATGGTTTAATTTAATTTGTTTTCTCAATCAATTTAACTTGTATGCACATAGCAACCTATCATCACTACTGCTACGTACTAGCATGGCCTCTATCCCTAACGTTTGAACTTTGTAAACTACGGAGAAGTAATACTAAGTACATAAGTTATTCTTTCAAAAAAATAAATAAATTCAAATTATAATTTAAATATTAAAATTACACAAATAATTAAAATCAAATTCAAATAGATTATTTTTTTGTGTGAAAGAGAGTTAGGGATAGAACAATATATATATATATATATATATATATATATATATATATATGAGATAATTCATAGCAAGTGTTTACTATGACAAATTCATTTTTTCATCTGCTATTTTAAGTAGCGAAATGCATGAAATAATATATTTTTATTTTTTTATAACCATTCCGCTACCTATGGTAGCGAAGTGCTAAGATTATTTTATTTTTTTATACCATTCCGCTATTTAAGGTAGCGGAGTGTTAATTTTTTTTTTTTATACTATTTCGGCTCTTTAATTAGCAGATTTGGGGGGGGGGGGGGGGGGGATGTTAGCACTCCGCTACTACCTAAAGTAGCGGACTGAAAAAAACAAATTGTGTTTGTAAGCAATTAGAGTATATATACACACACACACACTAAACCCGAGTACTCTGAGAGGAGCAAGGGCAAAGGAAAAATGAATGAGTAGAATTCTCTATAGAAGTTATTGTACTGATAATGTATTTTATGCTGCTGAGAAAATCTTTGTATTATAAGATAGTCGTGATATAATTAAGGTTAATACAACCTGAGAATAATGGTATATTTTCTAATGAATCTATTTATATTTTCAATAGATATTGAAGATTAAGTTTATGAAAGTTATTTAAGTGTTGGATCGTGAGTACTGAATCCGAGGTTCAAGGGACCTGAATTTGAGAGCGCCACAGCTACGTACTAGCATGGCCTCTATCCCAAACATTTGAACTTTGTAAACTACGGAGAAGTAATACTACGTACATAAATTATTCTTTCACAAAAATAAATAAATTGAAATCATAATTTAAATTTTAGTTGCTATATTTTTGTTTGGAGCATTTTTGCTCTTGCAATATTTTGGTATCCAAAAGAAGAGATAGTAAGAGAAATACAAGAAAAGTAAAAATGCTAGCAGTTGTGCCTATTGAGAATGAGAGAATAAACTCTATCGTTTTTTACTGGTTTAGGTTAGTATGGCAACTGCAGTATATATATTGGATTCTTTGTAGTTTAGGTGAGTATGGCAACTGCAGTATTTATATTGGATTCTTTGAGGTACTGCTCACACTAAGTCTCAAATTGTGAGTCTAGTTTAAATTGGTGATGTTTTAAATATGCTAAAATTTGATAGATCTTATTGTTAATCTATAATAATTTTTAATTAATTTCTTTATTGATCACATCTAAGATTTTTTGGGTCTACATAATTTGATGATATAACATGATTAATAATGTTACTATTGGGAAGTGATCTGATGCAAATTAGTCAACTTTGTCAACTGGCAGCAAATAATTGTTGATTTTTTTTTTTTGCATTGTAATATGATTGCGTGCTCCCAGCCGCCCACGCACATACAAATGGTTTAATTTAATTTGTTTTCTCAATCAATTTAACTTGTATGCACATAGCTACCTATCATCACTACTGCTACGTACTAGCATGGCCTCTATCCCTAACATTTGAACTTTGTAAACTACGGAGAAGTAATACGAAATACATAAGTTATTCTTTCAAAAAAATAAATAAATTCTAATTATAATTTAAATATTAAAATTACGCAAATAATTAAAATCAAATTCAAATAGATTATTTTTTTGTGTGAAAGAAAGTTAGGGATACAACGATATATATATATATATATATGTGTGAGATAATTCATAGCAAGTGTTTGCTATGACAAATTCATTTTTTCATCTGCTATTTTAAGTAGCGAAATGCATGAAATAATATATTTTTATTTTTTTATAACCATTCCGCTACCTAAGGTTGCGAAGTGCTAAGATTATTTTATTTTTTTATACCATTCCGTTATTTAAAGTAGCGGAGTGTTAATTTATTTATTCTTTTTTATACTATTTCGGCTCTTTAATTAGCGGATTGAAAGGGGGGGGGGGGGGGGAGGGAATGTTAGCACTCCGCTACTACCTAAAGTAGCGGACTGAAAAAAAAAATTGTGTTTGTAAACAATTAGTATATATATACTTTGTGACTCAGTTATTTGCTGTAATCATTGATTCCTCTTTGGCTGCCCCATCTATGTTAAGATATATATACTAATCTGTCATTTCCCAATATCTTAACATAGATTGGGCGGCCAAAGAGGAATCAGTGATCACAGTAAAGAACTGAGTCACAAATCTTGACATGGTTTGTTTTTTACCAATCCGCTACCTTAGGTAGGGGAGTGCTAATATATATATTTCTTCCCCTTTCTCACTTGCTAACTAAAGAGTTGAGATGATATAAAAAAATAATAAATAAAAAAAGTAGCACTCCGCTACCTTAGGTAACGGAATGATATAAAATAAAAAATAAAAAATAAAAAATCTTAGCACTCCGCTATCTTAAATAGCATTGTATGAACAACAATTAGTTATTATTTATTTCATATGTTCGTATTCTGAAAAAATAATACTGCCAAGAGGGAGCAGGTGGTTATGTTTCAATCAATCAATTCTTAGCATAGAAACAATACCACCACGCCACAAATGTTATTGGGTGGAATTTATTCTATGGCAATAATTCAGCAATAAATACTAAAAGATAAACGTGGACAGATTAGGACATCAAGTGGAGTGGCTTTGAGGTAAGTTAATCCAATACTATCTTTGCCTGATGTTTTGTAATTTTATTAGGTAAGTTAATTCAATACTTTCTTCGTTTGATGTTCTATAAGGTTTTCTTTATTTTATGTTTTGTAATTCTATATTGGCTTTATTTAAATCTTATCGCCAAGTAACCATGGATTTTATTGGGTGTTAACAGAATTTCTTTGTGCCAATTACATTAAAAATCCAATACTTTCACTCATCTTAATTGGCCCGCCCGATCGGATCCGAAACTCAAACGCATTTATCAAGCTAGCTAGTACCAATTCCACAGCCTGAAGGCCAAAAGACATTCCACTACAAATTCTTCTACCACTTATAAATGGAATCAATTTAAAATGTTGTCCCTTAACTTCAACATCCTTGTGGCTCATCAAAAATCTCTCAGGCCAAAACTCATACGGGTCGGGCCATACCTCCAGGTCTCGATGAATCCTTCCATAAATTCACAAACAAACTGATGCCCTTTGGGACAAATCCAGCCACTTTATATGCGGAAATGATCAGATGCAAATTGTTCATATTTAAATTTATCCTCCCAAATCCAGCCACCTTATATACGGAATTGCATCCAACACCATAAACGTATCCACTAATTCAACAAACCTCTTCATGGTCATAGGAAAGCAAACCCCCTCTTCATCAAGAGATGAATATCGCTTTTCCAACAAGCTAGCATCCGAACGACAACGTTTAAAATCAAGTTCCCAAACCATTCCTTCATTTCTATTTTTACCATATTCAAATTATTTTTATTTTTTACCCAAAATTCAGAAACATCATTTATACACAACTTTACTTTAGATACTCGAACAAGACCTTGCATCTCAAGTCCAGGATTGGATAGAAACTCGAGCATAAGAATCTTGCGAACTTGGCGCCAGTATTGTCCATAAAGGCCACGCCAGTCATTGCATAATTGTAGCCCATAACCTCGATCGGCTGCTATGGATTTTGGGCGATTTACAAGGACCTTATCATTTGTAGTTAAACACACCTTAGCCAACTTGGAATCACTCACCACAATGACTTGATTTGCACCGAGCCTGATGGAAATTTTTTGTCCATATTATCAGCCAAATAAGACAACGTTATGTGTAGGGGCTTAGGGCCACCTAGAAGATGGAGGTGACAAATTATAGGCAATGCTCCAGCAACTTTATACAGATTCTATTTTGTTTTGGACATTGTTTCTTTTAGAATAACTTGGTATCCATAAAGAGAGATAGTAGAAAAATACAAGTAAAGATGGTGGCAATTGTGGCTATTGGGATTAAGTGGAAAAACTACACGGTTTTTTAGTTGTGAATGGTACTACCGAGTAGTTTAAGTAGAGGATGGCAACCAGGTTATATATATATTAGGTTTTTTGAGGAACTTTTCACCCTACGTCTCCAAATGAGATTTGTTGGGACATTATTTATTAGACCCCATATTTTAATATGAGCTAAAAATTATTTTATATTTAGAGTTGGGTTGGACTCTTTTTACATACTATGATGAACCTAGACTGTGGGTCAGCCTATTCAAGTATTCTTATCTTTGAGATAGTTTGGGTTAGTGGAAGAATATATTATTTTCTTATTTAATAAAGTTAATGAGACTCTAGGCGGTAGAAGTGAGAGTATATACATAAAACATCGACAAATGAACTAAGTAATATTTTTACATACAAACTGAGATATCAAATATCTTACATCTATTCCAGCATTATTTTGGCTATTCATTGTGACATTTATTGTAACAATCCAAAATTTTAAAGAATTTTTAAGATTTTTTTATTTTATAAAATAATACAAGTAAACTTATTTGTATTTAATATTATGTGTAATTACTTTATGTAATTAATATTGTGTGTTGTTATATCTTAACAAATGAAATAAAATATTCGGAAATTAAATTATTAAAACTTAATTAGGAAATCCTAAACCTAATTAAGAAACCCTAATCCTAATTAGGAAACCGTAATTAAGATTAGGAAACCCTAACCCTAAAGTGATTAATTAAACTTAGATAATTAAACCAACTTATGAATGGACTATTATACCCTAAAAACATTTTGAGAAATTACCAAAACACCCTTGAAATCTCAGCCACATAAGTGATCAAGCAAGCAAAATGAGAATTGGCTTCCTTTAAAGAAAAATTGGTGACTAAGGCTTGTCTACTTGATTTTTGGAAAGCAAGGACTCTCCTTGCAATGATTCAAGTGCATTCACCAGCTGTAATTAAGCGTCATAGCCTATGCAAACTGACCATAGCTTCATCATTGCTAGATCAAACTTAGCAAGTAAGAAAAATGGCTTAAAGACCATTAAACCCTAATCCTAACCCTCCTATAAATAGAGAGCACTCACATTGGTAAAACCCATGAAATACACTTCATATATCAGTCATAAATCAATCCTCATAAGCCTCATACTATCCTTAAATCAGAATCTAGGAAGAATTAAGCAAAGTTGCTCCTTTAAGGTAAAACCCTAATTTTAGTGTAGATCTTTAATTTTCTGTTAATTGTTATGTTTTAATGTTTATAAATGACTGAAATTATATGTATATGTGATCTGGGTTGTTTAATTTATGTTTCATAACACTTAGATACATAAAATGATAGATTTTAACTCACTGTCCAGAACTGCCCATAAATGCTGTCTGACAAGCTATTTTGTCAGAGATTTTGATCAACCTAATGTGTCTGTTTAATGTGTTTTATAGATTTTAGTTGTAGTATGCCATGATATTAAGAGGCATAGACCTTAATTACCACAATCGGATCACGGGTCCATGAGATATAAGGCCTAGAAAGTACCTAGTCGATCACAACTCTCTGCTAGAAATTTTCTGGGTAACCCAGAAAACTGAAGAACAGTTTGACAAGGCTCCTTGTCATACGGTTTAATCTGATCCTGTTAGTATTATGATAATTTTTAATGTCTTAAGTTGTACCTTGCCATGTAGGGTATATATAGAAACAAACCACACGCCCATCGAATCACTGATCTATGAGAAAATCATGGTCAAACCTCATTGACCGATCACGAATCCTGTTTTTAGAAATTCCAGAAAATGAAGAACAGTTTGACAAGTCATATTGTCAGACTATTTGATTCAATCCTATAGGCTGTATGATGTGTTTTAATGTTTTTAGTTGTACTATTACATGAGTACTACATATAGTAACAAGTATCATGTCCAAACAGTAACTTACTTTGGAATTAAACTTGGTCAAATCCCGCTGACCGACCATGACCAACCGGATTCTGGGTTACCCAAAAAACCCAAAATCAGCTTCCTAGGCTAGTTTGACCGAGTTTGATATTGCAACTGAGATATTGTTAAGGTCCATTATTGACATCTAGATGTACAATGACATAATTAGTATATCGAGGATTAATTAGTTTGCCCAAACAATACACAACCTGAAAGATGTTTCAAGTCAAATGTCCCTTCTCGGCATTAATCGAAATTCTGGGCAACTCAAGAACACTACCCCCCTTTAGCGACGATCTACTTCCCCAGCCAAGAACAGTTATAACGACGGTCTGTGACAGATTTTTTTTTAAAATTCTTTATAAATAGTATATAGCGATGGATTGAGTTTGTAGCTATATCAATAAATCATAAATTTAATAAACTTTAATAATAAAATTAATTAAGATACTTTTAGCGACATATATAATATTAATTAACTAAAAATCAATCTAAGTTGCTTCTAAATTGACTTTTAGTGACGGACAAGCTTTGTAAAATTAAAATATAAACTTTTAATAAAGTAATTAGCGATGGGAAAATTATACAAACACTATTAACATCCAATACAACAATTAAAGTGACGAATCGACACTGAATCATAAACGTAATTAATTAATTAAATTAAATATACATTGTTATATATTCTAACAATTATTATTGTTATATAATAAATATATTTAGGCTATAAATACAAGTCTAAATACTACGAACGATTACCAGGCAAGTTTTCTATCTTAAACTTATTCCCATTGAGCAAGTTTTCTTGAACTTATTTTATTGTGCAAGTTTTCTAAACTCAAACTTGAATTATATTTCAAATATATACTAAGTGGTTTAATTATTGTAAATTATTCCAAATCAATTCTTGACATTCGCACATAGTGCATTTGCATTCTTGAGCAAGTTTTCTTTCTTAAACTTATTCTGATTGAGCAAGTTTACTGTATCAAACTCATTTCCTTGAACAATTTTATTATCTTTTGTACACCGTGCAATAGTATACTTTTGACTGTTGAATTTCATTTGACTTATGAAATTCTTAATTGTGTGAAAAATTTATTGTGATAATTCTTTTTATCTTGTTTATTTTTAAGCAAGTATTCTATTCATTGTACATTTATGTATAAACTTATTATTCAATTTTTGAATTCATTAAATTATATTGGTCATGTTATCTATTATTGGGAAGTTATTGCTTATTATTCAAGAATAACTTAAAGTGTGGAGCTATTATTTGCGTGAATTTGACTTGATAAGATATCAATGGAAACCAATATTGTTTGGTACAAAATATATACTAAAACTTTGTCTTTTTATATAAGAGTGATGACCAGATAGTAGTACACTGACCGTGGTTTATAGGCAGTTTTAAACTGACATTTGTGTCTAGGTCACTGTTGTTAGGATGATATGCATACTTCTAGGTTATAAACAGGCTGATCGCCTATTAAATAACTGAATCAATGATTCCTAAGTCTACATGACCTCTTGAAATGATTATTAAGTTCGGTTGAACAGATCAACCTATGGTTTCTAAGTTTTTATAACTGACATAAACCATAATGTGTGTGGTTTGACAGATCAAACCTCAATATATATAATTGGAAATTTTTTGAACTAAAGGTTCTTTCGAATTCAGACACAATGTGAGTAGTTTATTCATTTTATTGAAACTTGCTGAGCATTTGTAGCTCATCCTTGCAAATATTATTTCATTTGCAGTATTGAAAGATAATCCAGATCATTCGATTATCAAGTCTGATGGAAAAAGACATTGTTAGGTTAGGTTTATTACTTTTACTTGTACTATTTAAGTCTTTTAAGACTTTAATGTAATAACAATACGTTGTTTGAAAATCTATGTAATTGAAATCAAAGTTATGAAATATATTATCATCTTTTGATACATCTATTGCATTGTACTTATATTTGTAGATTATTTAGAATGTTGTCCTGATTTAGTACGATATCTATATAACTATACATTTGAATGAGGGTATTAAATTATTTAAGGAGTTCTGTAAGAATAGAGAGTTGCTCCTTTGTTCCAAGAACAAACTTATCATCTAATACTGTGAATTTTAGATAGATAGGAACTATTGATATCAAAGAGATATCCATAAGACTCTATACATCCAAGTGAGGGTTTTCAAACATAGTAGTTGTTCTGACGAGAACTACTATCTGTTATGGGATATTGTGAACCTGAGATTGATAGAAGTTATGTATTACGGAATATTTATAGTTAGTTAGTCAGCGTGAGCACCTAATCTACTACAGGAGGTGTAGAGATTTTGAGGGTGTCACATTTATCACCTGTAATTACTCTTATACCGGAGCATTCCCAGACCGCTCAAGCCGTGACCTGATATGTGGGGTGTTAACGGGTTCTTTAGAGTGCAGGAATATATCTTGTTGTTGGATGATTTTAGAGGGAGAAATATTCCCACGTCAACAATATTTTTGTTTGAATTATTGATATTTTAGGTACATTAAAGTATATGGATCGTGTCTATACGGACCTATTAAAAAAAGGAATTTTCATTTTTTTTTCAATTAAAAAATTCTAGCATCCAAAACTTCAAATATAGATATGGAGAAAGTCTCTTTTTTCTTTTGAAAAGACCCTTATTTAAAGAGCCTCTTTCTTAAATCTTTTTATTATCATTAATCACTTATTTGATTGTTATTTTCTCCTTTTGTGGAGTTTAATTTCCTCCTTTTGAATTTTGTTTTCTTATAGTTTCAGGTTAGATTTCTTATTCTTTCTTCACTTTTGTGGGAGTCATTTTTATTTATTGGGAGTTTTAATTCTCTCTCTATGTGGAGAGTGAATTTTGTCTACGGTGATGAGTGATTACGAATATGCCAACAATTGTTTTCTTATTTATTTTTACTTAAATCATGGAAGTTAGTATTTCGTATCTTTCTAATTGAACAATGAATATTCCATGATATTATTATTCCCTCATTAAAAAACTTAATAAAAAATAATACACTAAAGTTTGATTGATCTGATTCGTAATCCAATAATTAAATTATAGCTATTTCAAATAGCTTTTAGGATTTTATTTTGTCCATATAATTTGAAGATTAGTAGATGTTAGCATAATTATATATTGGAAAGTGATTGAGGGACAAATTTTTTACTTAAAGACAGTGCATTGTACACCGCACACATATGTTCAACATAAATTTGCTTTAAATCGATAATTCTGATATTTGTATTTTATAGTTGAATCTTGTTTTTATTCGTGTTTTACCAACATATATATATATATATATATATATATATATATATATATATATATATGATACATCAATGTAGATGGCAAACGGGTCAGACCACAGTCGGGCCTGACCAAAATAACTCAAGTTTTTGTGGGTTGAAAATAAGTGGCCTCACATGCCCTGGGCGGCCCGCGAGTTTTTTTTTTTTTAAAAGTAAAAACTCATTAATAAAAGAAAAACCAAAAATTCTGAAAAAATTTACTCAATCTACATCAAATGCAGAACAATGTTTATCAGAGCTACAATTAGTAAAATGAGAATGACTTCAAAAATGCATAATCGGACTGGTATCAATGACAGAATTAATGAGTGTACAGTTCGCAATTTATACATTCATAATTCTAAAATATGGAAAATAATGACATTACGAAAAAAAAGATGGATACAGAAGACAACAATTATTCAGACTTCTAAGAATACTCCTATGACTAATACCAAAATGTTGTGTCTAAAACTCTAAATATAGTTGGTTATAATTAATATGGAGATGCAAACGGTGAAGTATCAATCATTTATATTCCTTATATTTTAAAATTAGAGATACAATTATTTTTTGAGTCCATTTCAAAACTAGGAATATATTTTACTTTAGAATTATAAAGTGATATAATATTTTTAATTTGCTATTATATTTTTACTATAACTTTCAATATCAAACTAATACAACTGAATTCCTAACTAATACTAAAGTTTTATTTTAGAATATAAAATTATTCTTAATTTTGGAATAGATTTGAGTATTTAGTAAACAAATTCAGCATCATGTTTCTGAAACCTTAGCATGACAGCGCACTAAATATGAATACTATTCATTCTCATCCATTAATTTAATAGCTAAAGTTAAGAAATTTAATGCAGAGCAGCAGCCTCTTCTGATTATGTATGACTGAAGCAGACGGGTAAAACCATGATACTCCAGTTTGAAAAAACATGCACAAAACTGGACCAAATGGGAACTATAAATACTACATTTGCATTCCAGTCTTAACACTACAAGTAATCAAACGAAAATGAAGTTTAATCAAACTTCATTTCCTCTTCTTTCCTTTCTTTTTATCCTTTTGTCCTCAACTATATCACTAGTTTCAGCTTCGGCATCTGAAGACTTCATTCAATGCCTTATCAAACATTCTCAAAACTCCGCCTCAATATTTTCAAATGTTATTTACACCCCAAAAAACTCTTCATACACAACAATCTTACAATCCTCAATACAAAACATGCGGTTCGGATTCCCATCCACTCCTAAACCCCTAGTCATTGTTACACCAATTGATGAATCCCAAATCCAAACAGTTATTTATTGTTCCAAAAGAAATGGCATGCAAATTCGAATTCGAAGTGGAGGTCATGATTTCGAGGGCCAATCTTATGTGTCACAAGTCCCATTTGTGTTACTCGATATGATTAATTTACAATCAGTTGATGTTGACACTAAGACTAGGACTGCATGAGTTGAATTTGGTGCTACTCTTGGTGAACTTTATTATCGAATAGGTGATGAAAGTAGTACTCTTGGATTTCCTGCTGGTCTTTAGTCAAACAGTAGGTGTTGGTGGATTCATTAGTGGAGGAGAGTATGGCATGCTGAGACAAAAATACAGGCTTCCTGCTGATAACGTGCTTGATGCTTGTTTGATTGATGTAAACGGAAAAATTCTCAATAGAAAATCAATGGGTGAAGATTTATTTTGGACTATTAGAGGAGGTGGTGGTTCAAGTTTTGGAGTCATTGTTTCGTGGAAGATAAAGTTAGTTTCTATTCCGAAAATTGTGACTACTTTCAGAATTGGTAGAACTTTGGGAACGAAATGCAATGAAGATTTTTGTTCGGTGGCAACATGTTGCGGCCAAGCTTTCTAAAGAGCTTGACATTAGATGCATGGTGCAAGGTATAGAGATCGATTCAAGTACCCATGAAGACAAAAAAAAACGATAATAGTACTATTTCAAGCCTTATTCCTTGGTCAAATAGATAGACTACTTCCCTTGATTCAAGAAAGATTCCCCGAGTTAGGGTTAGTACGAGAAGATTGTTCAGAAGTTAGTTGGATCCAGTCATCGCCTTTTTTTTTCAACATTTTCAGTCGATACCTCAACTAAGATTTTGTTGAATAGAACTTCTTTGCCTAGGACTATATTCAAAGCAAAATGGGACTTTGTTTAAGAACCAATTTCTGAAAAAATATTGGATGGGATATGGGAAATGATGTTCAAGCTTGCGCCACAAGTAGCAACCTTACAGTTTACACCGTACGGGGGAAGGATGGCCGAGATTTCAGAGTCAGCACTTCCATTCACGCATAGAGCTGGAACCTTGTATATGATAAACTATGGACATAGTTTCATCCAAGACAACATTGCAGAAGGGATTGAATGGGTCAGAAGCTTATACAGATATGTTGGTCCTTATGTTTCCAAGAATCCAAGAACTGCGTATGTGAATTACCTTGATCTAGATTTGGGTTCAAACAATCAATAAGGTGTCACAAGCCATGAACAAGCAAGTAAACGGGGGAAGAAGAAAAATAATTTTGAGAGGTTGGTCAAAGTGAAGTTTGTTGTTGATCCTAATAATTTCTTCAGACATGAGCAAAGTATCCCTCCGATTGCATAATGGTTTTTTTAATAATAATAAGAGCTGTAAAATATATCATAATATTCATTTTTAGGTGTTGATACATAGCAAGTGTATGAGCTTGGTTAACAAGTCAGTAGGAAACATTCATCACCTTGCATTTGCAAAAATACATTACATCTTATGTTTGTCCTGCTAAAAGTCTTGTTCTACTTGAAACACATCTAGTTGAGGCTATAGCATGATAATACATTTTTTGTTACCATAATGCCCTTAGGGTTGGGAGATTAGTCAACTTCTGGTTAGTTGTATTTTTCTATTCTCACACTTGTACTTTTAATATATATTTTTAGTTTTAATTCATTTTGAAACTCCGCTTGGCAACTTATAAAATGATTAAAATTGACAATGAATTTAACAATATGTAACTTTAGCTGGTAAAATGGTGAAAAGGTGAAGTTACTGTGATTTTAGTTTTGTCTCTCATAGTGACACTCAGAATCTCCACCAATATTATAATTAACTAGTTTAATTTCCGTACAAGACACCGGCTATTTTAATATATATTTTTATAAAAAATTATCATTATTAATAAATAATGATGATAACAATAAATATCTTACAACAAAATAAGTTTTTATTAATTATTATTAGTACAACTCCTTTACTTGTTGAAATACATAATATTTATACAATAATATAAACAAATTAACTTCAATATATAAGTAAATTACATGCATTAACCGTTCAATACGACTTTCTAATCTATTTTGGATAGAATATTTTATTATTGTGCTAATTATTAATATTGATATTTACTTGAAATTTTGTGGAATTTATGAAAAATTTTAAAGTAACCATATATATATATATATATATATATATATATATATATATATATATATATATATATATATATATATATATATATATTATGGGAAAATAAAATTATATCTTAGCCAAGTTAACTGTGACTATATAATTAATATTTTTATTTTTGTTGCAGAATATTATATGTGCCTTGGGAATTATCAATAAATATTTATTACAATTTATTATAATCTTTATATATAGATATTAATTGTTATTTTCCAAAGCCACTGAATGGATCTAGAAGGGAGGGTTGAATAGATCCTTTAAAACTATTTCTCTTTTCTAAGTGAATGTTTACCACATGTTTGATCAATTAATTTGTTTAATAAGACACATTAGAATTAGTTATTCGGTAAAACACTTTCTATGATAAAGTGAAAAATCTCAGTTCTCAGTTTAGTGAGCTAATAGAAAGATATTTCAGAAGATAAAATAAATATAGCAGTTATATGACAGTTATAGTGAAGGCAATAAAGAGGCATAATTTTTTTTTAAGAGATTCAAAGCTTAAAATGCTCATAATCCTCTATTCTGCTCCACTGAGCAGAGACATTCCACGTAGTAAGGATGAGGTTACAAATAACCAATGGTTCCTCTGAACCGCTATAACATGAAGACACTCAGTCTTTTTAGGTCACTAAGACCTATTCTCACTAAGAGATTTGATTCAGTAAAAATCAAGGCAAGCTACCAAGACTTGTCTTTTCTAGGTCATTGAGATGTTCTTCATAGGACACTGAGTTCATCTCACTAAGAGGCTTTATTGTATCCTAAAGGCACATAAAAGATCTAGAAGATGGGGGGGTGGGGGTTGAATATATATTTTAAAAAACCTTGTGGTTTTATTCTAATTAAAGTTAATTGATAGTTTGTGAAACAAATTCAGTTAAGCGTAATGGAATGTATTTTAAAATCCCACTTTTTAGATATAAAGTTTTTTGTTAAATAGAGTTTTGAGATTTGGAACATGAAAATGTAGATCACACACACTGTCATAAATAAATATAGTGTAGAAAGTAAATGAGAAAACAAGTTTTAAGTGGTTGGGAGACGTAATAACTCCTAGTCCATTCTTCTACTCCATGAGTAGAAAATCCACTAAGGATATTGATCACTAAGATTATCTACAACTGAACCACTAAGGTTCTTTCGAGTCACTCATTGTCGAAACACCTCGACACTCAGTCCCTTCGAGTCACTTAGTCTCGGAATAACTGGACACTCAGTCCCTTCGAGTCATTTAGTCTCGGAACAATGTCACTCAGACAATTCACAATAGTTGATTTGAAATTGTGAGTTGCTGCTAAGTTGGCAATATGATCCTCTTCTTAGGTACTTAGCAGCTTGAATGAGATGTTCAATTTTTTCGTAGAGTAAGTTTTGAGCATTGTATAACTTTAATTTTCGATTAGTATCTCATCTCTTGTATATCTTGGATTATGCTATTTTTTTTATTTATAAATTTCTTGATATCTTTCCGTTGGATAATAGTTGTTGCTCATTTATTGTCTTAATTATTTAGATATTTTGGTGTTTAGGCAAAACGTCTTTCTGCTATTTCAGCTTATCAAATTTCCAAATATAGTAATCCTTTAACTGGACTTTCAACGTCAACTAGCCAGTAGACACAACATTTCTGAACTTTAGATTTTAACTCTGACTTGGAATGATTTACATCGAGCCCTTCAATCCGTGATGTTTCCATTGTCAGTATTCTGATAACTTTTACTCTGCGAACTTAACTGATCGTGTAGCATAGATTTTGAAGTGTAGTCAAATCTTCTATACGAATCAACTTCTACAATACGATCTTGATTCAACTCATTCAATACGATCTTAAACTTGTTATGTGGTCTTCATTCAGCATTACAATTCTAAACTTGTAATGTGATTCTGATGTAGCAATATGTTTATGATCTTGCAATGCGATTCTGATGTAGTAATACGATATTGATCTTCCGATGTGATTCAATCTTCCTTCAATACGATCTTCAAGTCTTAAACTCTATACAATAATTTTCTCAGAACATCAACCTAGTAAATTTGATCTTTTCTAAACTAAGTCCTTGTACAATACAAATTCAATAAGGACTTTACAAAAGCTATTTTTACAAATATACATTAATCATTGATCATATCATGTCATTATTAGGTCATCATTAAATTTAATCATGCAGATATCAACAATCTCCCCCTATTTAATGATGACAAAATCAATAGTTTCATATCAAATCATCAATTTGCTAATGCAGTGCAGAAATTTAAACATGATTTAGAATACTGTGAGAAACTGTATTGGTAGATCAAAAGCATGAATTCATTGATATTGAAAGTTTTAGTACAAGCTTAAGATCTTAAAACTTATAGTTTCACTTATCTTCTACTGGTCTTCTTCTTGCTGGGAGGATTTCTTCGTTCCCCCTCCACTCTGCGATTATGCCTTTCTCTTTCTTCAGCTTCCCTTCTTCTTAATTTAGTAATCTCTTCAATGGTATCCCTTGGACCAAGATTAGGCATGTTGAATTGTTGTTCTCCTAGTGTGAAAACCCCTTGAAACATTTTATTAACAAATATTGGATCATCGTTAGGAGTTCTCACACCAGATATGGTTACATCTTGCCATGATGCTTTTTGAGAAGAAGATTGTCCTCTTGAAGAATGTCCTTCGAATGGTAAATCTTGAGCAGTAGGAGGAGATCTTCTTTCATCTTGCCTTCTCAGCTCCCCCTGAATTGATGATTGTCTTCTCGGCTCCCACTGAATTGATGATTTCTTTTGCACTCCTCCTCTACCTCTTTTCTCCCCCTTTTTTGTCATTAGTTAGGAAGGAGACATCCTTAGAGAGCTGTTGAACACCATTTTCAAGTTCTTCCAATTTAAGGAGAGATGAGTTAATATCGGTTCTGTTTTCCTACTACCTTTTAGATTTTTCTTCTTTTTATTGGAGGACTAAGGCCATTACTTCATAAGTAATGCCAAGAACTATATCTGTTTGTAACATTTGCTTTTCCACTGCCATTTTGAAATCAAGATGAGACGAATGTAATTCAAAAATTTTATCATGGATAAGCTAGATACATTTATCATTTGATATTTGATACTTTAAGATAACTTGCTTCTGTTCTGAAAGTTTGTTTAAGAAAATTTGATCTCTATTACTATTGAGACATCTTTCATATCTCGAAACATTTGGCGCATTTGCTTGGTTAATTCTTTACCCATGTCAGCTGGAACTCTTTCTACAGTAGTAGTGATGCAGTCTAGACATGTATTAAGTTCCTTAGTGTTATTCTCTAGATCTTCATTAAAGTTCGCAGAGAGAAGGGTCGTAAGACTAGCGATCTGAGTTTTGGATGGAAATAATAAGACTCGATCAAGAATTTTATTTAAGAGCGGAGCTTGACTCGAAGTTTGAGATTGAGAAACCGCAACCAAAACATGAGAGGCATCAAAGTATTCAATATTTGATGAGGAGGGGCTGAAGAGTTGATTGGTTGGTCATCTTCTTGAGAAGAGATTGGAGAATTTTCAGTGGTAGTTATTAAATTTAAAACATTTATAGGAGAAGGAGAATTTTTAAACTTTTGGACAGGAGAAGTTGGTGGTGTGTTTGGAATGGATGAATGGTGTTGAGATTTTTCAATCGAGAGAGGTGAAGATTTTTTCATCGATCAGAAGGTTTTAAAAAACAACATTTGGGAAATTCATGAATAGGAGTTGAGATATCGATCGTATGGTCTTGACTCAATTTGATCGTAATAGTATAAGGAGAGGTACTAGATATCTTGTTCATAGCTTGAGTGAACACGATTGGGGATTCAACAGAAAAAAATTAAATTAACTGAGGATTGTTCTAAGGTCGTAGAGGATATCTCTACGATCTCATCATAGCAAGAGAAGTATGAAAATTTAGTACAAAAGAATAAGTATGGAATAAGGGTTATCTTATCATGGAATTAGAATAAAGAATTAGAAAGTACATTACACAAGAGTTTAGTAGCTTAAGAGAGAACCCATAGGAAGTCCTGAGATACTAACTTCATATTAGAAAAGGTGGAGTAGCTCTATCTCACAAAACTATGATCTCCCATGATTAAGGCTTTTAGTAGAGTCATTAGAGGTAAAAAATAAAGTAGATCTTCACTGTCTGGATCAAATAGAGTAGTTGTTTTGTCCAAATTCAGATTGATGAAGCCTTCCAACAGCTCATCTACACTCATGTCCACAAGACAAATTCGTCCAGCTCTAGATCCAATGAATTTATTAGGTAGTCTGGCATTTGGATCCTCTATTCCTTCAAGTATAATTCTAGTAACCAATCCTGAAGATGTTGGTACTGCTTATGTGTACTTGAGAAGTAGGTTGAGGCTCCCCTTCAGAGTTTGGATCTTTTGGTTTTAACACCACTTGCTCAATATTTCTTTTGATAGCTGTAGTTATAACCTTGGTAATCTTCAGGGAGTCATCAGACATTGTTGCACGATCTTATCTTCTTTTACTTATAATTTTTTACTGCTTCTACTTTTTCTTTTTAACCATATTCCTCAATTTTCTTTTCAGCTTCTTTGGTTTAGGATCTTTATCTTTCACAATCATTTTTTTAACAATTGAAGGCTCAGGCTCAAATGCCTTCTCAGCCATTTCTTCATTAACAGCTTCTTGCACTTCTACGATTGGAGTTTCCACTATGATCGATGTCTGTTCTGTAGGCAGAGTCTTCTTTACAATTGGCTCTCCACATCGCTCCTTAAGATTAACCGATTTATTAAAGGTTCTTCTCTCTTTTTTGGTGTTTTGACTTTTCTTCTTCTTGAAAATTTGAAAGATTGGAGCAAGATCATCTTGAGTTTCTTTAGAATTTGATGAAGTTTTCTTAGGTATTTTTTCTTTTTTCTTTTCGTTTACCTTGTTCTTTTTCTTCAAAGGTTCTTGTTTAGAGGTGTGAGATGCGGCAGATCCTTGAGACATATTTTTTGGGTCTCAGATGCCTTTTTTTGGCCTTGAGCTTTTGAGAATTTCTTAACCTCACTGATAATATGCTCACTTCCTCTAGATATTTTAGATCGATGTATTTCAATTGGATTCTTCTTCCAATTCTCAAACAGTTTTTGGGTAATCTTCTTGTTGACATTTAATGTCTCCCCTTCATCATCTTCTATGAGCTTTTTCATTCTCTTCTTTAGAACATAACTCAGGATTCTTCCATAGTACATTTTGGGGGTTGGCTTGTTGAATTTTCTTTTGGCATTGTCCTTCACCCATTTTACTATCTATTTCATCATAATTGAACCAAAGTTTATTTCAACTTTGTTAATTATAGCAGTCATGATTTTTAATTATAGTTCGCTAACTGAATCATGTGTTGAATCCATACATAAAATACATTTTCCAATAATATTAGTTAAGAATTCATATTCAGGAGGAAACTCTTTCTTTTTCATCCCCTTCAGTTAAGGATTCTTATTGTAGCTTATCAACTGCAGTCCTTCTTCACCATTAACGTCTTCAAAAGACATGATACCTCGCTTACAAAGTCTCTATGATTATATAGTTCTCCTATAGTGATCTTTAGGTCATGTCCTTTCACTTCTGTTGTAGATTTAACATGCCTAACTCACTGATCAAATTATTGAATCTAGATTCATCCAAGGGTTTAATGAACACATCTGTAAGTTAATTTTCAATAGGTATAAAATGTAAAGATATGTTCCTATTTTGCACATGATCTCCTATGAAATGATATTTGATGTCTATGCGCTTGGTTCTAGAATGTATGAGAGGATTATGTGTAATTGAAATAGCACTAGTATTATTACATAATATGGGAATAAATTTGAATTCAAACCCATAATCATCTAATTGATTCTTCATCCACAAAATTTGAGCACATCAGCTGTTAACAACAATGTACTTAGCTTCTACAATTGAAATAGATATAGAGTTTTGCTTCTTGTTGAACTAGGAGACAATTTTGTTTCCAATCATTTGACATGTCTCACTTATGCTTTTCCTGTCAATCTTACATCTTGCAAAATCAACATCTAAATAACCAATTAGATAAAAGGGAGACTCATTGGGATACCATAATCCTAAATAAGGAGTACCATTGAGATATCTAAAAATCCTTTTGACAACAGTAAAATGAGATTCCTCAGGATTAGATTGAAACTGAGCATACGTTCCAGTAGAGAATAATGTATTTGGCCTACTAGCAGTTAAGTAAAGGAAATATCCAATCATACCTCTGTATTGAGTGACATCAATACTTTTACCTTGTTCATCCTTGTAAAGTTTGGTTGCAGAAGCCATAGGAGTTTTCATGGGAGTAGATGATTCTAAGCCATACTTCTTAAGAAAATCCTTAATACACTTGGCTTGACTTATGAAGATTCCTTTCTCAGTTTGTTTAACTTGAAGTCCAAGGAAGAAGTCCAGTTCTCCCATCATACTCATCTCAAATTTACTATGCATTAACTTGACAAATCTTTCACACAATTTTTCATTAGTAAAACCAAAAGATAATATCATCTACATAAATTTGAATTAATAAGGTTTTATCTTTATGCTTTTTAAGGAATAAAGTTATGTCTACCTTGCCTCTAGTGAATCTATTTTTAATTTAAAAAGCGGTCGGTGTTTCATACCATGCTCTAGGTGCTTGTTTGAATCCTTACAGTGCTTTATCTAATTTATAAACATGATTTGTTAGAGTTGGAATGACAAAACTTGGGGATTATTCCACAAAGACTTCTTCTTGTAGTTCTCCATTCAGGAATGCACTTTTGACATCTATTTGAAAGACTTTGAAGTTCATATGAGCTGCATAGGCTAGAAATATTCTGATTGCCTCTAATCTTGCAACTGGTGCAAATATTTTAACATAATCAATTCCTTCTTCTTGAGAGTATCATTTTGCAACTAGCGTAGCCTTGTTCCTTGTTATTATTCTAGCCTCATCTATCTTATTTCTGAATACCCATTTAGTGCCAATGATTGGATGATTGATTGGTTTTGGAACTAATCTTCACACTTTATTCATTTCAAACTGACATAGTTTTTCTTGTATAGCCTCAATCCAGCTTGAATCTTCAATTGCTTCCTCAATCTTCTTTGGTTCCATTTGAGATAGAAAGTTGAGATAGAACATTCATTTTGAGTGGCTGGCCTTGTTATAACTATAGCATTTGGATCACTAAAGATTAGATCTTGAGTGTGATCCCTTGCCCATCTTATTCATGTAAGAATGTCAATCCTTTTGTCTTCTTTTCTAAGTTCTTCTAGATTTGGTTCTAGATCAACATCTTCATTTATTTATAAGATTTCTGCTTCAAGTATTTTAGTCTCTATGATCTCCATGTCTGGTATCACGATCGAGGGGTCTGGTTGTTCGAATTCATCACCTGCGATCATGTGACTTTTCTGCTATACGATCGGAGGATTACATTCTACGATCTCATCAGGTTGAATAAATTCACTTGTTTCACATTGATCACTTTCATCAAACATGACATGAATGGAGATTTCAACAGTCAGTGAATTTTTGTTAAATACTCTATAAACCTTGCTTTCCATAGAGTATCCAAGGAAGATTCATTCATTTGTTTTGGGTTAAAACTTTGTTAGGTACAACCAAATGCATGGAAGTAATTGATGTTTGACTTTCTTCCTTTCCATAGCTCGTAGGGTGTCTTCTTGTATAAAAGATGGATCAAAGATCTATTTTGTGTATAGCCAGCAGTGTTGGGTGCTTCAGCCCAGAAATACTCAAGAAGATGGGCTGTTGCAAGAAGAATTCTTCCTGCTTCAATCAACATTTTGTTTCTTCTTTCTGTTGTGGAGTTCTTTGACCTGAAAAGTTGTGCTTAATTCCATTATCTTCATAGAACTTGTTCATCTCAGAGTAATCAAATTCTGGACCATGCTCACTTCTTATTGTTTTGATTTTCTCACCCTTCTCATTAATGATCAGCTTGAAGTGATTTCTTAATAGTGAACTTGTTTAGAAAGAAAAAAAAACCCAAGTGAATCTGGTGTGATCATCTACTACCACTAGTACATACTTATTTTCTCCAAGACTTCTTATTAGAACTAGTCTAAACAAATCTATATGCAACAGCTATAAAGGCTTTTTCATTTGAGTTTGCTTCTTTGCTTTGGAAAGAGCTTCTGGTTTATTTCACAAGTTGACAAGCTTTACACGATCTTTCTTTGACACATTCTAATTTAGGCAATCCTTTCACTAGATCTTTGAAAGCCAATTTTGACATATTCTTGAAGTTCAAATGAGATAACCTTATGTGCCATAACCAACTGACATCTTTTGAAGCTTTAGCAAAGAAACAAGCTGTTGTTGATGAGTTAAGCTTTGAAGGATTGATTACGTAGACATTTCCTTCTCTTGATCCAGTTAACAAAAGAGAATTTGTTTCCTAGTCTCGAACCTGACATTGATTGTTGAGAAATAGAACCTGGTGACCTTTATCACAGAGTTGACTTATACTTAGTAGATTGTTCTTTGATCCTTTAACATAAGCTACTTTGCTGAAGGACACAACACCATTTCCAACTGATCCATAACCTTTAGTCTTTTCAGAATTATTATCTCCAAATATTAATGTTGGTCCATCTTTAACTTAAAATCAGATAGTAGAGCTATATTGCCAGTCATATGCCTTGAGCATCTACTGACAAGATACCATATGGATTTAGTGGACCTTGAACCCTGCAAAATTAATCATTATTCATTTTGGTACCCATAATTGTTTGGGTCCATCTTTGCTAGTCTCTTTGGGAATTCAAATCTTTTTGACTTTGGGTAGATGATGTATAGAACAAAAAGTAGTTATATGCCCAATTTAATGACAATTATAGCATTTAATATGTTGCATATGGGTATATGTGTATGGATATTTTATCACTTAAAACACATTTGAACTATATCCATTTCTTGATCAAACTTTACTTTGTTTTCATATTACTCTACAATTTTGAGGTTTCGTAGAGTAAAAAGAAATTCTATTATTTGGACTTGGTTGGTTCGTATAGTTAGTCTTACCTAATCTTCAAGGTACAGACATATAGTTTGTTTTACTTTGCAATTTTACAAATTCTAGACCAGTATGTGATTTGTTACTTTTCTGAACAACAATTTGAGCTACATAGAATGAACAACTTATATTGGTGGGTTCAGCTGCATCTGTGGATTTTACAAACACAAATTTCTTATTAAAATAAGAGACTTTGTTAGTTTCCAAACAATATTCCACATTTAGGGGTGAGGTTGAGACCTTAAATTCTAATCCCGATCTATCATATACCACTTGCTGACTAGTGATCAGACTATCAATAGATCAAGTATATTTATTCTATATAGAGATTGTTCTTTTTAATTCTTGTATCTTAGAGACTAAAGTAGACTCTCTCTGTGCATTGGTGACAATTATCTATCTTAATTTATTATTCTCGGCTTCAAGTTTGGATAAAGAGGCAGTGCTTCATATAGTTACTTCCAACTCTTCTTGCACTTTCTCTTTTTTCCTTTTGAACGAAAGAATAATCTTTTAATAGAACTCTGAACCACTTCATGTATTGATACAAATCAGATGTTATATCATGCAATGCAGTTCTTGGATCATTAATATCAACATTATGGTAGTTAAAATCAAATACCTCATTTATATCTTTCTCTTTACGATCATCAGATCTGCTTAAGCTTTTGTCTATAACCATCAGGCATAGATTGGCTACTTGAGGTTCTTCATCATCACTTGATTCTGTACTGGTGTCATGTTCAAAATCACTCTATAAACCTTCTGTAACAAATTATTTGCCCTTTTGTGCTACTTCTTGTAGCTGTTGAATTCTTTTTTTGAATGGACTTTCTTTTTATCTTTCCTTAACTCGTCTCATAAAGGTTTGTTGCATTTAGCAATTAAATGACCTGGCTTTTTACAATTGTAACATAGATCCTTTTCTTGATCTCTATTATTGTTTTCTTTGTTAATGTGATTCCACTTAGGCCTTCTATTATAGTTCTTTCTCATGAACTTTCTTAACCTTTAGTAACATCCTCATCATCACTTTCTTCATTTTCCTCATTATATTCTTCTTCAGCTATGACTTTAGATAAAGCTTCAGTAGCCTATTAAGAGCTGCACCTTTATCTTTCTTCTTTCCTTTAGAGATTATTTATGCTCTTTGATTTAGCTCTAGCTTATATGTAAGTAGATTTTCATAGAACTTTTGAATATTCATTTCATGCAGATTCTTAGATTTTCTTATCATTGTTGTTTTTGTATCCCATTTGCATGGCAGTGCTTTCATAAATTTTATATTAAGGTCTTTATTAGAATAAACCTTACCATAAGCTCTTAAGCTATTGAGGAGCATGTTGAACCTTTTATAAGTTGTTATGATGTTCTCTTTATGAATATGATTGAACATTTTATATTGTTGAGTTAACGAAGAATGCTTGTTTTCCCTAACTTCTTAAGTGCCTTCATGCATTACAAGTAGAGCTTCCCAAACCTTTTTGGTTGTAATGAAATTAACCACATTTTAAAAAAGTTCATCTTCAAGAGCCATGAACATAATTTTCTTAGCCTTTTTATCCAGCTACACCAACTTCTTCTCATTTTCAGTCCATTCTGTTCTATGCTTGACTACCATTTTATCTGGATCTTCAAGAGTTGGAGATAGCTTGGTAGGTAAATAACGATAATTTATGACAGTATCGAACAACTCATCATCAATTGCATGCATGTAAACCTACATATGAACTTTCTAAGTAGTAAACGTATCTCTATTAAGAATTAGTGGCTTATTTTCACCTCCACGCTCACAACTAATTTTGTCAAATGCCATAGATTTACTCAAGCTATTAAGCTATGTATCTAGGAGAACCTAGAGCTCTGATACCATTTGCTGTATTCAGGAGGCACATAAAAGAACTAGAAGGGGGTTCAATAGGTCTTATAAAAAAAATTGTGATTTTATTCTAGTTAAAGTTAATTGATAGTTTGTGAAACAAACTCAGTTAAGCATAGTGGAATGAATTTTAAAATCCCCCTTTTTAGATAAAAAGATTTTTGTTAAATAGAGTTCTGAGATTTAGAACATGAAAATGTAGACCACACACACTATCATAAAAAAATATAGTGCATAAAGTAAATGAGACAACAAGTTTTAAGTGGTTCGGAGACATAACAACTCTTACTCCACTCTTTTACTCCACGAGTAGGAAATCTACTAAGGATATTAATCACTAAGATCAGCTACAACTGAGCCACTAAGGTTCCTTTGAATCACTCAGTCTCGAAACACCTGGACACACAGTCCCTTCGAGTCACTTAGTCTCGGAACACCTGGACACTCAATCCCTTTGAGTCATTTAGTCTTGGAACAACTTCACTCAGACAATTCACAGTAGTTGATTTGAAGTTGTGAGTTGTTGTTAAGTTGGCAATACGATCCTCTTCTTATGTACTTAGCAGTTTGAATGAGATGTTTAGCTTTTTCGTAGAGTAAGTTTTAAACGTTGGAGAATTGTAATTATCGATCAATATCTCATCTCTTGTATATCTTAAATTCTCCTATTCTTTTTATAGATTTCTTAATATCTTCTCATTGGATAATAGTTGTTACTCATTTATTGCCTTGATTTTTAAGATATCTGCAATGAGCATTCTAGTGTTTTGGA
Organism: Hedera helix; assembly: GCA_947179155.2. Taxonomy (NCBI): domain Eukaryota; kingdom Viridiplantae; phylum Streptophyta; class Magnoliopsida; order Apiales; family Araliaceae; genus Hedera; species Hedera helix. The sequence continues at coordinate 23,987,722 of OX359280.1, forward strand.
AAAAATTCTTTCTGCTGTGTTAGCTTATCAGATTTCCAAATCTAGTAATCCTTTGACTGAACTTTCAATGTCAACTAGCTAGTAGACACAACATTTTTGAACTTTAGATTTTAACTCTAACTTGGAAAGATTTGCATCGAGCCCATCAATCCATGATGTTTCCATTGTCAATATTCTAACAGCTTTTACTCTAGGAACTAAATTGATCGTATAGCATAGATTTTGAAGTGTAGTTAAATCTTCCACACAAATAAGCTTCTACTTTAAGATCTTGATTCAACTCTTTCAGTACTATCTTGAACTTGCTATGTGGTTTTGATTCAACTTATAATACAATTCTAATGTAGCAATGAGTTTATGATCTTACAATATGATTCTAATGTAGCAATACGATTCTGATCTTGTAATGCGATTCTGATGTAGTAATACGATGCTGATCTTGCAATGCAATTTTATCTTCCTTCAATACGATCTTCAAGTCTTAAACTTTATACAACCTTTTTTCTCAAAAGATCAACATAACAAATTTGATCTTTTCTAAGCTAAGTCCTTGTACAATACGAATTCAATAAGGATTTTACAAAAGCTATTTTTATAAATATACATTAAGCATTGATCATATCATGTCAATAATATGTCATCATCAAATTTAAGCATGCAAATACCAACATGCTTAATTCACTTGGAATCAAGGTAAGCCACTAAGTCTTGTATTTCTACTAATGTTGATGATGATGATTATTATTATTAGAGGTGTTGTTAAGTGGCGTGATAGATCTTTCTCTCTGAGTGACTTAGCAGTGGAATGATTTCTCTGAAGAATTTTGGATCTTAAGGAATACTTGATCTTTTCTGAATCGATATTTTGAATTGTTGGAAATCATTAATCTTTGAAGTCTGGAGCACCAATCCTTTTATACACATCTTTGAAAATATTCCCGTTAGAAAGTTACTGTTGCTCCATTCTTATCTTGAGTTTTTTCACTTTTACTCCATGATGTTGAGCTAATTAACTTTACCCTATGATCTTGAGCTTTTTGACTTTTACTCCCTAACCCTTAGTTGTTTGACTTTACTTTACGATCTTGAGCTTTTTCTCTGCTTGACCATTTTATTGAGTTTTACGATTCTCTTTTGCATGATCTTTGCTAAATCTTCTACGATGACCATGATTTGTGTTTTTCAACTTGTAATTCTTCTAGTCATTCTTGTAATATTCTGCTTTTTGATTCTTGACTATTAAACTTCCTCATATTGATTTACAAATCTGTACAACACGATGCTTATTTCTTATTCAACGTTCTTGTAGTCTGCTAAAGGATTCTTCTATAGTTTACGATCTCTAAGTAGTTTAAACCTTCTGCTCTACAATTTATTTGGTTTACTCTACTATTTTTCTGTTACCTCTGCAATTTGTGCCTAGTCTATTACACTTATGAGTTGGATCAAACTAACAAGTTTGATCTCTAAGTCTTTTTACAATAGATTACATCATTCTTAATTATAATGACTGTACAAAATTTATCTCTATGATTTGGATCAACCTTACAAGTTTGATCCCTATGTCCTTGTCCAACATATTCTCATAATCATAAGGACTGTACAAAAATTACTTATTTTATAAATATACATTAATATTTTTTTCATCATTAAATCACATGCATTTAGTGCACTTATTAATCTTCCCCTATTTAAATCATATGCATCCAAGTCAAGTGCACTTAACAATCTTCCTCTATTTGATGATGACAAAATAAGTAATTTCAACAATCATTAATGATTCTAATGTAAGACAATACATAAATTAAACATGTACTGGATACAATGAGAGGTTGTATTGTCTAAGCAAGAAATCAAAATTTTATTGATGATTTAAGGAGTTTGCAAAAAAAAAAAAAGAAAAAAGAAATACACATTTTCAAAGAATAAATAATTTTAAGGATTTATCTCTTGTTGCTGCAGCTGTTTCTAGGCTTATAACTATTGTTGAGCTTTGAGCGAGGATATGGAGGAGGATCTCTTTTTTCTAGTGCAGTTCTTCTTTGATATTCCTTTCTTCCTTCTTCTTCCTTTTGTCTTATTTCTTCCATATGTAAGGGAATAGTTGTTAGAGCAGAAGGAGCTTGTCATTATTGTCTCTAAGTTCTCCCCCCCTTTTAACATCATCATTTTTAAGATTTGTAATTTCTTAGATCAACTCCTGAATGGTTTCTACTAGTAACACTAGTTGTTTTTCAAAAGTTTAGACTCTCTTTCTAAGTTCTTCATAATTCTTATTTGCTCGTTCTCTTTCTTTATGTTCCATAGCATCTTCTATCTTTTGCATAGAGTTGTGGATCTTTTTCTTAAGCTCTCTATACTCTTTGCTCACTTTAAACACTTCATGTCGAAGATCTTTTGTTAATTTAAAATTTGTATTTTGAAGCTCATTTACACCATTCTGATGCTTCTTTAATTGTTCAGCTTGATGTTTATCTCTCTTATCTATATACTCCATAACTTCTTTAATTACGTCCTTCATGCGTTTGCTAAATTCTTTTGTCATTTGAAAAGGAATTTTTGATGCTTCCTTAGCAGCATGCAAAAGAATTTTCTTGACTCCTTCTGCAGTGGCTTTAAAATCTTTACTGCATTCATTAATTACCTCATCCATCATCTCTTTGAATTGAGTCTTTGGAAGTATGTAGGAGAATATTTGAAGGAGGTTATTTAAAGTTGTTTGGGAGCTTGCAATGTTGGGTAATGTGAGTAATGTATTGATGTATGTATGAGGGTTTAAAATGGAAGGTATATTTGTATAAGTTTGTGAGGTTGATGGTTGGTCTATATTTACATTGGATGTAGGGTAAAAACACTCTATGATTGGAGAACTAGATTACTCAACGATCGTAGAGTGATTAGATATGGTATGTTCTTTTTGGTCTGAAATGGAGAGCTCGTCGATCATAGAATAGAGTTTATCTAAGAACGATGAGTGATCTGGTAATTTGGTAGGAGTTTGTACAATTGGCTCGATTTCAGAGTTTTTGGACTCTACAACCAGGGTTAGAGATGTATTGGATTGAGAAATTATGTTTTTTTCTAGGAGAGTGGGATCAACAGAGACATAACTTTAGAAGGTGCTGGCTGAATTATCAGTTTTACTTCCATTAGTGATCTTCCTTCTAGCAAATCGTTCTTTGGAGGGGAAATTATGTGCAATAATGTTGATGTTTGCAACTCTTATAAACACCCAATTGATCCCGCCGTAGTCTTAAAAAGCTAGGGCTTACATTAGTGGTAGCACATGAAGTAGATGAAAAAGAGATTCATCCATTATTCTATACTGGCTTGCTTCAATCTTGTCTAGAACTGGATCTCCCCCCTGAGGTTGGATCTCCCCCTTAGTATTTGATTCCACCTCTACTGCATGTTCCTCCTGAATAAGTGGCCCCCCCTCAATCACTGTACTACCTTATGTGGGCTCAAGCATTTATGTCATCCTTGCCATTTCTTCTTCCAGTTGTGTTGGCTTAAGCGTACCATCCCAGTCATTCCTTTAATATCTTCATCTTATTCTGGCATTGTGGCTATTTCTTTTTCATTTCTTGGCTCTAGCATTTGTGTTTTCCCAGTTATTTCATCATTAACTTCATTTTACTCAGGCTTTGTGGTCGTTCCAACCATCTCTTCATTATCCCCATCATATATTGGCTCAGGTACAGTAGCCATCCTAGCCATAACTTCACACATTCCCATCAGCTCTGGGAGAGGAAGAGAATCTTCATAATTTTCTTCTTCTTCTTCAATGGTAATGAGTTTTCTTTTTCTCTCTTGTGTTCTGGTAGAGCTTTGCCTCTATAACCATTCTTGATCTGCTATTTCCTTTAAATTTATTTGTTTAACTAACTAATTTTTTGCATTCTGGCCTTTTTTTGCTAGTGATAAATGAGGAACAAATTTTCCCAATCACTTTAGAGCAATATTCATTTTCTTCGAAGTCACTAGAGGTATCTTGGGATTCTCTTCATGCAATTTACCCTTTAGCTTTCCTTTAACTAATCTTGATGTGTCGTCAATTAAAGCTAGATCTTCTCCAAGATTTGGAGTGATTGACCCTTGATATTCATCTTCATTTTCCATCACAACCAATTTTCTCCTTGTAGAGGTTTCAACCAATTTTTGAACCTCTGTTGGCATCTTTTCACTTTATGTGGATTGTTTGGATCTCGATGCCTCAACTGGGTTCCTTTCCTAGTTGTCAAAAAGTTTTACCGTTATTTTTTTGTTAATATTAAGATGTTCTCAATCCTTTTCCCCCAGATGGTTTTTTAGCCGCATTTTTAGAATTATACTAATGAATCTTCCAAAGAACATTTTCGAAATAGGCTTTCCTTCCTTCTTCCTTTTGTCAGCATTCGTGAACCATTTGACCATCCATTTAAAGATAATCACCCCATAGTTCATTTCAAGCTCCAGTGAGATAGCAGTCATAACCTTCGACTCTAGTTCATTGACAAAATCATGTGTAGAGTCTTTGCACATGATACACTTTCCAACTATATCATCCAAGAACTCAAACTCGGGAAGAAAATCTTTCTTTTTTATACCTTTTGAGGAAGGATTCTTCTTCTTGTAACCCATTGCAAGGAGACCAGTTTTGTTGTCGACTGAATTAAAATCTTCATTTCATTTATAACAGAACCCTAGATAGAAACTGATTTCCCTACGGTCAAGAACTAGGGTTTTACCTATCACCTTGATTTTTATCTTTTCATCAACAATTTTCCCTTTTATGTAAAATTATTGAATTTTCTTGGTGTATATTCTCGTGCTTTCTCTAAGGGCAAAATCAAATCCATCTTTTTTTTTTCTAAATTAAAGAACGTTGCTGAAATGTGACTCAACTCCCTCGAACTTGTCAAAGCAAAGTTGGTTTCCGGGGATGATTTGGGCTGATATATGATTTCTCTTTAGATTAAATCTGAAGCTTAGAGGAATCTGGTGAGATTTGAAAATTTTTGAACAATTTCTAGGGCTCCAATAGTTGAGATAGATGAAAGACAGTTTTTAGAAAGTATGGGTGAATGTGAAGAGGTGAAAATTTTGAAATATTTGACACTCTCTCATTTTCTTTGGCTAAGTGGGACATACATTGGAATATAATTGGTTGTTAGGTGGCAAAATCAGCTTCTTGCATTTCTTTGGCCTTCCGTATGATATTTACGCATTTTTTTTCCAGTCATGCTTTCCATGCGCTTTTGACTTTTATCCTTTTGGCCTTTGCTAAACGTTCCCGTTTTAATTATTTTCGAATAGTGAAATTATAAGCTTTTAGCTTTTGTAAAGTTGCTCTCTTTAGATTATTCACTCGACGTTTTATCATATCTCTATGATCCATCACAAAACGATTTCACTCTACGATCTTCTCACCTGTAATACAAGTTTTAATTTGGTTCCCATATTTTCTTGAGTCTAGAGGGTTAGCTCATTTGGGAACCCAAATTTGTTTGATATTAGGTTTCCCAATCACAAGATATGCATTAAACTCACACATAGCAGCAATATGTCCAAAGCAATGTTAGTTATAACATTTTATGTGATGCATGCTTATCTATACGACTGGATGTCTACTCCTTTTAGACATGTGTGGAGAAATCTTAGCTTTTCTTCTTAGCTCACATTGTTTCTGCTTCCAAACTACTCTACGATTTTGGGAGTTCATAGAGTGAAAAGTGACTCTACGATATTTACCAGGTTGGTTCGTAGAATAAGTTTTCACTGACTTTATGACCCTTCGTGGTTTGATCGTAGTGTTGTCCTTACTTTGCTCCTAAAACCAAGGCCAATGTGTGATCTATTATTATTTGGAATAATAAGATCAACAGAAATAGTAGAGTTTGGAATAATCGGCTTTATGCTTTGTGTTGATTTTACAAACACAATGCTTTTATATGAAGTTGAAGCATTGTTGTTAATCTTAAAAATTATGCCCACACTCTGATTCGAGGATGAATCCTCCAATCCTAAAGTTGATCTATCAGAACTTGACCTTTGACTCATGATCAGGGTGTTCATAGAAGAGGTAGACCTATTCGAAGAAGAGACAATCATTTCCAACTTAGCAATCTTAGAGATAAAAATTGACGCTCTTCGTATAAACTGCTGTGAAAGTAGTATGTCATCAAACCAATCACATTTGATGTAATAGCATTTACTTTGTAATCTTATTCAATTTATTAATAAAAGAATTTAAAGGAATTTATTATGCATGTTTAATTAGTATAATTAATTATTGGATAAACCCATAATTTTTTAGCAATGTTTTTAGAATTATGATGTTGATTATGTTAATGAGATTTAAATTTCAGATAACTCAAAACTAAAATATTTCTAATCATAGGATTACTATTGTGAGGTTAGTGGATCTGGATAGATTAGTGCATACTATGCTTGCTCTTTAGTAGATGACGATTGATCTCATAATAATTTGTGTGGAGACACTAGAGCAAGTATGTAGGTGCTAATTGGAGAATAAGTTCATTGAATGTGACTCACTTACGGAACACCTAATAGAGTTTTACTTGTCTGTCAATAGGAGTTCCTAAAGTGATAGTAGTACATGTGATCCTTGGCCTTAAGATCATCATAGTACCTTGTGTGTTCTGAACTATACTTTGTCATATTCCTTAAGGCTCTTTAGTATATCAAAGGGTATGTTCGGGTATAATAAAGTGTACATGGAGGTAAGTGAATTATCAATAAAGGATCTGCCACTTTCAGTAAATGGAGAGATTGTCTTATGCAATTCGATGAATGACAGCTCAGAAATCCTTGGCCAAAGTGGAGTGAAAATTAGAAAAGAGTTTCTAATTTACATTAATATAAGTTATGCATTTAAGAATCAAAATGCATATGATCAAATAAATAAGACTTGACTAAAATTTTATGTCTTATATTTGATTAAGACATTGTATGGTAAAAGAATTGAATAGTACTGCAACTATTTACGGAATAGGTTCTGTGACGCCCCTAAAATCCAGACTATTTAAAATCCCTATCTTGTGCATTAATACAGCCTCATTCAAACTCCACATCATTAATCAATATTATAATTACTAAAATTCACATAATTTTAAAACTTTTACAAGTTTCTTTATTCATATGAATATTTAAATCTCAGTTATTTAAAATTTTATAATTTACCGTATTCCATAATCGCATTCATCATAGTTTTCCTAATCATATACATACAATGATTTTTCTCTCTCTCTCTCTCTCTCTCTCTCTCTCTCTCTCTCTATATATATATATATATATATTAATTGTAAATATATAGAATTCAATCTTTGATATTAGATTCATTATTCTATACAGAAAGTTGCATACATAAAATAATACTATATTTCATATAGTATTTCAACCGTATAAGATTACTTTACAAAATAAATATAAAGTTACAACTTTTTTTCAAAACGAATATCTTTTTATTCAAACGTTCAAAGTTATTACAACTATTTCGGTTTCGACACAATACGTCATTTTGACTTAATACATACATAAACAAAGAAAACAATAAAAGTTCTTGTTGTAAACAAACTTCAACGCTTCACTGCCATATTTTTTAGATACATCTTCTTTTAACTGTAAGTAAACATATTTGCAAGAATGAGCACGACGGCTCAGCAAGTCTAATAATTAACACATTTCATGCTCCACATTTTATACATGTTATGCATTTTATGCACGCATCATGTATCTCATGACGTGTATTATATATAGGCATCATAACTATTATGCAATGCGTCTTTATGTGCACCATTCATCTCACGCAACGTGTCATACATTCCATGTTGTATATTTACAAAATTCTAAGTTCCACACTGAACAGTTAATTTGATTCATTAACTGAACATTCAACAATTATACCACATATATACACAACGTGCACACTCTAGTCATGCTCACAGGCAATTCACATAACACTGATAACTTGCACATAATTGAGCAAACAGTTCAAATATATCAACCACTTCACATTTAGATCAAATAAGACTGAAAGAACATGCCTCTTTTTATGTTTATCGTTTTACACATACCAAATATTCGATGTATAACCTCAATCGTCAGCTAACATAATTCATACGTTTATTCACCACGTAACCTATACCATACAATCCGAGTGATAATGCATTCAAAATTTAAATCATCTAGATTAGTTTATAAATATTTAGTTTCCTTACAATTAATGTATCATACCTTATATAGGTTAATGAATACATTTACATGCCTTTTAATTCAATTTATATGTTATGTAGTATAAATTTCTCATCTTGAATTCATTATCAAGTGGAACTAAACATCCCATATATAGGTCATTTTATACCTTAGAATCATCCCATGTTGGATCAAATTACTTTGGGAAACTCAACTTTTAAAATGAAATTAAAATAAAAATTCTGGACTTCGGGGCCCTAGCCCCCAGTTCTAGTTCATTTCCAGGGCCCCGACCCTGGACCCCTACTCCAGATTTTTTTTTGCAGATTGTAGAATTTGAACTTAGAAAGCTATCTAATATGATTTTGTCTTCACCATAAAAGTTTAAATGACCTATAATTTGGTCTTACATACTACCGAACTTTAATAACCAACAATTTCCTCATGTTTTAATAAAAAAAAAAATCTTGGGCATTTTTACAAACACCTTGCATGCATAATCTAAAAATTCAAGTTTTTTTGAATTTTAAAGCATAATTTATATCCTCCACTCCCAATTCTCCTTATAACTTCTGAACCCTCATTGGTCACCACATTTTCAATCCTCCCGCAACCAATTTCACAAAAATTAAACTAATAGTTCAACTACTTCCTATAATTTAAACAAAGAAGAAGTTTATATCCTTTGATGAAGTTTATTTGAATTCTTCACCTCCATTTTTGATTGGACTGAATTCAATCTTCTTTTGACATAAATTATGTACAACACCTTCTTCTAAGTAAGCTTGAAAATAAATTCAAACTATGCTTGTTCTAGTTTTGATGAGAAAATGTGTAAAGAACTTAAAAGTTCTTGATTTTACACCTAGTAGACTTAGAGAGAATTGGACAACTGAGCTTAGTGAAGAGAATACTAAAAATGAATGAAGTATTCTACAACATTCCACTAATTCTTCAACTAAGTAACAAGGTGTCACACGTCAAGTGTTTGCCTAATTTTTAATTAGCAATTAACAAGCAAGTATACGTGGTCAACAAATAATATAATAAATAAGTCGAGTGTCGAACTCAGGGGGAATTAAAAATAATTATTATCAAATACTAATTTTATATCAAATTAATTTTATTTAAATAAACGCAATTAAATTATAAAATAAAATCTAATTAAAATTATTAACTAAATTAATTTAATAGCAAGAATTAATATTAGATTAAAAATACTTAAGATTATAATTTTTCCTAAGGCTTCATTTAAACCTTTTTACATCTCTTTTTAAATAATTAATTATATAGAATCGTTAATTGAGAATGCCTAACTATTTATTAACATTTTCCAAAAATTAATAAAAAAAATTATTTCAATTATGTTACTATATTAATATGCAAAATAACTTGAAATAAACTCATTAAGAACAAACTCACAATAACGTTACATGCGACATATAAATATTTTCATCATATACATTAACTCAATTATTCAACCCGAAGAAAAAATAAATCAATCACATGTTATCATATGCAGATCTAATCCTACACTTCTTTTTACAATTTCATCTAAAATATCCCAATTAATTACTGCAGTTAATTAATTACATGAACACACAAAAATATGATAAAACAGTTCATATATAATCAATTAAAATTAAAAAGAAAATAAACACAGATTGGGTTAAATTGCAATCTTAATTAAAAAATTAGTCCATAACTAAAAAAAGAAATCAAATTAATAAAATAATTCATTCAATCCAAATTATAAAAATAACAAAAAGAGTTTAGAGAGAAAAATCTGATATTAAACGCGATATCTGAAGCTCCGCGTTCAATCCTATAATTATTCTGCGTTGAAATCTCCTTTAAATCTGATAAAAATCCTTCTTTTAATTTATTTTATCATACTCCTGATTTACTCTAATATAATATGCTCTAATGTATTTTAATAATCTAAAAAAAACACTCTGACAGTGTATTTATAAGAGTACATTAATAATTATAAGCAAAATTGAAGTTAATCTCGTTTATAGCAATTTCGTGCAATCCAAACAGAGCCTTCGTGCCCACTAACACGTCAACAACACCGCGCATGGTGCCTGATCTAGCTAGTCCATACACGCCCGCGCATTGCACTGGTAGTTAAGCTGCTAACCCTCATAAGTTCAAATGACACCGTCCCTTGATGATGTTACTGACAAGGCTCCATAACGCACTATGCGCCCCAACAAATTTCCTAAAATTACAATCTTGCCCCTTGCTGCTAGTAATTAGAATGGTGCCCTCAACCTTTTATTTTCTATAAAATAAAATATAAAATAAGTATAAATGAATAAAAATAATAAAAACACATAAAATTAAGTAATTACCTAAAATGAATTAAAATGCTTAAAAACTAACAAATAATTAAGTCTAAAAATATCTAATAATTAAGAATAAAATTCAATTATCAAATACCCTCAAGCAAAACAAAAATAAAAAATAAAGGCTAAAACTAAGACTATACTAAATAACCCAATAGTACTCAAGCAATGAATCAATATGAATAAAACTATTAACCTTAAAGATTTCACAAATGATAACTGAAAGAAAATTTCAAAATTATGCAATGCCCAAAATTTTAACATATTCATCAATTTTACATCACTTATGATCGTTCGTGCGTCTGTGAAATCCAAACATATCTGTAGTATCCCAAATAGTTCTGAATTTATTAAAAATGATCTTGACAGATTAAATTAAGAGTTAAGAATTAAACCCTAGTTTTACAAAGAGAATACTTAAGAATTTGATTTCTCGTATATACATTAGAGTAAATACGACTTGTAATTGCAAACCGTAGATGAATAGAGGTTAAGCTTTTAAACATAATCTATGTATTATACGATTGGATTATGCATCAATATGTGTTATGTATTTTCTATATGTTAGATTTTGTGTTTCAGTTTAAGTATGCAACCTTAATGCTTAATAAAATCTTAAGAAACCCAGTTATGGTTAAAGCCCAAAGGGTTATAACCTAAAAATTAATATGCATGTGGAATGTGTCTTACATCCTTTTAGGGTTTTTTGCATTTTACAAAATAGTGTTTAAATGGGGTAAAGATGCATAATATGCAATAAAAAAATTATGAGAAAAAGACGAAGAACGGGATTCTTGAGAAAATGTTTTTCGTCGTTTTGACTATTCTGTTCGACGTTTTGACTTTTTGTATTTCACGACATAGCATTTATACGAGGTATAGATGCCAGGAAGCCAGTAATATTTTTTCCGAGAAAAAGGCAAAAAATACTATTCATGTGAAAATCGTTTTTCATTTTTTTGAAATTTCACATTCAGGCGTTTTTACAGACAATAAATACATTTTGACCAATAAAATTTTTACCAAAATAATTTTCAGAGATTACTATTTGCGAATACGGGATGAATACGAAAAGAATATGAAGAATAATATAAGTGTATTGTAGTGTACAGTACGAGAATTATATGAAAGATTATACGAGATTAATACAAGATTAATACGAGGTATAATGTTAGTAGAATACGAGTATTATACGATGTATAATACAAAAGAAATACGTATAAATAGTTATGTATTATACTATATAACTAATTAGTTGAAATCAAATTAGTTTGTAATTGTGAATCCAAGTATATTGCTTTCGACTAATCACATTCGAGTATGACAATCCATGTGATATGTTATTGACCAATCAAAGTCAAGCTAGACAAAACTAAGTGAGAGTAATCAAACTAGGAAAACTAGCAAGATTACAGTAACTAGAAACTAAAATGGACCAATCAAATTTAAGGAGAGCAAACTAGGAATCCAAGTGAATAGTTTTCGACCAATCATAGGAGAGAATGATGTAAGTACGATGTGGTATGACATAAGTGTGACGCCCCCAAATTACTATACTTTCTATAACATATTTGGTACTCATTATAAATGATAAATCATTAGGTTTATAGATGATTTCCTTTATTCATAAACAAAGTTCTCATCTTAATTCTCAAAGATCTTTCATTATTTCACACCAAATCCTTGTAATCGATGCAAGGGACTTAATACTCATTCATAACATTTTAACCTTAAGATTTAGATATTCTATAACGTTACATATTCTAAGATTCACGACATTAAATCATTAGGATTGTTCTTAGGAATAGAGAATCTCGCGATGAATGTTTGTATCTTCACCCGTGATGAATGTTTACATCTTTATCCGTGACAAATGTTTGTATATTTGTCATATGTAAAATTCTTTTTTACTACAGAACATACCCAACTAGTTAAAACCCTCACTTGAAACACATTTGGTTTTAGTGATATCTCGTCATATCAATAATCCTACATATCTGATATTCAGAATAGTAATAACAAGTTTGTACTTGGATCCGAAGAATCTAATGATAAATTTGATCATTTAACATCGATTAGTCCTGTCTTGGATGCTTACAGTACTCACAAGGTTATTTATCATCCTTATTCAGATAAATAGATCATTATCAATATTATGCTAAGTTATAACAATTCTAAATTTAATCAAAGTAAAGACGTAACAGGAGAAAGTGATAAAACTTGATAATATTAATATAATATTCGATTATATGTATGAAACTTATTCTTATTACAAAATGTCATTATGACTAAAGTTAAGAATAAGTAAGAAAAGCAGTAAACTAGTCTACTTATTTTTTCTTTCCTTTTTTCTTTAAGTCGGAGCTCTCTGGTTTGTCTGTAAATTAGGTTTATTTGCTAGGGTGAGCTAAAATGCTCAACAAGTCTTAAACACATAGCATATAAATGAACTCACACTAATATGGATTATAAAGATTCATGGGCACAACATTTGATATTACAAATATTTTAACATAGCGAGACTGAGTGGTGGTTAGACCTTGAATTGTTCTTTGTATTTCGACTTAGAACTATTTACAGTGGATATAAAAAGGGGATCAACCTAACAACATCTTATGTTATGCATAACATACATTACACTAGACTAATCATGAACAGTGCTACATATTCGTTCATCTCAGTTTACTTCACATGTTAGGATCGCCCTAAGACAACTTAATTTGATAAAATAAAGCATGGTTTGAAATATATCACAAATGAGTATTTCATTTTTCAAGTTATGCCAAAACAAGAAGCAATAATTTTCGTATCAAAGATTTATAACATGCACGTTGTTTGTACAAGATGTATAAATCACATAAAAAGTAAGTAAACAATGGTTAAGGATATAAAACTTGCCTTGTAAATATCTAGTATTAGATTAAATGCTCGTCAATAATCCTACATAATCACACGTTTGTATACACGGTTTAAATTATATCGTATACAACTTTTAAGTTTTATTTCGAACATTATAACCGCTTATCAATAAGACTTCTTCTAATATATATGAAAACATTTAAGCATTATAACTACCTACAAAATGAATGTTTTCATATATTACTTAAAAAAAATCGAACATAATAACTGCTTATAAACTGAACATTTTCTTTTTTATGTTTGAAATAATTTGGACATTATAACTGCCTACAAAATGAATATTTACAATAATACTTTGAAAAATCTGAGCAGAATAACGGCTTATAAAAGTATGTTTTCTTTTTTATACTTGAAATAAAATTGGCCATTATAACGGCTATAAATAAGACTTTTATACTATTTATTTAAACTAAATTGAACATTATAACGACTTATAAAAATGAATATTTATACTAACTAATAGAAGAAAACTAAAGAAAAGGAATACAAGTATACCGCTTGAAGTGCATGCTTTACGTTAAATCACATAGAATTTCGTCGCTTCAAAAGTAATTTTTTTCTCACAATATCTCTCAAAATGTAACTTTAGAGTATTTTTGCTATTGAAACTAATGAATTTAAAGGAGGGAGCGCTCCCTATTTATAGAAAACTAAGGGTCGGGTAGTTTGGTCTTTAGTTTAAAAGCCAATGTCATTTTAGTCTTTTTTCACATTATTTAATTAATAAAAATAAAATAATATCTACATATTTTTAAGCCTAAACATCCCACTTAGTGTTCTAGAAGTTTCTTGAGCTTTTTTGTCATTATTTATTTCGATTGGTTGAAATTTCGGTATTCGGATAAATCGCATGCGATTAATTTGAAATATTTCTCATTAGTACTATCATTTTAAATCAGTTATATGTATTTTATTCATAAAATAATTTATATAGTATTAATATGATATTTCGTGTAAGTCTTGTAGTTTATACCTTGTTTTAAGCTCGAATATACTTTCGTATATTTCTTGTAAAGCATATTTTACATATTTATTTTTGTATTTGTTCCATTTTAAAATTTTCATAACCCACATTCATTTTTTCATAAATATTTTTAATTGTGAAAATATCTCCATTATCCGTAAAAAAAAGCTATTCAGAACTGTGAAATTTTAAAATTCGAAAGATAGTGTTTGAATGAATAGTATTTGCACGTATTTTGAGACAAACTATTTTTATTGGCTCATTAGCATCCATACCTCATAAGAATACTATTTCGTGGAATGTACAAAGTCAACGTCGAAAAGAATGTTAAAAAAAGCGACCAACATTTTCTCGTAAATCATGTTTTTTTCATCTTTTTTTTTCAAAAAATTTTGGTTCCTTGACATCTAAACCTCATATTAACACTATGCTGTAAAATGTAAGAAGTCCTACAGATGAAGAAAACAATTAAACGAATGAAAAAGTCATCTCGTGAATAGTGATTTTACACATTTTTTGAAAAAATATATTATTGGATAAATAACATTTATACTTCATATAAACGTTATGTCGTGAAATATGATATATCACTTGAGATAGTTGACGAATCTTCTAGGTTATAATCCTTAGGTTATAACCCTTAGGATTTAGGTTTTAACTTCAAATTGTCATTTGGATTTTTTTTTAAGCGTTAATATTTACTACTTGAATCAAAACACCAAATTCTACACATAGAATTATTAGATAACATATTATGAACCTTAATTGAACATTTATTTATTCACATAAAGTTGGATTACAGGAATATCGAAAGTTTGGAATATTACAATAAGGCTCAAAAAAGCATAAAGATAATGTCATCATAATGTTATGATGATGTCGCTTAGTGGAAAAAAAGTAAGAAAAATTTAGGTTATTAAAGTGTAATTAACCAAGGTACCAAAGTGAAATTAACCACATTTTCCTAGCCTATAGATAGTCAAACATCCATTCATTATTTTCTACCATTCAAGAAGAATTTCAAAAGCAAAAATACTCCATAATTATTGTGACGACCCCAAATCCGGGTTCCATATCCTCGGGTTTGGTTCTCCACTGTACAATACTTACTAACAATTAAATACATAAATTGCATTTAAACTTCGTAGAATAATACAAAAGGTTCCTTATAAAAGGCTACACTTCCCAAGGTCGATTAACCTTAACATAAACATTACATATCTTAAGGGAATACAAAAGAAAGTACATATAAGTAATTAATCTAGCATGCATCAAGCTAATCTAAGCTTTGGCTTTTCTCTTGCTTTTGTCTTGTTTAGAACATTCTGACTTAACTGAAATAAGTCATAATATAGCAAGAAAGAGCAACTAAATGGCTCAGTAAGTTTAAGAACAAATAGCATAAGATATATCATGACGAAAGGGAAATTAACGTCAGGGTTTTCAACAATAGATAACAATCGTGAAAGAAATTAAGAATCAATTTTTCAATATAAGAATGGATTGACTATTTACTACTGAGTGGTCTTTAAGGACCATGAACTGCTACTAAGGTAGAACATACGTATATATCTGACACCTCAAAAAACGTGATACGCGAGGGGATCAGCATCTTATACCCTATGTATATGCATAACATTCAAACATCTTGCGCAAATTCGGTTTTCCGATAGATAAAAATCCCTCTTATTTAGGGTTGTTCATTCTCAGTCTTACTATAAAAATCTGCACCAACCAGTGGTTTGGATAAGCTTTTAAAATATTCAATGTGATGAATTTAACATGCATTGTCTAGCTGAAACAATTAGCTTAGACTTTCTTAAACAGTTCTGGAATTAATGAACTATACATTTTCAAATGCACTATGTGCGAATACAATAACATTAATGATGTGGAAAAATTTTAAAGAATTAAACCACTTAAAGTTCTAGCAAGTACACGTGTAGAGACTTGCTCAACAATAATTGAATAGGTTTAAAGAATTTGCTCAATATAAATTTGAGTAAGGATAAAGAAAACTTGCAACAATAAATACAAGCTAAGGTTAAGGAAACTAGCCTCGGGTGTAGATTACCGCTAACCAATTCAATTTAATTCTCTCTGAACAGACCTAACAATTAATCAAGTTAATATTTAAATTAGTATTATATATACATTCATATGATAACTTCTATACATGTTACATCTCTAACACTTAACTACATAAATATATAGTTAAGGGTATATCAACACTTAGAAAATATTATCATTACTTGATAATATTTTAATCTCATAAAACATATATTAATTATTTAATATAGTTCAAACTCTTATCTAATATTATTAATCATTTAATAATATTTAATTAGTCTTATAATATTATTAATCATTTAATAATATTTTCTTAACCTTCTAATATTATTAATTATTTAATAATATTTTATTTACCTTCTAATATTATTAATTATTTAATAATATTTTATTCATATTTTAATATTATTAATTATTTAATAATATTTTATTCATATCCCAATATTATTAACCATTTAATAATATATTAATCATTATCTAATATTATCAATCATTTAATAATATTTTATTCATTATCTAATATTATCGATTATTTAATAACATTTTATTCATTATCTAATAGTATCAATCGTTTAATAATATTTTATTCATTTACTAATATTATTACCAATTTAATAATATTTTATTAACTTATTAGTAGTATTACCCATTTAATAATATTTTAATCTCATACTAATGTTATTAATCATTTAATAATATTTTAATCACTTATTAATATTATTCACCACTTAATAATATTTTATTTCAAATAATACCAATAGTTAACTTTTTAATTGTGTTAATCTTAGTCTTTATTTTAAACATTTAATTACCTAATTAGTTACTAATAAACTCTATATGTTGGTTTATTATACAAATACATTAATTTTACACTTATTTAAATTTAGAGTTTCAAAGAAAACCCGACCCGGACCGAGCCGACTCGACCCGAACAAAATCTGCTCCCAGAGCCAGTAGATTCAAGCGCCTAAGCACTTGGTAGGCGCTCGGCAAATTTTCCGAAAACTAATTTTTTGGACTGCACGACCTTCAGTCACTCCGACAGTCATAACTTCTTCATTGTAAAATATTTTGGGATGATTATTGAGTCCATTCTCATCAGAATTTCTCCCTCAATAAATTATCTTTGGATAACCAATTTAAATTCCAAATGGAACAAGACTCAAAACTACTCACAAGGACAACTTAGGGTTTTAAAATCAACATGATTTGGGAAAAAAATCCATAACTTCTTTATTTTTCCACATTTTTGAAAGATTCGAGTTGAGTTTTCTTAAAGACTCATAGAGGTAACTTTTTAGCCATAGAAATCATTTTTTCAACTTGTACATTTTAAAATACAACATTAAATACCGCATGATCAACTAAGGTTTTACCGGTAAAGCTCAATATGGGCATTTCAACCATTTTCATGCATACCACACATACCAAAACATGATTTAAACATATCAAACTATGAATATACATATATTACATTGCTTAAGACTTTTGGACCATCAAAATAAGATTTGATCGGTTAAAAATATGTTTTAACCATAGAAAACCTATATAGACCATTAAAATGAAATAATAAGAGTTGAGAGCACTTTTGAACCTCTTAGACTTGAATGCTCTCTTCCTCTTGGCTATGAACTTCACTAGTGACTCCACCTTGGCTACTAAATGTACACTCCTTGTGTATTCCTTCTCAAGCTCTCTCTTGCTCTCTATTTTTCTCTCTAGTAAATTGAATAATGAGCAAACTCTTCTCCACACAAGAGGAGCTCTTATTTATAGCACAATTCTTATCATCCAAATTGTATACATATACAATCTATATCTCTACTAAATCACCAATCTCATCTTATCTCTTATCTCCACTTAGCTAAATTTTAGGAATTTTCCTTACATAAAGGACTTGGGTTGATAGAAGTTGGTAGCTTGCTTAACCACTCATAAAATCAAGCAATAATAAAATTTGACATCCGCCCAAGTGGGTCCCCCTTCATTCTCAGCAAAATGGGATTAAATCCCTCATTTTTGCTTTATTTTTATAGCTTACACACACACACACACACACACACACACACACATATATATATATATATATATATAACCCTTGACCAATATTTTGACTTCCTATTGGGCTCCACTTTAGACTTAGGAATTAAATAAATTTGGCTCATTCATTTAATTTGCTTGTGCTTAATTTATTTATTATATTGGGCTAACATTAAATAACTTATGTTACATTTAATTAAAACAAGCATTGGGCTAGATTAATTAATCACATGGACTAATGCTTAATTAATTACATGGACTACTACGTAAATTAATTTGACCTAGTTTAATACCTCATTTGGATTTTAAAATATAATTCAATCAGACTTGTTTTAATTAATTATACACTAGCTTTATTACTTTAAATACATACATATATACATAAGTATATTCATTCAATTATTTAATGCACAATTAATTAGTATAAAAATTTTAATTCATTGCTAATTATTTAATAAATATAATTACAATGTCTAAAAAAATTCGTGGTCATTGCAGTTAGAATCTGAGAGCTATTATGAGCGAAAAATATATTTCATGTATCGAAATCATTCGCAAAATATGTTAAAGCAAGCATTACAAGAGGTATACTCTAATGGTTATTATGTTTATTTTTCTTCTTATATTTAGTATAAATATACTCTTATAAGTAATTATAATGCCCAAATTATTTTAGATATATTGTACAAAAGTCATATTTATAAGCAGTTATAATATTTTATTTATTTATATTATAAAGAAAAAAAATACTCATTTTACAAGTAGTTACTATGTTCAATTTTCTTCAAGTGTTTAGTAAGAATATTCATTTTACAAATTGTTATAATGCTCAAATTATTATGAATCTAGTAGATGAATATTCATTTTACAAGCAGTTATAATGCTTAATTCATTTTTAAATATAAT
This sequence comes from Hedera helix, assembly GCA_947179155.2. Taxonomy (NCBI): domain Eukaryota; kingdom Viridiplantae; phylum Streptophyta; class Magnoliopsida; order Apiales; family Araliaceae; genus Hedera; species Hedera helix. The sequence goes on from OX359280.1 coordinate 24,007,168, forward strand.
AGAAGAAATTCTATTTATAAGCGGATATAATATCTGATTTTATTCCATGTATAAAGAATAAAAGATCAAAAATACTCGCTGTCATTATTTTCAATTTAATTTGAATATTCTTGAGTAATACATGATGTCTTAGCCTGATATGCTTGTGACATCAAGTTGTAATTAATCAAACCAATAAACAATGAAACTAGTCTTGAATGTCTAGTTTATGTTCATATGTTAGTGAAGTAAGAAAAATATAAATAAACTAGTTATTATTAACTAGAGTATAAAGTCGTAATATGACTAATGGTTATGTCAACCTCATATACCATGCAAGCCGTATGATTAAACATAGAAATTATCTTAAACTGTATTATCGAATCAATGCAAGTTTTCTAACTCCTATTTGTTATGTTTTTAAGTTATATACATGTTTTATACGCTTTATGTGATAATGTGATATAAATTATTGAAATGAAAGTTATTTGTGATATTAGATTGAGAGATATGTTAAGTCAAAGCATGTTAAAGTTTATATAAAAGCATAAACTATGTATGTGTTATTTGTTAGACTTGTTGAACCGTCGTGCTCATTCTTACGAATAAAATATATTTGCAGTTAAAGAAGAATGACAAGAAGATCACGAATGAAAAGAAGAAGCTTAGACTAGGTTTCATGCTTTATTCACTTGTATTTGTATAAAGTCATAACAATTGTTGTAATACGAATAAGTAAACCACGTAACCGAATCTTATATGAATAATATTATGTTATTATCATCAAAAGAGTGTTATGTCTTTAAATTTGATATAACGTAGAATTGTTAAACATTAAAATAATGTTGATAAAGAACTATAAATCTGAATGAGGATATTGAATAACATTGTGAGTTCTGTAAGAATTCGCAAAAGAATCACCGATGAAGAAAGCAAATTCATCGTAAGATTCATCAGTTCCAAGTACAAGTGTGTTATTAATATTCTAAATTTAGATAGATAGTGAATATCGATATAAAGATATATCTCTATGAATATATGTATTCAAGTGAGGGTATTGAATAATATAGTATGTTCTGTAAAAAAAGAAATCTTGTCACGGATAAATATACAAATATTTATCATAAGATTTTTCTGTTCTAAGAACCATCCTATTATTAATGCTGTGAACCTTGGATATATAGAAGCATAAAATTTTTAAATCTTAAGGCTAGAAATTGACCGGTATATACGGTGTTTAACCATATATATGGATGACATACAAGTTGATACTTGTAGAAAATGATGAAATCGAAACTAAGTTAAGATCGAAGGATTAAGTAAAAGAAATTTCTAAAGAATTGTCTGAAATAGACTAGTAAAAACAATATAATTATGGGATCATTGGTTAACTTAGTAAATGTATGGAGTTTAACGCACAAAGTCCGTTGTAGTGAGTACGAGGATTTTTTGGGCGTTATTCAAACTAATCAAAACTTAAATAAATTCATATAAATCAAATGCCACATAAAAGATACTTAACACTCTATAAATTTAATTTTAACATATCTCAAAGCTAAATACAAGCAAAACACATTAATTTAAAAGATAGAAAGAATTTTTTTTTCCATATTTTTCAAAAAAAAAATATTTTTCATATATATATTTTTTCAAGTGAATGCATTTTATACCCAATCATACTACAATTTGCATTCTTGACATGTGCAATGTCTAATTTTCTTAGGCTTTTCAGAGTTACTCATGTAATGAGTGTTTGACCAGTGACTCCCAAATCAGTTAGCATTAGGACACCAAGTGTAGAGACATCCTTAACGATCTAATAACTCGAGTAACAAAGGCTACAAAATTAAACTTGTCAAGCTACTTATTATAATATACCTTTTTTTTTTCCTTTTAATCCCCAAATTATATTTTACCTATATCACACTTTAAAATATAATTAAAATAAGTTATAGAGAAAATTAATATCCTTCACAAGCATCTAAACACATAAACTTTCTCTAAGTTAAAATTAGTTCAAAACAAATGGATATGTGCAATTAAATGAAAAGGATCATTAACAACATAATAACCAACAAATAGCTAAAATTCAAACAAAGCAATAATTTATCAATTCTCCAAAAGTTATTAAATCAAAATCAAAATGTTTATCATTAGACATAAATTTAAATCCAATTAATTTATTGCCCAAAAGACTACCTAAAAAAAACTATCTCATTTTCGTAAGAAATACAATCGCACTTAGCATGTGCAATAAGCGTTTAAAACCCAAGGTTACCCCCAAGTGGACGAGTTGTGTCTAGTGAGAGTTACAGTGAATATACCCATAGAGTTTTAAATTTAAAAAAATAATAATAAACCTAGAAAAATTTTAAAATTTTTAAAAATTTACCCAAACCCCTAAACTTAAAACAGACATTGTCCTCAATTTATAAAATAAAATAATTTAAAAACAGGAGACTTCCCTAAATATGAAGAATTTTTCTCCTCATCTGTTAAGTTTGAATGCATTGGCATGAAAAACCTGAAACAAAACAAAAACAAAAATATTAAAACAAATAATTAAATAATCTAAAATTTACTACTAAGACAATCTACTAAAAATAAAAATTAAAACTAACACTAAAATTTATGTTGCCTCCCAATAAACGCTTGTTTTAAAGTCTCAGCCTGACTACTTTATTTCTTTCAATCAAGCTCAATTGCAAAAATTATCATATCATGCATCATTTTCGTCTTTTCTTTGATTGTAATGGCATTCATCCAAAATTGCGAACCACCCTCAAACTCAAATTCATCCGAGTTATATTATTCAACAAAGTCAACCTGATAGTACTCCTTAGAATTCTGAAATTGTAGCACGGAAGGTAAATTCGGATTTTTCTTAATACCATCTGAATCCAAGGCTTGATCATCCTCATACTTCTCTTTATCTTTTCAAACCTTGCTCATCTTCTTTTCAACCTCATCATCATCTTTCTTATCAGAATGTGAGCTCTTTAGATTTACTTTTTTAACTATATGTAACTCCTTGCCATTTTCTAATATATATGTCTCACACTGCTCTTTATCTTCCTCCTTAAGATTTATCTTTTGTATTGCCAGGTAAAAATTTATGAAGGCAATTATTAGCTAGATTGACAAGTTGTTCCTTTCGAATCTCATCATCTTCTATTTGAATTTTTCAATCTCGTATTGATTCTTCATTGTGTTTAATACTTATCTCGTTAAACTCTATACAGCTTGCAAGAATTTCCTCTAAATTTAATTTGTTCTCATGTTGCGGTGGAGGTTGAGACAAGATTCTGTACAACTGGCATTGATATAAAAATTCTAACGAGTATGATGGAGTTGGAAATTTTTTATTTTTTTTGGATTATTTATCCTCATCTCCATTCGTTCAGTGGCCTCTTCCATTCGTTTAGTGGCCTCAATAAGAAATGTTTCCAAATTTGATCTCGACTCTTGTGGCCGTGGAGGTGAATATGAAAATTTTGGAGCATATAATTGGTCTTGATCATTATTATTCTATGAATAACTCGGTAATCCTGCTAACCCAGATGATAGTAGTTTGGGGTATTACTAGGTTGCTGCTGATAATATTAGGCATTTGGAATGGATTGATTCCCAAGAACGTCAATTTTTCTTTCAATTTTTGCCAACTGTGTAGTACATTAGTTAACTATGTCTGCCACATTTGGTTGTGCCATCCACTTAGAAGACCATTTATAATTAAATGTAGATGTCGTACCTAAAAAAGAAACAAAAATAAAATAAAAAAAATAAAAAAATACAAGTTTAAATTAAAACTAATTCGACTAAAATTAATATTGACAATAATTATTAAATTAATTCTGCAGTAATGGCGCCAACAAAAACTTGTTTGCCTAATTTTTAATTAGCAATTAACACACAAGTATACACAGCCCACAAGTAATATAATAATTTAGTCGAGTGTCGAACCCACAAGGGACTAAAAATAATTATTATCAATTACAAATTTTATATCAAATTAATTTTATTTAAAATAACACAATTAAATTTTAAAATAAAACTAATTAAAATTTTATAACTAAATTAATTTAAATAGCAACGATTAAAATCAGATTAAAAATATTTAAGATCATAATTTTTTCTAATGCTTTATTAAATATCTTCAATCTATTTTTGACTAATTAATTGTATTGAATTGTTAACCAAGAATTATTTATAATATTTACAAGCCTCTAACAATGACAACTAAACATTTTCTACTTAAATAAATCACTATAGATTTATGTAAATTAAATTAAGCAAAAGTCATTAAATTCAGATTCCCAAAAAGTTACATGTGACATATAAATATTTTCATACTATACGCTATTATGCTACTCCTCCTTTTTACAAATTTATATGTTATCATATCTGGATCTAAACATATAATCCACTTTTAATTTAATATAGATTATCTCACTAATTAATGGACAAATAATTATACACTAACGCATTACATATGATAAACAATTCATATATAATCATTAATAATTAAGAAAAAATTAATTTAAACTACACATTGGGTTCCATTGCAATCTCAATTAAAAAAATTAGCCCATAACTGAAAAAGAAATCAAATCAATAAAATAATTCATTAAATCTAAATTATAAAAATAAAAGAAAGAGTTTAGAGAGAAAAATCTAATATTAAGTGCAATCTCTGAAGCTCCGCCTTCAATCCGTGTAATTATTTTGTATTGAAATCTACTTCATATCTAATAAAAATCCTTCTTTCAATTTATTTTGTCCTACTCCTAATATAATCTGCTATAATCTATGTTAATAATATGAAGAAGAAAAAAGTCCAATAGTGTATTTATAAGAGTACATTAATAATCCTACGCAAAACTAGAATTAGAAATCAATTAGGCATCAAAAATCTGAAATTAATCTCGTTTCCAACGATTTCGTGTAATACAAATAGCCAAACAAGGCGTTCGCGCCCACTAACACGTCAACAACACTACAAATGGCGCTTGACCCAGCTGGTCCATACACACCCACATATTGCGCATGTGGTTAAGCTCAAAAGACGTCATCCCCTAATGATGTTGCTGAGCAAGCGCATTAACGCACTATACGCGCCCCATTAGATTTCCTGAAATTATAATCATGCCCCTTGCTGCACGCAATTACAATGGTGTAATATCTCAGATATTCGACAAGACCTTTAAATAAGATCTTAGATGATGAAATAAAGGTTGAAGTTAAAACCTAGATTCGGAGAAGTAAAAGGTATAAAAATTGAGTAAATATTTTACCCTAATCCTTGTGTTAAGATTTGAATGTGAGTAAATGTGATTTTTTTAAAATTTTAAAACCTAGAATTTTATTAATATGCATACTTGGAGGTATATTAAGAGTAAGGTAATATGATACCTTTAAAAACTCAATGAACTATTCGCCAAATAAGATTATATAAGAAATTTTATAATGAGGTATATGAGAAATTTAATAAGTAAATAAATTTCAAATAGAGAGTTGTGTTTGTAATATCCCAGATATTTACAAGAATTGTAGATAAGATTTTTTTTTTAAATATTACTTAAATGTTATAGTTTAAAACCTAGAGTTGTAGAAGTGAGATGTGTAAAAAATGGGTAAACATTTTTCTTAATATATTTTATTTGTTAGAAATTAAATGTGGGAATATTTTAGTGATTCATGTAGAGAATTTATTAAGAAAATAAATTCAATTGAGAAGTGAATGTGGATATATATATATAAAGTTTGCTTGCTAGTCAAATAAGAGGATGACTAAGTTAATACTCAATTAAACTAATAAATTATTTAGTTTAAATATGAAGTAAGAATGAAAGTCATGAAATACTATTAATTAGGTTTATTATATTAGTTATGAGTTAAAGTTGTGAAAAATTTAGGATGATTGTTTAGGATGGCAATAATGTGAAATAATTAATTAAGTAATTAACTTAATTATTAAGTTGTTGTATAGAGTCCATTAATAAATTTAAAACAAACCCAATATTTTAATTGATGTAAGTCTTGTTGGTAATTATATAGAAGTCCAAATAAATTTAAGGATCTAGCCTCATGAAGAGTTCAAGTAATTTAATTACTACTAGTGGAATAGCCCAAAAGGATTATAGATGTTAGCCCAATATGGGAATACTTGCCTAAAGGCGGGTAATTAAATAATAAGCCCAAATGTTATAGTCCAAGAGGCAATTAATGTAAGTCCAATTAAATTATGTTGGAAAGTATTGTATATAATGTGGTGGTAGTGCAATTAAATAAATTACCTAGCGCAAGTTATGGAAGATGTGTGAGTTGTGTAGGGTAGCCCAAGTAATTAAATAAGAGATCCAAATGCAAAGTAAACTATGTAGCCTAAACATTTAAGAGTCAAATGATGGTCAAAGTGTTGGAAAAATATTTTCAAATATTGTTGAGTGTAGAGAATTAACTAATGTAAAGTTAATTGAATAACCCTAGTTAGTAGAGAAGAGAGAGAATTAACCAAACATGGGTTAATTGTTAGGTGAATGAATGTGATGATGAGAATTAACTATGAATGAGTTAATTGAGTAACCCTATGTAGTAAATAAATTAAAGATTTAACTATGCATGAGTTAGTTATAGGAATAATATTATAGATACAATTATGTATGTATATAATTCACTAAGGTAGAATTGGTAAGTAACCATGTGTTGGATGTTGTAGAGAATTAACCACATTTTGGTCAATTGTTAGGAGATGTATAAATATGTAAATATATATATAAGATAAGCTTTAACTAATGTTGGGGATTTAAGTGACCAAGGTTAAGTGTAGTACTTTAACCATAGGTCTTACAGGAGTTAAAGAGTTAACCACATGTGGGTTAAGTGTTGATGATTGTTGCTTATTTTACACTTCACCATTTATGATGTTTGTACTCAAGTTGATGGATGACATTTTAAATGTCAAGAATGCAAGTATTTTGCATATATAGGTGAATATATATACATATATTGGTGTATATATATATATATATGGATGCTTATATAATGTTATAGGTGTTGGTTTGCAAAAATATGGTATACATATAATCAAATTATATAAGTGTAACGGAAGGAGGAAAAATCATATTTTAAAATTTTTGTACAAACCAATAACTCGGATCTTTCTTATGCGACTATTATTAATTGAGGAAGGATAACAGAATTTATACCTTTGTAGAACCAAACTTCCACGGGTACAAGTTCATCTCCCTTTAATCTTTCACGTTCTTCTTCAAATTCACCGATTAGATTCCACGGATCAATGTTAGCTCCCCAAAAGTGAAGCCTCTAGATGTGATCCATCAAGAGATCTATGAATTAAAGAAGTGGATTTTGGTTTCTCCAAACCATAGGTGGATAGCCCTAATTCTCCCTCTCTCTCTCTCTCTCCCTAACTCCTTAGATATAGAGAATTATAGAGTACTCTCTCTATTCTAATGAAAGAGTGTGTAACTTTAATCTATGATAAGACTCATCTTATTTATAGATATAGTCAACCCTCCTAAACTATTTAGGATTAGGGTTTTAATTTAATTCTCAATTTAATTAAGAACTAAATTAATTAATTACAATTCCTAAACTATATAGAAACTTAATTATTTAATAATGAGATTACTTCTTATTAATTAATTACTAAACCATTTAGTAACTTAATTAATTATTATAATTATAACTCTTAAACTATTTAGGAACTTAATTATTTACAATACTACTACTACTTATTAATTAATTCCTAAACCATTTAGGAACTAAATAATACTGGTAATACTACTACTACTACTACTACTACTACTACTACTACTACTACTACTACTAATAATAATAATAATAATAATAATAATAATAAGACTCCTCTTATTAATTTATAATTAGTATTTCTAAAATACTAAACTATAAACATTAAGCTATTTAATTTATTCTATCACCATAGTATAAATTAAATATACTTAATTTATTATTACGATTATACCATTCACTTCTAAAATAAATATTACTATTTTGCAGTGTGACCCTTTAGGTTCTTCATATTAAACCGGTTGTATAATAAATAAATTAGAATAATTTTAATTCATTTATTAAATTAACTCTTTAATTCAGAATAAATAATTATTCCACAATAAAGGTAAGCACCCTTAGCGATTAGTCGACATTCCAGATAATATAGATTTCAACATTTGATCGTAAAGGAACCTTTTAGCAAATAGTTACCGTACAATTCAATCCTTCTACCATACAATGTCCCAATCAAATATAAGACATGGAATTTCTGTCAAGTCTTATTTATTTGATCATATGCATTTCAATTTACAACTACACAACTCTAGTTAATGTAAATTAGAAACTCATTTCTAATTCCATTCAACTCTGGTCAGGGATTTCTGAGTTGTCACTTATTGAATCGCATAGAACATTTTCTCCCTTTACTGGAAGCGGTAGATCCTTTGTTGATCATTCATCTATTTCCATGTGTACCTTATTATACCCAAGCATATCCTTTGATATACCAACAAGTCTTAAGGAATATGTCAAAGGATAACTTAGTACACACAAGACACTATGATGATCTCAACTCCAAGGATAACTTGTACGACTATCACATAAGGAACTCCTATTGATAGACAAATAAAACTTCATTAGGTGTTCCTTGAGCGAGTCACGTTAAGTGAACTTATTCTCTAATAAGCACCTATATACTTGCTTTAGTGTCTCTACACAAATGATTATGAGATCAATCATCATCTTCATAAGAGCAAGCATAGTATGTACCAATCTATCTAGATCTACTAATCCCCTTTTTAGTGATCCAACGATTAGGAACAATTTTAGTTTTGAGCTATCTTGAATTTAGATCTCATTAGCATGATCCTCGTCATGGTTCAAAAAGCATTGCTCAAAAACTATGGGTTTATCCATTTGATTAATTCAAGTAATTAATCATGAATAAAGAAATGCCTTGATACTTTTATTAATAAATAAACAAGATTACAAAGTATATGCTTATCACATCAAATGTGATTGGCTTGAGGGCATACTACTTTCAATCTCCCACTTGCACTAAAGCCAATCGCCCTTTGGTTTCCCCATACCATTCTTCTCTAAGTGGCGTACAAATTGCTTAGTAAATGTTTTAGTTAGTGGATCTGTAATGTTGTTCTAAGAGTTCGCCATCTTTACGGTGTCGTCTCCTTTCCAATGATTCATCTAATCATATGAAAGTGCTACAACACATGTTTGGATTTCAGATGAGACCTAGGTTCCTTGGTGAATTAAACTCCTTTAACGCTAGGAACCATTATAAGTTCTGTAATAAACTTGTTGAACCAAACAATCACCTTTGCAGCTTCACTTATAGTTATTTACTATATCTGTGTCACTAAATTAGCAACTTTTTGCTGTTTGGAACTTTTTCAATTCACTGCAGCACTGTTCACGATAATCATATTACCTGAAACGGATATACTGTTCTCTTGATTAGTCTGAACAAAATTGAGTTTGTCAAACCCTCTAGTTTTATATCAGACCCATCATTAGAAACTCTTTTCTAATATTCTTCTCCAAAATTGAATTAATATCTGCTTATCTTACATAAGCAATATCAAGTCTAGTACATATCAACGAATCAATGTACGTTCCTTGGGTCAAGTCGAGCATCCTTTACGATCTATCTCTATAGACCTTTATTCTGAATAGAATGTTATGATGCTTCTCCCAAGTCCTTGATGGAGAAGTTTTTAGACAACCACATCTTTACTGATTGTAGCATCGGTATGTCATTCCTTATCGATAGTATATCAACATATAATACTAGGAATGTCACAGTGCTCCCACTAACTTTTGTACACACTTGGTTCATCCTCGTCTTTGATAAAATCAAACTCTTTTGATTATCTCATCAAAACGAATGTTCCTTCTTCGAGAAATTTTCTTTCATCCATAATTGGATCGTTGTAGCTTTCATACTTGATTTACTCCATCTCTACAGAGACAAATCCTTTTGGTTGTATCATACATGCATCTTTTTGTATAGTAAGCTGCAACTGCAAGTAAAATCCGAATTGATATATGCATTTTCACTAGTGAAAAATATCATTATAGTCAACTCATTGACCTTATTTGAAATCTTTTTGCCACTAGTCAGGTCTTATAGGTTTCTACCTTGCCATCTGCACTAGTTTTCTCCAAAGACCCATTTCGGTTTTTATGGTCATCAACCATTTCTCTTGAGTATCTAATATTCATACCTCATCGTATATATCTGGATCATCATCCACTATGATGCGTACCTTATCATTATCATCTATGATGAATCTATACCATTCAGGTATCTTCGGTACTAAATTTACGACTTGATTGTGGTACAATAGGTTTATCTACTTGTACAGATTCCTTCATTTGATCTGTAGTGTTTTATGGTTCTTGAATTTCTTCAAGATCTATTTTACTCCCACTAACCCTTTAAGGAAAAACTCATTTTCCTATAAGGCTGCATGTTTCAACAAACATCTTTTAGTTAGTCGGATTATAGATGTGATACCCTAAACTTTGTTTAGGATATCTGATAGGGCTAAATTATATGATATTTTTATTCCCTAATACTTAGTTTTTATATTTATTATGTGCTTAAATGTTTAATTATCTAGTTTATTTTGATTTTAATATGTTTTATAGGATTTTAGTTAATTTATGTTAATTTAGGTAATTTTATAGTATTTTTATATTTATTTTTATTTATGTGTTTTTATTTATTTTTAGTGTTTTAGGTGTTTTATTTATTATTATGTGTTTTTAGGATTTTTAGTATTTTTATATTATTTTTATTTATTTTTAATTATTTTATATTTATTTTTGTAGGAAAAGTAAAGCTGGGGGGCAATTCTGTAAAATCTGCAAAGTTTGGATGTCAAAATGGTAAATAAACCGCTCAATGGCAGAACCGTAAATTTGAGGAAGTTTGCGAACTCGCACCATGCGCGTCAGCTTAACACTCAGCAACAACAGGTGGAACGACGCCGTTTGGTTTTGAGCGGTAGAAACAGACTTCGCGCAATGCGCGCTGTGGCCGAACAGTGGAAGGAAACGGAACAATACGACGTCGTTTTGTGTTCTGTGCCGCGCGCAATGCGCGGACGCGCGTGAGTTGACCGGTCAAGGGGCGAAGGCAGTGTTTGGCTGCGCGTTAATTCCAGAAACGGGATTATTTCGCGAATTTTGCTACTTTTTGATTCCAAATTGGATTTTAATCCCAACTAGGGTTAGGATAATAATTATTTTTCTTTTTCTTTTATTTTTAATTGTAAATCCTATTAGGGTTTGGACAAGTTAGGAGGTTTATGGAGCCTATAAATAGAGGGCTTGAGACATATTGTAATACACAACTTTTCTATTAGAATAAAAATTATCTCTTCTATTCTTTGATGCTCTCTATTATTATGAGTAGCTAAATTCTTTTTCTTGGTTTAAGTTATTGAAGCCATCAAGATTTATACACTGTGAGATCTAATTTATTTTAATTGTTCAATTTATATTTTGAGTATTGAATATTATTCTGTGTTAATTTTATGATTAATTCGTTTAATTGCTAGGATGCATACTAGTTTATTATTCGTTGAAATCTATTGCTAAATTAAATATCAAATCCGTAATTGTTTGGTCACTTTAATTTGCGAAGCAACTAAGGTTAATAATTATTTTGCTTATCAAAATATTATTTTATCTTAGGAAGAATATTCATCTAGATTAAATGCAGACGCTTGGATTGTGTTGTTTAGTTCAACGATCTCTCTATTTCTTTATGCTGCTACTAGGTTAAATCTTTAGCGCTTGTCTGAGATTATTTAGTAGTAAGGGTTATTTAGATCGCTTGTTTCTGCTTAACTAAAATTAAGGAGAGATAGGAAAATTATTCGAATGGGAGTAATTATTCCACGTTGAATATTTAAAATATGAATTGATTTATTCTTGCATCAGTGATCAGTTGTAAATTCTTGATGGTGGATATTAACTTAAATCAAGGCTTTTTATTCTTATTTATTTCTTGCATATTTATTTTAGTTAATTTTATTTAAATTATTTATTCAATTAAAAACCCCCCAATTTTAGTTTACAAAAACATAAAATTAAATTAATCATTCTCTGTGGGATCGACTCTTGCTTACACTACTACATTAATATTTTTCAAAAGTAAGATTTTATTTTTGGGTGCTTGCGACATCACACCAAATTTTGGCGCCGTTGCCGGGGATCGAACCCGGGTCACCCGCGTGACAGGCGGGAATATCCCTCAAGTTTACACTTCTCAAATCTTGTCCCAAGCTTATCACTGTCAAATCTTTTGACATAAGCTGGACAATCCAAATCTTAACATACTTAAGACTTAGTTTCTTCCCTATACTAGAACTCATATGAATTCTTAAGGATGGAATTTGAAGGTACGTTGTTTAGTAGATATGCGATTGTTTCTAGAGCATAACCCTAGAAGGATACTGAAAGATCAGTAATACTCATTATGGATCATCACCATGTCCATTATGTGAGAATACCATTTCACTTGAGATGATCTAGAAACTTACTACTTAAGTATTCCCTTCTCGATCTAATCGAAGAACTTTAATACTTTTGGCCTTTAGTTTCTATACTTCACTTTTGAATTCTTTGAACGTTTCAAACGATTTAAATTTGTATTTCATCAAATACATATATCGAAATCTAGAATCATCAGTGAAAGTAATGAATGAACTCATCTTGCATTTGTTGTCATAGGTCCCACACACGATTGTGTGTACCATCTCTAACAACTCCGTAACTCGCTCTCCATGTCCACTAAATGGAGATTTAGTCAAATTGTTCATGATACACGATTCACAAGTTGTATTTGATTCATAATCAAAGGCTCTAAAAGCCTATCTTCATATAACTTATTTAGTCTTGTTTCATTAGCATGACCAAGTTAACAGTATTGCATGAAGGTATGATTCATATCATCTCTTTGCTTTTAGTTTGTTCAAATTGGAATATTTTTCATCTAAGTCAAGTATATAAAATTCATTAAGTAATCAACCAGTTCTAAATAAAACATTATCATTATAAACAAAACAACGATTGTTCATTATTATAATGTCAAAAACCCTTCATTGTCATCACATGGAGCTGAAATAATGTTTCTAAGAACTGGAACCTAGTAACAACTTACTAACTTAATAGGCTTGCCCATAGGCAGTGCTAAACTATAAGTTCCCATGGCTAATGTAGTAACCTTTGCTTCATTCCCCAGCACAGGATTACTTATCCTTTGTTTAGCTTTCTACTTCTGCTTAGTCTCTGCAACGACTTGCATATGTGAGACCACCATCCGGTATCTAATACCTAAGTAGAAACTTGACTTATAGAAAGTTCTATTTCATTATGAACAAATCTGTAGTTGAAGTTTCACTTAACTTCTTCTACTTAACTATTGCAACGCTCTTATAGTTGTTCTTCCAGTGTCCCAGCTTATCGCAATGAAAGCAAACTTCTTTGCCCTCGGGATCACTTTTATTTATGTCCATTGTTTAGCCTTTCTTTTGCCTTCTACTCTTTCTGACTCCTCAGAAATACCTTTGACCATCTTCCTCTACTTAAAAGATTCATCTACGAGTAAGACTCGATTTTTCTTGGAAGGAAAGTGATTCTCAACAATCTTCAACATAGTAAGCAAATCAGTTAAATTGATTTCTAGCTTATTAATGTTTGAAGTTCACAGCATATTGTGAATTAGAGTCAATTAGTGACTGCAAGATCGAATCTTGACTCAACTCTCCATCCTTGACAAAATCTGTTGTCTAAATTGATCAATCCAATTAATCATCTTTAGGACATGTGTCTTTTACTGTAGTGCCATTGGTTATTATAGATCGGAAAAGCTCATTAGATATCTTATATCTAGTTGACCTACTTTGCTCATCATACAACTATTGAATGTGCAACAATATAGTAGGTGCATTCATTTTCTCGTGTTGACGCTGTAACTTGATACTTATGGATGCGAGCATGATACATTGAGTCACCTTTGCATCATCTTGCCATTTAAAATAGCAATATCTTCCTCAGAGGCTTAGTCTGCAACGTTTGCAGTTATAGGCAAATTAAGGACATTTGCTAGCTTTTCAGCATTGAGAATTATTCTCAAATTTGTTTAATCAATCTGAACAATTCAGTTCGATTAATTGTTAGCATCCAATATGCTATGCAGTGTTAGTGAATTAAACATAGCAATATTCTTTAAGTGAATTAATAAAAACATTAACATGCATTCGTTTTATTAATTACCAAAATAAATTAGGTCTTTATTTAAAATGGTGTCTCCCACTATTTTCATCAAACTATATTACCCTCCTTATATAGTTCGGCAAATTTATTTAAAGATTTGCTAGTGAGAATAAGGATCCTATTTGAAATGTATATAGTCATGTGTGACACAACAAACGATATATAAATAAATAGGTAGACAACTCTTTGTCAATTACATCAACATGTAACTCCTTTTATTTTTCCTCTTAGATTATTATGATCATGTGTGAGACATCCAAATCAAAATTATCCAAGTTAAGTCAAACCTAGCATTTTCTTATATTAGAAGAGAAAAAGATCGTCCTTGTGTGACACAATAAAATAGTAATGTTCAATTCTTTTATAAACATCAAATGTGATAAAACAACATCTCAAAAAATTAATATAAACCTTGTGTGGCATAACAAACTATGTTGATTATTTGATACTCTATCGTTTTACCATGCTAGAAGGCGACGTTCGATATTTTTAATAAATATCTTTGAATGTTACAACTTAATATTATGAGTAGTAGAATAAATAAATTAGAACCATTCTAATTTTATTTAATTGAATTAAACTCCTTTTATTCATGAATTAAACATTTTAATTCATTTTATAAATAATATTTATTCTACATTATGAGGGATTTGTTAATATTAACTGTCTCATCTTGTTTAGCGCACATGCACACACACACACACACACACACACACACACACACACACACACACACACACATATATATATAAGCATGCACATTTAGAATATTATATTCTACTTGGATTGATTATGGACTTTTATTCTAGTTTGGTTCACTAGAGCCACCAAGTTAACCAAAAGGTCAAACCTATGGTGTAAGAATAAATTAAATTAAATGCAACTATTACATTTAAATTTGAGCTCCATTATAAACGGGTCTTCATGCGCTCCTTGCTTCTTTGCTCTAATTCGTCATAATAATTCTAACTAATCCTATTATAAATTATTTACAATAAATAGAGAACTTGATCAACAGTCAAGGGAAAGTACATAGGAGGGAGATAGAATTATAAATAAGAAAAATTAGAAAGACGAGGTACACAGACCCCATTTATTAAAACTCATTCATTAATGCATTTAATTAAAATTAAATCCAATAATATTGGTCAATAGTCCATAATCAATCCCATTTATTATCATATATATCAACATATATATTAATAAATAATATTTATCTCATGAATTAAATAAAACATTCCAAAAATGTATTAGTATCATTTAATGGGCAATTAAAGTTGGATGAAATCTAATTTCATATTTAAAATAAACCATTTATTTTAATTATAAAATCATGTAAAAATAAACTATTTATTTTTATTATATTTTTGTAATTTTTAGATTTTTAAAATTATCCAAAATAAACATTTTATTTTTTCATTTAAAAATCTGCTCAAAAATACAAAAAATCACTTGAAAATCCTTATTTACGAAAATGCCACCGAAACCAGTTTATTACGAAAACGCTACCGCGCGTGACCCGCGCATTGCGCGCCATCAGCAGCACCCGCACAATGCGCGTCCGGTGCATCCAGCGCAATGCGCGTAGTAAGTAGCGTCTGCTCGCCCCGCGCGCTGCGCGCCATGAGCAATTCCGCACAATGCGCGCTATGTCCTACACTGCGTAGTGCGCGCATTCTGCTAGTGTAGCAGTTCGCGGAAATTAAATTTTTTTTCTTTTCAAAACCCAATTTTTGCAATTGATTTTCAAAACCCATGATTCTATACAACAAATTATGCCCAATAAATTGTTCTAAACACATACCCATACATACATGACATTAAAACAATTAATAATTTGCATAAGTTTGGCTCTTGATGTCATTGTTGGTTTGCAAAAATATGACATACTTATAATCAAATTATATAAGCACAACAGAAGTAGGAAAAATTAGATTTTAAAATTTTTGTACAAACCAATAACCCGGATCTTTCTTATGCGACTATTATTAATTGAGGAAGGATAAAAAAATTTATACCTTTGTAAAACTAAGCTTCCACGGGTACAAGTTCATCTCCCTTTAATCTTTCACGTTCTTCTTCAAATTCACCGATTAGATTCCACGAATCAATGTTAGCTCCCCAAGTGTGAAGCCTCTAGAGGTGATCCACAAAGATCTATGAATTAAAGAAGTGGATTTTGGTTTCTCTAAACCATGGGTGGCTAGCCCTAATTCTCCCACTCTCTATAACTCCTTAGATATAGAGAATTATGGAGTACTCTCTCTATTCTAATGAAAGAGTATAATTTTAATCTATGATAAGACACCTCTTATTTATAGATATAGTCAATCCTCCTAAACTATTTAGGATTAGGGTTTTAATTTAATTTTCAATTTAATTAAGAACTAAATTAATTAATTACAATTCCTAAACCATTTAGAAACTTAATTATTTAATAATAAGAGTACTTCTTATTAATTAATTACTAAATCATTTAGTAATTTAATTAATTATTATAATTATAATTCCTAAACTATTTAGGAACTTAATTATTTACAATAATACTACTACTTATTAATTAATTCCTAAATCCTTTAGGAACTAAATAATACTAGTAATAATAATAATAATAATAATAATAATAATAAGACCCCTCTTATTAATTTGTAATTAGTATTTCTAAAATACTAAACTATAAATATTAAGCTATTTAATTTATTCTATCACCATAGTATAAATTAAATATACTCAATTTATTATTACGATTATGTCATCCACTACTAAAATAAATATTACTCTTTTGCGGTGTGACCCTTTAGGTTCTCCATATTAAACCGGTTGTATAATAAATAAATTAGAATAATTCTAATTCATTTATTACGAATTAACTCTTTAATTCAGAATAAATAATTATTCCACAATAAGGGTAAGCCCCCTTAGCGATTAGTCGACATTCCAGATAATATAGATTTCAACATTTGATCGTAAAAGAACCTTTCAGCAAATAGTTACCGTACAATTCAATCATTCTACCATACAATGTTCCAATCAAATATAAGACACGAAATTCCGGTCAAGTCTTATTGATTTGATCATATGCATTTTAATTCACAAATGCACAACTCTAGTTAATGTAAATTAGAAACTCCTTTTTAATTCCATTCAACCCTGGCCAAAGATTTTCGAGTTATCACTTATTGAATCGCATAGGACATTCTCTCCATGTGTACCTTATTATACCCAAGCATATCATTTGATATACCAACAAGTCTTAAGGAATATGTCAAAGTATAACTTAGTACACACAAGATTCTATGATGATCTCAAGTCCAAGGATCACTTGTACGACTATCACATAAGGAACTCCTATTGACAGACAAGCAAAACTCCATTAGGTGTTCCTTCAGTGAACTTATTCTCTAATAAGCACCTACATACTTGCTTTAGTGTATCTACACAAATGATTATGAGATCAATCATCCTCTTCATAAGAGCAAGCATAGTATATACCAATCTATCCGGATCTACTAATTCCCTTTTTAGTGATCCAACGATTATGAACAATTTTAGTTTTGAGCTATCTTGATTTTATATCTCATTAGCATGATCCTCATCATGGTTCTAAAAGTATTGCTCAAAAACTATGAGTTTATCTATTTGATTAATTCAAGTAATTAATCATGAATAAAGAAATGCCTTAATACTTTTATTAATAACTGAACAAGATTACAAAGTATATGTTTATCACATCAAATGTGATTGGCTTGAGGGCACACTACTTTCAATAGGACGTAAAAATAAAGCCAAATTGGAGTAATAAATTACGAATCTTAAATTTTGAGGGGGCCCCACATGGAAATGTTGAGTGTGGACTTCCTATTGCTTCATTTACACTCCAAAAGTTGCTTACAAACAACCTTGATTGATGTTAATCACTTGGTCATTTCAAGTAGTCATTCAAACATATAGTAAGCACAAATTTAGCTTTTAATTGCCCCAATGTTGGTAGATTAAGAAGTTAATGAAGGGCTCCTAGAGTTCTATAAATAGAAATCACCAACACATGAGCAACGTTGGTCATTTCTATGCTTGGTAATATTTTTAGAGAGAGAAAAATTCTAGAGAGAAGGGAGAGCATTGTTGGAGAGTCTTGAGAGATATTATACTAGAGGTGTATATCTAATAGGTAAGATAGAGTCTCTAGCAAAGATCATAGCCAAGAGAAAAAGAGCATCCATGTCCAAGAGATTAAAAAGTGTTCAAAACTTTCCTTAGTGCATTTTTATAGTCTATATAAGTTTTAAACGGTCAAAATATATTTTTAACCAATCAAAAGTTATTTTGATACTCTAGAAGTCTAAATCTATAATATATAGGTAGATTTGTGGTTTAGTATATTTAAAACTTGTATTCGTATGTGTATTACGCAAATAAAGGAAAGAAAAATTCATATAACGATTTACTAGTAAAACCCTAGACCGTTCAATCTTAAATTTCTTGTCAAAACGTTTTCAAAAATTTGATTGACTCATGAAATACTATAAAACAAGAAGTTAGAAAGACAACAACATTGAGTTGGTGTCATTTGAATGTGTAGATTTTATTTTATTCAAGTTTGAACCAATAAAATCAAGGATTTGTGAAGTTAGTTTTCACTATGTCCTTGTGAGCGATTTTAAGCCTATTTCAGTTTGAAATTTTGATTTATGATCTAAATAGAAATTGTAAAGGGGGAAATTCTGATAAGAATACACTTAAAAATTACCCCAAAATATTTTTAAATGAAGAAGTTATGGCTGTCAGAGTTACTGGAGGTCGTGTAGTCCAAAAATTTAATTTTCTTAAAATTGGCTGAGTGCCTACCAAGCGCCTAGGCGCTTGAATCTGCTGGCTTTGAGAGTAGATTTTGTTTGGGTCAGGTCGGTTCGGTATCGGGTCAGTCAAGGTCGGATTTTCTTTAAAACTTTAAGTTGAAATAAGTGTAAAATGAATGTGTTTGTATAATAATCCAACATATTGAGTTTATTAGTAACTAATTAGGTAACTAATGTTTAAAATAAAGACTAAGATTAACACAATTAAAAAGTTAACTATTGGCATTGTTTAAAATTAAATATTATTAAGTGGTGAATAATATTAATATGTAATTAAAAAGTTGTTAAATGATTAATAACATTTGTAAATGATTAAAATATTATTAAATGATTAATAATATTAATAAGTGATTAAAATATTATTAAATGATTAATAATATTAATAAGTGATTAAAATATTATTAAAAGGTTAATAATATTAATAAGAGATTAAAATATTATTAAATGGTTAATAATATTAATAAGTGATTAAAATATTATTAAAAGGTTAATAATATTAATAAAAGATTAAAATATTATTAAAAGGTTAATAATATTAATAACATATTAAAATATTATTAAATGGTTAATAATATTAATAAGTGATGAAAATATTATTAAATGGTTAATAATATTAATAAGTGATTAAAATATTATTAAATGGTTAATAATATTAATAAGTGATTAAAATATTATTAAAAGGTTAATAATATTAATAAGAGATTAAAATAATATTAAATGGTTAATAATATTAATAAGTGATTAAAATATTATTAAATAATTAATAATATTCGTAAGAGATTAGAATATTATTAAATGGATAATAATATTAATAAGTAATTAAAATATTATTAAATGTTTAATAATATTAGTAAGTGATTAAAATATTATTAAATAGTTAATAATATTAATAACAAAGTAAAATATTATTAAATGGTTAATAATATTTGAATGTGGTTATATATTATCCAATGTAGATAATATTTTGAGATATTATATACATTATTAAATGTCCAAATCATTAAGTTATGTAAAAGAATAAAGTTAATTGAATTAAACTAATGTAAATAGTCAATTTGTGACTAATTTAGATAACTTATTAAAAGTGGGTCGTATGAAGAATGTGTAGTGAAAGTGTAAGTTGGTTAAGCGTACCTGATATGTCTGAACTGTATTTGGGCTAGGGTTTTTGTCCGAAACTTAAGGGTTCGTTTGTCGGACATCATAAGAATTAATAATTTGAAGTTAGAGTCTTATATGAAGACTAAGTAATAGTTATTTTAACTAATGATGATGTCAATTTCATATATAAATTTTAGGTTGAATGAAAGGCGCAAAATAAGTGTAAACCCTAGAAGCGAACCAGACAAGTTTTTCAGCACTTATTTCTATGTGCATTGCTATGCTATAATATGCTGTTAAATTGTTAATAGAAAGATACATTGATGATATTTGTAATATGTGAACAACATGAGATATGTTTATATGTGAAATATGTACAAATATGAAATATGATTTGCTAGATGCTAGTTGTTTATTGTATATGATGCATAAGAAGTATGAAACATTCATAAAATGAAAAGCATGAAATGCATGATATAAGAATAAAATTCATAGCATGTATAATATGTGAGATATGTAATGTGTTATGTGTAACTGTTAAACTTGCTGAGCTGTCGTGCTCACTCTTGCTTAAAATCAACATTTTCAGATAGTGCAAGTTATTCGAAGTTTTTGATAAAGATCAAGAAATATGAATGCATATTACATTCACTGAAGGTCTAATACGACTATTATAGATATCAGTCCGAATTGGACAGGCAAAACGATTGTATAGTACAAGAATTGGTTGGTATGTTGTATGAGTGTTAAATACTCAAATTCATTGTAATAGAATGTCGTATCATGTATGTTATTAAGACATACTAGGAACGTTTAAAGAATTTGATTTTGGAATTAAAAGAGATGTTGTAAAATTGTAAATAAATGATTATTTAATAATTATAATATTGTTGTAATTCATGAACAATAAGAAAAAGGTAGTACTAGTGTTGAACCAGATCCGAGGTTGAAGTGACCTGGATTCGGGGTTGTCACAAGTTGGTATCAGAGCTGATAGGTTAAAAACCTTAAGTAAGAGTACCTTAGGTTATAACCATAGTAGAAGATAAGTAAAATGATAAAGGAATAAACTCAGGTAGAGTTTAAGTAATAAAAGATGAATTTAAAAAATTCATATATAGAAGATTATCCAAAGATGGATTTGAGAAGATATAAGAGAAATGAAAAGGGTTATGTTGTACCTAATTTGTAGAAATGATAGAAGATATCTTATAATAAGATTTAGAGGAACAGAAAGAAAATGTTAATAAGGTCATGCAATGATCTAGAGAGATGAACTCGTAATGAATTAGAAATGTTAAAATATGAATTAAGAAAATTCGTATTAAGTTAAGAAAAGTTAGAGGTTTGTGGTTTTTTAATTGAGGACTCGTATTACTGGCTAAGTTGTACGATTCCTTGTATGGGCGGGGAATTTGTGTTTGGTTTTAGAGCCACTTAGCTTCCTATATTAATATAGTAGTTGAGTTGAACAGTTCTTTGTATGGGCAGGGGATTTGTTCTTGGTTTAACGACCGCTTAACTTCCTATATTGATTAGTGGTTGAGTTGACCAATTTCTTGTCTGGGCAGGAGATTGTGTTTGGTTTGACAACCACTTAGCTTCCTATAATGATAATCGATTTAAACCTAGTGTCACGCTATTCATTATATGTATGTTGAAAAGGTGATTCTTTTCTTATGTGTATAATGGATAGGTAGAGGATGTTAAGGTAGATGCGTGTTCTTAAAACTCATACTTATGGTAAGTTCGTGACTCATAATCGTATGGTGGAACCCTTCAGTGAGTGAACGATTTTGGTTTGACTATGATAAATTCCTCAACCCATATGATTGTGGCAAGTTCCTGAACTCCTAATGTGTGGTAAGTTCGATGAACAGTGAGTATAGGTAGAGTTAATTAGCAAGATTAGAGTTATACTAGCTGTAATTATTAAGCTGGAAAAGAATGCGGAGGAAAAATTGGAAGTGTTTTGAGGTTTTAGGATATTACAAATCTTCTAGCTATGCTAGACTTTGAAATTGTTAAAATTGTGTCAAATTCGCACTTTGTGCTTTTGAAAAGAAAAATGAACTTTCTTGTTTTATTATTAAGTCGCAGTAACAGAATAGGTGGATAAAGTCCATCGTTACCTATGATGATATGATAAAATCTAAAATAATTTTTAGTATTTTGAAACGTTTAAAGAAGAGTCTATGCTAATTTTTTCGGCTAGACAAATTGATTTGAAAATATCAAAATGTTATTGTGAAATAATCACACATCATTAAAGCTATGGTGCGGAGATGAAAAGGATGGAATAAGATGTGCGATATCATGAAGTCATGAAGTAATGACGGAATCCTCAACGTATTTTCAAGATGATGCGGTATCATGAAGTCCTATAAATGAATTTTAGTTAATTTAACTAATCTAAAATAATTTTTAGTTCGTAATATATGAATAGTTTAATGATGTAAGTCTATGTCATTTATTTTGACTGGACACTTTTGGTCAGAAATGACTTAAGTTTTATTATCGAATCCAAATTATTTTAGAGCAAAATTTTGTAGTAAGTCTGAGGTGAACAACCTTATAATGGGGGAAATATCGAAGCCATGAATAAAGAACCCAGGAGGGGACGCCCAAGAGTGATGGCACGCTGATATAAACAAAATATGGGTTGGTAAATCCAGAGAGTTCAACCCTGAGTGAAGTTGTTGTGCATAGCGCTAAAGTGCGATTGATTGATCACCTAGTGTACAAAATAATTGTGGATTATTTTCAGTCTTTGTGATTGATAAACCTTCTCGCAGATGTTCATGGGCTTTATGACCCCTCAGCATAGTATGAAAGTTTTAATGAATATTTTGATTTTCAATTTATTCTTTTGCAATATATTGATTTTCAATTTATTCTTCTGCAAGATATTCCATTATTCTGGAATTTTAAGTTAGAAGTATGAACTTCCTAGAAAATGGTGATCATAGAATTTGATGAGTAAATAGATATCCTTAGAGATGAAAATTGGTATAAATGAGTATGATAAAATTTCAGGGACGAAATTTTTATAAGAAGGGGTAAATGTAATATCCCAGATATTTATAAGAATTATAGATAAGATTTTTAAAAAAATATTAATTAAAGGCTATGGTTTAAAATCTAGAGTTGTACAAGTGAGATGTGTAGAAAATGGGTAAACATTTTTTTTAATATAATTTATTTGTTAGAAATTAAATGTGGGAATATTTTAGTGATGCATGTAGAGAATTTATTAAGAAAATAAATTCAATTGAGAAGTGAATGTGGATATATATATATATATATATATATATATATATATATATATATATATACCTAAAGCGTATTTGGTAGCCAAATAAGAGGATGAGTAAGTTAATACTCAATTAAACTAATAAATTAATTAGTTTAAATATGAAGTAAGAAGTAAAGTCATGAAATATAATTAATTAGGTTAATTATATTAATTATGAGTTAAAATTGTGAAAAATATAAGATGATTATTTAGGATGGCAATAATGCGAAGTAATTAATTAAGTAACTAACTTAATAATTAAGTTGTTGTATAGAGTCCATTAATGAATTTAAAAGAAGCCCAATATTTTAATTGATGTAAGTCTTGTTGATAATTATATAGATGTCCAAATAAATTTAAGGATCTAGGCTCATGAAGAGTCCAAGTAATTTAATTACTATTAGTGAAATAACCCAAAAAGATTATAGATGTTAGCCCAATATGATAATACTTACATGAATGTTGGTAATTAAATAATAAGCCCAAATATTATAGTCCAATAGGTAATTAATATAAGTCCAATTAAATTATGTTGGCAAGTATTGTAATGTGATGGTAGTTCAATTAAATAAATTACCTAGCCCAAGTTATGGAAGATGTGTGAGTTATGTTGGGTAGCCTAAGTAATTAAATAAGAGAGCCCAATGCAAAGTAAACTATGTAGCTCAAACATTTAAAAGTCAAATGATGGTCAAACTGTTGAGAAAATATTTTCAAGTATTGTTGAGTTTAGAGAATTAATGTAAGGTTAATTGAATAACCAAACATGGGTTAATTGTTAGGTGAATGAATGTAATGATGATAATTAAATATGAATGAGTTAATTGAGTAACCCTATATAGTAAATAAATTAAAGATTTAACTAAGCATGAGTTAGTTGTAGGAAGAATATTATAGATACAATTATGTATGTATATAATTCACCAAGGTAGAATTGGTAGGTAACTATGGGTTGGATGTTCTAGAGAATTAACCACATTGTGGTTAATTGTTTGGAGATGTGTGTGTGTGTGTGTGTGTGTGTGTGTGTGTGTGTGTGTGTGTGTGTGTGTGTGTGTGTGTGTGTGTGTGTGTATAATTCCTACTAAGACTAGACCTATTCAGATGAATCATGAACAAATGAATTATTGTAAAAATGAAATTGATGATTTATTAAGAAAAGGATTAATTAGAAAAAGTAAATCTCTTTGGTCTTGCCCAGCCTTTTATGTCAATAAAAATGCTAAAATAGAAAGAGAAACCCCTCGCTTAGTTATTAATTATAAACCATTAAACAAAGTCCTGGAATGGATTAAGTATCCATTACCTAATAAGAATGATTTAATTAACAGACTAGGTCAAGCAGTTGTCTTTAGTAAATTTGATCTTAAGAGTGGATTCTGGTAAATCTAGATCCATGAGGAGAATAGGTATAAGACAGCCTTCACTACACCCTTTGGTCATTATGAATGAAATGCAGTGTCATTTGGATTAAAAAAATGCCCCTATTGGTATTAACAATTCATCTCATTATCCAATTTTATTAATTTCTTCTCTTAGGTGAGGAATTTCTTGTTTTAATTTAGAAATTTCTTTTTTAAGGTTATTAACTTCTTGGTTTAATTCTGGTAAAGTTATTTCTTTAGTTGGATTTTTAAATCATTCTAAAGTCTTGTTAAGACTAAAAATTGGTTTTTCTTTAATCTTATTTATTTTACTAGATGAGCTATCTTTGTTAAATAAATCTTTTAATTGTTTAGTGTATTGAGATTTTAGCTGATGGTCTGAGATTTTACTTATTAAATCAATTAATAATTTTTCTTCTTCAGTATTTTTATTTGAAACATTTAGTCTTTTATTACAATAAGTATCAGTACATCCTAAAGTAATTTTAGGACTCTAACTAGATTTACTACTAGACTCAGTTTCTGAAGTACTAGAAGAATTAAAATCTTCATATTCATTATTACTAGAATTATTTTCAATTCTCATTAATTCAATGATTTGATTTATATCTTCTTCAGATATTTTTAACTGTTTTAATTTTTCTTTAACTTTACATTCATTTTTATAATGACCTGATTTGCCGCAATTATGACAAATAACTTTACTTTTATCAAACCTCTTTGAAGTCTTTTTCTTATAAGGTTTTTTATAGGCTGGTTATTTTTGTAATTTTTTTATAATAATTATCTTCAGAATAATGTCATTTATATTTCTTAAATTTTTCCTTTTTACTGATTTTATGTTTTCTTCTGGATAGCGCAACAAGGGGTAAACCATATTGCTCACAAAAAGTTCCTAATTCATATTTACCTTTCTTTTTATCTTTACTAGCTTGTTTACTAATGTTAAAATCAATACACATTTTAAGACATGTTTTCTTTATTTGACTGATTATATCACAATAGGTTAGATTATCATAATCAATAAAACCTAAGTCTTTACTTAATTCCTCACGAATTTTATGGGCAAACAAATTTGGTAAACCATTGACAAAATTTTCTTCCAAAATGGCTTATCACTATCATTCCTCATCATAACTATGGAGGTAAAAACGTCTTTATATCATCTAAAATCACTTAAAGTAGGACATGATAAATTAGTTAACTGATCATGAATCCTATCTATTATATTACTATGTGTTCCAATAAAATATTTAATTATTGTATATATTAATGTAATAACTCCATCAGGAGGAACTAATCCGAATTCTTCATCAAAAATAGGCATTCATTCATTATCTTTTTGAATATCGTGAATTATATTATATCTAGAATCTTCAGTAAGATGTTTTTCCCACCAAGATCTAAGAACACCAGTAAATCAGCTAACCAATAACTCAACTATATCTGGTTGTCTTAAATTATTATAATTTGTTAAGTAACTATTAGCTACCATTGACATATGATTTAACTTGTTTAATAATTCTTGTTCACTTAATCCATCAATATTCCATTCATAAATTTTATTTGCTGAAACAGAAAATTGATTATCTAAATTCCTTTCTTCAAACTGTAAGTCTAGAGGGGTTGGTCTAGAATACCAATTTTTTGTTTGACTGGTGATAGTTGGATTTTTAAAAGTTGATTTTTTAAACTGGTTTTCAATTTCTTGAACTGTAGTATCAGTTTTTTAATCATCTTGAACTGTGGTTTCAGTTTCGGTATCTGAACCATTATTCTCTTGGCTTTTATTTTGGTCAATAACTGTTAAAGTTTTACTAGATTATGGTTCTCCTAGTTTTTTGAATAATTTATCCAGAGTTCTAGTAATTTCTTGATCTTTAGCAGGTAAACCTAAACCTTGTCTATTTTGAGACAGGTTTAACAAGTGTTCTTTAATTTTATCAGCTTGACTACTTTGAAGTCTATCTTTAATTTTGTCTTCAATTTTATCTAATTGTTTCCCTAAAGTTGCTAGGTACTGGTTAGTAACATTATTTTGTTCAATAATTTTTTTATCATCATTATTACCATTTGAAATTTTAAAAGGGCTAGCAATAACATATGTGTTTTTAATTGGTAAAATAATTGTTTCTAAATGAGGATGACTAGAAGAGATTTTTGACTTATCTTCATTTACCCATTGGCTTCTAGTAATTACATTACATGTACCATAATATTTTTCATACCAAGTATAAAAAGTAATATTCACTTTTTCTTTTATCATAATTTGTTTTTAACTATTTCCTCTCTATCAATTTCAATATAGTTTTCATGGAATTGACGTCTTTTACTTTTATTTTCTTTTGAATCAAAATCATTAGTTAATTTTTTCCATTTAACTTTAAAGTCTTTCTATATTACTCTAAGTTGGTGAATTGGTTTTGTCTCAAAATCTGACTGAGCAGGTGATAACTATTGTTCATCATCTTCATCTTGACTAACAGATTCATTATTATAACAGGGTTGACTAGTCTAACCTTCATTAATAATTCCTTTTAACTTGATATTCTAAAGTGTAGTTTTACTTAGTAATTCTGAATCTTTTCTAGACGATGCAACAGTACTAGCAACGTCTCCTATTACTAAAGATCTTCTAAGTCTTGAATCATAAAAACTTATTATGACTATACCATCTAGGTATTGTTTAATATTTTCTAGGTTCATTATGTTACTATTAATTGGCCTTTGGAGATTTCATTTTCTAATATCCATTGTCTCAGGAGATTTATCTCTTTCCAAAGAATAGTCTTTAGGACCTGGATATTGGCATCACTAGTACTTTTGTTAAGTGCTTTAACATTTAAATTTGTTTTCATTGTTTTCTAATAAATTCTAAATATCAAAGTAAGAGCTTGGGATCCCTTAATCATTTGAGTGATTTCTCCAGCTGTCTTGATATTTGAAGTTAATGCTTTTAATAAATGTGGGTCACTTAGACTTAATGTAAAGTCAGGAAAGCAATTAAAGTGGACGGGTCCATTATACAGACTTGACTCCATTATGCTTAAAATGCTTGGTACATAATTTAAATAGCGTGCATCCCGAAGACACAACAATATACTTGAGTTAATTCCTTTAATACTTAAAGGTTTTACCGCAACTTGAATAAGACCTATATGGATAAAATTATATCCCTTAAGTCTATGTTTTTTTAATTACTTCATTTGTTAAATAAGGAACAATTTTCATGTTCTTTATTAATTGCATAAACCTTTTCAACAGTTTTAACATTATATTCCGATTTAAAATTATCAGAAAATGTTGACTTATAGATTTCTTTAGGTGAAACATTTGGTATATTCCAGTTACCAAAATCTTAACTTATGTTATCATAACTATGTTCTTCCTAATTAATTATGTCTAGGATTGAGGACAAAGCTGTTGATCTTGAACTAACTGATGAACTAGATCTAAAAAGTCTACTCATTTTAACTAATTTATCAATTACTATTATCTTTGATCATTCCACTTATGTCTTCTTACAAACTTTAAGCAGACTCATACATGGGTTCTAAGATTCCTTAAGCCTAAACTGCTCCTACTTGGAGACTGACAATGGCACAACAGGACTTATGGCGAACTAGGTGTTCTATAGTGAGTAAGGTGACACAGTTTGGAGCCAAAGGTAAATAGTTTTGAAAATTAGTTAAACGAATCGACTAAACAGACACGAAGATCAACGGTAGAAACAAGATGAATAGTTTGGCTCTGATACCAAGAAGGCGGATATAGGTAATAAGGCGGATATAGGTATATGAGAGTGCGTGGATAAAGTGAAAAAGTGAACAAGTGAAAGATATGTACTGATAAGTACTTACTGGAATGTAAAATGAATGATGCAAGGGGATTTCTGGGAAAAGGGACCTCATAGTTGAGTATATATAAACTGAAAATAAACAAATCACATATATATATGTATATATGAATGATGCAAGGGGATTACTGGGAAAGGGACTGTGACGCCCCGGGAATCCCCTTACTGACCACAGGCGACCCCCGGTCGTTACGCACTACCTTCACTGAATAACCACAACATTTAATATAATTTAATGCTGTTAAAACTCAATATATTAATTGATAATCTTAATTAACTTTCAAAACTCTTTTATTCCCAAAATCGCAATCTTTACATTGCTCTTTTACAACTCTAGATCATATACATTATAATTTAATATATAATTTTTATCTCTATAAATTATTCTTTATAATCCGGTAAGCTAAATATATCTTCAACAAACCAGATCATCAAAATAGCTAGCTGTAAGACATGCTACTATGGCTTGTAAAGTCACTCTAAGATCATCTAGCTTGGCAGTCTGCGCTCGCAGAAAAACTCGGGCAGTGAAATTTCACTCTACGATCTCACAGTGAAGTTACTCAACGATTTGTTACCTTACAACCAAGCACTCTACGATCGTCTGAGACTCACTTCATGATTTCTGAGGCTCACTCTACGATTGCGGAGGCTCACTCTACGATTGCTGAGGCTCACTCTACGATCATGACCACAGATCAGTAAAGTCAATGCAATAACTGTTTCCCATTACAGCAACTTGAGTTTCCTATTCAGCATACCATATATCCAAAGCCTTCAAGAATTTCTTCATTTACTTCGCTGAAAATGTTAATTTAAGCAAGAATGAGCACGACAGCTCAACAAGTCTAACAGCTAACACATAACACGTAGGTTACATTTAATTTATGCTTTATGCTCCATGCTTGGCATTTTCATATACATCATGCTTATCATGTGTTGCATTTATAAAAATCTACACATGTTTACCATGCATGTCAATGTTACCATGTTATATAACTCATATAACACATTCGATTCATAACATTAATTATATATAACAACTATTAACAACATATGATTGTACACAGACGCATTTACAATCAGTTAGCACATAACATGAGTGCACATTTAATAGTTTATGCATATAATAAATAACACTGAAAAACTTGCAGGGATAACAAATATCACTGAAAGACTTGCCTGATATGCGCATTAACTTACGCTACCAGTCTGAAGTCCGCGTTCCATCATTAACGATTAACAAATTGAATTTACTGCATCCGAAAGACCTAATTTGCTTATCTAGAAATTAGTAAAGCGCATAAGAACTTAGTTGTCATTCACAAAAGAATCGACTCTACAACATAGAAGTTCTTATTTATTAACTCATAATTTATAAGACAATATTATCCTCCTTAGATAATATTTTAATTACCGATCAGTATTATTATACATTAATATTACATCGCTACGTTACCAACTGTACTCAAGTACTGAACACCACCTTAATTGGTTACTAATATTATTAAGCCCTTAATAATATTCACCCAATTACCAATATTATTAAACCGCCAATTGTTTACACTTTATTACCTTTAATTCCTTCACATTATTTATTTAATATCAATTGACTCACTTAACTTTACTCGTTTATTTATCTTCACATAAACAATTATTTCATTAACCTCAATTCCCTTTAATTATTTTTTAATATCATTTAAATAATAATTAAATTAATTAATTAACTATCCTCAATTCCTTAATGATCCTTGAATATCATTCCAATAATAATTGCTTGATTACATAACCTCATTTATTATTTAATATTAATTAAATAACAAATGATCACTTTATTAACTGCATCCCGCTTTAATTATTATTTAATGTCCTTTAAATAATAATTAAATAATTAATCACCCTTATTTATTAAATAAATGACAATTTGTTAATTATCCTTACCTATTATAAGTTAAATAATAGGCAATTACCTTATTTTATCTTATCTTTCTTTAATTATTATTTCGTCAAATAATAATTAATTATTTACTTTCATTACCCTTTAATCATTATTTAATAATAAACAATGATTAATTACTTTTACCTATTATTTAATCCCAATTAAATAATAGATAATCACTTTATTGACTTTAACTCCTCTTCAATTATTATTTAATGTTAGTTAAATAATAATTAATTAATTATCTTTATTTCTCTTTTAATCATCATTTAATATTAGTTAAATAATGATTAATTATCTTTATTTATTATTTACATCTAATTAAATAATAAATAATTAGTTTATTTAATTCTTCTTTAATTATTATTCAATATAATAATTAATTACCTCAATATCTTTATTTATTATCTAAATAAATAATTAACTATTTTAGTTTACCATTCACTGTTCACTACATGCATTATATTGCACCTACATCGCTTGGTCGTAGAGCTCCCAATCGTGGAGTACTACTCTACTACCAGTACTCTACTACCAGCAGTACTCTACTATTAGCAGTACTCTACTATCAGCAGCAGCACTCTACTACCAGCAGCAACACTCTACTATCAGCACTCTACTACCAGCAGCAACACTCTACTATCAGCAGCAGCACTCTACTATCAGCACACTCTACTACCAGCAGCACTCTACTACCAGCAGTAGCACTTTACTGCCAGCAACACCCTACTATCAGCAGCAACACCCTACTATCAGCAGCAACACCCTACTATCAGTGCACTCTACTATCAGTGCACTCTACTATCAGCAGCAGCACTCTACTATCAGTGCACTCTACTATCATCACTCTACTATCAGAGCACCCTACTATCAGTAGCAGCACTCTACTACTAGTGCACTCTACTATCAGAGCACTCTACTACCAGTGCACTCCACTATCAGCACTCTACTATCAGAGCACTCTACTACATTTTCTCCTGACTTGGTTAAGTCATTCATTGGCTGAAGAGTGAGCTCTACAGTCAGAGTGCAACCACTCTACGATCTCCAAATTCACTCTAGTATTCTTACTGCAACTAACGATAACGAACATTCCCAGATTTACACTAACATCATACAACATACCAAAACTCATTTTAACCTTTCTGGTTTACTCTTTAGGCTAACACAACGTCTACACATTACTTAAAGAGGTTCTGATTTTGAAAATCGATCCTTGGACAGAAGGTTTAACCACCTTGGTTTTCTTAGACTTTTAGTCAAACACTCGGTGAGCATATGGAAATATCTTCATAAACTGATTATTTACAGTAAACAAATACTCTTCCACACCTACTCCAACGTTGTATCGCCTGAACCCTTTATGGTCCTTAACACAGGTTTCTCCCAACTGAAAACAACATCTAAACCAAATAATAAGCTAATACACCAGCCCATTCTACAGTTTTATGAACATGAACATTAAGTACAGACCAACTGTGGTTCAGACTCTTAATGTTGACTGTGTAAAATAACCGAAACCACTATTCTAGTTCTAATTCAATCATTAACTAGTTTCAACAACATTTGAATACCGAGTTTACATTACTCTCATTTAAACACCTCATATGCAACTCTAGCATATTCTGCTTCCTTAATCCAACATAAGATAAAACTAGTTAAATAAATAAGGATAATATCGAAATAACCGGATAATACCTTCAATCTTTGACAGATGATTTTCATTCATATTATGTCTTCTCCGAACAGCAAGAACTCCTCTGAAGTTTGCATTTACTTCTTAAGCTCAATATCTCTCTTAGCCTAAATGAACGCGAAGGGGAAATGAGGGAATGACTGAGGTTATACAACACTCTCTCAGCCTTAGACAACTCTGAGGAGTTGGACCCTATAGCCTCCCCTATGCCTGACTTGTTCATTCTTTTCTCAGTACCGAGTCCTTGAGCTTTGCACAAACTGCGCGTGCTCTGCTTTTTCTAAGGTTTTGTCCCTAAAGAAGTGCCACTCTTATTTTTTTCCACCGGGTTATGTTATTACTCTTGGGCTGGGCTGCTATTTGTTTTGTTAATTAAACAATTAGTGGCCCAAGCGTTACTTATATTGCAACTAAGCTTTAGGTTGCCCAAATTAAATTCCTAGTGAAAATTTAAAATATTAATACCCCACTATCAATAACTTTCCAAATGGAAATAAATATAACATTATTAATGTTTACGAAATCTCATTAATTAATAACCATATTAATTAATTTGCACATCCAGCTTAACTTGCTAGCTATTTAATTAAATATCACATAGCTCATTTACCCTATCAAGCTTTGATACTATACAACCTAGGTTGGTCCATTAATTTAATTAACCCATTAATTGAACTTTCCTTAAATTTCTTTAATTATTTCAACGTATAATTAATTAAACCAAGCCATCATATAATGATTTAATTTAATCCCCCAGAAATTTACAATTACAGCCAATAATTCCATTTCTCTATATTAAAATATTTCGGGTCACTACATTCTTCCCCCCTTATAATAATTTCGTCCCCGAAATTTTAATATAAGGTAACTCAAAAATATGAGGGTAATTCTTCCTCATCATGTTTTCTGCACCTATATACTATATAGATACTTAACTTAGTGTATACCTTATCTTATACTCCTTCAACCGATTCTAGGTTTAAAACTCCCAAAAATTATTTTCCTTAGATTAAGTTTTTAACTCAATCCTTACAAATGATCCCATCCTTGGAATTTCTATTACCAATAAAATATCAGAGTTTGTTTCATTTGCAACCCTTTACAAATCATGCCTATCCGACTAATCACATCGATTATCTTATTCTAGGCATCGCTTTACTTATTGTTTTATAAATATCATCATAGTCCAATCATGACAGAACTCAAATTCATTTTCCAGTGATCGCCCATCACTTTACCAGGGATAGCTTTATATCTAAATCTCAAATTTCGCTCGAATCCTCGAAAGCTTAAAATTTCCCCAAATTGACTCTCCACTACTTCCTCATCCAAGGATTAGCGTAGCCTTAAATCACATCAATTACCTAAGACCATACTAATCAGTCTTATGAATTTTCGGGTCATTACAGGGACCTCACAGTTGAATATTTAAACTGGAAATAAACAAATCATATATATATATATATATACCAATAGCCTGATAGCAGCAGACAACAGTTTAATAAAATTAAAACAAATTAAATAAAACATATTTATTCTTCTGATAGTGAAGATATGGAGGAACCTGAAACTTCAAGAATTAATAACCCAGATAGTGAAAATGAAACCCTTAGTCAACAAGGATTGTCATTAAAATAGTAAAAGCTATTACCATTCAGAGATGGTATATATATATATATATATATATATATATATATATATATATATAAGATGAGTTTTAACCAATGTTGGAAATTTAAGTGACCAAGGTTAAGTGTAGTACTTTAACCATAGGTCTTATGGGAGTTAGAGAGTTAACCACACGTGGATTAAGTGTTGGTGATTGTTGCTTATTTTACACTTCACCATTTATGTTCCTTGTAGTCAAGTTGATAGATAACATTTTAAATGTCAAAAATGCAAGTATTGTGCATGTATAGATGAATATATATACATATATTGGTGTGTGTGTGTGTATATATATATATATGGATGCTTATATAATATTATAAGACATAAAAATAAAGTCAAATTGGAGTAATAAATTACAAATGCCGAATTTTGAGGGAACCCACATGGAAATATTGAGTGTGGACTTCCTATTGCTTCATTTACACTCTAAAAGTTGCTTACAAGCAACCTTGATTGATGTCAATCACTTGGTCATTTCAAGTAGTCATTTAAACATTTAGTAAACACCAATTTAGCTTCTAATTGCACCAATGTTGGTTGATTAAGAAGTTAATGAAGGGCTCCTAGAGTTCTATAAATAGAAATCACCAACACATGAGCAATGTTGGTCATTTCTATGCTTGGTAGTATTTTTAGAAAGAGGAATAAATTCTAGAGAGAAGGAAGAGCATTGTTGGAGAGTCTTAAGAGATATTATACTAGAGGTGTATATCTACTAGCCAAGATGGACTCTCTAGCAAAGATCATAGCCAAGAGAAGAAGATCATCCATGTCCAAGAGGTTTAAAAAGTGTTCTAAACTTTCCTTAGTGCATTTTTATAGTCTATATAAGTTTTAAACGGTCAAAATATGTTTTTAACCTATCAAAAGTTATTTTGATACTCTAGAAGTCTAAATCTATAATATATAGGTAGATTCATGGTTTAGTATGTTTAAAACTGTATTAGTATGTGTGTTACGCTAATAAAGGAAAGAAAAAATCAATATAATGATTTATTGGTAAAACCCTAGACGGTTCAATCTTAAATTTCTTGTCAAAACGTTTTCAAAAATGTGATTGAATAATGAAATGTTATAAAAAGAAGAAGTTACGAAGACAACAACATTGAGTTGGTGTCATTTAAATTCGTAGATTTTATTTTTTTCAAGTTTGAACCAATAAAACCAAGGATTTGTGAAGTTAGTTTTCACTATGTCCTTGTGAGCGATTTTAAGCCTATTTCAGTTTGGAATTTGGATTTGTGATCTAAAGATACATTGTTGATATTTGTAATATGTGAACAACATGAGATATGGTTATATGTGAAATATGTAAAGATATGACGTATGATTTGCTAGATGCTAGTTGTTTATTGTATATGATGCATAAGAAGTATGAAGCATTCATAAAATGAAAAGAATGGAATGCATGTTGTAAGAATAAAATGCATAGCATGTATAATATGCGAAACATGTAATGTGCTATGTGTAAGTGTTAAACTTGTTGAGCCGTCGTGCTCACTCTTGCTTAAAACCAATATTTTCAGATAGTGCAAGTTATTCGAAGTTTTTGATAAAGATCAAGAAACAGGAATGCATATTACATTCATTGAAGGTCTAACCCGACTATTGTAAATATCAGTCTGAATTGGACAGGTAAAACGATTGTGTAGTATAAGGATTGGTTGGTATGTAGTATGAGTGTTAAATACTCAAATTAATTGTAATAAAATGTCGTATCATGTATGATATTAAGACATACTGGGAATGTATAAAGATTGTGATTCTGGAATAAAAAAAGATGTTGTAAAATTATAAATAAATGATTATTTAGCAATTATAATATTGTTGTAATTCATGAACAATAAGGAAAATGTTGTACTAGTGTTGAACCGGATTCGAGGTTTAAGGGACCCAGATTCGGAGTCGTCACAGTGTTCTCGAGCCACGTGAAAATTATGGAGAGTTGTGTTCTCGAGCCTTGTGCTCGTTTAATTGTATCATGCCTAGAGCTTTGCGCTCATTGGGTAATATATATATATATATACTAGATAAATTGAGGTATGTGTTAATAAACTAGTTATGGTTAATATAACCATACTTGGGTTAAGTGTAGGAATTGAGGAATATTAGTGTCCTTGAAAAATAAAATAAGTGAGAAGACTTTTTACATTTGTTTTATCCAAAGTTGCATTTGTAAGAGCAGAAAGGTGATGGAAGTGACTAGTTGGTGACATGTGTAAGTGGTGTAAGAGATGTGAAGGCTATGAAGCTTTGATTAGGGGCTATGTTGTAGCTTGTGTGGGAGAAAGAGAAGTGATGTGACCTTAAGGTGTAATTAATGATGAAGTGATACATGTATTGGTAAACTAAAAAGGAAGGTGTTAGGAATGTGTCTTTTTATGCCTTAAGGACCTTTTTCTCTTGATGAAATTTGTTAACGACCTTGATGTCCTAAAGGAAATTGCTAGGAAAATTCCTAGTAATGACCTAATGACCACCTTACCCTTAGTAAAAACTATTAATGTCGAATGAATCCTAGTAGAAAATTTCTAAGAAATTTCCTAAAGTTGTCTTAATGACCTTTTTATCTTTAGCTTGATATGATTAATGAATAATGTGCCCATGAGAAAAATTTCTAGGAAATATCT
Source organism: Hedera helix (assembly GCA_947179155.2). Classification (NCBI taxonomy): domain Eukaryota; kingdom Viridiplantae; phylum Streptophyta; class Magnoliopsida; order Apiales; family Araliaceae; genus Hedera; species Hedera helix. The sequence continues at coordinate 24,043,919 of OX359280.1, forward strand.
CATTTGAGGATTAAATACTATTTTGCCCTATCTTTGGTTTTTCTATAAATAGAGGCCATTTCTTTAGTTGCTAGAGTTTGGTTCATTTGTTGGAATCACTAAGTGTAGATAGAAAGAAAGAGCTTTGTGTGAGTTTAAGAGAAAGATAAGGAAGGTGAACCTATTTCGGGTAGAAGAATGAGAAGAAGAATAAGTCTAGCAATAGATGTCTAGCATCCATCATGAGGAAGAAGAAGATCATCAAGGAAAGGCATAATGAATCTTAACCCTAAAACTGTACTTTAACTTATATTGTTAGATCCATGGTTATAATGGTAGATCTATATGGAAAGATTATGGATCTACAAGTTTTAAAAATAGATTTAAGGATTTTGTAAAGTCTTGTGTTGGAGATATATCTTTTGATAACCTAAAAAAGCTTAGAAAGCTTAAATTGATCTTGGTTGATGAAAAACCTTAGTTTTGGTGTTTTCTTTGCTCTATATTTAATTTTAATGGTAGAAACCTATTTTCAAAGCTCTTGATGCTTAAATCCATGTTAGACTAGTATATCTATGGTTTAATGGGTTTAACATGAGTATTGATATGCATCTATGTTGGTAAGTTTGATGAAAGTCTGGAAAACGAATTTACTAGAAAACCTTAAAACGTAATAGTCCGTTCCCAGATTTATTGTTCACGCTCCGTAAGTCATATTCATGATCCATCAATTTTTGGTGGTAGGACTATGAGATAAGAAGAGATTCCAAGTGGAACGACTGAAAAATATTAAACGAGCTATTCGTGGTGATTTTTCTCGTAAAAAAGTCATGCCGAAAAAAAATCTTGAAACCTACTACCCAGAAAATAAAACGGCCTATTTTGGAAACTTATATTGCTTTAAAAATTCTGAAATTTTATACATGATATTATATGTTATAAAGTAGACACTGCCCAAAATTGAGCTCCATCCGACTTCAGATGAGTGAGTTATGACCCAATGATTTTCAAAGCTTTATAAGGGTATGACTCTTATAACTTGAAGCGAGTAACTCCGAAAATTATGAAATTTTTATTGGACGTAATATATGCTAACAGGAACCATATAAATTTCATAATTTTCTAATAAAAACTCAATTTTTAATAATTACTGCCATTTTCGGACAGAAATGGACTATTTAAAAATAGTATATAAAGTTGGAAAATTAAACTAAAATTATTTTGTGTATGGAATGAAATGTACTAAAGATATCCAAGAGTTATAAAAATAATAAGCTAATTAAGTATTTTTAATAAATACGAATGACTTAAGAAAAATAAGGATAAAAGAATAAAATAATTATGTATTATTCAATTTTATTAAATAATACATAAAGGTTACTATTTTTATTTAAATAATATTAAATAATAAATAAAGTAAATAAAAATAATTTAATTAATTATTTATTTATTATTTAAATACTAAATAATAAATAAAGTAAAGGAGTATATGAAGTAAATAAAATAATTATTTATTATTTAATTAACATTAAGTAATAAATAATGGTGATTAGTTATCTAATTATTATTTCAAGGATATTAAATAATAATTAAATGAAGATAAAGTTAATAAGGTAATTATTTATTATTTAATAAATAAGGATGATTCATTATTTAATTATTATTTAAAGGATATTAAATAATAATTAAAGGGAGATGAAGTGAATAAATTGATCATTTGTTATTTAATTAATATTATATAATAAATAAGGTTAGTTAATTAAGAAGTTATTATTTAATGATGTTCAATAATCATTAAAGGAAATGAGGATAATTAATTATTATTTAAATAATATTAAATAATAATTAAAGAAAAATAAGGTTAAAATGATAATTGCTTATGTAATGTTAAATAATAGGTAAAGTTAATTAAATTATTTATTTAATTAATTAATATTAAATAAATAATGTGAAGGAATTAAGGAAATGATAAAGTGATTAGACAATTTATATTTAATTGTTAAGTCTTTAAATATTACTAAATGAGTAAATTATTATTAAATATTTAATGATAATAGCAAATGATTAAAAATTATTAAATGATTAATAATATTGGTAATTGAGTGAATATTATTAAGCGCTTAATAATATTAGTAACCAATTAAGATGTTGTTTAATACTTAATAATGTTTGTAATTGAGTGAGGTATTATTAATGTATAATAATATTAGTCGATAATTAAAATATTCTCCAAGGGTGATAATATTATCATATAATTTATAAGTTAGTAAATAGGGAGTTATGTTTTGTCGAGTCAATTTATTTGAGAATGATAAATGAATCCCTATGTGCGTTACTAATTGAAAGATAATCATATTAGGTCTTTCAAAGGAGGTAATTGAATTGTGTAGGCATAAGTGAGAAAGCAATTCAGATAAGTTTTTTAGTACTATGTGTTATTCATGGAAACCTATTGCTATATGCATAAACTATGTGTGCACTTATTGTATGTGCTAACTGATTTTTAGATGCTCCTGTGTATAGTCATATAATGTTAATAGTTGATATATAATTAATGCTATGAGTTGAGATGTGTTTGTTAGTTCCCAATGACACGATAGATATCTAGAAAGGGGGGTTGAATAGATTCTTTTTTTTAAAAAAAGTTTCTTTTACTTTAAAGATCTTACGTTAATTAATTCTTAATCAATTAGTTTAACATAACGGAATACGATTTAGTTACCCTTTTCTTGATATGTTAAAGTAAGAATTCAACAAGCAATTATATGGCAGATATAGCAATTAAAAGACACAATAAGAAAGACTCCAGGTTTTAAGTGGTTCAGAGCTCACAAGACTCCTACTCCACTGTTCTGCTCTTCCAGCAACAAATCCACTAAGGATACTTTTACAATTTTAGAATCACTAAGATTCCTTCAAGACCAGCAGTCTTGGAACTCTAGTTCACTAAGAACTCTACAAGTCTAACAGACTTGGATACCCTAGTTCACAAAGAACTCTCCTGGAGTGATGTAGATTTGGATGTGCTACTAAGTTGCTTTTAGCATGAGTTTCTGAAGGACTTAGTAGCAATGCAAGCTTTCTTATCAGTTTGATCTTTTCAACTTCTTGCGTATATTCTTTTCTCGTGTAATTTGCTACTATATTCTTTTGTCGATCTTGGTATTTAAAAAGTGAGGGCTTCAGCTTTCTTCCCGTTGGAACATCTGCTCGAGCTTTTGTTTCTTTCCGTTACCTCACAGAGGGGAGCTTATGCATATTATATTAATATAGCTCATTAATGCTCTGATGAGATTTTATTTGATCTGACCTGTTAGTCCATAGAAATGTGTTTTCTTTTTCCTTGAGGACAGATATGGCAGCCGTAGGTTCCTACCAACTTTCATAGAGTCATTTGGTCCTTCCATACTATAGGACTAATAGGACACAGTCCTCTGACTTTACTTCCTCAAAAGTCTTCTTTCTGTTGCATAGTGCGCTTGGGTCAGTCCCCTGACTTTTCTGGCTTTGATCGATTTGCAGAAGCTTTTTGGTTACATTAATGCAGATTGAATTCTTGAACGAAATAGCTTCTGATCTGAGAGTCGTGATGTCTCTTGCCTTTTTGCTCAACGACCCTTTATGATCAACTCTACGAATATCCTTTCTATTGTGATTGTTCTATAATGGATCATCTCTTATTGTCATCGTAGAGTTTACTCTACTGTTAAACTGTTGAACGTAGAGTTCATTCTTCGGCTTCTTGCTTAGAACATAGTCTGTTGGTCGTAGAGTCTTCTTGGCCAAAATCGTAGAGTCCATTCTACGATTGGTTGTCTTGATCGTAGAGTCTGTTAATCCTAGAGTCTTCTTGACTGAAATCGTAGAGTCCATTCTACGATTAGATTACAACAAAAGATCAACCTAACAATTTTGATCTATTTAAATCTAAGTCTTAGTACAACATAAAAGACTTTATAAATTCATACATTTATATCAGGAGATCAACCTAACAGCTTTGATGTGACGCCCCGAGATCCCCACCTTCCTTAATTTTATCCATTCTATTCTGGATGACATAAACATGAACCTTAAACCACATTAACCGGGATCCCGTGCGTCAAAACTTAACCTTTAACCTTTAAAAGCATTTCAGTTGACCATAAATGTGGTCCAATTTTTTTTTTATTATTCTTTAAAACTTATTTTTCTTATCTGTCTCAAGATCGCAACGTTTAATTGCCCTTCATTAAACTTAGGTCGAACAATTACCAATTGTGACCGAGTCTATTACAATTTCTATAATCATATTTATTCATGATTTAACATACTCTTTAAATAAATTTCGCCATGAAGTATTCATACATGGCCCTGACTATACACATGTTCCTGTTCACAAATACCTTTTTACATTCATCTATATCATACATGTCCTTGTCTACTTATAACTGATCCATACATCAACTTGCTTACCTCATACCTGTATCATGCATAACCTGCTCCATACATATTTTCCATACATGTGAGTTCTAGTATATGTAGACCCAACTAACATCAGAATACATCAAGCTATAACCTTTACATCTTCTAACTAATAATACATCCATGCACATTCATTACTATGAATTTACAAATTATACACTTCTTTTTCAAATCTACGTTTAACATTTAAGACCACACTATTACATCACTTGCATTTATACCATTTACATATAACAACTTTGCCCGTGCTTATCCATGCATTCACTTTCCTTACCTTATCTTAACCGGAACATCGGCCTTCATGTACTTTACCTGAAAAGTTAGTTTATAGCAAGAATGAGCATCAAGCTTAGCAAGTAATTCAGCTAACACCTGTCATGCTCACAATCTATAATATGCGTTATGCATCTTTTACCTTAATATCCATGCTTAATGTCACGTAATTCATTTAGCACTTAATCACATAATTGCACGTAAGGCACATTCAACTCATATGCTATCACGTAGCTCACATAAAATATCTACTGTACTTAAGTCTGAAAAACTTGCATGTACACTTTTATTTAACTTAACATTTACCGTCTCGCTTGGCCTTGTCAATCATTTCTTGCCTCGGGTTGCTAGTCCGAACCTTATCTGTCAATTCATAACTTATACATCAATATTAGATCATAAAACTTAACAATCTTAGTCAAACTTAACTTATAATTACACAACCCATCGTCTCTAATCATTTCACATTTGATGTATTATACCTTACATAGGTTAATAATACATCCTAGTTCATTCCTGACCTTTTTTCATAACCTTTAGCATGCTTTAACTTAGCTTTAGGCATGTTACATTATGTCATTCATTATCTCATTATACCTTAAGATCCTTTACATAGTCCATTTTTATCAATCTAAGGTTTACATAACTTATCTCCATCATTTAGTATCAAAACATTTCATTTTGGGTCCAAAATATCATTTTTTTAAAGTCTGCTACACACGGCCCCAACCGTCTTTTGGCCTAGAAATCCGTGGCCCCAGCCAAAACCTCTCAGCCAAACATGGCCCCGGCCACGGTTCCAAAATCTGAAATTTTGATTTTCTCTCCTGCTTTGCTGATTTTTAATTCTTTAACCATACATCCAATTGACACCAAATTTGGTACACATGTAGACCTCATATCATAGTATTTTATAAAATTTTCATTTGCCTCATTTGGCTCCTCAAAATCATAGATACACTAGCCCATAGGAGGGCTGTTCACAAAATTTCCAGACTTAGAAATTTTTTGAACTTCCAAAATTCAACTTTTGCAACTTTGTGACTTTTGGCCATAAGCTTTAAAACTTCATTATAACACTTGACATAGTTCATATAACTTATATATGACATGTCCAAACTTTCAAAACCATAAAACTTCGCACGAGGCGATAATTGTCCGTTAAAATCCATTTTGAATCGAAACGATCGATTTCGGTCGTTCGAATCGTCTTTTCGTTCAAATTCCTATCTGTTGGTTACCAAATCAACCTAAACATATGTAATAACATAAACATGAGTCGTTTGACTCTATTTCACCTTTAAATTTTCAAAATTGCCAAAAATCACATCTTTGGTTGTATTTTCATCCAATTTCAAAACTTTTCATTTTCAATGCTTAAACTCAATTTCGATCCTTAACTCCATTTTTGGTACCACTTACTTCCAACACCTCTTTTAACACACATAGCACATATATAACTTGTACGAGCCTTCAAAACATTTATAACTTTTCATTTGAAATCTTTTTTTCCAAAATAACTAATTTTAGGCGTCGGCGAACGTGTTTTAAAATGTTTAAAATCCTCAATTGTCGCCATAGACGCCAAATAACTTCCAAAACATTTCAAACATGTATATTAACATCAAACTTAGCTTTTTGGCCTCATTTGATCATCAATTACACAAAATGACCAAAATTACACATTAATAGCACTTTGTCAACTTTACTTATTTTCATCCTTAAACCAATCTTCAATCTTTGGACTCTATGCTTCACATAGGTTATCACGTACTCAATTAACGACTTTATAAGTCCACATAACTTCTATATGCACGTACTAATGCACTTTACAGATTAAAACATAATCTATACAAAAAGTATAGCCTAATATTGTAATTTCTTTACATAAATCATACCTTTTAACCTTTAATGCATCTTTTATGCTTTCTAACATGAAATCTTCCTTGAATCAAACATATTCAACCTCTCTAACTATGTTTTCATCAAATCTAACAATATTTAACACATGATCATGCCTTAAATCATGATTTCTAGCTTAATTTCATGCATGAATAGTGCACCACATTTGTAACACCACTTTCAAGCCTAGGGTTTCTTTAAATCTCAACATAAAACACATAAAACTCACGTAACCTTCACTTTTAACCATGAATACTTGCATGGCTTCACATATTTTTGAATTTAATCACATAAACTTCAAGTTTTAAAACAAGAACAAGATTATACCTTCTTATAGCTCTTCCTTTTCCTTACTATGAAGCTTGCTAGTGCTAGATGTGACACCCCCAAATTTAGGCACACACAGCCCAAACTTGAGTTGTCAAAAGACTACAACAAAAATTATTACAAAGTAGAGCAACGTTCAACATTACAGCGTATAATAATACATAACTAAGTCTTCACTATTATTGTCACACTATTTTACAACACGTGATGACTATGGTAGCTATCCCTCAGACTCTCACTCCATTCCCCGGCTAGACCCAGCTACATTCTCATCTCCTGTTGAAAAACAATGGAACAAAAGAAAGGGTGAGCTCAAATATCCCAGTAAGAAATATCACGACTAAGGTAATGACGAATAATTTATCATTAGCCTTCAACAGTTGAGTTCTTGATAGAATACAATAGACTACAAGGTTTATATCAAAAACTGTAGTTAAATTCCTGAACAATGTTCAGATCAATAATAGCAGCGGAATGAGCAAACTGTTAGAAGAATAATGCAGACTATAATGTCCACTCGCTTCTCTTTTTGGTAAAAATATCATCAACTTTTATCGTCTGAAATACCATTAGTCAAGATAATACAAATTCACAGTTTCTGGTCATAATCATGCAGATCAACAATTCATCTTTGCACTACGGGCCAAAGATATTCAGTATAACACCAACGGTCATGATTATACCAGATTCAGCCTTTGGTCATAATCATACCAAACAACAGTTCATCTATGCACTACGGGCCAAAGAGAACTTTCACCACGTGCCATAAAAGACACCGAACAGATGTATCGCCTTTAACCTAGTATATCGCCTTTAACCTATCATCTGTTCAACAATTATATCACATATGTGCCCCCGACCACAGATATTCACAACAGCTTGATTCTTGATGATTAATATAAATAACAGTGATACAAATGATGAACAGAAGAAACAGGATAAACAATAAGTATCAGAAGTCTACTTTGTGCAGATTCAAATAATGTCCAAATTGTCAACATGATGTGGAGTGAAATTTAAAAATGATATTCAAGATCTACAGTTCAGAATAACGGTTACAGTTCAATAGAAAGGTCCAGAAAATAGGAAGGTTCGGTTGAAATAATGAAGTTCAACTATTATGGAACATATAATATTTTCAGGAATTATAGAAGCAATAGTTCCATAATAAGTTTCGATTTAGGAGTATGAAAGAAAATAATATTCCTTACTGTAGCAGGTTTGATTAACAAAAGGTGAAGGAAATTAATATCCCTTACCATACTAAGTTTGAATAATGGAAGATGAAAAAGATGGTATCCCTTATGAGTATAAAGGAAAATAATATCACTTACGAATATGAAAGAAAATGATATTACAAACGAATATGGAATAAAAGTGTCATGTGATAATTCGTGTAGACAAATTATTTCCACACGAGACAAATAAAAAGGGTTATTCACCAACAGGCGGTAATCCGCGTCGTAAGGTTATTCTCAGAGATTAATAAGGAATGAATAGAAAAGGTTATTCACCAACAGGCGGTAATCCGCGCCGTAAGGTTATTCCCACAATTTAATACATGAAAATAAATGGCACAAGAAAGAAACGATATTATTTTCGAGAATCAAAGAATGATAATCCCTTCCAGTAAGAAAGAAAATAATATACATTTATGGTGATGAAAAGAATGATACCCCTTACCGTAGTAAGTTAGAATATGAAAGAAGATGATATTCCTTACTACAGTAAATTTAAGAGTTTGAAATGAATGGTATTCCTTACCGTAATAAATTTAAGAGTGTGAAAAGAATAATATTCCTTACCATAGTAAGTTTAAATAATAGAATATGGAAAAAAGACGATATTCCTTACCTTAACACGTGACTGGATATTGATTTAAATGAGGTTGATCAACCTATATATTTATAATAAAATTAGTAATTACCACATATAAATTTCAAAGTGTATGATAACTCGTATAATATGAACTATCAAAAGTATATATATTTAACATAATTTTTGTAGTATAATATAATTACTTTAAAATAGTTTTTAAAATAATATTTCAAAATAAATCTTCCAAAGAAAGCTTTTAAAATTGAATCTTCTCAAAGAAGAGTCTTCTAAGGGAAGATTTGTGAATACCGTGAAAAATAGGAATTTATGAAATTGTTACTATTTAATAGAAGACTTACTTGAAAAATTTCTGCACTCCTTTTGACTTTCAAACACTCAAAATAATCTTACTATTCTCAGAGAAAACTCATAAAATTCTTATAGAAAAATTTTATGTTTTAAGTGTGATTTTTCTATTCAGCTCAGCAAGCTATTTATAGGAGAAATAAGGGCACTATGCGCGGTAGGTGAGCATTGGCAGTGCAGCAGCCTCGTGCGTTTTTTTTTCTTCTTCTGCGTAAAATTTCTCCAATTTCAAGCTTCACCAACCATGTGGGCCCCACCAATGGGTCCACATGTTTTTTTACTATTCACTTACTATTCACTTACTATTTCAAATAGTAAAATTAATTAATTTTTTATTTATTTATTTATTTATTTATTTATTCTTCCTGTGGGTCCAACTTATAAAATAAAATAATGCTACAATAATAATTCAACAATAATGTAATAAACACGTTACAGGTTATTATTAATTTAATAATATAAATTACAGTATATTTGCTACTGTGACAATTATTAGGTTCAATAATTTTAAAAATAGTGCCGCAACAATTATTGACTCAATGATATAAAATACAGTGTAATGACAATTATTGAATCAATGCAAAATACTGTGTAACAACAATTATTGAATTGATAACATAAAATATTATGCAGTGACAATTATTGATGAAATGATGCGCAACAGTTACGGTGTCAATTATCAGACCAATAATATGAGACACTGTGCAATACCGTGTGCTACAGAAAAATATATGCTACTATTCTTTTATCACCGGTATTTTAACAGTTAACACCGTTGACTATTTTTATTTAAAAAGGTTACTTCTGTCGTTTTCTATATCCGGCAAATATTCCGTTGTGGGGTCCACCAATAATTAGTTATTTCGGCGCCGTCGTACGGCCCGAATATTCCCCGACAAAACGAATATTGTCCGACAAAATAAAATTTGCACATAACATCCTTAACTTTCAATTTCGTCAATTTAACCACTTACTGTTTCAGGAAAAATATATATGAAGAAAAATTAAATTTTGTATTTCATAAAATTCGGGGTCTTACACTAGACTCTTTACTTTAAAGATGATTTTCACTTGGTTTGAACTCTTTCTCATGAATTCTCCAAGATTTCCTTGCAAACCCTAACTTTACTCTATTTTCTCTCACTTGCTAGCCACTTTCGAATGAAACAAGAGGAACAAAGCTGATAATATAAAACATATGCATATATAAGCAATATATATATCCTCCAACACTTAACCAATACTTGGTTAATTTAACCCTTGCATGATTAGGGTACATAGGTCATTTCCCATTACTAGTTAAGGACATATTAGTCAATAAATCCTTCTAGGACACATTGGTCATTTCTCAAATTATTAAGGGCAACATTGCCTTTTCTCCAAAAATCTAGAGAATTAAATCCCATATAATTCATACATGCTCATTTTTCATCCAAATCAATTCCTTTTTTATCCAAACTTGTTCTATCATGCTTAAATTTTATTCCATCATCAACTAGTCCACACTTGGCTTGTCCCAATTTACTTGTCACACTTTAAAATATGAATTTCATTAATTAATATAATAATTCACAATAGTTTACCAATTTACACATCATCACCGTTTTTAACTTTCTACGGACCTTTTTTGGTTCCACTTCAATAAATTTCAATTAACAATATTTCAAATAGCCAACACTCTTACTTCTTCCATAAACCGCTTCCTCGAGAAGCGAATCTCATCCAGATTACCAAAATCCATCATCATTGTCCTTTAAAGTTCATAATGTCATCATTTCGACTTTAATGTCCATTGACTTATTTACTTCATACACATGCTAATTCTCAACATTTTTGGAACCTACGTTCCTATACTCATATTTAAGAGTATTACCTTTTTGCTTTTACATATCATATCACGATTATCTTATTTCCATAATTTAATATCCATTTCCTTAACAAATCCACATATTCATATATCAACACTTAATATTCCATTATTTTCTAAACTTTAAATTCTTCTAGCTTTACCAATTTAAATACATACATATACACATAATATCCATATACACAACATCAATCTATTACTTGGTGACACCTAACATCGTGTCTTACGATAAATCCTTTCAAATTGTCTTAATGTAGACATTACCGTCCATCATTCATCTTTATTATAATTCATTAGCTGACATATCACTAATACACTTTATATAGCTAACTGATCCATAATAGATCTATAAATCCACATTTACACTTAAAGTCCTTCAATACCATTTCAACCACACAGGTCATTATAACATATTAATCACATAATAATTTGCATTTAATCATTCCTTAATACATTTGTCATTCAACACTAGATTTTGACTAATAATCTTTACTTAATTAACCATAATCCTCATTTAAAATTCTTGTTAAATCTTGGGGTGTCACATTTGATCTTATCTAACACATCCCTTGTACATTATTTCTTATCATCAAATTTAATCATTCAATGTTCAACAATCTCCCCCTATTTTATGATGACAACATAAATAGCAGATAGTGATTTGAACACATTAAATAGGCAAAATGCATATGAATAATTGAATGCATAATCATATAGTGAGCAGCTGTATTTTCTAGTGACAATTGAGTAAAAAAATAACTTATCTCCTTCTACTAGGAGGTCTTCTTCTTTCTTCTTCCCTCTGCCTGAAGAGTACTCTCATTTCTTCTTCTGCTTTTCTCAGTTCTTCTTCCCTCAGCAAAGCTTCTTCTTCTTTAATTTGGAACCATTCTTGTGAGCTAGATGGCCTCACAGTTAAGGAAGAAGGTCTTGCTGTCTCATCCTGTCTGGGATGAGATGGTACTGCTTCGAATCTAGGAGGATGAGATGGTACTGCTTCGAATCTAGGAGGATGTATTGATGTTTGAACCATCCTCACCCGTTGAGGTGCTCTTCCTCTTCTGCTGTAGTCTGAGCTCGTTCTCGTTTGTTCTGTTGTGCTCAGTTTCTTCTCCCCCTTGTTGGCATCATTAATGGTCGCTACCTGTTCTGAAAGCTACTGTATGCCCTGAATAATTTCTTGAAGTTGAGTCTTAGTGGCAGCAACATCATCTTGGTGTGCTTGGAGTCGTTCATCAACCATTATTTGTTTTTGCTCCACCAATGACAAAGTGTCATTCGATCGATGTTCTTGTTCTGTGAGAGAGTTCTTCAAGGCAATGATCTCATTACTAAGGAGAGTGATAGATTTGTCATTGGTTTCTTGAAGAACGACGACGACCTTCTGATGTTTGTTTAAGGCTTCCAGAAATATTTTATCCCTTTCTTGTAGATTTTCAGAGACTGCTGTCGTTAACTGCTTTAACCTTGTGGAGAATTATTTATTCAAGTTGTTAGAGAGATCGTTGGCAACATCAATAACATCGTCCATTCTTCATTGAATGTTGTGGGACTTAGATGCCAGATCTTTCTGTATCTCTGTATGGATATGGCTTGTCAAGTCAGTTAGGCCCTCAGTTGTAGGAAGTCGAGATACATTGTCCAGAATTTCCTGGAGGAGTTGAGATGGTTGTCCCTGGTCAGTCGTAGAACTTGGAATGTGGAAGTATTTGTGACCAGAGGTGGAGGGAATATCCTCGTAGGTTAAGAGAAGTCTTGAAGATGGAACAGGAGGCATTGTTTGCTGAGTAGGCAGAATTTCGGGAGAGTCTGGAGAACACTCTACGTTTTGATCATTGAGGCTTTCTTGACCAACAGTCGTAGAGGGCGGGGACTCTACGATCGGGGAAGTGCTGATCGTAGAGCTTGATGCAGAGTTGGCATTTGAAGACTCCTCAAATTTATTGAACATTCGTGAAGGTGTATGAATTTGAATGAGGGCTAGAGGAATAAAATTTACCTTTTGCCCTAAAGAATGTGAAAAGGGACTGCATGAAATGAGCTTCTGGGCAAAAAATAGATTCTGAGGATAGCCTTGAGCAATAGTTACCACATTTGGGTATGCTTTGAAGGTCCAGAAGACCTGATTCCACGCATTGTGCACCAGAGCTCGGTGGAATGGCATCAGTGGCAAGAATTTCAACAGGCAGTTGTAGTTAAGGTGTCTTTGCTCATTTCTTCCGACGACCACTATTTCGATGTCATCCTCTTCATCATTATTCATTGTGGCTGAAGGGATTGAAGTTATTTCGATGTTAATCAAAGCTTGCCTCAAGCTAATATTAGCAAACAATATTCAAGAATCACTTGTGATGTGTAACGACCCGAAACTCGACCCATATTCTTACCTTAAATTTCATGTTTATTAACATTATCTTCCTTACGTCCAAATTTCGGTCCGTTAATAAATCTTTAATCATCTTAATTGATCCATTAGCTGATTTCAAAATCATCAATTACTAAATTTTCGATATAAATTTTTCTTTTTCTCAATCATATCATTGTATTAAAATATTTTGGATATTTAAAATCTTGACATTTTGATCCTGGTCCCTAGATTGCAACCTTAACTTTTTCTTTCTATACTATTATCGTAAAGCTCGGCATTCAAATTTTAATATTGTTCATATTCATACAATTTTTTTTGTTTCATAATTCGTAATTCATAATAATCTCTATCCTGACTATCATCTTGAACAATCACAATCCATAATTTAACATTATTCGTTCTATCCAGATTCAACATATATGTACATACAAAATAGTCATGTAACATTGACAAATTATCCACACTGAATGAAAAATATAACAATAACGTTTCCAACCTTCTAGCCAACTCATCTATAATTTAATCTGATATTCTTGAAATTAATTTCTTTACTGCAAAAACGTTTATTAAGCAAGTAATGAGCACAACGGCTCAGCAAGTTCAACAGTTTATGCTTCACATAGCACATACCTTAACATGCTCGGTGTGTGTCATACATCATGTGCTTGTGCTTCTACCATAATAATATATCTCATATATATTCATATCGTTGCACAAAGTACACATTGTGGTCATATTAATCACGTATCACATAGCACATAATTTTTATGCAATTAAAACAAGAATTACATATCATAACAGTCCAACATTTAACATAAAAGGGACTGAAGAACTTGTTTGTACGTCCAATTACTTAATTAATAGCTCAAACCCTTTACTCGATCAACCTATGATCATAAAATAATCAAATAGTAATTATTCATCTCTTTATGACATTAATTTAATTAATTAATATCATCTATAATGTAATTAACCCTACTCGACGATTTATTTTAGGGTACTGGGTCAATTATTAACTTATCTGGTTAATTATATTAACCTCGTCCCTTAATATCTTAATTTAACTTAATATAAAATACCTTCATTGCGGACAACCCGGACCATTGGATAAACTTTAGCATATTTGGTTGTCCGAAAATTTTATTTAACCATTTTCTAAATTTTAAACTCATTAGATTAATATTTAAAATATTTAAATATTAATTCTCAATATTTAATATTTTTACAAAAAATATTAAATTTAATGCTCAAACATCATTTCTATATTTTTAGTATTTTTCTATAATTTTCTGAAATTTTTAAACAATTTTTAAACATTTATTTCAATTAAAAACATGTTCTGGGGGCATTTTGGTAATTTCCCGAAGCTTTAGGACACAACCGGTATTTTTCAGAAAGTCCAGGGGCATTTCCGTAATTTTCGCGGTCAAAGGACATGTTGGGTATTCCGTAAAAGACCAGGGGCACACTGGTAATTTTCAGCCGTGCCGGTCGCCCGCGCAATGCACGGCGATTCTGTCGACGCCCAAAACGACGTCGTTTCCCAGCCGTTTCCAGAAATTTTCTCCGTGCAATGCGCGGACAGTCCCTGAATTCCTGGTTCTTCTCCTTCGCAACAGTAGGCCACCTTTCTCAAAACATCACAATTTTTGCTATTTTTTTTCATAAAATAATTACACCAAAAACCACACAATTCATAAATATATATCCAAAAATTATTTGAAATAATTTTCTTAATTATTTACAAATTTTCTACAAATTATTTTATCACCCATAATTATAAAATAAATTACTTTTTATACCTTTCAAAGCCTTAAAAACTTTCTTGGAGACTTGTTCTTCCTCCTCTTTGGTGGTAGCTACGGTATCCGGTGGTGGAGAGTGACGGTGATGGGTGGGAGGAGAAGGAGCAAGAGAGACTTGGTTTTTGCTTTTTCTTTTTCTTTCTTTGTTTGCTTTCTTTCCTCCTTTTTCTTTCTTTTGCTTTTTCCTTTATAATACTCCTACCAATTGCTTAAAAAAAAAAAATCTCCACCAACTTATTCACGTAAAACCGACTTAACAACTTCTGGATTTTTCCAAAATCAAGCATACAATTTTTATTTTAATACATTACGTAGTTAATTCGTATAATAAATATTTTATATAATATATATATAAAATATTTATTTTAATTCACCAAAAATCATAATATGATTTATCAATAATATTTAGACCCTTTTTGGGTACTTTTTTTGACAAATTTTGTACACGCATAATGACATGCATGTAATTATTTGAGGTAATTAATACCTCCAAAAATCATAAAATAAATCATATAGCTTATAAAAATTATTTTTCGTAATTTTTCACTTCGTTACTTGAACAACATGCTACATTAACATGTTCACATTTCTGAAATATTATTTTTCATAAAAGTCATAATAATTCCATTATACATAAATAAAATTTTTAATAACCTAAAACATTCATTTTTCTTATTTATTATTTAATTTCTTTAATATTTACAATAATTTCTTTATATATATAAATTATATATAATTTAATATTATATAATTTATATATTTACATTCTCCTTTCTTAAATAATTTCTTAATTTCCTCCAACCTTATTCCATTTAATCACCTTATATAAATTACATAATTATTCTTATATAATTTATATAATTATTATTTTCTTCATACCTTATTTTACTTTTCCTTATATAAATTATATAATTTATATAATTACCTTTCCTTCTCAATTAATTTCTAAACTTCTTCCAAAATTCTTGATAAAATCTAAAATCAATAATTAAAATTTTATTAACTTCCCCATTCGCTTTTCATTTAAAATTGGAATAATTTAATTATTAATTCCTTAATCTCCATAATTAATAATATTTATAATTATCACTCAAACATATACATTTATATATATATAAATGTATATATATACATATCTAATTTCATATATTTCACACTACCACATACCTTCCATTAAATCATAATTTCTGCATTTCCATAACAATTTAATTGTACAATTTATTGTACATTTACCTGAAATTTTCTTATTATTAATAAATTGTTTAAAGACAATTTATTTACTTTTCAATTACTTAATTTCAATACCATTTATCATAATCTCTGTACATATTTACTTTACTAATTAAATCTCATCATATACCTTAGTCACATAAAATAATAATTAATTTGAACAATCTTGATAATTTAATCAATTAAATTTTCGTTTGATATTATTAAAGAAATTCTGAAAATTCGGATCCTCACATGATGAATCATTGGCTGATTCTTTTTTATGGAGTTCAATGGTTACTGGTTATGTTCAAAATGGTAAGCTGCAAGATGCTCTTAAAATATTTAGCACAATGGTATCTAATAGAGTTGAGGTGGACAAATTCACCCTCACAGGTATTGTTTCTGCATGTGGTAATGCTGGGCTTTTAGAGCTTGGCCAGCTTATCCTTGCCCACATTATGAAAACTGGACAACATCCAGATGTTTTCTTGAGTTCATCACTGATCGACATGTACGCCAAGTGTGGAAGATTAGATGATGCTTGGTCAATTTTTAGACAAACTAATGACCGGAATATTGTGTTATGGACTTCAATGATATCTAGTTATGCCTTAAATGGGCACGGGAGGGAGGCTATACAGCTTTTTGACCGGATGAGAAGTGACGGTATGAAGCCAAACGAAGTCAGCTTTGTAGGATTTTTAACTGCATGTAGTCATGCAGGTTTTTTAAATGAAGGCATCAACTATTTTAAGCTGGTGAAAGAAGTATATGGCATAAATCCTCAAATTGAACATTTCACTTGTATGGTAGATCTATTTGGACGAGCTGGCCGCTTGGATGAGATAAAGGATTTTATTCATAAGAACAATATCTCCCATCTGGCTCCAGTTTGGAGAGCATTCTTGTCATCTTGCAGAATTCACAAAAATATAAAAATGGCGAGGTGGGTTTCTGCAAAACTTCTTGAACTTGAACCGTTAACAGCTGACCTTATGTTTCATTATCAAACATGTGTGCTACTGACACAGATGGGATGAGGCAGCTAATGTGAACTTGAACCGTTAACAGCTGACCTTATGTTTCATTATCAAACATGTGTGCTGCTGACACAGATGGGATGAGGCAGCTAATGTGAGGTTTAATGCAAGCAAGGGGAGTTAAGAAGGACCCTGGCCAATCTTGAATTTCAAGTTGAATTAGCAAGTCCATGTACAGTTTCCAGAAGAAGCTGAAAATTTTTCTTGCTTGGGCAACCTAATCAGAAGAAATTGAGTATTCAACTATTGTGAATCTGGTAATGCAAGGTGTAGAAGAACAAAACGAAATACTTCTTGGTATCACAGTGAGAAACTTGCAAATGGTTTATGGTCTCATGAACACGAACTAGTCTTGGAACACCAATTGGAATTATGATAAATCTGTGAGTTGAAACAACTGTCATAACTTCATCAAATATACTTCTTGCCTTTTTAATAGGGAAATTGTATTTAAAGGGTATATTAGTCCTCATAATGGTCTTTTGTACATTATATTAGAAACTTTAGTTGACATTAGCTGTTCAAATCACATTAGGGCAGTGAGTGTTACATTTTATTGATTGGAAGGGTATTGATTGTTATTTCATTTTAATTAGAGGAGATATAAGTATTATTATGATCATATGTAGGTATGTCACTGTATTTTACTTATAAATTTATTATTATGCTATATCTTTTTGATAATTTACAATACTCTAATAGCCAAAATTATATGAATTTGCATCAATTTTGATTCAAAAAATTTTCAAATTAAGTAAATAATTTTAAAATTCCAAGTAGGCTTCTTTTCAATGGAAGGAATATTAGGTAAAATATTAATATATTTTAAGTACAAAATGATTAAGTTAATTCTATTTGATTCCACTTATTTTTAAAAGCTTTAAGCTTTTTTAAGTAAAAAAATTGAATTTTCTGCTTATTTTAGAAGTAATCTCTTCTTTTGGAGGATTCTTATCTTTGCATTTAGCTACTTTTTGTTTTATACTCTCTCCGCTTTAAAATTAAAAATATAATTTAATTTTTATAATCAAACAACAATATATTAAATTTTAAAATTAATATGATTCATAAAAATTTAAAATAAAATAAATTTTATGATTAATAATTTTTGTTATATATTATACAATTATAATAGTTATATTAACTAAAATTAAATAAATTTATATCAATTTTAAATTTAATATATCATTGTTTAAGTTCAAAACTTAAAATTATATCTCTAATTTTGAAATGAAAAGAGTCTTACGGAGTCTACGTCCCACATCAAAATTATCTTTTTGAAGCTTTTCGTCATCGGATACACACTATATTCGTCATGCTTATCCTTATTTATCTAAGCTAATAAATTCCTTAATAAATATTTTCTCATCATTTCATTTTCATTGTTCAATATAATTGTTACGAGCTCATGTTTATACGGTTCTACCCGTCGTTTCATTTTTCACCGTCAATTTATATTATTCTTACTCACTCATGCAGTGATCGTGAAAGCTTTCTATCATCGTGTACTTGTGTTATTTCCAAAGGGCACAAAGACATCTCCAAAGGAGATTAAATAATATTTTTTTTAATTTTAAATTAAAATTATTTATCAAATAATTAATTATATAACTTATTTAAATTATGCACAATAGAATATTGTGTTTTATAAAAATCCTTTAAAAATTAATTAGAGATCTTAATTCTAAATTTAATGATAAAGAGTTTGAAAACAAGTCTTAGTTGATATTACAGTTTATATTTTTAAGAGGTTCGGAGTCTAAAATACTTCTAGTCATCTCTTCCACTCTGAGAGAATGGATAATCCACTGAGAATGATGGTCAATAAGACCAGGTTCACTAACAACCAATTACAACTCTGAATAACTAAAAAACAGACAAGAAACTAAGTCTTGATAAGTCATTAAGACTTGAATAAGTCACTAAAACTTAACCTCACTAAGAGAATTGATTAACAAAAAATCAAGCAAGTTACTAAAATTTGTCTTACAAAGATCACTAATATCTATTTGTTGTTTGAGGTGCTACTAAGTGTCATTAAGCTTTTCACTAAAAGACTTGGCAGTTTTGATCGATTTCTCTAAAATGTAGAATAGCTTTGGATCGTATGGTAGGTTTTGAGCTCTCAGACTTGTATGCTTTAATGCTTGAATGCTTGAATCTTTTCGATCGATTGATATCTTTTCTGAAGTTAGAAGTAGCAATCTATTTATAGATTTTTTCTTGGAAAAATGCACGTTGGAAGTTACTATTGCTCCCACTTGTCTAGCTGATAAAGAGGTCTTCTGACTTCGACTGGTAGACTGTTGTAGCCGCCTTATATTTGTCAATTGCGTCAGGCCACTGTGTGAGTATTGTGGCAGACTTGTCTCTGAATTTTACCAAATGTAGTCATTTAGCTAAAGGACATCTCCTTTCTGTCAACACACTTGAGTATATTCAAGATGGATTGGTGTATTGAGGAAACTTCTGATCCTCTTTTTGCAGAACGACCACTGACAAGTTAGGAGTTGCACACTACGATTCTTGTTGTCTTCGGATCGTAGAGTCAATCCTTAAATAGTTCATGCTACGCTTATGGTGACTTTGCATTTTGGTTCTACGTTCGGAGTCGTTATGTGATCTTGGAGTTTCTTCACGCACTCTGTGATTTGATGTCACTCTACAATCTTATGTCACTATATAATCTTATTACTAAACTTCACTCTGCGATCTTAGAGTTTCTTTACTTTATGCTCGACGACTCTGCCAGACTTCCTTAGTTTACTTTGCGAACTCAGATAAACTAAGTTCTCTACTTTACGATCTTAAACTGTCTAATCTATTACAAGTCCTAACTCTACGAAATGGATCAACCTAACAAGTTTGATCCCTAAGTCTTTTTACTATAATTTTCATATAAGGACTTTATAATATTACTTATTTTTTTGATAAATATACATTAAGCTTAAGTCATCATTAAATTAAAAACGTAAATACATTAACAATCTCCTCCTATTTGATGATGACAAAACAAGTATATTTTAATAATCATCAATTAACTCTAATGTAGACAATACATAATTTAAATATGAACTTATACAGTGAAAAGTTGTATTGTCTACAAGAATCATGAATTTTATTGATGAAAGAGTTTATTTTACAGAAGAATAAAGAATAATTTTTTATTTACAAGTATTAAAAAAACTTATCTTCTGCTAGGTTTGGATCAACTTCCGGAAGGGGGATGTCTATTTTATTTAGCAACTCTCCTATTGTAGTGTCTCTTACCTTCCTCCTCTCTCTGCTTCATCTGTTCATACGTTTATGGTGGTCCGAGAGGAGGAATTCCTCACTATTTCCTTGCAATATGCACCACTTGAAGATTCTTGTTGACGTACCTCTGGTCATTTATTGTTGGGGCCCTTCTGCCAGTATAGGAGACTTCACTTGACGATCCAGGATATTGGACAAAAGGTCGAGCTAGCGGAATGGCTTGAACGATAATAGGAGGAGAAGCCCTTGATTATTGAACTCTACGATTTTGGCTTTTCTCCCCCTTTTTAGCAGCATCACCCCAAATTTTAGCAACTTCTTCTGTCAACTCCTTAATGGTGTGCAACATTGATTCCACTTGTTATCGTGTGATGGTGACTTCCCTTTGAAGATTTTCATGTTATCTATCTACCCTTTGCCATTCATCGTCACTATATCCATAGCATCATTAGTTTTCTTAAGAGAGTCATAAACGACTTCTTTAAGATTTAGACTGTTCTTGCTCATGTTAAAAACTTTATTGGTGAGAGCCTTGATAGATTTGGTATTTGAGGCTTGAAGCATCTCCAAAACTCCTTGATGTTTTTTGAATGGATCGTGGTATAGAGCATCTTTCTTATGTATGTTGGTCATCACATCATCAAGTATTTCCTTTAGGCGCTCGGTAAATAGTTCTGTCATTTGTGTATGAATTTTAGCAACTTCCTTGGCGACGTAAATGAGACTTTTCTTTACCCCTTCTGCAGTGTTATAAAAACCCGAACTACATTCTCAGACAACATTATTCAGTATGTGTTGGAATTGAATTTTGGAGGGGATGAATGACACTTGTTAGATCAATTTATTGAGGGCAATTTCTATATGGGTTGTATCTTTAGTGTTGATTCTTTCAAAAAATGAATCAACATTGGGCTGTATAAGGTCAGTGTATATATTTGTGTTTGGGTTAAAAGTGGAAGGTTTATATGTATGGATTTAAGTAGTTGGAGGTTGGTTAATATTTATAGGTTCTAGTTCTAGGATAGGACACTCTACGATTGGAGAGTTAGGGGACTTTACGATTAAAGAGTGAACATGTGAGAATGATTATATCGGTAAGTTATGTGCATTTGGCTCAATCGTAGAGTTTTAGGACTCTACGACTGTGGGGTTAAAAGTGTTTGGTTTATTTACAAGATGTTGGGAAAGTATAGAGGGGTTTATATATGCATACCTCTAGAAAAGAGCTAGTCGAGAGATCAGCTTCACTCCCATCAGTGATTTTTGGTTTGAGAAGGGTAGTTTTGGGCAACTAAGATGATGTCTGTGACATGTTTTAATGCCCAGGTGATCTAGTTGAAATCTTCATAGGATAGGGCATGAAGATGATGAAGCACATGAAGTAGTTGATAGAGTGAATCGTTTATTCTACGTTCCTGACTTACTATAACTTCAGCCCTATTTAGGCTTGATGCTTCTTCAGCAGGACCCTACCCCTCAACCAAGTTCTCCCCCTCAGCGGTTGACGCGACTTCAATGGGTTTAGGCATATATGTTGTCCTCATCATCTCTGTATCTTTATTTGGCTCTGGCGTTGTAGCCATCCCATTTATCTCCTCATCTTGCAATGGCTCAGGCATTTCAACCGTCCTAACCATCTCATCATCTTCGAATGCCAGCTCTACGATTGGGAGAGGAAGTTAGTCTTTAGAGAATTATTCTTTGTCTTTAATGGTTACAAGTTTTCTTTTCCTCCCCTTAAACATCCTTGAGCTTTGCCTTTCTGACCATTCTTGATCAGTTGTTTCATTGAGTTTGGCCTGCTCCGCCAACCATTCTTGAGTACTCTGAGCTTCTTGAGAGACAGGATGAGGTTGAGATGTAGCCTTCCTCAACCTCTTCGATCTCCATGTAAGGTTTCCTTGCTCCTGTTCTCGTGGTTTATCCTTCCCTTCCTGTGCAACTAAAGCTACCGGAGAGTTTCTGGGATCCTCGACATGCACCTTGGCCTTCCCTTTTCTCCTTTTTAGCTTTAGAGTGTCAACTGTTGAGGCCAGGGCATTTATAGGTTTGGGAGTAACAGACCCTTGTGACTCGTCGTCTTCTTCCAAAACAATCTGCTTCCTCTTCTCTGAAGCTTTAATCAACTTTTGAACCTCTGTGATGGTCCTTTCACTTTCTACAGATTGTTTGGATCTTAAAATTTCAACTAGATTTGTTTTCTAGTTTTTAAAGAGCTTCGACGTGATGCGCTTGTTCACATTTAGGGGCTCTCTGTCCTTCTCCCATATGTGATTTCTTAGCTTCTTTTTTAGGATGATGCTCAAAAACATCCCGTAGTATATCTTTAGGAAGGGCTTCCCATCCTTCTTTCTTTTTTCTGAATTCGTGAACCATTTGGCTATCCAGCTGTAGATAATTCACCTTCAGCTTTAGAGTGATTATGGTCATGATCTGGAATTACAGCTCACTGACAGCATCATATGCTAAATCTTAGTACAAGATGCACTTCCCTATGATATCAACCATAAATTCAAACTCTAGATAGAAGTCCTTCTTCTTCATTCCCTTTGTTGTAGGATTCTTCTTCTAGTGGTCCACTGCTAGAAGACCAGTCTCAGTATTGATTGCTTTAAATCTAGTTTCACCTTCAAAGTGGAACCCTAGGTAGTAGTTGACTTCCTTAAGGTCTAGGACCAATGATTTCCCCATTAGTTTCAACTTGATTCCTCCTTCAGACACCTCCCTTTCAGATAGAATTTCTGAACCCACTTAGTGTATATCATAGTGTCTTCACCAGTATGTATGCAAAACCTACAACGTCCTTGACCAAATGTAGGATGTTATCAAATTTGGTAGCAACACCCTCAAATTTGTCGAAGTAGAGTTAGTTTTTAAAGACAAGTTGGTTGGAAGACATGATTTCTTTCTTTGTTTTGAACTGAAACTCAAGTCAATCAAGTGAGATGGAAGTTTTAAAAATTAAAGTTCGAAAGTTTGAGAGAGAGGGAAAGTTAGATTGAAAAAATGGTAAAGTGAATTTGAAAAGATAAAATTTTGAAATATAAAACACTTGTCTCTTTTTCTGCTCAATGGGACACGTGATTCACTCTTATTCAGTTGCATGTCAGCTGAGACGGCTGCTTACAGCAATCTACAGTTACTTTTGACCCTTTGTCTGACTTTAACACACTTCTATCCGTTCGTGTTTACCACTCACCTATTTAACTTTTGACCTTACTAAATGATAACCTTTTAATTTCGTAGAGTGGAATATAAGCTTTAATCTTTCGTACAGTAGCCCTTCATATAGTATTCACTCTACGATCCACTTAACTTTACAATGCACTACAAAGAAGTTTTACTCTACGATTTCTTACATGTGTGGTTAGACTTATAAGGAAAATATAATCAACTTAAGTTCAACATGCCTAATTAACTTATTAACTTAGTAAATCTAGATTCATCTAAAGGTTTTGTATACACATCAACCAGTTGATCATCTACTGGATAAAATATAGTGTAATATTACCATTTTGTACATGATCCCTAATAAAGTGATGCCTTATGTCTATATGTTAAGTCCTAGAATGCAAAATATGATTATGAGTTATAGGAAGTGTGCTAGTGTTATCACAATAAATAGGAATAGATTTGACCTCAAACTCATAGTCAGCTAGCTGATTCTTCATCTATAGGATTTGGGCACAACAACTTTTAACAATAATGTACTAAACTTCTGCAGTTGAAGTTGATACAGAGTTCTACTTCTTTTCTAAACTATGAGTCAAGTTTATTTCCCAGCAGTTGATAAGTCTCACTAGCACTCTTCCTGTCTATTTTGCATCATGTAAAGTCAGCATCTAAATAGCCCATTAGATTAAAGGGAGACTACTTGGGATACCACAGTATGAGACTAGGAGTGCCCTTGAGATATATAAATATTCTCTTAACAGATGTTAAATGTTATTCCTTAGGATTAACATAACAGTGTGCTCAACTCTTCAACAAGAGTCCATTGAGCAAGTAAATGTAGTAAGTGGTTATCTTGGACAATCACAAAGGAAATATGATCCCTATTTGAACAAGTATAACTTGGGATGGATGGATCATCCCAATCTTAGCTATGGGAATCCCTAAGTAAATTAGGCCACGAATCAAAATTGACCAAGTTACCATCAATACAAGTAGCCATGTCCTCATAGTCAACAACAGGGCCAAACTTCTAATTATGGTATGTTTGTAGAAGATATAGTTAAGTCTCTTGCCACTAACACTTTGCAAATTCAACAAGAGGTGAGGGACAATATTCAAAGTTTAGGTAATCAGATAGGTCATATGGCAGCTGCAATTAGTCGATTAGAGGTACAAAGTTCGAAGAAATTGCCCTCTCAAACAGTAGTAAATCCAAGAGAAAATGCAAGTGCAATCATTTTGAGAAGTAGTAAAGAGGCTAAAAATTCAGCAAAGGCAGTCCTTACATCGCCGAAGCAAAAGAAATAAAACAACATCAATGCAGACAACGTCAATGTAGATAGGAATGTTCTTTGTGATGATGACCTACCCAAGCATAAATTTTCACTTCTTTCTGATTATAAAACCAGTACCCAATTTTCTTCATGCCTTAGCAAAATCTAGAAAATATAAGCGAAATACAGATTTATATAAAAAAAAAATCATAGATATAAGATAAAATATTTCACTGTTAGATGTTATTAAACACGTACCTCGTTATGCTAAATTTTTAAAAGAAATGTGTACAATTAAGAGGGAAAAAAACTTAAAAGATGTGAAAAGGTAAGAGCAGGGGAGAATGTTTTTGCGGTTATTCAAAGAAAACAACCTGCAAAGTGAAAAGATCCAGGTATGTTTACTATCCCTTATAAGATAGGTAGCACTAGATTTGAGAAGGTTATGCTAGACTTAGGAGCTTTTATCAATGTCATGCTATATTTTATATATGCTTATTTGAAACTTGAACATTTGAATAATACTGGTATTGTGATACAATTAGCTGATAGATCTAACGCCTATCCTAAAGGTGTAATTGAGGATGTTCTTGTGCAAGTTAATGATTTTGTTTTCCCTACTGATTTTTATGTGCTTGATATGGAAAATGGTGATCAAATTGCTCCTATTTTGTTAGGAAGACCATTCTTAAAGACATCCAAGACTAAGATAGATACTCAATGTAATAACCAAAAAAATTACGAACCTAAAATTATTTTTTATTATTCATGTTCATGAGAAAATATGATGTGGAAAGTCATGTTATGTATTTATGTGTAGGTGTGTTATGTAATGAGAATTGGTAAGGTAGTTAATTTAATTAAATCGAATTAACTAAAGAGGATAATAAACGCAAAAGGAGCTTATGTGATAAGATCACAAAGCTTGAACGCTGGCCTTAAATAGCAAATAAAAAAATTAATAATCACCAAGTGAATTACTTGTATAATTAATGAAGAAGAAGAAAATAAATGAATTATTGAAGTTAAACCAATGTTAGAATATGTGTATGTAATGTGGGTAATTATATTGTAAATCCAAAGTGATGAGATGTAGTAATAAAATGACTAGATTAATTAAGTCCAAACTATGTGTATGTGTTAGGGTGTTATAATCAAACCCAATCAAGTAGCCCAAATTACTTGTAAATGAAAAGTCTAATTAGATTATATGATTAGCCCAAATGAGTTATTAAATTAAGCCAAGTGATTTTAAACTAGTAGCTCAAAGTGACTTACTAGTAGGAAATAAATGAGCCGTGTGTTGGTAAATTAAATGAATCATAACTAGTAGCCCAAATTAATTAATATGGGAATCATAACAAATGTACCATAGGAGTCCAATTGGAAATTATTGTGAGCCCAAAGAAATTAATTCTATAATCCAAATAATAGACTAAATGATACTTGTGTTGGTGCATATATATATAAGTGTATATTTGATCAACTGAGCAATAAAAATAAATCAAAATGGGTGGGAAATTAGGAGGAGTAGCCGGCCAAAGAGGGGGCCCCACTTGGGGCTCAAGGCTTCAAGTTTCCTAGAAAATACAAACCCACAAAATTCTCCCCAATGCAAACCCTAGTTCTTTAAAAAGTGGATCTTGTTTTGCTAGGTCTAGTGATTTAATTAACTAAGTGTTGGTTGGTTAGAAAGGCTAAGTGCACTTACCAATGTTCTATATATAGAGTAATCTAGCAAATTTTTAAAGTTTGTTAGTCATTTTGCTAGAAGTTTCAATTATAGAGAGAGAGAGAGAGAGAGAGAGAGAGAGAGAGAGCTCTAGAGCTTTGAGAGAGTTCCTTGAAGATTTCACTAAATGTTAGTGTGTTTGTGAGCTTGAAACCAATAGATCCAAGAGAGAAATAGTTAAGGTTTCGAGTTCAAGTAAGAGAGATCAAGGTGGAACACCCTAGTCTCATCCATTTCATTTTCAAAGAAAGAAGAGCAAGAAGAACTTTAAAATTTAAAAGTGTTTTATCCTTTATATCTTTAGTCATTGTTATGGTTTAATGTTCTAGTGTAAGTTTTCTTATGCTTATTGTGGGAGAAACTATGTGAAGAAGATCTATGGTGAGATTCGAAGCGATAAGGGTGGATCTATGATGGAGAGTATGTGTGTATATGAGATCTATGTGATCTATGTGCTTGTATGTGAGTTTTATGATCAAAAACCTATTTCGATGTATAAAATGTATTTTATGTTTGGAAAAACTTATTTTTAAACACTTTGATGGTAGATATAGATAATATATGAAGATCTATGGTCAAAGATATATGATGTGTGTGGTAATATGTTTTGTATGTAAAACAATGGAAGAAAATGTATATGAGCATGTTAACTGGTAAAAACACTATTTTAGTGTGTAGATCGATGATTTGTGATTTGGAATGCAAAAGTTGTGTTGGTGATTTTTGTGTCCTATATAGTAAATTTATCTGTTACGAAGATAACCTAACTTAAACGATTAAAAAATGTGGTAAATTGAGTGAGTTATGATTTTCATACCAAAAAAGGTCGTTTTTCAAAATCCTAGTCGATTTTGTGGATTCGATCATGATTTTTATGTCCAAAATGTTTTTGAAAAGTCGATCAATTTATGGAATATTGAAGAGCAATAAGTTATGAAAATAACAAATTAAATTTGTAGTCATTTAGATGTGTATAACATGTTTTATTAAAAATTGAATCACAATAGCTCAAGTTGAAAAACATTGTAAAACCTAGAGCCATTTCTAGGCAGCTAGCGCCGGGGTTGGGCGTCGGGGCACCGTGCCAAGCCTAGGCGCCCGGTTCGGAGGCCGAGGCGCTGGTTAATTTTTTTGAAAAATAAAATAAATTTAAAACGGGTCGGTTCGGTTCGAGTCAACCAGGTCAGGTTAGGTTTGTTGAGTCAAAAATAGGTCAGAAAATATATAATTAAAAAATATTATTAAATATTTAATTAATAATTAAATGATTAATAATATTAGAAAATAAATATAATATTATTAAATGGTTAATAATATTATAAAATAAATAAAATATTATTAAATAGTTAATAATATTAAGAAATGAATACAATATTATTAAATAATTAATAATATTAAAAAATAAATAAAAGATTAAAATATTATTAAATGATTAATAATATTAAAAAGAGAGTAAAACATTATTTATTGATTAATAATGTTAATAAGTATTTAAAATAATTAAGTGATTTAGAAATTATTAAATGAGTATTAATATTGATAATTGATTAAAACATTATTATAGGATTAATAATATTAGTAAAGAATTAAAATATTATTAAATGATTAATAATATTAATAAGATATTAAAATATTATTAAATAGGTAATAATATTAATTAGGGATGAAAATATTCTTAAATGACTAATAATATTATTAAGAGGATAAATATTATTAAATAGTTAATGGTATTTGTATGTGGTTAATATATTATCAAATGTTGAAAATATTATAAAATGATTGATATGTTATTAAATATTAATTATGTGATCCAAATATTATCAAAATGTTGATAATATTATTAGGTGATTAAATGTTGTGATTAAGTGTTAAATGATTGAGGTAATGTATGAAAATGTTATTAATGTAAAATAAACTTGTTTATGATATACTAATTGGAAGATCAACATTATTAATCTTAGGTCATCTAGATGAAGTTAATTTAAGTTAGTTAGCAATAGCCAGCGGAACAAACAAGTTCTTCTGAAATCCAAACTCATTTCTTTATGCAAGTTTCCTAACCCTAACTCAATTTTTATTGAGTAGTTTCCTAACTTAAACTTATATTTATTTTTCAATTATTCTAAGTAGGATAATTATTAAAAATTATTCTACATTTATATCGTTATTGAAATTCGCACTTGTGTGCATTTTTATCCATTATTCATTTCTTTGAAATGTTTAAGCTTACAGTTCTATTATTACATGAACTATTTTATAACTGTATGTCTACGCCATATAGTTTGGGCTAGACAACAAATTGAGCCATAATTTTGAAAAGTTTATCAAAACTAGTAATTGTTATGGACTCTTATAGTAAGACTGAGTAAAACAACCCTGATAAAAGGGATATTATTTATCGGGAAATCAATTTTTGCGTACAAACGTATACATGAATGTTATGCATATATATTGGATATAAGAGGATTGACCCCCTTAAGTATCCTATTTGAGTGTTTGTAGTTTTAATGACTGTTAAATATTCCCGAAATGGTCAGTGAATGTTGATGAGTCCTCCCGAGGCGGTCAGGAAAGACTGACAAGTCCTCACACACGTTCTAGGTCCTTAGTGGTCATCTCAACAGTAAATATTCTAAAAATCTCTCATTGAATATAGTCAGCATGTTTCATTTCTTCTCAACAATTATATATTGTTGAAGTATTCGTAAGTTGATTTATTTTCATTCATGATATATCATTTATTGCTTATTTAAACTTGTTGAGTAAAGTAGTTTATCACCCTTTCTATCATCATGAAATATTTTTCAGCTAAGCTCAAGTGCTCTAAGAAGGACAAAGGTAAATGAAAGGCGAACCAGTAGAAATAATTAGTACTTTTATGTTTATGTTTTGTGTTGTAAAGATAGTTGTGGTGTATTTAAGGTTAGTAAAACTTGGGATTGATGATACATTTTGTAATGAATCTATTTATATTTTTTTCTAGTTATTGGACATTAAGTTTATAAATGTTATTTAAGTGTTGGATCGTGAGTACCAAATTTGAGGTTCAAGGGACCCGAATTTGGGGGTGTCACATTCATAGTGATACACTTATTATGGAATTTGATGGCTTAATTGTTAAGTTTAATATTTATGATTTCATAAAATATCCTAGTGATGATAATGTGTTTATCATACTGACATAATTGATTCTTTAACACATAAAGTTTTTGAACTTGATGGACAAGATGGATTGGAATGTCATTAGTAAGTATCTTGAGAAAAAGAATAAAGAGTTAGCTTTAAGTACTGATTTGCAAAAAAATTATTGCAGCGTTGAATGATTTTCCAAAGTCCGATAACATTCCTTATATTATATTACCATTTTCTAACGAGAGGTCTTTACCCTCTGTTTTGTAGTCCCCCATTCCAGATTTGAAGCTTCTCCCTAGTCACCTCAAATATGTGTTTCTTGGAGAAGGAGGCACGTTACAAATAATCATCTTCAATAAACTTAGTACACTGCAAGAAGAAAATCTTGTGTAGGTTCTTAAGAAGCATATGATGGCTATTGGGTGGATAATTACAGACATTAAAAGAATTAGCATGTCTATATGCATGCATTGTATTTTACTTGAAGATGGAGTAAAACCTTCTCGTCAACCGCAAAGAAGATTGAACCCGCCCATGATAGATGTATTAAAGAAGGAGATTCTAAAAATTCATGAATTTGGAGTGATTTAATATTTATCATTGAGTCGAGCCAGTGACAATAAATAAAGGCATTACTTGGGAGACAACCCAAGGGGAATACAATTTTTCTTTCTTCTTATTTATGCATTTATATTTTGGCTATTTTTTCCTTTTCTTTGCATTTCACTTAACATTAAGAACAATGTAAGTTTTAAGTGTGGGAAAAGGGATTTAGGTTGTAGATTTAGGGTATATTTTTATTTTGTTTAAAAAAATTTGAAAAAGTTCTATTTTTATGGTTTTCAATAATTTTTGGTTGTGTATTTCATGAACAAGATTCAATTGAGCTTCAAAACTTCATAACATGATTGAATAAGTAATCTTCCAACTTAGAATTAATTATTTAGTTATTTTCCTTGAGATGGTTGCGACTAAATTTGGTAGACAAAAGCCGATGAAATTTTGAGCCTTTAGACTACACATTCATATCAGTCTCATTATTTCTTTCATGTGAGATGTTCTTCTATGGATTTGTTTCTTTAGAACTTATCTTGATTCTCTTTAAGGTCATATCGACACATGCATACATGAACATGATTAAGGTCATCTATGTTATAAGCTATATAAGTCAAATAGCCTACCCCGTAATTAATTTTTTCTTTTGTTGAACTCCTTTACACTGAACTTGTTTATTATGAACCCACGTTACAAGATTTTAACTTGAAATACAATACATTTACCCAAGTCATGGAGCTAGTAGAGCATTGTTCATTATTATGATATGTATGGATTTAAGTATGGCTATGACTAGTAAAGTGGAACATGTTTACATTCTAAATTTGTGAGTTCCATTATTGATATATCTTTGAATTCCAAGAAATGGGTCTGTTTTAATTGTTTTAAAAAAATGGAAGCTGTTGTAAATGATCATTCTCTGTTGCAAACGAAGAAATTTTTTATCTTTTTGAACGAATACAGGAGTTTTACACGATATAAATGCTTTAAAGACAGATTAAATAACCTACTAGATGGAGTGATTGGTTTTACATGTATTATGTATTTAAGCTTGAGTTGATTCATTTTTGCTCCATTAGTTTCAATGACTTTTGAGCTACATTCCCAAATATTTCCCACCTTGATCCTAAACCTTGTTACAACCCTTGAAAAGCCCTTATGATTCGTGTTATACATGCGAGTCCAGTGATAGAGAATGAAAAGTTATGCAAGCCTATGGTAGATCATTTTCTTTAGA
Organism: Hedera helix; assembly: GCA_947179155.2. NCBI lineage: Eukaryota > Viridiplantae > Streptophyta > Magnoliopsida > Apiales > Araliaceae > Hedera > Hedera helix. Next base: position 24,075,696 of record OX359280.1, read on the forward strand.
ATGAAATTGAGCGAAACACGTACCCATCAAACACATGAGAGTTGAGTGTTTATTTTCGTGAGGGTCTACGTATTTAGTTTATTCCATCTCCAAGAGAAAATATTTACTAAATAATTGTAAGTTGTTTAAAAATGATTGCTCATGATATGTTATGAGATTTGAAGATTTTGGTTGTTTTTTGTTAATGTTGTTGCAACTTTGGTGTTTTTGGCAAAGTGAATTTGAGTTTTGCCCGAGGACGAGCAAAGGTCAAGTATGGGGGAATTTGATGATAATGTAAAATGTTACATTTTTATCGTTTAATGTTTAGCCTTTTATATTTATTTGGTGGCTAAATGTACTCATCATTCTTCTATTTTGATTTAGGATGCAACTAAAGGGTTAAATGCAAAACAAAGCTAATTGGGCGATTTTGGATAGTTTTGACGTTGCTTCGTAATCTGAGCATAACTCTTTCGTCCAAGTTCCAATTGAAATGGTTCAAGATGATATGGAAAGCCAAGAAAAAGTTCTACAACTTTCATGTTTTGAGTTTTGAGAGATACTAGTTGTGTTAAGGTCAAAATTGGGCTTGAATTTGCTAGATCTACACTGCTGAAGTTCTGGAATGTTCATTAGGCTGCAATTATAGTAAGTGGATCTGATGAGATTTATTTTTGGAATTCAGATTTGGTGAATGAAAATTTCAGCTGAAAGCATTACTTTCCTATTCATATCAGGACTTCATTTTGTTTTTAATATTTTCATTAATTAGTCAGATTTGGAGATTATTATTGAGAATATCTGTAACATATTTTATAGGCTTCTACTACTATAAATAAAGTGCAAGGGGAAGACTTCAGAGACACACGACACATGATATACATGATGCACGCTGATCGATACGTTTTTTCTCTTCTCTATTCTATATCTTTTTCGTTAAGTTTTTATGGTACTGCGTGGTTAAAGTTTGATACTTGATTTAAGTAAGCGGGAGCCTCATAATTAATACACTATGAGTCTAATTTATTTTAATTTTTTAATTTATATTTTGAGTATTGGATTTTTTTCTGTGCTTATTTTTATGATTGTCTTGTTTAATTACTAGAACACATACTAGTTTATATTTCGTTGCAATTTACTACTAAGTTAGATATCAAATTTGAAATTATTTGGTCTCTCTAATTTGTGAAGGAACTAAGATTTAATAACTTACTACGTCAGAAAATTATTTGATCTTAGGAAGAATACTCAAATAAATTGAATGCAACTGCTTGTGCTTGTGTTGTTTAGCTTCATCGATCTCTCTATTTCTTAAGGCTGCTACTAGATTAAAAATTTAACACTTGTCTTGGGTTGTTTAGTAGTTAGGGTTAATTAGATAGCTTGTTTCCTAATTAACTACAACCAAGGAGATGTAGAAAAATAATTCCAACGGTGAATATTCAAAGTGTGAATTGATTTATGTTAGTATCAATGATCACATGTAAATTTTGTATGCTGGTTGTTAACTTAATCCAAGGTTTGTTCTTCTAATTTATTTCGATATTTTAATTTGATTTGTTTCTTAGTTGTTACTGGAGTAATACAAACAGTTGAAACAAACAGGTTATAAAACAGACAATTAAACTTTACCTGTCTAGATTAGTTATTTTTCTTAAAATTGTTTTCATTATATTAAAATCCCTCGTCCTTGTTTACATAGCATAAAATTAGACTTGACACTCTCCGTGGGAACGATCCTTACTTACACTACTTCATATATATAATTTTAATAGTATAGGTTTTATTTTTGGTTGATTACGACAGCACACCAATACCTTAAACTGTATAGTAAAACTGAAAATGATATTATGATAATAAGTCTAGTGAGATATTGACCTCACAACTATTTGATAACGTGTTCATGAACTAGGTGGATCCAACAACTTAAAGGTGAAAGTTTGACATCATGAAAGCATTTCTCTAACAAACGTTCCTTCCGTTTCAAAAGTAGAGATATATTTTCGATTTGTATGTTTCAAAATTAGAGGGTAAAAAGAGGTATTACCCCAGTGTGGTTGTCACCTTTTCAGTATATGACCATTAAACTTTAAAAATATGCAAATAGCTAACTTAACTTATTAAAATTTTAAAATTAGACATTCTGTGAAATTAATCGGACGAAAGTTTAATTATTATCTACATGTCTATGTAAATAAAATAAAATATTAAAATATTGATTATATGGAAAAAAATTTAAATACTTGGAAAAATAAAAATAAAACAAGAACATTATTTAGTTAGAAAAAAAGGTTGAATAAATGAAAAACAAAATCAGAAACTTACTCATCTGATTCCTTTTTCTTCAATGTTCCTTCTTCTTCATCTGATTCTTCACCTACAAATCACCTCTTCTTCTTCTCATCTCTTGCCATATATGTATGTTATATATGGATCTACAACTGGAATTTAGTATGAGCTCTAGTTTCACATCTCTTTCCACTATGGATTTCCAATTGGATTGTAATAGGAGCACTAACATCATAGGAGATAAGTTTGGCAGCGAAGAAATCTATTTGTCACATGACAATGTGGGAAACCCTAACTTTCGACAAGAACCAATTCATTACTCATTTGCACGCCTTCTTTGCCTTCTCCGATGTCATCGTTATGGAAAACCTCGTCGGCCAATTCTGATAGAGTCCAAGTCGCGGAGTCGTGTGTGTTCTACAAATTACAAATTGCCGTTGAAAATAGGAACACGTGGGGAATGATTATAAAACTAGGTTTTGTAAGGATTATAGATAGTGAGATGAAGGATTTAGTTAGATGATTTAGGGTTTAAACCCAGAACTTGCGATGCGGAGAAAAAGGAGGAAAAAATTTATTTATTTTTAATTATCCCTTACTAGCCAAATCTATGTGGATTGCCCACAAATTTTCTTTTTCTTTTTTTTTCTACTACCACTTTTAAAAATATGTATCCCAATTTAATCTATGTCCAATAAATTTGACATAATGCTGCAATGGCATAATTTTAATCAGTTTAGTTGGTTGATTGCATATTTCTATAATTTAGTGGTCAAATGTTGAAAAGTAGATAACTATAGTGGGATAATACGTCTTTAAGCCAAAAATTGAGATACACTTCTATTTGTAGATTATGAAGTGGCATGTAGTTCATAATATACCAATATGTTTATTCTTGGTTGAATGGGTATTATCATGCAACTGTAGATAGGTTTAGAAAACTAAATTTTTTCTTTAAAGTTTTCATTTTATAGATATTTATGTAATTCTAGAATAGTTATTTTTGGTCAAGCTTGTAGCCAAGCTCAGTCTTCCCACTTGTGATTATATTAAAGCGAATTTTTCTTTATATTTTGTTTTAAGAGTTAACTCACTTTGAGAGGAGAGTAATGATTATTGTAACGACCCCGAAATTTACATAAACTTATCCCTAATTTCGGTTCGTTAATAAACCTTTAATCACCTTATTTAATCTGTTAATTAACTTTATATCATCAATAACCAAAATTTTCGGTATAATTTTTTTCCATCACTCTATTAAAATATTTTAGCATTTAAATTCTTTACATCTCGATCCTAGTCCCTGGATCGCAACCTTTACTTTTTACTTTTTCTGTCAATCTCATTTATTATCTAGTTTGACTCATCACCCCAATTGTAAAAGTATGACAGTTCAAAATTTATAATTTAATATTACTTCGGACTTCAGTTGTTATCTGCTTAGAATTTTTGGCATAATTCAATAAATACCATAATTATACACCTGTACAATCAAAATGCTTAAGTAACCCTTTAACAGTCTGATCAGGAACACCGTTGACATATTAATAATTACCATAAGCCTTAATAATTTCAACTACAACGAATCATTATATCATAAATCTAAAATAATTACATTATAACCTTAGTCGATGTTGTAACATAACTCTTTTATATCCCGATACTCTAGGATTCTCATTTTCCTGCAAAATGTTAATATTGGGCAAGGATGAGCACAACAGCTCAACAAGTTCAACAGTTTACACATTACATACTTCATGTAGCATATAACAATTAACATGCTATGTGTGTGTCATGCTTAACGTGTTGTGTAACTATTTCTACACATCATCTTATATATACCGTATTCATTACGATTTAATGGCTATTTAAATCAAATATTGATCATCTTCAGAGGTACTCATATAACTGCACTAAGTGCACACATTGATCAAATTATCAAGTAATCACATAACACGTAATTTCATTTGCATTTAATCAATTTAATCATACATCAACAAATCAGCAACTAGCAACAAGTACTGAAGAACTTGCATCGGTTCGTAGTTCACCGATTAGTATAACTCGACTAAAACCGTCATCGTATAACCTATATTTAATATATTAATTAAATATAATCAATTATAAATCCAACACGTTAGTTTAGTTTAATAACATTACTGTATATGTCACTTAACATGTCGGACATAACTTGACATGTCCGTTTGCCCGTACTTATTTTTTGGTAAACTATCTCAATTCTTACATTAACGGATTAATATTTAAAAGAGTTAAATATTAACCCAACCTCACACTAGTCCAATCATCATCTTAAATTCTCTAGAATATCATTCAAGACTTTTCCACCATTTTTTCAAAATTACTGAATTATCCGATAAATTTATGTAATTATTTATATATATATAACTATTATTTAATAGCTTTTAAAATATAAATAATCACTCAACATACTTTTGTATCCCCCACACACCATCAATATTTATCCTATACTATTATAAAATTTTCCACCAAGTTTCTTAATTTTTTAACATTCATAGAATTTTTCATGAATTTTCACTTATTTTCATATTAACTTTAAATAGCCATAAAATATAATAAATACCCATGCTCCACAATAATTTACCAAAATTTTTAGAAAAATCAGAAATAATATGACAATATTTATGTCCAGAAATGATTTCAGTACAAAAATATTTTTAATAATTAAATTTTAATTTTTAATGCGCTGAAACTTCTAAATTCATAGAAATTCATAGATTATACACCAAACAACACAGATCTAAGATTTTTCACAACCTGTCTAGGAAGTTTCAGTCACTAGACAGTCAGACCAAATAAATTCTTTCAAAAATGTTATGCTCCATAAAATGGTTAACTCTTTTGGGTACATCTACATAACTTTCATATCTACAACTTTGTAGTTTACACTAACATTAATTTCGAAACACATGATTTTATATAAATTTTACAAACTCAAAATTCGCAACAAATTCTGGGCAGACAGTATTTCAGTCCGACCTAGCCTGATTCAAACGACCACTACACACAAACCACAAAGAATTTTTGTAATCTAAAATTTTATATGTGTAGCTTACTTTCATACCTTTAATTTGATATATTACCCATTTTCTAACTCCAAACACTCGATTTTATAAAAATCTCAAACCAACAGCAACAAAACATCAAGTTTTTCTGCAAATTTGTGTTCTTCATGTAACAAATTCGTGAATCATCTATTAGATTCATGAAATCCATGGTTATACCATTAAACACAAGTTAACTCATGATCTAATACCATTAATCTCCATAAAAACTAGCATCTACCCAATAAAATCAAGGATTATTAAAGGGTTAAGAAATATACCTTCAAAGCTTTCCTAAATTCTTTGGCTTAAGCTTTTATTTTCTTATCCTTCTTTTTCTCTTCTTTCAACCATGAGCCTCTTTCTCTAGTCAAATGTTGCTGATTTCTTAGGCTAAAAATGAAGTGGGTTTGGTCATATATTAAATGATATAACCCAAGCTAGAGATGAAATATGATTGTTTGGCATAAGATTTTATTTGGATAAGATAATAATTGAGTGACCCATATTAATTCTCACCACTTAAAAATCTGAGATAGCTGGCCCACTTAAAAATCTGAGATTTAATTATCTTTTTGGTCCCACTTTTAACTATTTGACCCGCTCTTTGACTATCTAACCCAAAAAAACAAATTTTCAATATTACAGTCAATTCCAACAAATTTGGACGTTCTCGATGTCATGATCACATTCGTTTCTTTAAATTCACTTTCGAACTTCAAGTTTGACATTTTATCCCAAAAAGTCAAACGGTCAACTTTAACCAAAAAGTCAACCGGAACACATATCGTGTTTACAGTCCATACTTACTAAATTCGACGTTCCCATCATAACGGTGAATTCCATTTATCAAAATTCTTCTTCAAACTCAAATGTTGACTTTTCACCTTTATAAGTCAAACGGTTGACTTGACCTAAAGTCAAACGTTTGACTTTGACCAAAAGTCAACCCCCAACACCAAATTGTGTTTACTATCTCTCCTTGCTAAATTCGATATTCTTAACTCAACGGTATAGTTCATGTCTCCAAATTCTCTTCCTAACTCCAAACTGGAGTTTTAACTTGACTTTCCTTCATTTTCTTTAGTCAAACTTTGACTATTTACCCACTTTGGTCATTTCTTGGCATTTTAATTTATTAACTTACCTTCACACATGTAATTATACTTGTGCTATCAGGTATACATTACCTCATTCTCTTCACACATTATTAAATGTTTAGGCTTGTTCACTATATTCATATGGCTCGCCATATATATCAATTTGACTCATCTTAATCTTAATCCATTTTGGACTTTTATCAAATTTCCAACACTTGGTCACTAGGTTGGGTTTAAACTTAATTGTCACACAATACCCAACTTGTCTCTTCCCAATTTACTAACTTGGGCTATCCTAAATTTATCATTCAAGGTTTAACTTTCAGACGCTTGCTTAATTAATATATTAAGCTTTACATTGTTCTTAATGATTAATTTTGTTAATCATTTACCACGCTCGGCTAAAATATAATTAGCGAACCTCCAAGTATATATGTATCTATACATATACATCTTAACTTAAACTTATAAATATCTCAAATAATTAAAATTTATTTTCCAAATAAACTTCCTCATAACTCAAAGTAAAAACTTCTTACATAATCTCTTTTAGTCCAATAAATTCATCGAACTTTAAAGGCATTATATTACCTTATTATTAACATACTTCCAAGTATACATAATAATCAAATTCTGGATTTTAAAATTTAAAAACCTCAATTCACTCACATTTAAATCCTAACACAAATATTAGGGTTAACTGTTTACTCATCTTCTATACCTTTTATTCTCTAAATCTAGGTTTTAAACTTCAACATTTATTTCAATATCAAGACCTTATTTAAAAATCTTGTGAAATATTCGGGATATTACATTTACCCCTCCTTATAAGAATTTCGTCCTCGAAATTTACAGCATACTTATCTCAGCTCATTTTATCCATTAGGTTATCAACCAAACCTATCAAATTTCTCAGTCTTTGAGGATTCTTTATTGTTCATTTAATTTTATAACCCTTATCCTCTCAAATTTACACTTCTACCCATTTAATTTCCAGAATATTGGGATATTTTCCAGATGTTTTCAACAATTGTTCAATAATTGTGAAGGAGCTTGAATAACTAGGAAGTAAAAAGAATTCCTTTAAAATAATTTCATACCTGACTGAGGGGTCATAAAGACCATAAACTATAAACTTCTGATTGAATCAATAGCTGATTTACCCTTTGGTTACTAGCTCAGGATACGTACTAGAGGAAATCACCCTCTTCTACGCTATGTGTATGCATAACATTTAGCTCTGACTGTATCGGATAACCGCCACTTAAAATCCGTCAGTTGTACTTGAGGGGATCAACCTTTCATACACCATGTATACGCATAACATTTAACCCTGTGCATATCGGATAGTCGATACTTAAGTTTTCCCCCATTCAGGGTTGTTCTCTCAGTCTAAGAATCCTTACCAACAACATGTTTGGATAAGTTTTAAATGTTTAGCATGCAAATGTCTAGCCGAAACAATTGGCATAAACCTACAATAATAGTTCGGATATCAATCAGAACTTTAAAACTCTTCAAGAGCACACACGTGCAATAAATTTTTGAAGTTTATCACTTTTGATTAAAAGTTGTCTAGCCGAATTAAATGGCCTAGACCACCATAATTAAATTGTTCATGAACCATGAACTCTAAATTTTTTTGAACTATTTTAAGTGAAAATGAAAAATCATTTTATGACTTCATGATACCGCATCTTTGGCCCAGTACGTTGAGGATTTTATCAATAGTAATTTTGACGCCATCATTATGGTGCAAATTACTTTATGATACCATGATATCGTACCTTCACAAAAAATACTTTGAGGATTCAGTCATTGTCATATCCACACCACACGGTGTGTTGACACTTTTAGAAATACATTTTGATGTCTTCAAATCATTATGGTCTAGCCGAATCAAATAGCATAGACTCTTCTTTAAACGTTTCAAAATTATTTGAAAACCATTTTATGACTTTATGATACTATATCATACCATAGTGGGCTTAAAATACATCTAACACTAGGTTACTCTGCATTGATGACTCCATCGTTTATCATCTCTACACTAAATGCATTAATGATTTCTAAAATACATTTGTCTTTTCAAAAGCACAAAAATGCGAATTTTGGCACGATTTTTAAGAATTTCAAAATCTAGTGTAGCTAGAGGATTTGAAATATCCTAAAAACCTCAAATAATCACCAATTTTTCTCCTAATCTTTTCCAGCTTAATAACTATATCTATTATAGCTTAAATCTTGCTACTTAACTCTACTTACACTCACTGTTCATCAAACTTACTACGTATTTGGGCTCAGGAACTTACCACAATCATATGGTTTGAGGAGCTTATCCTAGTTAGGCCAAAGTCGCCCATTCACTGAAGGGCTCCACCACATGACTATGAGTCACGAACTTACCATACGTGTCGGTTCTCAGAATACGTACTTATCTTAACATCCTCTACCTATCCGTTATACACATAAGAAAAGAATCACCTTCTCAACATACATATAGCGAATAGCGCGACACCAGATTTCAATTGATTATCACTATAGAAAGCCAAGTGGTAGTCAAACCAAACATAATCTTATGCCCATACAAAAAATTGCTTAACTCAGTCACTAATCAATATAGGAAGTTAAGCGGTCATTAAACCAAGAACAAATCCCCTGTCCATATAAAGGATTGTTCAACTCAACCACTATATCAATATAGGAAACTAAGTGGTTCTAAAACCAAGCACATATTCCCCGTCCATACAAGGAATCGTACAACCCAGACACTAACATGAGTCATCAATTAAAAACTCATAAACCTCTAACTTCTCTTAACTTGATATGAATTTTCTCAATTCATACCTTATCACACTCAACACTATTTCACATTGTCTTCATTGTTATAGCATCATGCTATCAACACAACCTCTTAACCATTTAACAGATTATCTGTCATTCCATGATTTTACTATGATCATCGTGATCTTCTTTCACAATTGATTTCACTTTATAATTTCTCATTTATTCTAGGATCGTTTAATTCTATCATCTTCTCACTCATCTCTGATCATTTACTGTACGATCATTCTCTCTTTAAATTCTTGAATCAAGTGTTCCCTGTTTCTTTTCCATTCATTTTGAATACATCCATGAAGATCCTTCTTTAAATCTCCTCATATATACGCTTATTTTCTTCTTTATAAATTTGTTATATTCAGCTCTTATGGCTTAAAGTCCATATGAGTTTATCCTTTCACTGCCTTCAATATATTTCCACGATTATAGCCTAAGGAACTGCTACCTAAGAACTATAACCTATTAGCTCTGATACCAACTGTAACGACCCCAAAATTTATATAAACTTATCCCTAATTTCGGTCCGTTAATAAACATTTAATCACCTTATTTAATCTGTTAATTAACTTTACATCATCAATAACCAAATTTTTCGGTATAACTTTTTTCCCATCATTCTACTAAAATATTTTTGCATTTAAAATCTTTACATATCGATCCTAGTCCCTGGATCGCAACCTTTACTTTTTACTTTTACTGTTAATGTCATTTATTATCTGGTTTGACTCATCACCCCAATTGTAAAAGTATGATAGTTCAAAATTTATAATTTAATATTACTTCATACTTCAGTTGTTATCTGCTTAGAATTTTTTGCATAATTCAATCAATACCATAATTAAACACTTGTACAATCAAAATGCTTAGGACTCTTAACACAGTTGACATATTAATAATTACCATAAGCCTTAATAATTTCAACTACAACGAATCATTATATCAGAAATCTAAAATAATTACATTATAACCTTAGTCGATGTTGTAACATAACTCTATTATATCCCGATACTCTAGGATTCTCATTTCTTGCAAAATGTTAATATTGGGCTAGGATGAGCACAACGGCTCAGCAAGTTCAATAGTTTACACATTTCATGCGGCATATAACCTTTAATAATTAATATGCTATTTGTGTGTCATGCTTAACGTGTTGTGTAACTATTTTTAAACATCATCTTATATATACCGTATTCATTATGATTTAACGGCTATTCAGATCAAACATTGAACATCTTCAGAGGTACTCATATAACTGCACCAAATGCACACATTGATCAAATTATCAAGTAATCACATAATACGTAATTTCATATGCATTTAATCAATTTAATCATACATCAACAAATCAACAAGTAGCAACAAGTACTGAAGAACTTGTCTTGGTCCGTAGTTCACCGATTAGTATGACTCGACCAAAACCGTCATCGTACAACCTATATTTAATATATTAATTAAATATAATCAATTATAAATCCAACATGTTAGTTTTGTTTAATAACATAACCGTATATGTCACTTAACACGTCAGACATAACCTGGCATGTCCGTTTGCCCGTACTTATTTTCTGGTAAACTATCACAATTCTTACATTAACGGATTAATATTTAAAAGAGTTAAATATTAACCCAACCTCACACTAGTCCAATCATCATCTTAAAGTCTCTAGAATATCATTCAAGACTTTTCGATCAATTTTTCAAAATTTCTGTAATTATTCGACAAATTTCTGTAATTATATATATATATAAAACTATTATTTAATAGCTTTTAAAATATAAATAATCACTCAACATACTTTTGTATCCTCCAAACACCATTAATATTTATATTATACTATTATAAAAAATTTCACCAAGTTTCATAATTTTTCAACATTCAGAGAATTTTTCATTAATTTTCATTTATTTTCACATTAACTTTAAATAGTCATAAAATACAATAAATACCCATGCTCCACAATAATTTACCAAAATTTAAAAAAAAATCAGAAATAATATGAAAATATTTTATCCAGAAATGATTTCAATACAAAAATATTTTTAATAATTAAATTTTAATTTTTAAAGCGCTGAAACTTCTAAAATTCATAAAAATTAGCTCGTTTATTAGAAAATTATGAACATTAAGTCCATTCCATACAAAATTTAAATTTCTACAACTTTGTAGAAGGAAAAAATTTTAGATTCTACACTGAAATGGATAGTATCTGGACAGATCCAATTTTACTGCGTTGAATCTTCCAAAAATCATAGTAATTAGCATGTTTATCCGAAAATTACAAATTTTAAGTCCATTCCTCATGAAATTTAATTCTCTACAACTTTGTAGAAGTAAAGATTTTCAGATTCTATACCAAACAACACAGATCTAGGATTTTCCATAACCTATCCAGGAAATTTCAGTCACTGGACAGTCACACCAAATAAATTCTTTCAAAAATGTTATACTCCATAAAATGGTTAACCCTTGTGGGAACTTTTACATAATTTTCATATCTACAACTTTGTAGTTTACACCAACATTAAATTCGAAACACATGATTTTATATAAATTTTACAAACTCAAAATTCGCAACAGATTTTGGGCAGACAATATTTCGGTCTGACCCAGCCTGATTCAAACGACAACTGCACACAAACCACAAGGAATTTCTATGATCTAAAAATTTATATGTGTAGCTTACTTCAATACCTTTAATTTGATATATTACTCACTTTCTAACTCCAAAAACTAGATTTTATAAAAACCTCAAACTAACAACAGCAAAACATCAAGTTTTTCCGTGAATTTGTGTTCTTCATTTAATAAATTCATGAATCATCTATTAGATTCATGAAATCCATGGTTAGATCATTAAACACAAGTTAACTCATGATCTAATACCATTAATCTCCATAAAAACTAGCATCTACCCAATAAAATCAAGGATTATTAAAGGTTTAAGAAATATACCTTCAAAGCTTTTCTAAATTCTTTGGCTTAAACTTTTATTTTCTTCTCCTTCTTTTTCTCCTCTTTCAAACATGAGCGCATCTCTTTCTCTACTCAGATGTTGTTGATTTATTAGGCTAAAAATGAAGTGGGTTTGGTCATATATTAAATTATATAACCCAAGCTAGAGATGAAATGTGATTGGTTGGCATAAGATTTTATTTGGATAAGATAATAATTGAGTGGCCCATATTAATTCTCACCACTTAAAAATCTGAGCTAGCCGGCCTACTTAAAAATCTGAGATTTAATTATCTTTTTGGTCCTATTTTTAATTATCTGACCCGCTCTTTGCCTATCTGACCCGAAAAACCAAAATTTTAATATTACAGTCAATTCCAACTAATTTGGACGTTCCCGACGTCATGGTCACATCCATTTCTTTAAATTCACTTTCAAACTTCAAGTTTGACATTTTACCCCAAAAAGTCAAACGGTCAACTTTGACAAAAAAAGTCAACCGGAACACATATCGTGTTTACAGTCCATACTTACTAAATTCGACGTTCCCATCATAACGGTGAACTCCGTTTATCAAAATTCTTCTTCAAACTCAAACGTTAACTTTTCACCTTTACAAGTCAAACAGTTGACTTTGACCAAAAGTCAACCCCCAATACCAAATTGTGTTTACTATCTCTTCTTGCTAAATTCGACATTCTGAACTCAACGGTGCAATCCGTGTCTCCAAATTCTCTTTCTAACTCTAAATTTGAGTTTTAACGTGACTTTCCTTCATTTTCTTTAGTCAAACTTTGACTATTTACCCATGTTGGTCATTTCTTGGCATTTTAATTTATTAACTTATCTTCATACATGTAATTATTCTTGTGTTATCAGGTATACATTACCCCATTCTTTTCACACTGCTATTCCACGTACTCACAAATCACGCATGGTTCATTCTTAATTTGAGACTTGTCTCATAAATGCCCTGACCATATATATAAGTCTTACAATTATTAAATGTTTAGGCTTGTTCACTATGTTCATATGGCTCGCCATATATATCAATTTGATTCATCATGATCTTAATCTTTTTTGGACTATTATCAAATTTTCAACACTTGGTCACTAAGTTGGATTTAAACTTAATTGTCACACAATACCCAACTTGTCTCTTCCCAATTTACTAACTTGGGCTATCCTAAATTTACCATTCAATGTTTAACTTTCAAACGCTTGCTTAATTAATATATTAAGCTTTACATTATTCTTAATGATTAATTTCGTTAATCATTTACCACGCTCGGCTAAAATATAATTTGCGCACCTCCAAGTATATATGTATCTATACATATACAGCTTAACTTAAACTTATAAATATCTCAAATAATTGAATTTTATTTTCCAAATAAACTTCCTCCTACCTCAAAGTAAAAACTTCTTACATAATCTCTTTTAGTCCAATAAATTTATCGAACTTTAAAGGCATTATATTACCTTATTATTAGCATACCTCCAAGTATACATAATAATCAAATTATAGATTTTAAAATTTAAAAACCTCAATTTACTCACATTTAAATCCTAACACAAAGATTATGGTTAACTATTTACTCATCTTCTATACATTTTTTCTCCAAATTTAGGTTTTAAACTTCAACCTTTATTTCAACATCAAGACCTTATTTAAAAATTTTATGAAATATTCGGGATATTACAATTATATTCGCTGTAGATGCAATTGAAAGGAAAGTATATGAAATGAAATATATAATGCTCAATTTTAAGTAGTACAAAAAGTAATAACTATGGCCTCTAAGAGATTACAAAACCACCTTGATATTAAATACTATTCATTTTTGTCGATCATTCTAGCATAGTAGGTTTGGTACCTAAAGAATCATGTATCAGCTCATTCTTGATGTCAAACTTTGTTGGGCAAGTCAGACAGTGAGACATAATCTCTCAAATGTTGCTACTTAAATTTCCTAATCCATTGTCCATAAATATAGCATATACATCTTGATTCCCATATCTCCAAATAGCCTGACATTGTAATATTGTTCAATATATTGGAAATCTCATCTTTCTCAAACCCCTTGTAGCATTAGTGATAAGGACTTCACTGCATGAAGTTGATGAAGTTGTCCAAGAACGCTTCTAGAATAGGTTGAATTGGTGAAACTGTGACCCGTTGCCTTTATGGAGGCAAAAACCTTAGTATAAAGATGTTGATGTTGAATGAAACTGTAACCCACTGCTTATTTGTAAGCATGAACCTTGGTATAAGTAGTAGACGCCACAACCAATGATGGATGATTGGTTGATAAGTCGATGGTGAACGTCACGGAACACTTCGCTACTCTCATATGCTCTCAAATTAAGAACCAAAGAGAAGAATTATCTCAAGAAATCACTTAATATTTTATTGCTTGAATGAATTGTGTTTACAATGACCAGCTAAGCCCCCTATTTATACTAGTACACGGGGCTTAATTATGGTAATAAAAACCCTAAAAAAAAATTCTCCAGAATTACATTTAAAACAAATCAAAACTTACTAAAATCAAGCTATGTTACTTTAAAAAATTAGGAAACAAAATATTTGCCAATTCCTTCCTTGTGTCGACTTAGAATAGTCTAGAACTGGTCCTAGCGTGTCTTATGTAAGCTACCAAGCATTAAGCTTGTTGCTGATTACTCATACACTAGGCTGTAGTGGGCTGGCATGGGATGCAACACACCTAGGTCAAGACCTCGCAGGTCGTGCGCGCCTGCCTCAAGCTCCCACACGTTTTTGTGCCTGATATTGCTGTTAACCTGTTGATTAGGTATGGCGCCCCAACACTCTATACGCTTGGGCTACTGATGAGTGGGTTCAAGACCTACGAATCAATTATTTTTAGCCTTAAAATATTGTTTACTCTTAAGTTTTTTCGGGTACCTTTGATGTATTTTATTGTTATTTTGTAGGAGGAAGCTAAAGGAGGAGCAAAATGGACAATTCAGAATGAAATAGCAAAGGAAGGGCAAAAGTGTAAATTCTACAGAAGTTGCGTAACCGCGTTAGGATTTGTAATGAAGATGGCACAGCAGCACCGGGGTCGAAACAGAGAATCTAAAGGAATGGCGTGGGGGCAGCAGTAACAAGTCTTTTTTGCAGCGCGATCATGCCGTATCGAGAAGCTGATCTGTTTTGACAATTTTCTTATATTGGGCTGAAGTATATTTGGATTAGGATTGCTTGGAGATTTAGGTTTTCAAACGAGGACTATAAATATTTATTATTATGAGGACCCAAATTTTTGGGATTTCTTTAATAATATTAAATAAGCAACTAATTGGCAAAAATTATCAAGGTTGTTTAAATTATTTATGATTGATATATTTTATGTGATTTAAAGTGTGTGATGGGATTTAATTAGTAAATTAAATCTGTATGGAAATGGTGATAATTATGTTGAATCAATATAATTGAAAAATAAATAAATTATTTAAAAATAATTTATGAAGAATAAGAGAAATTTTATGTAATTGTACAATTAAATTATTGATATTTAAAATAGTTGTGGAGGTGCATAAATTGTTATTTAAGTGGTGTTACGTGGTAATGTGAAGTATATGAATTAGATATGTATATATATATATATATATATATATATATATATATATATATATATATATATATATATATATATATATATGTGTGTGTGTGTGTGTGTGTGTGTGTGTGTGTTCAATTGTTATATTGATAAATTTTATTGATTATGGAGATAAATGGATTAATAATTACATTAATCTAAAATTTTAATGAAAAGCTAATGTGGGAATTAGTAAAATTGAAATTATTGATTATATAATTAATCAATAATTATGATGAAAGTTTAGAAATTTTAAGAGGAGAAAGTAATTATATAACTTATATAATAATAAATTATGTAATTTATATAAGAAAATTTAAGTAAAATATTAATAAAATAATAATTATATAAATTATATAAGAATAATTATATAATTTATATAAGAGGATTCAATTAATTGAGGATGGAAGAAAAATTATATAAATTGTACAATATGTTATTGTATAGTTTACATAAAGTGTAACGAGTAATGAAGAAAATAGAAAATAATGAGAGAGTAAATAAATGTATAATTATTGATTATATAATTAATCGATAATTATGGAGAAATTTTGGAAATTATTTCAAGAGGAGAATGTAATTATATAAATTATACAATAATAAATTATATAATTTATATAAGAAAGTTAAAGTAAATAGTAAGGAAATAATAATTATATAAATTATATAAAAATGATTATATAATTTATATAAGGAGAGTACATTAATTAAGAAAGAAAATATAATTGTACAAATGGTGCAATATTTTATTATATGGTTTACATATAAAGTGTGTTAAATAGTAAAGAAATGGAAAATAAATGAGAAGAATGAATATTTTAATTTATTAAATTATGTTTATTGTATGATGGAATTGTTTTAATTTTTATTGGAAATAATATTTTAGAAACGTAGACATGTTGATTAAACATGTTGTCCGTGTAACGAAGTGAAAAAGTATGAAAATAAATTTTTATAAGTTGTATGTGTTATTTTATTAATTTTGGAGGTATGAAATACCTCATATAATTACATGCATGTCATTATGCGTGTACAAAAATTATCAAGTAAAGTACCTTAAAAGGTATAAATATTATTTATAAATCATTTTATGAATTTTGGTAAATTAAAATAAATATTTTACATATATTATGTAAAATATTTATTACACGAGATAACTACGTAATGTATTAAAATTATTATTTGTGCATGTCGGTGAATAATCTGAAGACCAAAATTGGTGGTGTGCCACGTAAGTCGGTGGATTTCTTGTTCTTTTCCAAATTGATTAATTGCTTGAAGTTATTAAAAAAAAAAAGCAATAAAAAGGAAACGAAAGAAAGAATGAAAAGAAAAGCAATAAGAACATTTTCTCTCCATTTCATCCTTCCAACCGAACCACCATCACCACCACCCGGGAACTTCATCACCACCAAGAAATGAATAATTTTGGTGCCATCAAGGGGGAATAACAAGCTTCAAGGAAGGTTTTCAAGCTTTTGGGAAGGTATAAAATCAATTTATTTGATTTTATTTAGTATTTTTGATGATAAAATATTTTTGTGAAAAATTAGTAAATATTTAGAATAATTATTCTAAATAATTTTTGGCTGTATATATATGGATTATATGATTTTTTAGAGTATTTATGATGTGAAAAGTGAATCAAAAATCGTGGTAAATAGTTGGGTTGAGCTATTGTTTTCGAAAGAGGAAGAAGAAAAAAGTAAGGTCACACGCGCATTACGTGGCAGCCATTTTTTTTCCCGGAAGCCGGGTTAAAACGACGGCGTTTTAGGAGCGGAAAAGGGAGAGCCGCGCTATGCACGACGACTTCGGTAGCTGGCATATGAAAAGGCGTCGTTTGGCGTAGGCGGAAGAAGGGGCCGCGCAAGGCGTGGGCGCACTGCTAGTTAATTACCAGTGTGCCCCTGATCTTTTCCGGAAATGTCGAGCGTGTCCCTGAAGTTGCTGAAATTACGAAAATGCCATCTGAAATTATTTTTAATTAAAATAAATGTATAAAAATTATTTAAAAAATACTAAAAATATAGAA
Organism: Hedera helix; assembly: GCA_947179155.2. Classification (NCBI taxonomy): domain Eukaryota; kingdom Viridiplantae; phylum Streptophyta; class Magnoliopsida; order Apiales; family Araliaceae; genus Hedera; species Hedera helix. The sequence continues at coordinate 24,093,605 of OX359280.1, forward strand.
ATGATATTTGGGCATTAAATTAAATATTTTTGCAAAAATATTAAATATTGGGGATTAATATTTAAATAGTTTAAATATTAATCTAGTAAGTTTAAAATTTAGAAAATTGTTAAATAAAATTCGGACAACCGAATACACTAAATTTTATCCGACGAGTTGGGTTGTCCGCATTGAATGTGTTTTATATTAATTAAATTACTATATTAGAGTGCTAATCAATTATTATTTAATTGATTTACTATAGGTTGTCCAAGAAAGGATTATTAGCCATTAATTTAATAATCGGACACCGAGGCAAGTTCTTCAGTACTTGATGTTAATTGTTATATGATGTTATATGCTTACTTTGTTCAAATGCATATAGAAATTATGTGTTATGTGATATGTGGATAATATAACCACGATATGTACTTGGTGCAATGATGTGACTATATATGAATTTGATTAATGTTTGCTTTACGTAATGGCTAATCTGAAATAGATATTATGCACGTGAGATATATTGCTTTAGTAAAAGCACAACAAATGATGTATGACACACACATAGCATATTATGTGCTATGTGAAGTATGAAAGGTGTAAACTGTTGAACTTACTGAGCCGTTGTGCTCATTCGTTGCATAATATAAATTTTGCAAGTAAAAATAAAACTTCAGAAGTATTAAATCATGTCTAGAGATTATGTGCGACATCAAGGAAAGTTGCAACTGTAATTGATGTATATATTTTGTTTGTATATAGAAACTAGATATGGTTAAATTAGTGGAATGAGTATTTATAATTCATGAGATATATATATATATATATATATATATATATATATATATATATATATATATATATATGTGTGTGTGTGTGTTAGATTCTGATCGGATAAATAAGGTTTAGTCATGTATTTTGAGTATTCAATAATACTTATCATGAAAGAAAAGAAAAAGTAAAGGTTGCGTTCTAGGGATTAGGATCGAGATGTAAAGATTTTAAAAGCCTAAATATTTTAATACAATGATTGAGAAAAGAGAAAAAAAATTATTATACCGAAAATTTTGATAATTGATAATTTAAAGTCAATTAATGAATTGAATAAGGTGATTAAAGATTTATTAACGAACCGAAATTTGGATGTTAGAAAGATAATGTATAATAATTATGAAATTTAAGGTAATAAGGTTTGTCGAATCTCGGTGCATCACAGATGATATCAGAGCTGGAGGTTATAAACTTTGGATAAACGATACCTTAGGTTATAACCTTAGTAAGAAAAAGTAAGGTTAGTTGCGTGTTCTGAAAAACCCAAGTGTATAGTAAGATCGTAACTCATGATTGTATGGTGGAGCCCCTCAGCAAATGGACGACTATGGCCTGACTAGGACAAGCTCCTCAAGCCATATGATTGTGGTAAGTTCTTGTGCCCAAATACATGATAAGTTTGATGAACATAGGGGGGGGATTAGAGTAGAGAGCCGTAAGTTGGGAGATATAGTTCTCAGATATTGGCTAAGGTTAAGAAAATATGAAAGATATAAGATTATAAGGAAGATATAGAGATGTTAAGAAATATTTGAATGAAGGTAACGAATTGAGAAAAATTCATAAGTTCAATTAAGAATATATCTAAAAGAATATTTGAAAGGATTCAAAGATGAATATCAAAGAAAATCAGGGGATACCTGATTCAAGCAATAAAGTTGACAAGATAATCTAAAAAGTATAGAAAAAGATCATAATAACATGATCGAGAACAGTAAAGAGGATCGTACCACGATACGATCACGAGATAAGGAAATCGAATAATGAATAGATTATAAAGTAAGATCACGATGTGATCCAATGAGAATGTGAAATAATAGAGAGATCTGTTAATGATCCAAAATGTATAGCTTGATGTTATAAAGAGAAATGGTACTATGAAATAGTATGAGATGAACTCAGAGAATGACGAGACATGAATTATAGAAATGTTATGTTTAGGGGACAGAAAATTTGGGTACGAAATTTCAATTGAGGACTCACGCGGTGACTGAGTTACATAAGCCTTTGTATAGGCAGGGGACTTGTGTTAACTTAGCTGTCATAGTGATAATCATTGAAATGTTAGAGTCGCGCTATCGGTATATATATGTTGAGAAGGTAATTCTTCTCTCATATGTATATTTGATAGATAAATAATATTAAGTTTAGGCACGAGTTCTTAAAACTCATGCATATGGTAAGTCCATGACTCATAATCGTATGGTATGTTTTTAGCCCCTCAGCATATGGACAGTCTTTAATGTGTTCTCATACTACATATTGCTAGGACAAACTTCTAAACTCATAGTTTGGTGGTAAGTTCCTGGACTTATAATGTGTGATAAGTTTGAGGAACTATATAGTGGTATAGAAAAGTTGGAGTAGCCATAAATTTTAGTATGATAAGTAATAATAGTCATAAAAATAAATACAGTAATTAGGTGAAGAAACAGAAGGAGAATGTTTTAGAATTTAGGGTATTTCCACTCTTCTAGTTTTGCTAGATTTCGAAATTTTTGGTCTCAAGTGCTTTTAAAAAAATGCAAATGAATTTTATTATCATGCATGCACGGTAACAAGGGTGTATAGATTCACGCATCGTTGCTTATCGCGGTATGATAAAAACTAAAATGATTTTGAATGTTTTAAGCGATTTAAAAAAATGTCTATACTACTTGTTTCGACTAGACAAAAATATTTTGAACATCAAAATGTATTTCAAAAGAATTATCAATACACCTTTTAGCCCGGTGTAGATGTGATAAATGACGGAATGCTCAACGTGTTATTGAGATGGTGCGGTACTATGATGTCATAAGATGATTCAACACCATAAAGTACGGTATAAGAATTATTAATAACGGAATTCTCAACGTACTGTCAAGATGATACGGTAATATGAAGTCATAAATAATTTTGATTTATGAAAGTATGTCAAAGCTATAAGTCAATGCCATTTGACTCGGCTAGACGTTTTGAAAAGTTTTGACATGATGAATGTTTTAAAATTTATGCGGGTTATAAATTGTTAAAAGAAAGTTTATACTAATTGATCTGGCTAGACAAGCATTGAAGAAATATAAGTCTAAGTTATTTGATTCAGCTAGACAAATTTTGAAATATATTTATTGAATTCATATTCTTTGAAAGTTATGCTCAATCAAATTACTCTTTTATGAATTCTAAGGTTGAGATGAACAACCCTTATAAAAAAAAAGGGACATAAAGAGATTACGAGTATTGCAGGCTGATCGAATGGTCACCTGACATATCAAGACACAGGCATTGCAGACTAATCATCTGGCGTGCCAATGTATGGATGAGATATCCATCACTTTCATGACAGATAGATCCTCTATTAGTGGTTTGCAGTATTTGTACGATGTCGCAAGCCCCCAAAAATAAAATCTTACTTTGGAAAAATAAATATGTAGTAGTGTAAGTAAGAGTCGATCCCACAGAGAATGATTATTTAATTTTATGTTTTTGCAAACAAAAATTGGGGGGTTTTTGAATCAAAGAAATAATTTAAATAACTAACTAAAATAATTATGCAAGTAATTTAATGAAATAAATGAGAAGAAAAAACCTTGGTTTAAGTCAATATCCACCATCAAGAATTTACAACTGATCATTGATGCAAGAATAAATCAATTCATATTTTAAATATTCAACGTGGAATAATTACTCCCATTCGAATAATTTTCTTATGTTTCCTTAGTTTTAGTTAAGCAGAAACAAACGATCTAAATAACCCTTACTACTAAATAATCTCATACAAGCGCTAAAGATTTAACCTAGTAGCAGCATAAAGAAATAGAGAGATCATTGAACTAAACAACACAATCCAAGCGTCTGTATTTAATTTAGATGAATATTCTTCCTAAGATAAAATAATCTGTTGATCTGTAAAACAATTATTAAACTTAGTTGCTTCATAAATTAAAGTGACCAAACAATTACGGATTTGATATTTAATTTAGCAATAGATTTCAATGAATAATAAACTAGTATGCATCCTAGCAATTAAACGAATTAATCATAAAATTAAATACAGAAAAATATTCAATACTCAAAATATAAATTGAACAATTAAAATAAATTAGATCTCACAGTGTATAAATCTTGATGGCTTCAACAACTTAAACCAAGAAAAATAATTTAGCTACTCATAATTGTAGAGAATACTAAATAATAGAAGAGAGAATTCTTCTTATTAGAAAAGTTGTATATTACATTGTGTGTCAGCCATCTATTTATAGGCTCCAAAATCCTCCTAACCCTAGTAAGATTTATTATTTCCAAACCCTAATAGGATTTAAAATTCAAATAAAAGTAAAATAAAATAAAATAATTATTATCCTAACCTTAATTGGAATTAAAATCCAATTTGGAATCAAATTAATGCTAAAATCGCAAATAATCTCATTTCCGCGCATTAATGCTCCAGTCAAACGCAGCCTTCGCTCGGTTGACTCAGTCAACGCTCGTTACTGCGCGCATTGCGCGCTCCTGAACTCCAAACGACGTCGTTTCATGCCTGTCTTTCTCTTCTGCTCCCGCGCCATGCACGTTTCCTGCTGCTGCCATCTAACATGCTATACGACGTCGCTCTACTGCTGCTTCTTTTAACTTTAACCCACGTATGGCGCAGATGACTGTTGTCGTTATTACGAAAATGCCACCGCGTTGGATATTTACAATCAGGGCCCCCAAGAATCTGCTTTATTACAATTTTGGCACCGGCTTCTTGCAGAATTACACTTTTGCCATCAGATTTTTGCAGAAATTACAGATTTGCCCCCAAGCTTATTTTTCCTACAAAATAAAATATAAAATAATTAAAATAATATAAAAATAATAAAAATGCATAATGATTAATAAAACACCTAAAATACTAAAAATAAATTAAAACACATAAATAAAAAGAAATATAAAAATACTATAAAATTACTTAAATTAACATAAATTACATAAAATCCTATAAAACCTATAAATAATTAAACATTTAAGCATACAATAAATATAAAAATTAAGTATTGGGGAATAAAAATATCATATAATTTAACCTATCAAATACCCCCACACTTAGCTTTTTGCTCGTCCTCGGGCAAAACGAAAACAAAAACTATAAAAATAAAACTAATAACCAAACAATTTATTCGAGCAACAGATCAATATAAATTTCAACATCAGCCTCAAAGATTTTTTAAATGATAACTCAAAGAAAATTTCAAAACCATGCAAAATCTGGAACTTTAACATATTTATTAATCTTACTCTATTCAAGACCTATTGTGTGTGTGTGAATCCAAATGTATCAAACTAATTAAAACTCAGATAAACTTCGGTCATTAATTATCTTATAAAAGACATACATCAAAACTCAATATATTTATTTTTCTCATCACTTTCAGCTAATACAGACAAATATAAATCAGAAGATCAAAAGGTTTATAATCAATGAAATACACTAGGATTATTAATATCACTTTTCCAAAAAAAAAAATTCATTTCATTTTTTTTCTTTTTCTTTTAATGGGTGCATTTTATGCTCCATCCCATTTTCTTTCTTTCTTTCTCTTTCTTTCTTCTTTAGTGAGTGCATTTTATGCTCCATCTCACTTTTTCATGTGTTTATGAGTGAGTATGTTTTACGCTCCATCTCAACCCACCATATAATTTTTTTCTTCAATAATAATTCTAGAAAAATTACCTAAATCATCTCCTCCAAATTATATTGTGTTTTATATTTTCACTTCAAATAATGATCAAATAAGATATAGAGCTCACAAATATCTTCCATAAGCATTTAACCATTTAAACTTTGTCTTAATTAAAACTAGCTCAAACAAATGGATATAAGTGCATGAAAAGTTAAATAATCTCAAACAAAGTAATTATCAATAAAAAGTCAAAATTCAAACTAAGAAAAAATTTATCATTTTTCCAAGAGTTATTAAATAAAAATAAAAATTTTATCATTGGCTAAAAATTTATAATCCAATTAACTCATTGCTCAAGTAACACATCCTAAAAATAAAATAAAAAACTACCCCATTTTCGTAGGAAACACGGTTACACTTAGCATGTGCAACAAGCCTTTAAACCCCAAGGTTATCCCAAGTGGACGAGTTGTGTCTCGTGAGGGTTTGCAGTGAATTTACCCATAAAATTCAAAAAAAAAAAAAATAAATTAAAATTCCCTAAAAATAAAACAAATTTTTTTAAAAAATAAAACAAAATTTTAAAATCTCCTAAAAATAAAACAAATATCCTAAATCCCTTCCCCCACACTTAAAATTTACATTATCCACAATGTAAACTATAATGCAAAGAAACAAGCACAAATAACTATAAAAAGAAAAAGGAAAAGAAATGCAAATCTGATTTCTTGGGTTGCCTCCCAAGCAGCGCCTTTATTTATTGTCATTGGCTGGATAGCATGCTTAAACACTACGTTACTCCTTCCTCTTGAATTTTGACCATTTCATCCATCTTTACTCCATTTATCATGGACTTGTTCAAACTCCCTTGCAGTTGATATGAAGGTTCTACTCCCTCTTCAATGAACATACATTCGAGATGATTAGGGAGAGGCTTCAAATCTGGAATGTAATCCTGCAAAACAAAAGGTAAATATTTCTTGTTAGGAACTGGTAAGTCAAAATATAGATCATTACTTGTTTTCGGAGAACCATTCACAACCGCAACAGTGTTCTTCAAATCAGCACTCAAGACTAACTTCTCATTCTCTTTCTCAAGATTCTGACTGCATGTCATTTTCAATTCACCCTTTCCATCATTTTTAGAAACTTTTCCTACTAAAGAATCAATCACATCAACAGAGTAAACAAGATTATGACATTTCATGGCATCAAAAATATTAAACTTAATAATTTCGCCATCAAACTCCATTGTCAGTGTACCACTATGAACATCGATCTTAGTCTTTGAAGTCTTTAAGAAAGGTCTTCCTAACAAAATATGAGCATTTTGATCACCGTTTTCCATATCAAGCACATAAAAATCAGCAGGAAAAAATAAATTATCTACTTGCACAAGAACATCCTCTACTATACCCTTAGGATAAGTGTTAGACCTATCAGCCAACTGAATCACAGTACCAGTTCTATTTAAAGGTTCAAGTTTTAAAGAAGCATATATAGAATATGGCATAACATTAATAGATGCTCCTAAGTCTAAGATGGCTTGTTCAAATTTAGTGTCATCTATCTTGCAAGGGATAATAAACATTCCTGGATCTTGGCACTTTGTAGGGAGTTTTCTTTTAATTATGGCAAACACATTCTTTCCTACTTGTACATTTTCATATCTTTTAAGTGTTTGCTTCCTCTTATGTGTATACAATTCTTTTAGAAATCTAGCAAAGCGAGGCACTTGTTTAATAGCATCTAACAATGGAATTTTGACCTCGCAATTATGAAAAGTCTCATATAAATCTGAATTTTTCTCGTACGTCCTTTTTCTGTTAAAGCAAAAGGGAAAGGGGACACTTAACTTTTTGCTCGTCCTCGGGCAAAACAAAAATAAAAATTATAAAAATAAAAATAAAACTAATAACCAAACAACTTACTTGAGCAACATATCAATATAAATTTCAACATCAGCCTCAAAGATTTTTTTAAATGATAACTCAAAGAAAATTTCAAAACCATGCAAAATCTAGAACTTTAACAACTTTATCAATTCTACTTTACTCAAGACCTTTTATGTGTGTGTGAATCTAAATGTATCAAACTAATCAAAATTCAGATAAGTTTCGGTTATTAATTACCTTATAAAAGACATGCAACAAAACTCAATATACTTATTTTTCACATCACTCTTTGCTAATACATACAAATATAAAGCAGAAGATCAAAAGGTTTCAAACAATTATATACACTAGGATTATTAATATCACTTTTTCAAATATTTTTTTTCATTTTATTTTTTTTTCTTTTCCTTTTAATGGGTGCATTTTATGCTCCATCCCATTTTCTTTTTTTTTTTCTTCTTTAGTGAATGCATTTTATGCTCCATCTCACTAGCGAGTGCGTTTTACGCTCCATCTCGCTGCATGTGTTTATGAGTGAGTGTGTTTTACGCTCCATCTCAATCCACCACAAAATTTTTAATAATCGTAGAAAAATTACCTAAATCATCTCCTCCAAATTATATTTTACTTTATATTTCACTTCAAATAGTGATCAAATAAGATATAAAGCTCAAAAATATGTTTTATAAGTATTTAACCATTTAAACTTCCCTTAATTAAAATTAGCTCAACCAAATGGATATAAGTGCATAAAAATTTAAAAGATCTCAAACAAAGTAATTATCAATAAAAAATCAAAATTTAGACTAAGTAAAAATTTATTATTTTTTCAAGAGTTATTAAATAAAAGTTAAGATTTTATCATTGGCTAAAAATTTAAAATCCAATTAACTCATTGCTCAAGCGACACATCCTAAAAATAAAAAAATAAATAAAAAAACTACCCCATTTTCGTAGGAAACACGGTTACACTTAGCATGTGCAATAAGCCTTTAAACCCCAAGGTTACCCCAAGTGGACGAGTTGTGTCTCATGAGGGTTTGCAGTGAATTTACTCACAAAATTCAAAATTTCAAAATTTTTAAAATTTCCTAAAATTTTCAAAATATGACCTAAAAATAACAAAAGTACCTAAAAATAACAAAAATCATAAATCCCTTCCCCCACACTTAAAATTTATATTGTCCCCAATGTGAAATAAAATGCAAAGAAAAAGCAAAAATAACTATAAAAAGAAAAAGAAAAAGAAATGCAAATCTGATTTCTTGGGTTGCCTCCCATGCAGCGCCTTTGTTTATCGTCATTGGCTCGACATCGTGCTTCCTTTTTCAAGTGGTAGAAATTGGCTCCTCAAGGTCCAAATTAGTCGCGTCTTCTTTTTGAAAATTCTTATGAAAATGCTTGAGTCTATGGCCATTCACTTTGAGTACTTTTGCATTTTCTAAACTTTGAATTTCAACTGCACCATAAGGAAAAACATTAGTAACAACAAAAGGCCCAATCCAACGAGAACGTAACTTACCTGGAAACAACCGAAGTTAAGATTGGTATAAAATGACTTGTTCGCCAATCTTGAATTCTTTCCTAGAGATCATTTTGTCATGAAAAGTCTTTGTTTTCTCCTTGTAAATTCTTGCACTTTCATAAGCACCATTGCGAATTTCCTCTAACTCTTGTATTTGCAACTTCCTATGCTCTTCACTTTCACTCATCTTCATATTGAAACTCTTAATAGCCCAATAAGCTTTGTGTTCTAGCTCCACAGGTAAGTGACATGGTTTCCCAAATACTAATTTGTACGGTGACATACCAATAGGCATTTTATAAGCCGTCCTATACGCCCATAAAGCATCATCCAATCGCAAACTCCAATCTTTTCTGCTCGAATTTACTGTCTTTTCGAGAATGGACTTGATCTCTTTATTCGACACTTCTGCTTGTCCATTAGTTTGCGGATGGTATGCAGTCGACACCTTATGAGTGACATGGTTTTTTTTCAACAAAGCTTCCACAGTTCGATTGCAAAAATGAGTGCCTCGATCATTTATTAGAGCTCTAAGAACTCCAAATCTGGAAAATATGTTAATATAGAGAAAATCTGCAACCACTTTAGAATCGTTAGTCATTGTGGCCTTGGCTTCCACCCATTTTCAAACATAATCGACAGCAAGTAAAATATAAATATTACCAAACGACACAAGAAACGGTCCCATAAAATCAATACCCCAAACATCAAAGATTTCACAAAATAGTATGGGGGTTTGCAACATTGCATTTCGTTGGGATATATTACCTGTCTTTTGACAATTGCAACACGACTTGCAGAGCAAATATGAATCTTGGAATAGAGATGGTCAATAAAACCCACAGTCAAGCACTTTTCTTGCTGTCCTCTTAGATCCAAAGTGACCTCCACAAGCATATGAATGACAAAAAGTGAGAATAGGATCAATTTCAGTTTCAGGGATGCACCTTCTAATTACTTGGTCCGCACAATGTTTCCATAAGTAGGGATCATCTCACACGTAGTACTTTGCTTCACTTTTGATTTTATCCCTTTGAGCTTTAGACAAATTAGAAGGAAAAATGTTAGTAACCAAATAATTGACAATATTTGCATACCAAGGTGATTTTTTATATGCAGAGAACAATTGTTCATCAGGAAACGTCTCTTGTAGAGGAAGCTTATCTTGCACATTCGCTAAACGACTTAAGTGATCTGCAACGCTATTTTCTGTCCCTTTTTTGTCCTTGATCTCCAAATCAAATTCACTTAAGAGAAGTATCCATTTTATCAACCTTGGTTTTGCCTCTTTCTTTGTCATCAAATAACGAAGAGCTGCATAATCAGAATAAACAATAACTTTAGTACCAAGCAGATAAGATCGAAATTTTTCTAAAGCAAAAACAACAACTAAGACTTCTTTTTCAATGGTCGAATAATTTCTCTGTGCATCGTTTAAAGGCCTCGAAGCATAATAAATAGCATGAGATGCTTTCCCAACTTTTTGACCTAAAACAGCTCCTACTGCATAATCACTTGCGTCGCACATAATCTCGAAAGGTATGGCCCAATTTGGAGGTTGAATAACTGGAGTAGAGATCAACAATTCCTTCAACTTATCAAACGCTGTCTTACACTCCTTGTCGAAATTGAAATCCGCATCCTTTTGTAGCAGTTTGCATAGGGGTGATGCTATCTTGGAAAAATCCTTTATGAATCTCTAGTAAAAACCTACATGTCCAAGAAAAGAACGCACTTCCCGCACACTAGTGGGATAAGGTAGAGACTGAATAATATCAAATTTTGTTTTATCTACTTCAATTCCCTTATATGAAACAGCATGACCCAAAACTATACCTTGTTCAACCATGAAATGACATTTTTCAAAATTTAGTACAAGATTAGTGTCTATGCATCTTTGAAGAACAAGTTTAGGGTTGTGCAAAAAATTATCAAAAGAGTCCCCATGAACAGTAAAATCGTCCATAAAAACTTCCATGATATGCTCAATATAATCGGAAAATATACTAACCATACACCTTTGGAAAGTAGCGGGGGCGTTGCAAAGTCCAAACGGCTTACGACGATATGCAAAAGTTCCAAATGGGCATGTGAACGTCGTCTTTTCTTGATCCTCCGGAGCAATTGCAATTTGGAAATATCCTGAATAACCATCAAGAAAACAATAATAAGAATGACCAGCTAATCGTTCAAGCATTTGATCAATAAAAGGTAAAGGAAAGTGGTCTTTTCGGGTTACAGCATTTAATTTTCTATAATCTATACAAACCCGCCACCCATTTTGAACACGGGTGGGAATTAACTCATCATTCTAATTTTTGACCACAGTTATGCCCGTTTTTTTAGGAACTACTTGAACTGGGCTAACCCAATTGCTATCCGAAATAGGGTAAATCATGCCAACTTCAAGAATCTTTTGAATCTCTTTTTTCACAACATCCATCATGGGTGGATTTAGTCTTCTTTGCGGTTGACCGGTGGGTTTTGCTCCTTCGTCAAGTAAGATACGATGCATGCATGTCGACGGACTTATACCCTTGATATCCGCAATTGTCCAACCAATGGCCTTCTTATGCTGCTTTAGAACTCGTACGAGTTGTTCTTCTTGTGATGGACTAAGTTTATTGGAGATGATCACTGACGATGTCTTTTCTTCTCCAAGGAAAACATACTTGAGATGAGCAGGAAGGGGCTTTAAGTCTGGAGTAGGTGACTGTAAAACAGATGGTAAAGATTTTTCGTTAGGAACTGGCAGATCAATATAAGGAACGTTACCTGCATTTGGAGAATCATTTAATGTTGCAATAACATCCTTCAATTCACTGGTCAAGGTGAACTCTTCTTCCTCCTTTAGATTCTGACTGATTGTCATTTCTACTGCATCCTTTCCATTAAGTTCAAAAATTTCATGTGCTAATGAGTCAATCACATCAATAGAATAAACAGGATTATCATCATTAGGATATTTCATGGCATCATAAATATTAAACTGCACAACATCGCCATCAAATTCCATTGTAAGTGTACCACTATGAACATCTATCTTAGTTTTGGATGTCTTTAAGAATGGTGTTCCTAACCAAATAGGAGCATTTTGATCACCATTCCCCATATCAAGCACATAAAAATCAGTAGGAAAAATCAAATTATTTACCTGCACAAGAACATCCTCTATTATACCCTTAGGATAGACATTAGATCTGTCAGCCAACTGAATCACCGTACCAGTTTTATTTAAAGGTTCAAGTTTCAAAGAAGCATATATAGAATATGGCATGACATTAATAGATGCTCCTAAGTCTAACATGGCTTGTTCAAATCTAGTGTCACTTATCTTACAAGGGATAGTAAACATTCCTGGATCTTGGCACTTTGTAGGAAGTTTTCTTTGAATCACGGTAGATACATTTTTTCCTACTTTTACCTTCTCATACCTTTTAAGTGATTGTTTTCTCTTGTGTGTACACAATTCTTTTAGAAATCTAGCAAAGCGAGGTACTTGTTTAATTGCAACTAATAATGAAATTTTTACCTCGCATTGATGAAAAGTTTCATATAAATCTGAATCTTTCTCATATTTTCGTTTTTCTGTTAAAGCTAAAGGAAAAGGTGGTGCTGGTTTATAATCAGAGATAGGTGGAAATTTATGCTTAGGGGTACCATTGTCGCCTTTGTCCGTGTTGTTTGTTTTGCTATACTCGTTTGGTGCAGACTCTGTCTTTTCTGGAGTTTCGATCTCTTTACCGCTTCTCAAAGTGATTGCACTTGCGTTTTCTCTTGGATTCACCACCGTTTAAGAGGGTAATTTTCCAGAACCTTGCGCCTCTAATCAACTAATTGCAGTTGCCATTTGTCCCATCTGTGTTTCCAAATTCTGCATATTCGCCTTCATTTCATGTCAAAACTGCAAATTTTCCTGTTGAAATTGTAAAGTGTTAGTACTAATTTGTTTAACCAAATCCTCTAAAGACATATTAGAATTAGATGATTGGCCCTGTTGTTTGTTGGGATATGGCTGCTTGTATTGTTGGTAGCTTGCAAAGTTTGAATTTGTGGGTTGATTTCCTTGTGGATTTCCATAGCTGAAATTAGGATGATCTCTCCAACCTGAGTTGTATGTGTTTGAGTAGGGATCATATCTTTTTTGTGGTTGACCAGGAAAACCACCTGCTGCATTTACTTGTTCATAGGACTCCTCTTGAAGAGTAGGGCACATATCCGTTGGGTGTCCTACTATAGCACAAATTCCACAAGCTTTCACTTGTTGCGTATTACCTACAGCCACTTGACGAACAAGAGTAGTTAGACTCGCAATTTGTTCTTTAAGTGAAGAAATTTCTACCTCATTGACATTTTGGGATGTAAAATTAAGCCTAGTGCCGAATTGTTGGGAATTAGCCGCCATGTTTGCAATCATGTTTCTTGCAACTTCGGGAGTTTTGTCCACCAAAGCTCCGCCACTAGCAGCATCAATCATGTTTCTCTCCATAGACATGAGTCCTTCATAGAAATATTGGATGAGAAGTTGCTCGCTAATTTGATGGTGGGGATAGCTTGCACACAATTTCTTGAACCGTTCCCAATATTCGTATAGGGATTCTCCATGGTTCTGTCTCACACCACAAATTTCTTTTCTTATGTTGGCTGCCCTTGAAGTTGGGAAATATTTCTCCTAAAATAATTTCTTCACTTTTTCCCATGTGGTTATACTTCCGGAGGGGAGATAGTAGAGTCAATCATTAGCCAAATCTTTCAACGAGAATGGAAAGGCTCGTAATTTGATCTGCTCTTCAGTTACTCCGGGTGGTTTCATACTCGTACATACCACATGAAATTCTTTTAAGTGTTTATGTGGGTCTTCACCTGCAAGGCCATGAAAAGAAGGCAAAAGATGTATTAGACCAGACTTTAACTCAAAGGAAGTGTTAGCATCTAGATTGAGAAAAGTTATGCATAAAGGTTGTTGGTGCAAATCAGGGGCCGCGAGTTCCTTCAAAGTTCGATTTCCAGCCATGTTATCTTTTGCTTCAAGATTTGTTTGTCCTTCTTTCCTTAATCCGCGCAAAGTTCTTTCGATTTCTGGATCAAACCTTAAATCACTTTGATTACTAGAATGAGTTATGGTCATAAACAAGCAAGAAAATAAAAATAACTGCGAAAATTACTAAAATAAAATAAAATAAAAAAACACAAAAATAAATAAATCAAGTCCCCGGCAACGGCGCCAAAATTTGGTGTGATGTCGCAAGCACTAAAAAATAAAATCTTACTTTGGAAAAATATTAATGTAGAAGTGTAAGCAAAAGTCGATCCCATAGAGAATGATTATTTAATTTTATGTTTTTGCAAACAAAAATTGGGGGGGGGGGGGGTTTAATTAAAGAAATAATTTAAATAAAATTTACTAAAATAAAAATGCAAGAAATAAATAAGAAGAAAAAGCCTTGGTTTAAGTTAATATCCACCATCAAGAATTTACAACTGATCACTGATGCAAAAATAAATCAATTAATATTTTGAAGATTCACTGTAGAAAGAATTACTCGCAGGTGGAATAATTTTTCTCCTCTCTCTTTAATTTTAGATAAGTAGAGTCACTTGGTTTAAATACTCTTACTAATAAACAACCTCCGACACTTGCTAAAGATTTAATTTAATAGCAGCATAAAGAATTAGAGAGATCGTTGAACTAAACAACACAAGCCACTTGTTTGCATTTAATTTAGATGAATATTCTTCCTAAGATAAAATAATCTTTTGATCTGCAAAACAATTATTAAACTTACTTGCTTCACAAATAGCAGTAGATTAATATGAATAATAAACTAGTAGCGCTCCTAGCAATTAAACAAATCAATCATAAAATTAAGCATAGAAGAATATTCAATAATCAAAATATAAATTGAACAATTAAAATA
Organism: Hedera helix; assembly: GCA_947179155.2. Lineage (NCBI taxonomy): Eukaryota > Viridiplantae > Streptophyta > Magnoliopsida > Apiales > Araliaceae > Hedera > Hedera helix. The sequence goes on from OX359280.1 coordinate 24,108,621, forward strand.
AATTAGAACTCACAGTGTATAAATCTTGATGGCTTCAATCACTTAAACCAAGAAAAATAATTTAGCTACTCATAATTGTAGAGAACACTAAAGAATAGAAGAGAGAATTTTTATTCTAATGAGAGTTATATCTTACAAGGTGTCTCAAGCACTCTATTTATATGCTCTATAAACCTCCTAACTTGTCCAAACCCTAATAGGATTTATAATTAAAAATAAAAGAAAAATAAAATAATTATTATTCTAACCCTAATTGGAATTAAAATCCAATTTGGAATCAAAAAGTAGCAAAAAAATCCGAAAAATCCCATTTCTGGCAATTAACGCGCAGCCAAACAGAGCCTTCGCTACAGTGCCCGGTCAACTCACGCACACCCACGCATTGCGCGGCACTGGCATCCAAATGATGTCGTTTTGTCTATGCTGTCAGTCACCTTCTGTCATCCGTCCACGCATTGCGCGGACTGTTCCTTTCAGAGATAAACGGCGTCGTCCTCCACTTCAGCCCGTACACGCGCATTGTGCGCCAGAGTCCTGCCGAATTTACGATTTTGCCACCGAGCGGTTTATTTACCAAAATGCCATTAGAGCTTTGCAGAATTTACAAAAATGCCCCCAAAGCTTATTTTTCCTACAAAATAAAATATAAAATAAATAAAAATAATAAAAATGCATAATGATTAATAAAACACCTAAAACACTAAAAATAAATAAAAACACATAAACAAAAAGAAATATAAAAATACTATAAAATTACCTAAATTAACATAAATTAACTAAAATCCTATAAAACCTATTAAAATAAAAATAAGCTAATTAATTAAACATTTAAGCACACAATAAATATAAAAACTAAGTATTAAAGAATAAAAATAGCATATAATTTAACCCTATCAGGGGTACCGGTTTATACTTAGAGAGAGGTGGAAATTTATGTTTCGGAGTACCATTTTTTCCTAGAACACTATCGTCCTCTTGACTGTTATCTGCCTCCTTGTTGTCTACTTCAACTTTGCTTTGCTCTTTTGATGCAGAATCTGCCTTTGCTGGAGTTTCGATCTTTTTACCACTTCTCAATGTGATTGCACTAACATTTGCTTTTGGATTCGCCATTGTTTGCGATGGTACTTTTTCAGAATTTTGCGCCTCCAATCTACTGATGGCAATTGTCATTTGTCCCATCTGTGTATTAAAATTCTATATATTTGCCTTCGTTTCCTGTTGAAATTGCAAAGTGTTAGTGCCAAGTTGTTTAACTATATCCTCCAAAGACATATGAGAATCAGATGATTGGCCCTGTTGTTTATTAGGATATGGCTGCTTGTATTGTTGGTAGCTTGAGAAATTTTAAGTCGCAAACGGATTCCCTTGTGGATTTCCATAGCCGAAATTCGGATGATCTCTCCAACCTGAGTTGTACGTGTTCGAGTGGGGATCATATCTGCTTTTTTGGGGATTAAGGAAACCACCTACTGCATGCACTTGTTCATGGGACTCCTCTTGAAGAGTGGGGCATATATCCGTCGGATGTCCTACGACCGCACAAATTCCACAGGCTTTGACTTGTTGTCTATTACCTACAGCCATTTGACGAACAAGATAAGTTAGACTAGCAATTTGTTCTTTAAGTGAAGAAATTTCTACCTCATGGACATTCTGGGATGTAAAATTAAGCCTAGTGCCGAATTATTGGGAGTTAGCCGCTATGTTTGCAATCAAGTTCCTTGCAGCTTCGAGCGTTTTGTCCACTAAAGCTCATCCACTGGCAGCATCGATCATGCTCCTATCGATAGACATGAGTCCTTCATAGAAGTATTGGATGAGGAGTTGCTCGCTGATTTGATGATGGGGGCAGCTTGCACATAGTTTCTTGAAACGTTCCCAATACTCGTACAGGGATTCTCCCTGGTTCTGCCTCACACCACAAATGTCTTTTCTTATATTGGCTGCCCTTGAAGCTGGAAAATATTTCTCCAGGAATAGTCTTTTCATCTCTTCCCATGTGGTAATGCTTCCGAAGGGTAGGTAGTAGAGCTAATCCTTAGCCAAATCTTTCAAGGAAAATGGAAAAGCTCTTAGATTGATTTGCTCTTCAGTCACTCCAGAAGGTTTCAGACTTGTGCAGACCATATGAAATTCCTTTAAATGTTTGCGAGGATCTTCACCTGCAAGGCCATCAAAATTTGGCAATAGATAGATTAGACCAGATTTTAATTCAAATGAGGTGTTAGCATCTAAATTTGGAAAAGTTATGCTTAAAGGTTGTTGATTCAAATCAGGGGCCGCAAGCTTTTTCAAAGTTCGATTTCTAGCCATGATTTCCATCTTCAACCTGCACAACTCAAATAAACTATGAAAACTAGAGGGGGGAAAAACTAAGAATAATACTTACCAAAGCACAATACTTACAAAAGCACAATATTAAATCAAAATCATTCCCCGGCAACGGCGCCAAAATTTGGTGTGATGTCGCAAGCATCCAAAAATAAAATCTTACTTTGAAAAAATAAATATGTAGTAGTGTAAGTAAGAGTCAATCCCACAGAGAATGATTATTTAATTTTATGTTTTTACAAACAAAAATTGGGGGGTTTTTGAATCAAAGAAATAATTTAAATAAAACTAACTAAAATAATTATGCAATTAATTTAATGAAATAAATGAGAAAAAAAAGCCTTTGTTTAAGTCAATATCCACCATCAAGAATTTACAACTGATCATTGATGCAAGAATAAATCAATTCATATTTTAAATATTCAACATGGAATAATTACTCCCATTCGAATAATTTTTCTATCTCTCATTAATTTTAGTTAAGCAGAAACAAGAGATCTAAATAACCCTTACTACTAAATAATCTCAGACAAGCGCTAAAGATTTAACCTAGTAGCAGCATAAAGAAATAGAGAGATCGTTGAACTAAACAACACAATCCAAGCGTCTGCATTTAATTTAGATGAATATTCTTCCTAAGATAAAATAATCTTTTGATCTTCAAAACAATTATTAAACTTAGTTGCTTCATAAATTAAAGTGACCAAATAATTACGGATTTGATATATAATTTAGCAATAGATTTCAACGAATAATAAACTAGTATGCATCCTAGCAATTAAACAAATTAATCATAAAATTAAACACAGAAAAATATTCAATACTCAAAATATAAATTGAACAATTAAAATAAAATAGATCTCACAGTGTATAAATCTTGATGGCTTCAATAAATTAAAACAAGAAAAATAATTTAGCTACTCATAATTGTAGAGAATACTAAATAATAGAAGAGAGAATTTTTCTTATTAGAAAAGTTGTATATTACATTGTGTGTCAAGCTCTGTAACGACCCCGAAATTCGACCATCTTTATTACCTTAAATTTTATATTTCTTATACATCATATTCCTTACGTCCAAATTTCGGTCCGTTAATAAATCTTTAATCACCTTAATTAATTCATTTATTGACATTATCGTCATCAATTACCAAATTTTCGATATAAATTTTTCTTTTGTTTTTCACTTTTCTTAATCATTGTATTAAAATATTTGGATATTTAAAAACTTAGCATCTCGATCCTAGACCCCGGATCGTAACCTTTGCTTTTCTTTTCTTTTCTTGTATCATAAAGTTCGGCATTCAAATTTTAATACCATTCATATCTATACAAATATTTCTTGTTCCATGATTCCTCATCAAATATATAATAGTCTCTATCATAATATTCATGTTGAACAATTTCAGTTCACAGTTTAACTATACACATCATATTCAGATCCCACTTATCTGTACATATAGCATATCAAAGTAACTTGGCAAATATTTTCACATTGATTTATAACATTAATATATAATAACAGTCACAACATTCCTTGGTAAACCGTCTCTATATAATCTGAAATTCTTGAAATTTATTTCTTTCCTGCAAAAACGTTTATTGAGCAAGTAATGAGCACAACGGCTCAGCAAGTTTAACAGTTAACACATTTCATACTTCACGTAACACATACCTTGTCATGCTTGGTGTGTGTCATACATTATGTGTTTGTGCTTCTACTATAGCAATATATCTCGTATATATTCATATCGTTGCATAAAGTACACATTGTGGTCATATTAATCACGTATCACATAGCACATAATTTGTATGCAGTTAAAACAAGAATTACATATCATAACAGTCCAACAATTAACATAAAAGGGCTGAAGAACTTGCCTGTCGTCCAATTATTTAAATGGATAGCTCAAACCCTTAACTCGATCAACCTATGATCATAAAATAATCAAATAATAATTATTTATCTCTTTATGATATTAATTTAATTAATTAACATCATCTATACCCTAATTAACTATACCCGACGATTTATATTAAGGTACCGGGTTAATTATTAATTAATATGGTTAATTATATTAACCTCGTTCCTTAAAATATTCGTTTAACTTAATATCCACCACCTTCAATACTGATAACCCAGCCCATCGAATAAATTTTAACATATTCGGTTGTCCGGATTTTCATTTATTCATTTTCTCACTTTTAAACTTAATGGATTAATATTTAAATATTAATTCCCAATAATTAATATTTTTATAAAAATATTAAATTTAATACTCAAACATCGTTTCTATATTTTTAGTATTTTTCTATAACTTTTAAACAATTTTTAAACATTTATTTTAATTAAAAACACTTTCTAGGGGCATTTTGGTAATTTTCGCGCCCTTAGGGACATAACAGAAATTTTTCGGAAAGTCCAGGGGCATTTCCGTAATTTCCGAGGCCTTGGGAACACGCTGGTCATTTACCGGAAAGTTCAGGGGCATTTCTGTAAATTCACCCCCCGCGTGCCAACCGCGCATGGCGCGCAGCTCCCCTACCTCTGCTGACGCCAGCAAAACGACGTCGTTTGCCGGTCGTTTTTCGATCCCCGTGCAATGCGCGGACCTTTCTTCCATATGCCCCGAAATGGCATCGTTTCGGGTCGCGTTCTGCGGAAAAATCTCAGCCACGCCATGCGCGGCTTTCCCTTTTTTTCTTTTTTTTTTTCTTCTCGTTTCTTTCCGGCAACAGACCCAACATGCAAAAATTATTATTTTTGTTTCAATTTTTCACCACAAAATCATTCCAAAAAATTACATAATTCATACATAAATATCCAAAAATTATTTGGAATCATTATTCTAATTATTTACAATTTTTCCACAAAATTAATTTATTACCAAAAACACATAATAAATCATATAATTTAATATATATACCTTCCAAGACTTGTAAATTTTTCTCTTGATGACACCAAACTCCTCTCTTGATGGCCATGATGTGCACGGTCGGAGATGGTGGTGTGACGACCCCAAATCCGGGTTCCATAACCTCGAGTTTGGTTCTCACTATTCAACACATTACTAACAATTAAATACATACATTGCATTTAAATATCGCGGAATAATACATATTGGTTCCCTTCAAAAGGTTACAATACCAGGGTCTATCAACCTTAACATAAAAACAGTTCCTATCATAAGGAATTACAAAAGGTTTAACAACCGTAAATACATAAATAAAGATCTAACTAGCATGCATAAGCTACTTAAGCTTTAGCCTTTCCTTTTCCCTTATCCTTCCTGGAGCAATCAGGATTATCTGAAAAATGGTTCATGATATAGCAAGAATGAGCAACTAGTTTGCTCAGCAAGTTTAAAACAATCATATAGATTTAATATATCATGAATGAATGGGAAATATCAACAATGATTCAACAATAGATATAACAATTGTGAATGAAACAGGATTCAAATTTTAATAAACAGAATATTTGAATCTTAAAATGCTGAGTGGTCACTAAGGACCCTGAACTAACTAGGGTATAATAGAGTTTCCTCCGACCCTTTGAGTTGTTTGGTTTTCAAGGGGATCAGCCTATTCAACCCGCTGTATATGCATTACATTTAGTCACTGGCGCCCAAAGTCGGTTTCCCGACACAAAATCCCCTAATTTAGGGTTGTTCAATTCTCAGACTTAATATAAGAAATCCGCACCCAACAATGGTTTGGATAAGCTTTTAAAAGTATTCAAGTTATTGAATTTAGAAACGTAATGTCTAGCTGAATTATTAGCTTAAGACATTTTTAATACAGTTCATGAATCAAGAACTAATAAGCTTCAAATGCACTAAGTGCGATTGTATAAACAATATGGATGTGGAATAATTTTAAATAATTAAACCACTGCAAGCTTTAACAATAAATACAAGTATGGAAACTTGTTCAACGATAATAATTGAGTAGGGTTAGAGAACTTGCCTGTTTGCTCAGCTACAATAATTGTCTAGCTTTAACTAACTTGCTTTGAAAGACCTAACATTAATAAAGTCGGTCTAATAATTAGTACGACGTATTTGCATAATTATACGCTTAATAACGAACTTATTTACCACATAAGTACTAACACATAAATTACATTAGTCAAAACAATATTATTAACCTTATAGACACTTAATCATTTTAGGTTAATAATTTAATAAGTTAGAAAATATTTTTCTTAAGTGTTGGACACTTATTAAACCCTTAAACAACTTATTATAATTGTTTAGTTCAATTCAATTTATTTTATTAACTCAATCTCTTTTTAATTACTATTTAATATTGATTAAATAGAAATTAATTAATTAACTCTAGTTATTATAAATAATAACTAATTGTACTTACTTATTATTTAATTATAATTAAATAATAAATAATTATTAACTTAGTTTAAACCTTCTTTAATTTAATGTTAATCAACCAATAATTAACCAAGTAATTAACCTTACTTATTATTTAATTAAGGAAATTAAATAATAGTTTACTAATCTTAATCCTCTTTAATTATTATTTAATGTCAATTAAATAATAATTAATTATTTAATTAATTTTAATTATTATTTAAGGTTAAATAATAATCAAATCATTCTTATTTATTATTTAAATTAAATAATAAATTATTACTCTAATAACTTAATTTCCATTAATCGTTATTTAATGTTAATTAAATAATAATTAATTACTTAATTATCTTTATTTATTATTTAATAATATTTAAATAATAAATAATTAATTTATAAATTTTATCTCTCTTTAAATATTATTTAATAGGCATTAAATAATAATTGCTAATTTATCATCTTTATTTATTATTAACATTTAAAATAATAAATAAATAATAAATTTATTTAACCTAACCATGGTTTAGCTAACTAGATTAATATTTAAAATATTTAAATATTAAACTTTATGAAAAATATCCTCCCCAATATTATTTTTGTATTATTATTATTTTTGTTATAATTTTAAATTAATTTTCAAATATTTAAATTAATTAAAATTAACCCGAATGGCATTTTCGTAAATAAGTTGAAAAACCGGACCGAGGGCAGAATGGTAATTCTGCCAAGAAAAAACACGGAGGGGCAAAATGGTAATTTCGCCGAAAAGTTTCTTACCGCGCATTGCGCGCGTTTTGGTTTGTTACGGGTCAAAACGACGCCGTTTTTGAAAAGCCGGAAACGGCTTCCGCGCGTACGCGCGGAGTGAATTTTCTACGGACGCCAAACGACGTCGTTTGGCTCCGCGTCCTCGGTGAACAGTGGCAGCCGCGCATTGCGCGGAAAGCCTTAAAATTTTTTTCCTTCCCGCAGAACGTGAACAGTGTTTCCGGCTACCCATTTTAAATAAAAATATACCTTCAATAAATCTTTAACTCTTCAATAAAAATCCAAAAAAATTACCAATCACCTTATATTAATTTATAACATAAAAAAATAATTTTTCATGATTTAATATCAATATTTTTTTATAAAAATTTTTACATCACATAAACTACCATAAATCATATCTTTTTGTGTATAACTCCATTTTAAGTGATTCAAACTTTGTTTTTCTCATGATTTAATGTTCTATAATATTAGAACATCAAACCTAAGCTTTACAAAAATATTTTTGGTAATATATTTCAAAACTTGTTTACACACTACTAAATACATATTTTAGCATATAAAATTTACCAAAATACAAACCAAACATATTAAACTCAAGCATGGCATAAATATTATCACTACACATTAATAATCATATTAACATGTTTATACTAACATGATGATTTATTTAATTTAAAAACAAAACTTAGATTTAGAATAACCATTACCTTGATTTAATGGCTATCTTCCTTTTTCTTCCAAAGTAGGTTGTGAATGAAGATGACATACACCAAGAACTCCTTCTCCTCTCTTAGTATTTTGCTCTCACTATTTTCTCACTCTCAAATGCTCTCTAGCTCTCTCTTTAGCTTGAAAAATAATGAAGTATACAAGTCTTACAAATGCAAGTATACTCCTACAAAATATTAGATACACACATTGTATCTATTAATCTAGACCATCATGCATCTATATTGGATACTTACACAAGAAAACTAACCCATACTAAGTTGGTGAGGATTTTGTGGGAAAAGACTTTCCCAAAAATCAAAACAAGCAACCTTTAATTAAATAAATGGAAAATAAAATAAAATATCAAAAAATCAATTTTTTTCTCTCTCCTCCATGCCATGGTCGGCTGGTCTCCCTTCTTTTGTCCCAAATTAAGTGTCACTTTTTACTTTTTAAACAATTAATAGTTAATTTAAGTATTTTCCAAGTGGGCCAATCATTGGGCTTTAATTTAAAATACCAATTGGGCTTCTATTAAATTGTTTGGGCTACTAAATTGTCAAATTTTATTATTCTACACTTGGGCTACTAATTGACCCATGTTGGGCTAATTTAATAATTTATACATTAATTATTCAATCCATGATTAAATAAATAATTACCTTGAATAAATAATTAAATATTCTAACCCATAAGTATTAAATTACTAATTGGACTAATAAATATTATTATTAATATTTCACATTATTTACATTAATTAATAATCATATTAATTAATTTATTATATTTAATTCACTCATTATATTCAATTTAATTGAATATTTAATTAATAGGAAACTTATCAATTAATTTGATATTAAAACTTTAGGGTTTGTTCACTAATTTAATAACATATTAGTGACCCCCTTTAATTAATTTTAGTAATTAATTACATAATTATTTAATCACATAATTAATTAATCACATAAAAAGATTTAAATAATCTCGAAAAAATAACTCGTTGGAAATTAAATTAATAATTTAATTAATAAAGATGTGGAAATTCTAGGACATTACATTCTCCCCTCCTTATAAAAATTCCGTCCTCGGAATTGTAAAAATAAGGTTACTCAAATAAAAACGGGTAATTTGCCCTCATTTCCTCCTCTAATTCCCACGTAGCTTCTTCAATGGCGTGATTCCTCCAAAGTACTTTGACAGAATGAATTATCTTATTTCTCAGTTTCTGTTCCTTCCTATCGAGTATCTGAACAGGAACTTCTTCATATGATAAATCCTTCCCGACTTGAATTGGTTCATAGGAGATAACGTGCTTGTAGTCTGGTTTGTATGGCCGCAATACCGACACGTGAAACACATTGTGAATATGTTCCAATTCAGGAGGTAAAGCTACCTCGTATGCTACTTCACCCACTCTTCTCAATATTTCGAACGGTCCTATGAACCTTGGACTCAATTTCCCCTTCTTTCCAAATCTGATCTTCCCTTTCCAGGGAGATACCTTAATGAACACAAAACTCCCCACCTCGAAGTCTCGTTTCTGTCGATGTAAATCGGCGTATTTCTTTTGACGGTCTTGAGCTGCTTCTAGCCGAGCTCTTATTACCTTGATAATTTCTACCGTCTATTGAACCAACTCTGGCCCCAACAGTCGGCGTTCTCCTACCTCATCCCAACACAGAGGTGTTCTGCATTTTCTGCCATATAAAGCTTCGTAAGGCGGCATACCTATGCTCGCATGATAACTGTTGTTGTATGCAAACTCAACTAGTGGTAGATGGATTTCCCAACTGCCCTTGAAATCCATTACGCAGGCCCTGAGCATATCTTCCAATGTCTGAATTGTTCTCTCACTTTGCCCATCGGTCTGCGGATGATACGCTGTACTCATTCTCAACTGTGTCCCCAATCTCTCCTGAAGACTTCTCCAAAATTTTGACGTGAAGCGCGGATCTCTGTCTGACACAATCGATACCGGCACCCCATGTCTTGAAACTATCTCTTTGATGTACAGTTTGGACAACTGATCCAAACTGAACCTGATCTTGATCGGCAAAAAGTGCGCTGACTTTGTTAGCCGATCCACAATCACCCAAATTGCGTCATATCCCTTCTGTGTTGCTGGAAGTCCTACCACAAAATCCATTGTGATATGCTCCCATTTCCACTCAGGAATTTCTAACGGCTGTAACAATCCACTTGGTCTCTGATGTTCGGCCTTTACCCTTTGACAAGTTAGGCATCGGCTGACACATTCTGCAACCTCCCTCTTTAAATTCGGCCACCAAAAATGCTGACGTAGATCTTGATACATCTTCGTACTCCCCGGATGTATCGAGTATCTCGTACTGTGGGCCTCTTGCAAAATTTCCTCTCGTAATTCAGGCACTAGCGGTACCCAAACACGATTTTCAAATCTCAGCAATCCCATGCTATCAATTTTAAACTTGACCTCTTCTCCATCGGTCATCCTCTTCCGGATTCTGTCACATTCCTCATCTTTGTCTTGAGCCTCTTTCACCCTATCTAACAAGGTTGGGCTCACCTCGACTTCTATTGACTCGTTTGGACTTCTCACTTCCAACTCCATTCGAGCCATCTCTTGAACCAATTGTTCTTGATCTGTCAATATGAACAATTTCTCCCTGCTCTTTCTACTCAGAGCATCCGCTACTACGTTGGCCTTGCCGGGATGATATAGAATTTCACAATCATAATCTTTGATCAATTCCAACCATCTCCGTTGCCTCATATTCAGCTCCTTCTGTGTGAAGATATACTTCAGACTCTTATGGTCTGTGAATATCTCACATTTTTCTCCGTACAGATAATGTCTCCAAATTTTAAGGGCAAATACTACCGCTGCCAATTCCAAGTCGTGGGTAGGATATCCCTTCTCATAATCTTTTAATTGCCTGGACGCATACGCAACGACTTTGCCATTTTGCATAAGCACACAGCCAAGTCCCTTGTGCGATGCATCACTGTAGACCGTAAAGCCTCCTGTATCGTCTGGTAAGGTCAATACAGGTGCTTCACTAAGTCTTTTCTTTAACTCCTGAAAACTTTCCTCACACTTCTCCGTCCACACGTATTTCACCGTCTTTCTTGTTAAGTTGGTCAACGGTGTTGCTATCTTTGAGAAGTCTTGAATGAACCTCCGATAGTAACCCGCTAACCCTAAGAAACTTCTTACTTCTGTCGGCGTCCTTGGTTGCTCCCAATTCATCACCGATTCAACCTTCGCCGGATCAACCGAAACTCCCTCCTTGTCAATAACATGACCTAAAAATTGAACTCTCTCCAACCAGAATTCACACTTTGAAAACTTAGCGTACAACCGCTCCTTCCGTAAAATCTCCAACACCAATCTTAGGTGTTCAGCATGCTCTCCCTCCGTTTTCGAATACACCAAAATATCATCAATGAACACGACTACAAATTTATCCAAGTATTGCTTGAATATTCTGTTCATCATGTCCATAAATGCGGCTGGCGCATTCGTTAGTCCAAACGACATCACCAGAAACTCATAATGCCCATATCGAGTTCTGAATGCCGTCTTGGGTATATCCTCCTTCCTGACTTTCAACTGATGATAACCAGTCCTTAAGTCAATATTTGAAAAGTACTTCGCCCCTTTCAATTGATCGAAAAGATCGTCAATTCGTGGTAACGGGTACTTGTTCTTAATTGTCACCTTATTCAGCTCTCTATAATCCATACACAATCTCATCGATCCATCCTTCTTCTTTACAAACAGCACCGGTGCTCCCCATGGAGAAACACTTGGCTGAATGTACTTATTGTCTAGCAACTCCTGCAATTGCACCATCAATTCCTTTAGTTCTACCGGAGCCATCCTATATGGTGCTTTCGATATCGGTGCTGTCCCCGGTACTAAATCAATCACAAATTCTATTTCCCTGTCCGGCGGTAAACCCGGCAGTACATTTGGAAAAACATCCGTAAACTCCCTAACTACTGGTATTTGCTCCATCTCGGGACTCACCACTTGTGTGTCAACCACATGAGCCAAATACCCTACACAACCTTTCTTCAATAATTTCTTGGCCTGCATCATCGTCAGACAAGAAGACTGTCTTGACGATTTGCTGCCATAAAATACGACCTTAGACTTATTTGGTGTCTTAAGGTGTATGCACTTCTTCTGACAATCAATTATCGCCCCGTGGTTAAACAACCAATCCATCCCAAGTATTACATCAAATTCCCCCAGACGTATTGGAATTAGATTCACATTTAATTTCTGACCCCTGATTTCAGCACAACAATTTCTATGTATGTACTCTACCGGAATCACTTCTTTATTAGCAACTTCTATGTTCATTGAGTTTTCTAGTTTGTCCCTAGGCAACTCTAATCGTCTAGCGAAATCATCAGACACAAATGAACAGGTAGCACCCGAATCAAACAATACATATGCATTTATATTATTGATCGGAATAATACCTGACACCACGTCTTTTGACCCCACGGCATCCTGTACCGTCATATTGAAAGTCCGGGCTGTCGGCTTGTTCTGTGGTACCGGTCCCCCGATAGCCAATTTGCTGTTATTGCCCCTGTAGCCGCTACCCCCGTCATTCTTCTTCTTAGGGCAATCCTTTATCAGGTGGTCAGATGCTCCGCAAGAAAAGCATCTCCCTTTCTTTGGGAGGGGACAATTTGGAGAAATATGTCCCACCTGACCACAATTGTAACATGTATTATTCCCTTTCCTGCACTCCCCGAAGTGGTTCTTCCCACATATATTGCATGCTGGCTTTTTCTGAACACTTCCTTGTTGATTCCCCGAGCTCTTGTCGTTACTGTTGTTGTCCCATTTACGCTTATTACTGTTATTATTATTATTGCCTCCACTGTTACTGTTCTTGCTTCCCCCTTCATTTTTCTTCTTGTTTCTCTCCTGGTTAAACTTGGTCAACGCGTCGCTTCCACCTTCAGCAATGATTGACTTCTCCAACAAAGTTGCGAACGAGTCAATCTGCAGTACTGCTACCTTGTTGAATATCCAAGGTCTCAATCCATTCTCGAACCTCCTGGCCTTGCGTTCCTCCGTGTCTACCTGATGTGGAGCGAACCTGGCCAGCTCATTAAATTTTGCCGCGTACTCCGGTACCGACATGTTCTCCTGTTTCAGTTCTAGAAACCTTACCTCCATCCTACTTTTCATACTTTTCGGGAAATAATTCTCGTCGAATATTTCCTTAAATTTTGTCCAGGGCACCATACCATCCCCAGCCCTATTCTGATTGGCTTCCCACCAGAAATTGGCTTCGCCCTTCATCATGTAGGTAGCAAAAACTGTCTTTTGCTCCTCAGCTACTCTTGCGATAACGAACGCCTTCTCTATCTCCTTTATCCAAGACTGGGCCTCTATCGGGTCCGACGTTCCCCTAAACTCTGGCGGTCCCACCGCTTTAAAATCTTTGAAATTTGCCAACTGAGTTGGTGGTGGTGGTGGTGGATTTGCTACAACAGGATGTCTGTGTTGCATTGCCTCAGCTAGCATGTCGACGAAGTTTTGCATAGGGTCTACATTGTGACCCCCCGCGTCGTTGTTAACTGACTCTTCTACCCCCTGGTTCCTTGGTGGTTGTCTACGTGGCGGCATTTTCTGTTATAAACAAAAATTTACATTATTATACTTATTACATCTTTTTCATTTCATTATTTTGTATCTTAGGCAATGTTTAGCTAACATACAAGTAATTATTTCAACACGCATATAACATAAATTTGACTGCATTTATATTTATATGCTAAAACAGTAGTGCGTAGCACTTTACATCAAAAGCATACTGCTATAAATGCTTCTATCCCAGAGAAGCTACAAAAGATGGGATCTGACATATCCTACAACTTCCTAGAGTTGGGATTTAGTGACATATTAACCCTCTAATAAAACAAAAGTTGGGTTCTACTGCATCTATTTACATACGAAATTAGAAAACAACTACTACTACTACTGACTGCGCATCCCCCTACGGATCGCGTCGTCATACTCCTCATCCCCGATGGCCATCACCACACTCCTGCTGATGGTGTGCATAGACTGGCCCTCCTCAGCTGGGTAGTAGTGCACCCTGCTCTGAAGCCTACCATATGAAGATCGGTAGACGTAACTAAGTCTATCCGTCCTCACCCGCTTCTCGCGGACCTCCTCCTCTAGCTCAATCATCTGACCATAAGCGGCATCCCGCTGTCTCTCCATTTCCATTCGGTCCTCTACCGCCTCCTGCCAGTGTGCACGGATGGCGGCCTTCTCTGCCTGTACTTGCTGAACCTTCAGCTCAGCCTCAGCCAACCTAGTCTCAACCACTGCCAATTTGGCTTGCAGCTCTACATCCTGCTCTACCAGCTGATGAGTTAGCACCGCAAAGTGCTCTACTGAATCCTCGTACTCCTGTACCTGATCCTCAAGTCCTACAATCCTCTCCTTCAGCTCTGTGTTCTCGCCAGAGAACTGATAAGCCGCATCCCTATACTGATCCTCCATGTGCTGGTGGGTCAGATTCTGCTCCTCTAGATGCTGGACCCTTGCCTCCAGCCCCTCGTTCCTATCGGTCAGTCCCTCTATGATGTCAGCGGCAGTGGTGCCCATGCCATCAGCTGACTCCTCCTCCTCAGACTCCTCTGACTCTGCCTCATCCTCACTGTAAGGCCTCATGACTCCGCCCCAGACGGGCTCCACACTATCCCCCTCCTCAGGATCTGACTCTGGCTCCTCTACGGGTGCAGCCACCAGCGGCTGTGCAGTATCCATATGGATATCAATATAGTCCTCCTCAGCAATGCGACTCGACTGTCCGATCTCTGCCATCCTATATCATAAAACAATAACACACGTTAGTACAGCAATAAAATATATTCATTGATGAAATGAAATGATATTTTATCATGTACATCTCGGCTCGATGGATTTTCTCAATCCATCTCCAAAATACACAACATGATGAATCTCCCCGATTCATCCCCTAACGCACTCGATATGAGTTTAATACTAAGGTTATAACTTAGGTTTCGCAAATCCTAACGTTTCTAACCTACAGCTTTGATACCAACCTGTGACGACCCCAAATCCGGGTTCCATAACCTCGAGTTTGGTTCTCACTATTCAACACATTACTAACAATTAAATACATACATTGCATTTAAATATCGCGGAATAATACATATTGGTTCCCTTCAAAAGGTTACAATACCAGGGTCTATCAACCTTAACATAAAAACAGTTCCTATCATAAGGAATTACAAAAGGTTTAACAACCGTAAATACATAAATAAAGATCTAACTAGCATGCATAAGCTACTTAAGCTTTAGCCTTTCCTTTTCCCTTATCCTTCCTGGAGCAATCAGGATTATCTGAAAAATGGTTCATGATATAGCAAGAATGAGCAACTAGTTTGCTCAGCAAGTTTAAAACAATCATATAGATTTAATATATCATGAATGAATGGGAAATATCAACAATGATTCAACAATAGATATAACAATTGTGAATGAAACAGGATTCAAATTTTAATAAACAGAATATTTGAATCTTAAAATGCTGAGTGGTCACTAAGGACCCTGAACTAACTAGGGTATAATAGAGTTTCCTCCGACCCTTTGAGTTGTTTGGTTTTCAAGGGGATCAGCCTATTCAACCCGCTGTATATGCATTACATTTAGTCACTGGCGCCCAAAGTCGGTTTCCCGACACAAAATCCCCTAATTTAGGGTTGTTCAATTCTCAGACTTAATATAAGAAATCCGCACCCAACAATGGTTTGGATAAGCTTTTAAAAGTATTCAAGTTATTGAATTTAGAAACGTAATGTCTAGCTGAATTATTAGCTTAAGACATTTTTAATACAGTTCATGAATTAAGAACTAATAAGCTTCAAATGCACTAAGTGCGATTGTATAAACAATATGGATGTGGAATAATTTTAAATAATTAAACCACTGCAAGCTTTAACAATAAATACAAGTATGGAAACTTGTTCAACGATAATAATTGAGTAGGGTTAGAGAACTTGCCTGTTTGCTCAGCTACAATAATTGTCTAGCTTTAACTAACTTGCTTTGAAAGACCTAACATTAATAAAGTCGGTCTAATAATTAGTACGACGTATTTGCATAATTATACGCTTAATAACGAACTTATTTACCACATAAGTACTAACACATAAATTACATTAGTCAAAACAATATTATTAACCTTATAGACACTTAATCATTTTAGGTTAATAATTTAATAAGTTAGAAAATATTTTTCTTAAGTGTTGGACACTTATTAAACCCTTAAACAACTTATTATAATTGTTTAGTTCAATTCAATTTATTTTATTAACTCAATCTCTTTTTAATTACTATTTAATATTGATTAAATAGAAATTAATTAATTAACTCTAGTTATTATAAATAATAACTAATTGTACTTACTTATTATTTAATTATAATTAAATAATAAATAATTATTAACTTAGTTTAAACCTTCTTTAATTTAATGTTAATCAACCAATAATTAACCAAGTAATTAACCTTACTTATTATTTAATTAAGGAAATTAAATAATAGTTTACTAATCTTAATCCTCTTTAATTATTATTTAATGTCAATTAAATAATAATTAATTATTTAATTAATTTTAATTATTATTTAAGGTTAAATAATAATCAAATCATTCTTATTTATTATTTAAATTAAATAATAAATTATTACTCTAATAACTTAATTTCCATTAATCGTTATTTAATGTTAATTAAATAATAATTAATTACTTAATTATCTTTATTTATTATTTAATAATATTTAAATAATAAATAATTAATTTATAAATTTTATCTCTCTTTAAATATTATTTAATAGGCATTAAATAATAATTGCTAATTTATCATCTTTATTTATTATTAACATTTAAAATAATAAATAAATAATAAATTTATTTAACCTAACCATGGTTTAGCTAACTAGATTAATATTTAAAATATTTAAATATTAAACTTTATGAAAAATATCCTCCCCAATATTATTTTTGTATTATTATTATTTTTGTTATAATTTTAAATTAATTTTCAAATATTTAAATTAATTAAAATTAACCCGAATGGCATTTTCGTAAATAAGTTGAAAAACCGGACCGAGGGCAGAATGGTAATTCTGCCAAGAAAAAACACGGAGGGGCAAAATGGTAATTTCGCCGAAAAGTTTCTTACCGCGCATTGCGCGCGTTTTGGTTTGTTACGGGTCAAAACGACGCCGTTTTTGAAAAGCCGGAAACGGCTTCCGCGCGTACGCGCGGAGTGAATTTTCTACGGACGCCAAACGACGTCGTTTGGCTCCGCGTCCTCGGTGAACAGTGGCAGCCGCGCATTACGCGGAAAGCCTTAAAATTTTTTTCCTTCCCGCAGAACGTGAACAGTGTTTCCGGCTACCCATTTTAAATAAAAATATACCTTCAATAAATCTTTAACTCTTCAATAAAAATCCAAAAAAATTACCAATCACCTTATATTAATTTATAACATAAAAAAATAATTTTTCATGATTTAATATCAATATTTTTTTATAAAAATTTTTACATCACATAAACTACCATAAATCATATCTTTTTGTGTATAACTCCATTTTAAGTGATTCAAACTTTGTTTTTCTCATGATTTAATGTTCTATAATATTAGAACATCAAACCTAAGCTTTACAAAAATATTTTTGGTAATATATTTCAAAACTTGTTTACACACTACTAAATACATATTTTAGCATATAAAATTTACCAAAATACAAACCAAACATATTAAACTCAAGCATGGCATAAATATTATCACTACACATTAATAATCATATTAACATGTTTATACTAACATGATGATTTATTTAATTTAAAAACAAAACTTAGATTTAGAATAACCATTACCTTGATTTAATGGCTATCTTCCTTTTTCTTCCAAAGTAGGTTGTGAATGAAGATGACATACACCAAGAACTCCTTCTCCTCTCTTAGTATTTTGCTCTCACTATTTTCTCACTCTCAAATGCTCTCTAGCTCTCTCTTTAGCTTGAAAAATAATGAAGTATACAAGTCTTACAAATGCAAGTATACTCCTACAAAATATTAGATACACACATTGTATCTATTAATCTAGACCATCATGCATCTATATTGGATACTTACACAAGAAAACTAACCCATACTAAGTTGGTGAGGATTTTGTGGGAAAAGACTTTCCCAAAAATCAAAACAAGCAACCTTTAATTAAATAAATGGAAAATAAAATAAAATATCAAAAAATCAATTTTTTTCTCTCTCCTCCATGCCATGGTCGGCTGGTCTCCCTTCTTTTGTCCCAAATTAAGTGTCACTTTTTACTTTTTAAACAATTAATAGTTAATTTAAGTATTTTCCAAGTGGGCCAATCATTGGGCTTTAATTTAAAATACCAATTGGGCTTCTATTAAATTGTTTGGGCTACTAAATTGTCAAATTTTATTATTCTACACTTGGGCTACTAATTGACCCATGTTGGGCTAATTTAATAATTTATACATTAATTATTCAATCCATGATTAAATAAATAATTACCTTGAATAAATAATTAAATATTCTAACCCATAAGTATTAAATTACTAATTGGACTAATAAATATTATTATTAATATTTCACATTATTTACATTAATTAATAATCATATTAATTAATTTATTATATTTAATTCACTCATTATATTCAATTTAATTGAATATTTAATTAATAGGAAACTTATCAATTAATTTGATATTAAAACTTTAGGGTTTGTTCACTAATTTAATAACATATTAGTGACCCCCTTTAATTAATTTTAGTAATTAATTACATAATTATTTAATCACATAATTAATTAATCACATAAAAAGATTTAAATAATCTCGAAAAAATAACTCGTTGGAAATTAAATTAATAATTTAATTAATAAAGATGTGGAAATTCTAGGACATTACAGGTGGCATGGTGGTGGCGGTAATAGTGAGGGTGGTGGTGGGAAGGAGAAAAATAGTATATGTATTTTATATATATACATGCCTTTTTCCCATCTCTTTTCCCTTATATATTGCTAGGAGCCTTAAATACATTTAATAACAATCACAATTCCACCGCCTCTCTCTTTCTCCAACTTCGGATAACAAAAAATTGATGCGTAAATAATTTATTTAATACATTATGTAATTATTTCATGTAATAAATATTTTATATAATATATATATATAATATTTATTTTAATTCACCAAAAATCATCACATGATTTATAAATACTATTAATACCTCTCTTGGGTACTTTACATGACAATTTTTGTACACGCATAATGTCCTGCATATAATTATATGAGGTAATTTATACCTCCAAAAATCATAAATTAATTCATATAGCTTATAAAAATTATTTTTCATAATTTTTCACTTTGTTACTTGTACATCATGTTACATTAACATGTTCACATTTCTGAAATATTATCATTCATAAAAATCATAACAATTTAATTATGCATAAACATAATTTTTAATGAATTAAAACATTCTTTTTTCCTCATTTAATTTCATTTCTTTACATTTCACACTAACTTTCTTTATATAAATTATATAATTTATTATTATATAATTTATATAATTACTTTATCCTTAATTAATTTTCATTTTACACAAAACACCATTTATAAAATTTTCTTCCATCCTTATTCAATTTAATTCTCTTTTATATAATTTATATAATTGCTATTTTCTTCATACATTACTTTAATTTCCTTATATAAATTATATAATTTATTATTATATAATTTATATAATTAATTTTCTTCTCAATTAATTCCTAAACTTTCTCCATAATTCTTGATTAAATCTAAAATCAATAATCACAATTTCACTAATTTTCTCATTACCTTTACATTTAAACTTGGATTAATTTAATTATAAATCCCTTAATTGTCATAATTAATAACATTTATAATTATCAATTAAACATAACAGACATATATATATATATATATATATATATATATATATATATATATATATATATATATATATATATATATATACAAATGTATATTTATAAATATGTACATATTTAATTCATGCATTTTACATTATCACCTAACCTCGGTTAAAATTATAATTTCTGTATTTCCACAATAATTTAATTGTACAATATATTGTACCTTTACCTGAAATTCTTTCATTCCTCATAAATTGTTTTTAAAAAATTTATTTACTTTTCAATTATTTTAATTCAACATACTTTATCATGATCTCTGTACAGATTTAATTTACTAATTAAATCTCATCACATACCTTAATTCACATAAAATAATAATTTCTTCACACAACTTTGAAAATTGTATCAATTAAATTCTTATTTAATCTTATTAAATAATTCCGAAAATTCGGATTCTCACATTCTTCCCCTCTTAACAGGATTCCGTCCTTGGAATCATAACTGCCGTAATAATCATACGTATATTATTCATAGCACCTTGCTATACCTTTATCTTGATAAATCACAACTATTTCCATAATAATCATATCTTATGTAATATCCCGGATATTTAAATGAATTAGAAATAAAATATTTAATATTTAATAAAGGTTGGAGTTTGATAACCTAGTAGTGATAGATAAATAGAGGTCCAAATTAAATTTAACGGACTAACTTAGATATGGTGATATCAAAATTTTTGATAAGTTAGCAAGTAAAGTGATAATTCAATAAACTTGACTAACAACAAGTCTAATTAAATTAAGAGAATTAATTAGTGGAGTTATGTAATTATGCGACGTGTTGCGTGTAAATTAAATATGTATTTATATGAATATATATATGCGTGCATATTTAGTAACATAATTTAATGGTTAATTAAATTGTGATAAATAGATAGATTGATATTAAATTAATCCGAATTGAATTAAAAGGTTTATTGTGGAATTAATTCATTCATTAATCAACAATTATGCAAATTGTTGATAAATTATTTGTGAGGAATAATTACGTAAATTATATAATTATAAATTATATAAAGTAGATGAATTAATTAAAGGAGATTAGTAATGGTATATATGTACAACATTTAATTTTATATATATGTACATATATATAAAGGGATTAAATTAATTAGGTAATTTTAAATAGTAATTGAATATATTAAATGAATATATTCTATAATTAAATAAATCATTGTAAATGATTTATGGGAGTGAGAAATTTTATTATACAATTATTTGTGTAATATTAATTAAATAATTTAATAAATTATTTAAATAAGAAATTGAGTAAATATATTATTATTTTAATGTATTTTCGGGTAAATGGAATTATTTCCATAATTGATGATAAATGAATTATTTAATGTAAATGTATTAAATAATTTAATTTATGGCCTAAATAATATATCAAATTATATGTTGTATTTATTTTAATTTCATAATTTATTGTGAAATTGTTTTTGAGGTAAAGTAATGTGTATAAATAATATATATTATTATTAGCGAACACACTCTAAAGTTTTAATATCAAATTAATTGACAAGTTGTCATTAATTAAATATTCAATTAAATTGAATATAATGAGTGAATTAAATTTTATAAATTAATTAATATGATAATTAATTAATGTAAATAATGTAAAATATTATTAATAATATTATTAGTCCATTTAGTAATTTAATACTTATGGGTTAGAATATTTAATTATTTATTCAATCTAATTATTTATTTAATCATGGATTGAATAATTAATGTGTAAATTATTAAATTAGCCCAACATGGGTCAATTAGTAGCCCAAGTGGAGAATAATATAATTTGACAATTTAGTAGCCCAAACAATTTAATAGGAGCCCAATTGGTATTTTAAATTAAAGCCCAATGATTGGCCCACTTGAAAAATACTTAATTAAACTATTATTTATTAAAAAAAAATGAGAAAGTGACAAACATTTTGGGACACTTCTTCATGTATTGCCGGCAAGCTAGAGAGAAAGAGAGTGAAATGTGTGATTGTTTATTTTATTATTTATATATTTATTAAATGGTTGCTTGTTTGCTTTTATTGTACATGACAACCATACCTCTTTTCACCAACTAAGTCATGGGCTATTTTTCTTGTACAAGTATCCAAGTAGAAGCATCATGAATGATAGATATAATTTTTGTATCTAGGAATTTTGCTAATATACTTGTCGACGCCGGGATTTTCGTCGTCTCGTTTTTTAATAATTAAAAATGTCCCTTTCCAATTTTAGCATTTTGAATTAAATGTGATTTTGAAAAGGGTCGGCTTAATGTCGACGGGTTTTGAAAGATCGAATTTTTATGAGCCAATTGACCAGAGTCGTCAGTTGGTATATTTGAAATGGATGTACCAACTCATCCGAGTTTGTTTTCGTAATCGCTGGCTCATATGTGACTCCGAGTTAATTGGTCCGCAAACCGAGATTCATAGAGTTCGGGGGCTTGCTTAAGCGAGGGGAAGGTGTTAGGCACCCCCCGACTTCCGTGAAACACGGTTACCGCAATCTCGATGTTTTCCTATCCTTTTAAATCCTAAAATGTGTGTGCGCGCGTGTGTGTGCGTGTATGCCTAAATGAACGTTTGTGGTGCGTTTTGCATAAAAGTTGCTTTGACTCTATATGTCAAAATGTGTTTTGTCGAGAAAGCGTTTTAGACGTCTTTTGACCCAAATGACGAGGCTTCGTTTGTTATAATAAAGATTAATTTTAATTTCGAAAATGATGAGGTTTTTTATTAGATGTCTTTTTAGAAAACAATATTTGTAAACGTTTGCCAAATAGGAATCGAGACTATACATTGCCCTCTAACAGTAAATATAATAAAATGAAGGCAACTTCTAGAACTCTTTAACCCTATGCACAAAGTTTAATGAAAACGTTTATTTATTTTACGAAATCATTTTTTTGGCGACATTTTAAAACCAACTAAAGCCTTTTCATCAACCATGGATTAAAGTTTGCCAAAAACCCTTGATTTTAAACCTCGTGTGTCTAATATCCTAATTTGATCACTTTTACAAAATCTTCATTATTTGTCTTATTTTGAAAACCATTGTTGTGTCGTAAATTAAAACAAACATTCCAACACGTGTCGGGGCTATCCACGGGCATGTGAGCCATTCAGACAACCCCAAACACCCACAATCACATATTTTATTATTATTACGGGGCCTTAACCCGATCCCGATTCGGTATCGCTTTAAGGCCCAATATTACATTTACACAACCACAAGTCTCATCTGATGATTACAGATACCAAAAATGTCCATCATCGGGATTTGACCACGAGGATCTCCTCCCTAGGCTCACATTCGCCCAAATCGTTGCACAACCAACACTAAACCAAATCTAACGAGATTTAACATAGCTATCATACTACATAGCTCAAATATCACAACTCAACACTACAAACTACTCATTACCACAACGAACGATATATCACCGTACGGATGTCCTCGGGGCGTTAGGAGGAGTTACGTTCCGATGGAACCCTCGCTAACAACCCCTAATCCACGGATCCTTTATCAATATATAACAATAAACTACATCAAATAAACCAATCACAACATTATGCTAACAATACAACAAATAAAAAAACTCAAGAACACACTCCCTCCACCTTGCAAAATGCCGATTAAAACTTCTATATTCCACAAATCGGACAACACCACAAGAATATTAGGCTACTTAGCACAATACAATGGATCTATTGCTTGAAATAGCCAAGATCCAAGCTCTCTCTCTCTCCTCCCGCGCACTTTCTCTCTCTCTATTTCCTTTCTTTTTCTTCTCTTCTCCTTCTTTTTTGCTCTCGGGTGGAAAAATGGCGATCTATACTGGTTCAGCAGGCAGCCGCAGATGCATCTGCGGCCAGCCGCAGATGCATCTGCGGCTGCCTGCTGTGGCCGTCTCCTCGGCTGCCGTGTGCCGTCTCCTCGAGCCGTGCGTAACCCCGAAAGTCGTTGGCCGCAGATGCATCCGCGGCTGTCTGGCTTCCTTTTCTTGATTTTCGTGCCACGCGGTCTTAAATCGTCATTTTTTGCTGTATTGTTTTGGAAGGCTGTATTTTTGCAATCCGGAAATCCCTGGGAAACGTGCCATATTGTTCTGGGAGGCTAGTTCGGCGGGCTGCGACTTGATATAGAATTTGATAATTGTGCCTGGCTTCCAGGGGGCGCTGCCCCCTTTCCACCCCCGCCAGCTCACCGGCGAGCTGGGCAGCCGCTCGCTCACCGGGGAGCGAGACCCTCGAACATCGTAAGCGGAGTGGCCATTAGT
The DNA here is from genome assembly GCA_947179155.2 of Hedera helix. Taxonomy (NCBI): domain Eukaryota; kingdom Viridiplantae; phylum Streptophyta; class Magnoliopsida; order Apiales; family Araliaceae; genus Hedera; species Hedera helix. The sequence continues at coordinate 24,133,132 of OX359280.1, forward strand.
CGTCTTTTGTGGTCAGCTCAGGCTTTTCTGGATCAACTGTTCGCCTTGCCTCAAGTGACCGGATGCTCGTTGTCCGTTGTGGCAATTTTGACCATAAATCGCTGGGGTGGCTTTGTGCTGGGGTCCACCTTTCTTTCCGCATGTCGGGTCAAATGACGATTTTGCCCTCCTGCCAGGGTTAGTAGAGAAAGTGCAAAATTTGGGTGTCTACAGCTGCCCCTCTTTATCATGTTTATGGAATGGTAAGTGAAATGAACATGATAAAGAAGTAGGCACCCAATGCATGAGGATGGCAACATGTGTTGATGATGCAACATATACACATTAATGATGCAACATATATCAATTGTGCAACATATACATATTAATGATGCAACATCAATATCGCCAGTTACTGTCTCAAATGGGCTCGCATCGCATATTCGCCAAAAACTATTTTCCTCTTGCTTAACGCATATCGCATATTTAAATATCAAATTCAATATCATACTAAATCAAAATCGCATTACATCGCATATGAAATCGCATATCGCACTGCTTCTCATATGATGTATCGCATATCGCATCGTACATCGCCTCGCCTCGCATCGCATTGTTTTGGTCATCGTCGGATCTTTTCCCAACGGTCATCGCATTGTCATCGTCGGATCTTTCTCCAACGGGTCGTCTCGTCATCGGCAGATCTTTCTCCAACGGGTCGTCTCGTCATCGTCAGATCTTTCTCCAACGGGTCGTCTCGTCATCGTCGGATCTTTTGCCGACGGGTCGTATCGTCATCGTCGGACCTTTTGCCAACGGGTCATATCGTCATTGTCGGATCCTTTGCCAACGGGTCGTATCGTCATCGTCGGATCCTTTGCCAACGGGTCGTATCGTCATCGTCGGATCCTTTGCCAACGGGTCGTATGGGTTTGGTCTCTAACAAGTTATCTTGTAATTGCCGGGTCTCGTCTTCGACGGGTCATTTTTTTGTGACGGTCAGGTATCGTTTCTGACGGGTCGTTTTTGGGACGGTCAGGTATCTTCTCTGACGGGTCATTTTGTGATGGTCAAGTATCGTTTCTGACAGGTCGTTTTGGGTTGGTCAGGTATCGTCTCTGACGGGTCATTTTTTGGTTGGTCAGGTATAGTCTCTGACGGGCCGTTTTTGAATTGGTCAGGTATCGTTTCTGACTGGTCGTTTTTGAAATGGTCAGGTCTCGTATCTGACGGGTAGTTTTGAATTGGTCAGGTCTCGTATCTGACGGGTCGTTTTGAATTGGTCAGGTCTCGTATCTGACGGGTCGTTTTTTCAATTGGTCAGGTATCGTATCTGACGGGTCGTTTTTCAATTGGTCAGGTATCGTATCTGACGGGTCGTTTTTTCAATTGGTCAGGTATCGTATCTGACGGGTCGTTTTTCAATTGGTCAGGTATCGTATCTGACGGGTCGTTTGAATTGGTCAGGTCTCGTATCTGACGGGCCGTTTTTGAATTGGTCAGGTATCGTATCTGACTGGTCGTTTTGAATTGGTCAGGTATCGTATCTGACTGGTCGTTTTTTTTTTTTTTTTTTTTTTTTGGGTTGGTCAGGTATCGTATCTGACGGGTCATTTTTGGTTTGGTCAGGTATCGTATCTGACTGGTCGTCTTTTGGTTTGGTCAGGTATCGTATCTGACTGGTCGTTTTTGGGTTGGTCAGGTATCGTATCTGACTGGTAGTTTTTTGGTTTGGTCAGGTATTCGTATCTGACTGGTCGTTTTTGGTTTGGTCAGGTCTCGTATCTGACGGGTCGTTTTTGAATTGGTCAGGTCTCGTATCTGACGGGTCGTTTTTCAATTGGTCAGGTATCGTATCTGACGGGTCGTTTTTTCAATTGGTCAGGTATCGTATCTGACGGGTCGTTTTTCAATTGGTCTCGTATCTGACGAGTCGTTTTTTGAATTGGTCAGGTATCGTATCTGACTGGTAGTTTTTGGGTTGGTCATGGGTTTTCACTGACGAGTCATTTTTATAATTGCCGGGTATCGTCTCCGGAATCGTTGTGTATTGTCCCAAATGGACTCGCATCGTGTTGTACATCATAAAAATGCAATAATTCTAGAGGAAATTTTAAAAAGAAAGCGTACTTGATTAGTTTATGGTGCCTTCTTGGGATTCGTCCTCGTAAATCGCTTTTGCCAGCCACTTCTTTGATTTGACTTGTCATTCTCGGGGTTCGTCCTTGTAGATCGCTCTTGACAGCCATTGCTTTTGAGCTGTCATCCTTGTTGATTAGCTGAAGGTGCTTCAGACAGCCGTTTTGCAATTCCTTGATGTTCCATAGATTCTGGGCGCATCGGATCGTGGAAGTTTCCCGCTGTCATGGCTTTTCGATAAATGGCACCGGTACTCGTGACGCCGACAGTCTCTTACCTGTGATTTTCTTTTCTTATGCATTTTATATACATGAATGCGCAGATGTTAGGCATGGATCAATAGATATGCTTGGAATGGAAATGACCCATGTTTAGTCAAATGATACAATTTTTCACGTGTCGTTCTTTTTGACCACTCAGTTGTGTCATTCCTTATTTGGGGGGACAGTTTTCTGGACTTCAAGGTTGGTCCGTTGAATCGCATGCCCCTGATCGTTTCTCTGTTGGGGAATTGTATTTGTCGTTTTCGAATGCCCAATTGACTTATCCCGGGCTCCTCATCCTGCTGGTTCTCAAATCGTCATGTCTTTAAATTTGGGACGCTGGGACTTCCTCTTATGCTAGAGGATTATGCCTAGATTCTGGGTTGATATCTAGATGGTCCCCTGGTCCGTTGGTCGTATGCTTTGATAGTTCTTGACTTTCATCTGATTGAGGCAGTCCACTTGGCTTTTCTTTTTTCCGATGATCGACGACCATGTTGCCCTTTCCTCGCCTTTTAATCGATTAGCCATGACATCAGGAATTATATCGCTCTTCATATGCTCGCCTGAGTATCGAGGTAATGTTAGCATGCATCAGACCGAGTTCGTCAAAATCCATTGATGGTCGTGGAGGAAGGTTCGTTGATGAGGAGTCTGATATAGACCTGTGCCCCTTTCATTTCCGTGATCTTTAAGATGCCCCAGCCTTTACTCATGTTTTTGTCGAGGATTCGTTTGGGAAGTCATTTCGTTTGTCATGCCGAGTTACGCACACCGATTCATATCCTGCACAAGTAACAAACGCTAAATGCTCGACCGTTCGGGTCGGCGGGTTAACTCCGATATTACTAAACATCTCAACAGTAGAGCACAAAAATGGAATGCTCGTGATTATGCAATTTAGCTCATGTCTGTGATGTTTTCGTCTTATCGTAAAAACTTAGCATCTAGATGGATCTCTTTTTTCGTGAATCGTGAGTGGATTAACTTGACATTGAATGAATTGTGAATGTGTTAAGTCACTCTTGATTTCATTTTTTTTTTCTCCTCTTTTTTCTCTTTTTTTTTTTTTTTTTTTTTTTTTTTTTCATTTGACGAGTTATGAAATTGTAATAAAACTTTTAAGCATTCATGGTCAATATACGTGAGTATGATTAAATTCAAAAACTACCTTCCTTTATCAAAGGTATTCCGTCTTCATTCTTGATATCGTTCTTCGCAGGATTTACGTCATATGGCAAGTGCACTGTACGATGCATCCTTCATTTAGGGGCCTCTTTTCTGTGACTTTAGATGAGCTTCCTTCTTTTCTCTGGTCGAATTTTTTTTTTTTTTTTTTTTTTTTTTTTTCAACTCCGCATTTCCCTTTTCGTGTCCACTTAACTTGTCTCGTTTTCTTAGGCTATTCAGAGTTACTCATTTAACGAGCTTTGGACCAATGACTCCCAAACCAGGCGGCTTTAGGGCATTAGGTGTAAAGACACCCCTTCGGGTTTACTTGCTCGAGTAACAGAGGCCACGCTTCGATACAAGTTAGGTGGTTTACCACATTCATTTCTCGTCTGGCTCTGCGCAAGATTCGTTTTCTTAGGCTTGAGTTACCCATGTAGCGAGCGTTGGGCCGGTGACTCCCAAATCGGACGACTTTAGGGCACCAGGTGTAGAGACACCTTTCAGGCTTAATCACTCGAATAACCCATGCCACGATTCGAATCTGCTCAGGTCTCTGCAGTCGTAATGCTCGTTTTCTTAGGCTCTGAATTACCCATGTAACGAGCGTTGGGCCGGCGACTCCCAAATCAGACGACTTTAAGGCGCCAGGCGTAAAGACACCCCTCAGGCTTAATTGCTCGAATAATTCAGGCCACGATTCGAGGCATTTGATTCACTTTTATTTACTTTTCGACTCCGCATCAATCGTCATCATTATCGTCATAGCTTTATACCCCACATCTGAAAGTCGGCGCAAACGCAAAGTGCAGACTTGCCTATGAGGTTGATTCTGCTTCGAACAACACTTCGAAATCAGCTTTTTGTGCAGTTTTAATAGGTTGATCAGTTTTAATCGTCTAATCATACTCACGAGTCTGCTCCACGGATGCTTCTTAGGATTAATTCGATTCCTAACAAGTCAAATAAAATTTTCTCTTTTTCCAAAAGTAATGTTAGAGTTAGACTATATACAGTCATAATATATGTACATGGAGACAGGAAAGAAATAAAGAGATAAAACGAGTTGTATCTTACCTGAGGGTCATCGTATTCTGAAAGAGCTCTGAATGGAAAAGACTAATTGATAGTACATCTCTGATGATGTTGTCGTACGCTCACGAGATCGTACCATAGATGTTGATTTGTGTACTATCTTTCCATGGATGGTTGATGACTGCCCCAGTGTCGAGTCGTCATCGATTTCAAAATTGCCCCAGTCCTGATTGTTGTCAAGGTCATTGCTTCGTGGTGTCTTTGACAGGTGGGCTGATGAGATGCTGGGAACCCAAGAATCATTTGCCGTTGATCAGGTTGGAAGTGTACTCCGATGGGTTGACAGGAGAACAGGTCATCTGAGTCATTGATCGTTAATTGCAAAACTATCGAAGGGTTATATACATTTTTACAAGGATTAGACCGCGCCAAAGTGGCTGCCTACGTACTCCTATAGGAAGAGAAGATCAGGTCTTTCGTAGTTCAGGCCATCAATAGCACACAAGATTGCTTTTTTTTTCTTTCTTTTTGTTTGTTTTTTTTTTTTTTTTTTTTTTTTTTTTTTTTTTTTTTTTTTTTTGTTTTTGCAAGAAAACATAACATAATAATGCATAGAAAAATAAAACGAGGAATAATATTAAGCAGCCAATAACATCCCCACCCTTTTTTTTGGGACTCGCAATCGTATCATTTAAGTTCACCATTTCATAGTTCGCGGAGGCTCGTCAATCCATTCGTCGGTGTTCGGGTTCCCCATTGCGGTGATCTCAATATCGTTTGCCATTTTTAGCTCTCCTCTTTCGATAAGATTTTGGATCTTGTGCCGCAACGCCCAACACTCTTCAGTATCATGCCCTGGTGAGTTGGAATGATAGAGGCATATTCGTGTAGGATCGTATCTTTTAGACTCGGGGTCGGTTTGTGGCAGCAACTCCGTAATCTTTCCCCGGCTGATCGGAAGGTGCAATATTTCTGCATTCGATTTGCTCAAAGGGGTGAACTTTCGATCTCTTGGGAATGCTGCTCAATCTTTCCCTTTTGAGGGTTCACCTCTGTCCGAGCGGTTATCAAGGCTCCACTGGTGGGGTCGTCTGGCATCTTTATTATTTTCAGTTCCCTGCCCTTTCATTCTGTTTTGATCTCCTTGAGTCAGCGGGTTTTCCTGTGAGGGATCCTGGTTTGAAATTTGTTTGTCCTCTTCTTCCGTTTGGTCTCTCAGTAATTGGGTGAAGAGTTGCCTCGTCAGATTATGTTGGTGTACCACCAGGTCTGCTAATTGCTTCATTTGATGCTTGACCAACTTCAATTCTTGCTTAATGACCTTAACCTCCTCCAAACATTCCCATCCAAGGATATTTGTTTCGCTCATTTGGGGGTATTCTTCGATCTTTCGTATGTATTTGCGATTGGGGTCCACCCCGATATTTCCTGACCCAATCATACTTACCTCATCTGTTTCGTATTGTGGCAAATGGCTGGCGTTGACATCTGGTCGTTCAACTACAAGGTCCCCCCTATCGATTAAGTTTTGTATCTTATGTTTCAACGCCCAGCATTCCTGAGTGTCATGCCCCGGGGACCCAGAATGATAGGCACATTTCTTGTTTGGGTCGTACTTTCTCCCCTTTGGGTCAGTCGGTGGTGCCAGCTCCGTAATCTTTTTTCGGGTGATTAACACGGCCAAAATTTGCTCTAATGGATCTCCCAACGGGGTGAATTCCCTATCTCGGGCATTTTCAAATCTCCTCCTCCCCTCAAATCTTTGATTGTTAAAAGTTGGCTGACGCGGGGGCTCGCTTCTTGGCATGCGGACAGGAGGGTTACTCACTGCTTTCCCAGATAGCCCTTGCAAGACCAGGGACACATCTCCCTCTTCTCTCTCCTGTGGTCTCCAGGAAGTACTACCATAGTTTCCGCTTTGTATTTGTTCAGCAATAGCTTCAAGAGCTGTGAGGTCTTGGATCTTTCCTGACTTCAACCCCATCTCTGCCATTTCCCCGTGTTTGATCATCTCCGCAAAAGGCTTCCCTATCCCCGCTATCACCCTTTCATAATAAGGGGCCTCTTGGATATCGATGAAGGTCATTACCATCTCCGTTTCGTTCATGGGTGGGTTTACTTGGGCCGCCATCCTTCTCCACCGTTGGGCGTAATCTCTGAAAGATTCATTGGTCTGCTTTCTGATTTTTGTCATCTGGTAACGGTCCGGGGTCATTTGGGACTGAAAGCTGTATTGCGTCAAGAAGGTGTGGGCCAACTCCTCCCAATTGTGAATTTTAGCATTATCCAGCCTCGCGTACCAGGTCCTAGCCTCCCCTGTCAGGCTTTTCTGGAATAACTGCATTCTCAACGACTCGTCCTCAGCATATGCCCCAAGTTCTCCGATATAGACTTTTAGATGCGTGTAAGGATCCCCCGACCCGTTGTATTTTTCAAATTCTGGAATTTTGAACTTCTTGGGGTATTTGGTTCCCGGAAAGATGCATAAGTCGGAGTAGTTAACACTGCCATACGACTCGATCCCCTTCATAGTTTGGATGGCCTCTTCCATCTGCTTTATCTTCTTGTTGACATTACTGGCAACTTCCTCTTCTGGAATGACAATAATTTGTTTTGGTTGTTCCACCTTCGGGGTTTCTAGGGTCAGCTCGTTCCCCTGAGATGATGGCCCCGGTGGGTCCTCGGTTTGTGACTTCGATTTTAACTTGAAGTGCTCTTTTAGCATTATGGTCAATTCCGTCATCTGATTTCTCACAGCATCGAATTCTTCCCGGGATACAGGAGCTGGGTTAAGATTGGGGTTCTCAGCCATTTCGACTGTTGACTATCTGGCTTTCTTGGATCGGAGACGAGTTTGGGGAGCAATCCTGTAATTAAAATATGCCAAGGTTTAGTTCCGGGAAATGACACTGGTGGATGCATGCTAAAGCAAATATTTTTGTGTTTTTTTAGTTTTGTAATCTTTTCCTGCAAAACAGGGTTAGTATCCTTTTATTTTAACCAAGGTATGACAGTGTGCAATTATGATGCTCTCCAAGCTGTCCCTGTAAAACAGAGGTTAGTATTTTTATTTTGACAAAGCGGGAGGTACAAAATGTTTGACTAAATTATGACATTATGTGCGTGAAACGTAAAAGGGTATGAAGAGACTTCCCACGCGTCGGGTTTATCGGAGGCTGACCTACCCTAAGCTTACTCTCGCGGGCTTTTTGGCATGAAGGTTCCCAGATCTTCGCAACATACTAGAAGGGAATAAATCCGATCTTTCAATTGGATTGAGTCTGAGTGGATGCTTTTCCTGAGCCTCGCCGGGGAGCACCCCTTTGAGTCCAGTAATCCACATCCGACGGGTTTGCCTCAGGAGGAGGAACTGCTCAACATACATTCATCATTCATTCATCGTTCCTTACCGTATGCAAATGATGGCATTAAAATAAAGCATTTGAAAAAAACGCAATCACAACATTCGCATATTTATCCATTCACACACAAAAGGTAGATTAATGCAAATAACGCAAACACACATTTTTTTAGATTTTTCGAAGGATAGAAAAACATCGAGATTTTAAATGCGGCTTAAGCCCTCTACTATCCCCAGCAGAGTCGCCAGCTGTCGACGCCGGGATTTTCGTCGTCTCGTTTTTTAATAATTAAAAATGTCCCTTTCCAATTTTAGCATTTTGAATTAAATGTGATTTTGAAAAGGGTCGGCTTAATGTCGACGGGTTTTGAAAGATCGATTTTTTATGAGCCAATTGACCAGAGTCGCCAGTTGGTATATTTGAAATGGATGTACCAACTCATCCGAGTTTGTTTTCGTAATCGCTGGCTCATATGTGACTCCGAGTTAATTGGTCCGCAAACCGAGATTCATAGAGTTCGGGGGCTTGCTTAAGCGAGGGGAAGGTGTTAGGCACCCCCCGACTTCCGTGAAACACGGTTACCGCAATCTCGATGTTTTCCTATCCTTTTAAATCCTAAAATGTGTGTGCGCGCGTGTGTGTGCGTGTATGCCTAAATGAACGTTTGTGGTGCGTTTTGCATAAAAGTTGCTTTGACTCTATATGTCAAAATGTGTTTTGTCGAGAAAGCGTTTTAGACGTCTTTTGACCCAAATGACGAGGCTTCGTTTGTTATAATAAAGATTAATTTTAATTTCGAAAATGATGAGGTTTTTTATTAGATGTCTTTTTAGAAAACAATATTTGTAAACGTTTGCCAAATAGGAATCGAGACTATACATTGCCCTCTAACAGTAAATATAATAAAATGAAGGCAACTTCTAGAACTCTTTAACCCTATGCACAAAGTTTAATGAAAACGTTTATTTATTTTACGAAATCATTTTTTTGGCGACATTTTAAAACCAACTAAAGCCTTTTCATCAACCATGGATTAAAGTTTGCCAAAAACCCTTGATTTTAAACCTCGTGTGTCTAATATCCTAATTTGATCACTTTTACAAAATCTTCATTATTTGTCTTATTTTGAAAACCATTGTTGTGTCGTAAATTAAAACAAACATTCCAACACGTGTCGGGGCTATCCACGGGCATGTGAGCCATTCAGACAACCCCAAACACCCACAATCACATATTTTATTATTATTACGGGGCCTTAACCCGATCCCGATTCGGTATCGCTTTAAGGCCCAATATTACATTTACACAACCACAAGTCTCATCTGATGATTACAGATACCAAAAATGTCCATCATCGGGATTTGACCACGAGGATCTCCTCCCTAGGCTCACATTCGCCCAAATCATTGCACAACCAACACTAAACCAAATCTAACGAGATTTAACATAGCTATCATACTACATAGCTCAAATATCACAACTCAACACTACAAACTACTCATTACCACAACGAACGATATATCACCGTACGGATGTCCTCGGGGCGTTAGGAGGAGTTACGTTCCGATGGAACCCTCGCTAACAACCCCTAATCCACGGATCCTTTATCAATATATAACAATAAACTACATCAAATAAACCAATCACAACATTATGCTAACAATACAACAAATAAAAAAACTCAAGAACACACTCCCTCCACCTTGCAAAATGCCGATTAAAACTTCTATATTCCACAAATCGGACAACACCACAAGAATATTAGGCTACTTAGCACAATACAATGGATCTATTGCTTGAAATAGCCAAGATCCAAGCTCTCTCTCTCTCCTCCCGCGCACTTTCTCTCTCTCTATTTCCTTTCTTTTTCTTCTCTTCTCCTTCTTTTTTGCTCTCGGGTGGAAAAATGGCGATCTATACTGGTTCAGCAGGCAGCCGCAGATGCATCTGCGGCCAGCCGCAGATGCATCTGCGGCTGCCTGCTGTGGCCGTCTCCTCGGCTGCCGTGTGCCGTCTCCTCGAGCCGTGCGTAACCCCGAAAGTCGTTGGCCGCAGATGCATCCGCGGCTGTCTGGCTTCCTTTTCTTGATTTTCGTGCCACGCGGTCTTAAATCGTCATTTTTTGCTGTATTGTTTTGGAAGGCTGTATTTTTGCAATCCGGAAATCCCTGGGAAACGTGCCATATTGTTCTGGGAGGCTAGTTCGGCGGGCTGCGACTTGATATAGAATTTGATAATTGTGCCTGGCTTCCAGGGGGCGCTGCCCCCTTTCCACCCCCGCCAGCTCACCGGCGAGCTGGGCAGCCGCTCGCTCACCGGGGAGCGAGACCCTCGAACATCGTAAGCGGAGTGGCCATTAGTCGTCTTTTGTGGTCAGCTCAGGCTTTTCTGGATCAACTGTTCGCCTTGCCTCAAGTGACCGGATGCTCGTTGTCCGTTGTGGCAATTTTGACCATAAATCGCTGGGGTGGCTTTGTGCTGGGGTCCACCTTTCTTTCCGCATGTCGGGTCAAATGACGATTTTGCCCTCCTGCCAGGGTTAGTAGAGAAAGTGCAAAATTTGGGTGTCTACAGCTGCCCCTCTTTATCATGTTTATGGAATGGTAAGTGAAATGAACATGATAAAGAAGTAGGCACCCAATGCATGAGGATGGCAACATGTGTTGATGATGCAACATATACACATTAATGATGCAACATATATCAATTGTGCAACATATACATATTAATGATGCAACATCAATATCACCAGTTACTGTCTCAAATGGGCTCGCATCGCATATTCGCCAAAAACTATTTTCCTCTTGCTTAACGCATATCGCATATTTAAATATCAAATTCAATATCATACTAAATCAAAATCGCATTACATCGCATATGAAATCGCATATCGCACTGCTTCTCATATGATGTATCGCATATCGCATCGTACATCGCCTCGCCTCGCATCGCATTGTTTTGGTCATCGTCGGATCTTTTCCCAACGGTCATCGCATTGTCATCGTCGGATCTTTCTCCAACGGGTCGTCTCGTCATCGTCAGATCTTTCTCCAACGGGTCGTCTCGTCATCGTCAGATCTTTCTCCAACGGGTCGTCTCGTCATCGTCGGATCTTTTGCCGACGGGTCGTATCGTCATCGTCGGACCTTTTGCCAACGGGTCATATCGTCATTGTCGGATCCTTTGCCAACGGGTCGTATCGTCATCGTCGGATCCTTTGCCAACGGGTCGTATCGTCATCGTCGGTCGTATGCTCGTTGTCCGTTGTGGCAATTTTGACCATAAATCGCTGGGGTGGCTTTGTGCTGGGGTCCACCTTTCTTTCCGCATGTCGGGTCAAATGACGATTTTGCCCTCCTACCAGGGTTAGTAGAGAAAGTGCAAAATTTGGGTGTATACAATACTTAAAATTGTAGACATTACATTTCATTTATATTTTTCCAAGTTCCAAAAGAGAGAGAGTTTGAGAGAAATAGCTTGGGAGAGTAAGTATTTTGAGAGAGAGCATGGAGAAGGTAGAGAAATAGTTCTTGGTTCATGTCTTCAAGTTGCACAACCTACTTTGGAAGGAAAATGAAGATATCCATTAAAACAAGGTAATTGTTATTTTAAAATCTAGCTTTGTTTTAAATTAATTAAACCATCATGTTAGTATAAATATGCTAATATAGTTAGTAATGTGTATTAGTAATATTTATGCCATGCTTGAGTTTAATATGCTTGGTTTGTATTTTGGTATAATTTATATGCTAAAAATATGGGTTTGGTGGTGTTAAATCAAGTCTCAAAATAATTACCCAAAAATATTTTTATAAAATTTAGATTTAATGTTATAATATTATAGAACATTAAATCATGAGAAAAACAAAGTTTGAATCACTTAAAATGGAGTTATACACAAAAAGTTATGATTTGTGGTAGTTTATGTGATGTAAAAATTTTTATAAAATTTTTTAATATTAAATCATGAAAAATTATATTTTCATGTTATAAATTGATATTAAGTGTTTGGTAAATTTTTTGGATTTTTATTGAGGACTTAAAGATTTCTTGAAGGTATAAATTTTATTAAGTTGTGTATTAAAATAGCACTGTTCACGTTCTGCTGGACAATAAAAATAAAGGACGGCCGCGCATTGCGCGGAATCCTATTCACTGTCGCACGCGGAGATCAAAAACGGCGTCGTTTTGTCGAAGAAAAAATTCATCCGCGCGCTACGCGCGGAAGACGGTTACGGTGCCATTAAAACGGCACCGTTTTGAGGCCAAAATTTTGTCGGCGCGCGCAATGCGCGGAAAACAGATTTTTGCCGAAAATTACGATACTGCCCCTCCGTTCGGTTTTCTGTTTAATTACGAAATTGCCATCGGTCCGATTTTTCAACTTATTTACGAAAATGCCATTCTGGATAATTTAAATTAATTTAAATGGTTAAAAATTAATTTAAAATTATAACAAAAATAATAATAATACGAAAATGATATTTAGGTATTTAATATTATATTTTCCAAATATAATAAGTATTTAGGATTAATATTTAAGTGTTGTAAATATTAATCTAGTTAGTTTAATATTATATTTTTCAAATATAATAAGTATTTAGGATTAATATTTAAATGTTGTAAATATTAATCTAGTTAGTTTAATATTATATTTTTTCAAATATAATAAATATTTAGGATTAATATTTAAATGTTTTAAATATTAATCTAGTTAGTTCAATATTATATCTTCTGAGTTTATGATTAAATTAATTATTTATTATTTAATATTAATTAAATAATAAACAAGGATGATAAATTAATTAATTATTATTTAATTACTATTAAATAATAATTAAAGACAACTAAGATTGATTATTTAATTATTTATTATTTGATTAACTTTAAATAATAAATAAATTCAGTTAGTTATTATTTATTATTAAATAATAACTAATGATATTTGAGTATTTACTATATAATTTTATTATTTATTATTTAATTAACTTTAAATAATAAATGAATCTAGTTAATTAGTTATTATTTATTATTAAATAATAACTAAAGATATTTGATTATTTTTAATATAATATAATTATTTATTATTTGATTAATTTTAAATAATAAATAAATCTACTAAGTTATTATTTATTATTAAATAATAACTAAAGGTAGTTAATTACTTACTATTTAATTAATGTTAAATAGTAATTAAATGAAATAAAGAATATGTCTTTTAACTCTTTTGTTTAAACAATTATAATAAATTGTTTAATAAGTGTTTAACACTTGAGAAAATTATTTTCTAACTTATTAAATTATTAACCTAATTTAATTGAGGGTCTATAAGGTTAATAATATTGTTTTGACTGATGTATATCATGTGTTAGTACTTATATGGTAGTTAAGTTCCTTAGTAAGCGTATAGTTGTGCAAATACGCCGTACTAATTATTAGACCAACTTTATTAATGTTAGGTCTTTCAAAGCCAGTTAGTTAAAGCTAGACATTAATTGTAGCTGAGCAGACAGGCAAGTTTCCTAAACCCTACTCAATTTATATTCGAGCAGGATATATTATTTTATTGTTCAAGTCCCTAACTCAAATTCAAGTTATTACGTTTCAAGCATGCTATGGTTTAATTTTGTATAATTATTCCACATCTTTAAATTGTTGATTCGCACATAGTGCTTGTTGCATGTGTTCATCAGGTATGAAAGGCTGATCACCTTCATTACCATAAGGTTCAGTTAAAATTGTTCATGGTCATTATTGACACTCAACATTTCTTGATTCAGTCATTCAATTATTGAAATTATGATTCGTACTCTTTCACAATTATTATATTGTTGAAAATCCGAAAGCTTGTTCTTTCTTTCAATCATGATATATCGTTATTGTATTTAAACTTGCTGAGCAAAGTCGTTGCTCACTCTTGCTATATCATGATAACAAATTTCAGAATAATACGAATGTCCGAGGAGAGACGGAGACAGAAGCAAAAGACAAGATTATAGTGTTATTAATTATAACTAAATTGTTATATGATGTAAGTAATTTTGTAAACCTTTTTATGAATCTAAAGGTATATATGTAAGTTAAGGTTATAAACCTTGGGAAATGTTGTAGAATAAACAATTTATGTTTATATATTCCGCATTAGTTATAGAACGTGTATGAAGATGATGTATCGTGACGTACCAATTCTAGGGTTAAAGGAACCCGGATTTGGGGTCGTTACAGGTTGGTATCAGAGCTGATAGGTTATAGTTCTTAGGTAGCAGTACCTTAGGCTATAATCATGAAAGGATAATAAAGACCGTGAAAGGATAAACTCAGATAGAGTTTAGAAATGAACATATACAGTTCATAAAGTAGGAAATAAATCTATATAGATACATAGATATATGAATAGATTCAAAGAAGAATTTTCAATGAGTGTAATCCAAATAAATGGAATAAGAATCAGGGAACACTTGATTCAAGAATTTAAAAAGAGAAGGACCGTACAGTAAAATGATCAGAGAGGAATGATAAGGTGATAGAATTAAACGATCCTAGAATAAAGGAGAAATAGTACAGAGAAATCAATTGCGTTATAAGATCACGATGATCATAGTAAAATCATGGAATGACAAATGGTTTATTAAATGATTAAAGAGGTGGTTTTGATAGCATGGTGCTATAACAATGAAGATACTGAAATAGTAACAAGTGAACTCTTGGAGTGTTGAGTGTGATAAGGTATGAATTGACAAAATTCATATCAAGTTAAGAGAAGTTAGAGGTTTGTAGGTTTTTAATTGAGGACTCATATTAGTGGCTGAGTTGTACAATTCCTTGTATGGGCGGGGAATTAGTGCTTGGTTTTAAAATCGCTTAGCTTTCTATATTGATACAGTGGTTGAGTTGAACAGTCCTTTGTATGGGCAGAGGATTTGTTCTTAGTTTAACGACCGCTTAACTTCCTATATTGATTAGTGGCTGAGTTGACCAATTTCTTATATGGGCAGGAGATTGTGTTTGGTTTGACGACCACTTGGCTTCCTATAATGATAATCAACTGAAACCTGGTGTCGCGCTATTCACTATATGTATGTTGAGAAGGTGATTCTTTTCTCATGTGTATAACAGATAGGTAGAGGATGTTAAGATAAGTTCGTGTTCTGAGAACTGACACGCATAATAAGTTCGTGACTCATAGTCATGTGGTGGAGCCCCTCAGCGAATGGGCGACTTTGGCCTGACTAGGACAAGTTCCTCAAACCATATGATTGTGGTAAGTTGCTGAACCCAAATACGTGGTAAGTTTGATGAACAGTAGGTATGGATAGAGTTAAGTAGCAAGATTAAAGCTATACTAGATATAGTTATTAAGCTGGAAAAGAATGTGGAGGAAAAATTTGAGGTGTTTTGAGGTTTTAGGATATTCCAAATCTTCTAGCTATGCTAGACTTTGAAATTCTTAAAATCGTGCCAAATTCGCACTTTTGTGCTTTTGAAAAGACAAATGTATTTTTGAAATCATTAATGCATTTAGTGCAGAGACGATAAACGACGGAGTCATCAATTGCAGAGTAACCTAGTGTTGGATGTTTAAAGCCACCTATGGTATGATGTAGTATGACAAAGTCATAAAATGATTTTTAGTATTTTGAAACGTTTAAAGAAGAGTCTATGCTAATTGTTTCGGCAAGACAAATTGATTTGAAAATATCAAAATGTATTTATAAAATCATCACACGCCATTAAAGCCATGGTGCAGAGATGAAAAAAACGGAATCCTCAACGCACTGTTGCAACGGTGCGGTATCATGAAGTCCTATAAATGAATTTTAGTATTTTAACTAATCTGAAATGATTTTTGAGTCGTAATATACGAACAGTTCAATGATGTGAGTCTATGTCATTTATTTTGACTGGACACTTTTGGTCAGAAATGACTCAAGTTTTATTTTCCAATCCAACTTATGCTGGAGCGGAATTTTGTAGTAAGTCTGAGGTGAACAACCCCGTAATGGGGGATATGTCAGAGCCATGAATAAAGAACCCGCGAGGGGGCGCCCAACAGTGGTGGCATGCTGATATGGGTTGGTAAATCCAAAGAGTTCGACCCCGTGAGAAGTCGTTGTGCACAACGCAGAAGTACGATAGGCTGATCACCTAGCGTACACCTATGGAATGTTTTCAGTCTTTGTGATTGATAAACACTCTGTTTATAAGTATTTACAGAGATAAATACTATTTATTCGGAATTCAGTTAATTCCATGTTCACAGTCTTGATGACCCCTCAGCATATTATGAAAGTTTTAATGAATATTTTGATTTTCAAATTATCCTTCTGTAAGATATTGATTTTCAATTTATTCTTCTGCAAGATATTCCATTGTTCTGGAATTATGAGTTTAGAAGTATGAACTTCCTAGAAAAGGGTGGTCATAGACTTTGATGAGTAAAGAGTTATACTCAGAGATGAAAATTGGTAGAAATGTGTATGAGATAATTTCGGGGACGAAATTTTTAGAAGAAGGGGTGAATGTAATATCCCGGATATTTAAATGAATTAGAAATAAAATATTTAATATTTAATAAAGGTTGGAGTTTGATAACCTAGTAGTGATAGATAAATAAAGGTCCAAATTAAATTTAACGGACTAACTTAGATATGGTGATATCAAAATTTTTGATAAGTTAGCAAGTAAAGTGATAATTCAATAAACTTGACTAACAACAAGTCTAATTAAATTAAGAGAATTAATTAGTGGAGTTATGTAATTATGCGACGTGTTGCGTGTAAATTAAATATGTATTTATATGAATATATATATGCGTGCATATTTAGTAACATAATTTAATGGTTAATTAAATTGTGATAAATAGATAGATTAATATTAAATTAATCCGAATTGAATTAAAAGGTTTATTGTGGAATTAATTCATTCATTAATCAACAATTATGCAAATTGTTGATAAATTATTTGTGAGGAATAATTACGTAAATTATATAATTATAAATTATATAAAGTAGATGAATTAATTAAAGGAGATTAGTAATGGTATATATGTACAACATTTAATTTCATATATATGTACATATATATAAAGGGATTAAATTAATTAGGTAATTTTAAATAGTAATTGAATATATTAAATGAATATATTCTATAATTAAATAAATCATTGTAAATGATTTATGGGAGTGAGAAATTTTATTATACAATTATTTGTGTAATATTAATTAAATAATTTAATAAATTATTTAAATAAGAAATTGAGTAAATATATTATTATTTTAATGTATTTTCGGGTAAATGGAATTATTTCCATAATTGATGAGAAATGAATTATTTAATGTAAATGTATTAAATAATTTAATTTATGGCCTAAATAATATATCAAATTATATGTTGTATTTATTTTAATTTCATAATTTATTGTGAAATTATTTTTGAGGTAAAGTAATGTGTATAAATAATATATATAGATTATATATATTATTATTAGCGAACACACTCTAAAGTTTTAATATCAAATTAATTGACAAGTTGTCATTAATTAAATATTCAATTAAATTGAATATAATGAGTGAATTAAATTTTATAAATTAATT
This sequence comes from Hedera helix, assembly GCA_947179155.2. Taxonomy (NCBI): domain Eukaryota; kingdom Viridiplantae; phylum Streptophyta; class Magnoliopsida; order Apiales; family Araliaceae; genus Hedera; species Hedera helix. The sequence continues at coordinate 24,150,673 of OX359280.1, forward strand.
AATATGATAATTAATTAATGTAAATAATGTAAAATATTATTAATAATATTATTAGTCCATTTAGTAATTTAATACTTATGGGTTAGAATATTTAATTATTTATTTAATCTAATTATTTATTTAATCATGGATTGAATAATTAATGTGTAAATTATTAAATTAGCCCAACATGGGTCAATTAGTAGCCCAAGTGGAGAATAATATAATTTGACAATTTAGTAGCCCAAACAATTTAATAGGAGCCCAATTGGTATTTTAAATTAAAGCTCAATGATTGGCCCACTTGAAAAATACTTAATTAAACTATTATTTATTAAAAAAAAATGAGAAAGTGACAAACATTTTGGGACACTTCTTCATGTATTGCCGGCAAGCTAGAGAGAAAGAGAGTGAAATGTGTGATTGTTTATTTTATTATTTATATATTTATTAAATGGTTGCTTGTTTGCTTTTATTGTACATGACAACCATACCTCTTTTCACCAACTAAGTCATGGGCTATTTTTCTTGTACAAGTATCCAAGTAGAAGCATCATGAATGATAGATATAATTTTTGTATCTAGGAATTTTGCTAATATACTTAAAATTGTAGACATTACATTTCATTTATATTTTTCCAAGTTCCAAAAGAGAGAGAGTTTGAGAGAAATAGCTCGGGAGAGTAAGTATTTTGAGAGAGAGCATGGAGAAGGTAGAGAAATAGTTCTTGGTTCATGTCTTCAAGTTGCACAACCTACTTTGGAAGGAAAATGAAGATATCCATTAAAACAAGGTAATTGTTATTTTAAAATCTAGCTTTGTTTTAAATTAATTAAACCATCATGTTAGTATAAATATGCTAATATAGTTAGTAATGTGTATTAGTAATATTTATGCCATGCTTGAGTTTAATATGCTTGGTTTGTATTTTGGTATAATTTATATGCTAAAAATATGGGTTTGGTGGTGTTAAATCAAGTCTCAAAATAATTACCCAAAAATATTTTTATAAAATTTAGATTTAATGTTATAATATTATAGAACATTAAATCATGAGAAAAACAAAGTTTGAATCACTTAAAATGGAGTTATACACAAAAAGTTATGATTTGTGGTAGTTTATGTGATGTAAAAATTTTTATAAAATTTTTTAATATTAAATCATGAAAAATTATATTTTCATGTTATAAATTGATATTAAGTGTTTGGTAAATTTTTTGGATTTTTATTGAGGACTTAAAGATTTCTTGAAGGTATAAATTTTATTAAGTTGTGTATTAAAATAGCACTGTTCACGTTCTGCTGGAGAATAAAAATAAAGGACGGCCGCACATTGCGCGGAATCCTATTCACTGTCGCACGCGGAGATCAAAAACGGCGTCGTTTTGTCGAAGAAAAAATTCATCCGCGCGCTACGCGCGGAAGACGGTTACGGTGCCATTAAAACGGCACCGTTTTGAGGCCAAAATTTTGTCGGCGCGCGCAATGCGCGGAAAACACATTTTTGCCGAAAATTACGATACTGCCCCTCCGTTCGGTTTTCTGTTTAATTACGAAATTGCCATCGGTCCGATTTTTCAACTTATTTACGAAAATGCCATTCTGGATAATTTAAATTAATTTAAATGTTTAAAAATTAATTTAAAATTATAACAAAAATAATAATAATACGAAAATGATATTTAGGTATTTAATATTATATTTTCCAAATATAATAAGTATTTAGGATTAATATTTAAATGTTGTAAATATTAATCTAGTTAGTTTAATATTATATTTTTCAAATATAATAAGTATTTAGGATTAATATTTAAATGTTGTAAATATTAATCTAGTTAGTTTAATATTATATTTTTTCAAATATAATAAATATTTAGGATTAATATTTAAATGTTTTAAATATTAATCTAGTTAGTTCAATATTATATCTTCTGAGTTTATGATTAAATTAATTATTTATTATTTAATATTAATTAAATAATAAACAAGGATGATAAATTAATTAATTATTATTTAATTACTATTAAATAATAATTAAAGACAACTAAGATTGATTATTTAATTATTTATTATTTGATTAACTTTAAATAATAAATAAATTCAGTTAGTTATTATTTATTATTAAATAATAACTAATGATATTTGAGTATTTACTATATAATTTTATTATTTATTATTTAATTAACTTTAAATAATAAATGAATCTAGTTAATTAGTTATTATTTATTATTAAATAATAACTAAAGATATTTGATTATTTTTAATATAATATAATTATTTATTATTTGATTAATTTTAAATAATAAATAAATCTACTAAGTTATTATTTATTATTAAATAATAACTAAAGGTAGTTAATTACTTACTATTTAATTAATGTTAAATAGTAATTAAATGAAATAAAGAATATGTCTTTTAACTCTTTTGTTTAAACAATTATAATAAATTGTTTAATAAGTGTTTAACACTTGAAAAAATTATTTTCTAACTTATTAAATTATTAACCTAATTTAATTGAGGGTCTATAAGGTTAATAATATTGTTTTGACTGATGTATATCATGTGTTAGTACTTATATGGTAGTTAAGTTCCTTAGTAAGCGTATAGTTGTGCAAATACGCCGTACTAATTATTAGACCAACTTTATTAATGTTAGGTCTTTCAAAGCCAGTTAGTTAAAGCTAGACATTAATTGTAGCTGAGCAGACAGGCAAGTTTCCTAAACCCTACTCAATTTATATTCGAGCAGGATATATTATTTTATTGTTCAAGTCCCTAACTCAAATTCAAGTTATTACGTTTCAAGCATGCTATGGTTTAATTTTGTATAATTATTCCACATCTTTAAATTGTTGATTCGCACATAGTGCTTGTTGCATGTGTTCATCAGGTATGAAAGGCTGATCACCTTCATTACCATAAGGTTCAGTTAAAATTGTTCATGGTCATTATTGACACTCAACATTTCTTGATTCAGTCATTCAATTATTGAAATTATGATTCGTACTATTTCACAATTATTATATTGTTGAAAATCCGAAAGCTTGTTCTTTCTTTCAATCATGATATATCGTTATTGTATTTAAACTTGCTGAGCAAAGTCGTTGCTCACTCTTGCTATATCATGATAACAAATTTCAGAATAATACGAATGTCCGAGGAGAGACGGAGACAGAAGCAAAAGACAAGATTATAATGTTATTAATTATAACTAAATTGTTATATGATGTAAGTAATTTTGTAAACCTTTTTATGAATCTAAAGGTATATATGTAAGTTAAGGTTAGAAACCTTGGGAAATGTTGTAGAATAAACAATTTATGTTTATATATTCCGCATTAGTTATAGAACGTGTATGAAGATGATGTATCGTGACGTACCAATTCTAGGGTTAAAGGAACCCGGATTTGGGGTCGTTACATCTTACCTCTTTAATATCCATAACTCACATGGATAATACAGTAATGGTCATACAGTCAGAATATTCATCTCTTTACTCAATTTACAATTTCTTTGTAATATTACATTTCATAATTCTCTAAAAAATTTATTAAATTTTAACTCGTTTCTTGATTCACTTATCAAGATAGTTTCTCATTCTCTGAAACTTTTCCTTTCTTTAATCGCACGTAACCTTACTCCATTCACTTATTTCATTCCCTTTATTGTACATCATTTATACTCTGCACATTCATCCTTATCTTCTCAATTCATATTCATGAATCTTTTTCACATTCCATAAATCATTCCTTAATACTTATATCATTCAATACTAGGTTTAAATATTACCCTTTACTTAATTCATCATAATCCTTATTTGAAATTTCTCTAAATATCCTGGTGTGCCACATTCACCCCTCCTTCAAAAATTTCGTCCTCGAAATTTCTATGTATTGATATCTCATTCAATTACAGCATACCAAATTTCTTTGCCTTCATTCCACATATCTTTCTTTCTTCTTTTCTCATAGTCAATGCACATTGCAATTTCTAATCCATCATATTTTATAATTTCATTGCTTCCCAATTATTACTTTCATTATCGCTTACTACCCCATCCTACCATCCAATCTTCATAAGAGTAGAGGAATTCAATTTTTTTTTATTTTGGAAAACATTCATGATATGCTGAATGCACATTTATCCCGGTTTACAGTACTTCGCTCCCCGAGTACTTCATACTGAAAATCCTGACAGTGGATCAATCTGTCATTAAAGTGATGGATGTTTCACCATACATTGGCACGCCAGATAATCAATCTGCAATGTCTGTGTCTCTTATGCTAGCTGACCATTCGATCACCCTGCAATATTCTTAATCTTTTTGTTCATCTCAGCCTTAGAATTCATTCAAAGTAATTTGATTGGGTATATCTTTCAAAGAATATGAATTCAATAAATATATTTCAGAATTTGTCTAGCTGAATCAAATAGCTTAGACATGTATTTCTTCAATACTTGTCTAACCAGATCAATTAGCATAGACTTTCTTTTAACAATCTATAACCCGCAGAAATTTTAAAACGTTCATCATATCAAAACTTTTCAAAACGTCTAGCCGAGTCAAATGGCATTAACTTATAGTTTTGACATGCATTCATAAATCAACATCAGTTATGACTTCATGTTACCGCGTCATTTTGACAATATGTTGAGAATTCCGTCGTTAATAATTCCTACACCATACTCTATGGTGTTGAATCATCTTATGACGAAATAGTACCGCACCGTCTCAATAACACGTTGAGCATTCCATCATTCATCACATTTACACCAGGCTAAAAGGTGCATGGATGATTATTTTAAAATACATTTTGATATCAAAAATATTTTTATCTAGCCGAAACAAGTAGCATAGACACTTTTTAGATCGCTTAGAAAAATTTTATTTATATTTTTCAAAGTATATTTGTTTCAAATTAGCTTGAGGTCAAAAATTTTGAAGTCTAGCAAAGCTAGAAGAGTGGGAATATCCTAAATTCCCTAACATTCACCTTTTGCTTCTTTACCTAATTACTGTATTTATTGCTAGGACTATTATTATTTATCATATTAAAATTTTCTATCTACTACAACTTTTCTATACCCCCGTATAGTTCATCAAACTTACCACATATTACGAGTCCAGTAACTTACCACAAAAATATGAGTTTTAAAGCTTGTCCTAGCAATATGTAGTCTGAGAACAAATCAAAGACTATCCATATGCTAAGGGGCTCAAAACATACCATACGATTATGAGTCATGGACTTACCATATGCATGAGTTTTAAGAACTCGTGTCTAAACTTAATATTATTTACCTAACAAAAACTGCTAACGCGACTCTAACATTTCAATGATTATCACATAGTAACTAAGGAAACACAAATCCCTTGCCCATACAAAGAATTGTGCAACTCAACTACCACGTGAGTCCTCAATTGAAATTTCGTACCCAAGCTTTCTACCCCCTTATCATAACCTTTCTGTCATTCATGTCTCATCATTCTCTGAATTCTTCTGGCACTATTTCATAGTACCATATCTCTTTATAGCATCAAGCTATACCTTTTGAATCATTAACAGACCTCTTTGTTATTTTACAGCCTCATTAGATCCCATCATGATCTTGCTTTACAATCTATTCCTTATTCACTTTCATTATCTTGTGATCGTATCGTAGTACGGTCCTCTTACCGTTCCTGATCATGTTATTATGATCTATTTCTGTACGTTTTAGATTACCTTGTCATCTTTATTGCTTAAATCAGGTGTCCCTTGATTTTCTTTGAGATTCATATTTGAATCCATTTAAATATTCTCTTTCAATTATATTTTTAATTGAACTTATGAATCTTCTCAATTCGTTATCTTTATTCAAATCTTTCTTAACATCTTTATCTCTTCCTTATAATCTTATATCTTTCATATTTCCTTTACTTTAGCCAATATCTGAGATCTGTATTTTTTAATTTACATCTTTCTATTTTAATCCCCCCATGTTCATCAAACTTATCACGTATTTGAACTCAGGAACTTACCATAATCATATGGTTGAGGAACTTGTCCTAGTCAGGCCATAGTCGCCCATTTGCTAAAAGGGCTCCACCATATAATCACGAGTCACGAGTTTACCATACGTTTGAGTTTTCAAAACACTCAACTAACCGTACTCTTTCTTACTTTAGGTTATAGCCTAAGGTATCATTTTTCTAAGGTTTATAACCTCTAGCTCTGATACCAACTGTAACGACCCCGAAATTCGACCATCTTTATTACCTTAAATTTTATATTTCTTATACATCATATTCCTTACGTCCAAATTTCGGTCCGTTAATAAATCTTTAATCACCTTAATTAATTCATTTATTGACATTATCGTCATCAATTACCAAATTTTCGATATAAATTTTTCTTTTTTTTTTCACTTTTCTTAATCATTGTATTAAAACATTTGGATATTTAAAAACTTAGCATCTCGATCCTATACCCCGGATCGTAACCTTTACTTTTCTTTACTTTTCTTGTATCATAAAGCCCGACATTCAAATTTTAATATCATTCATATCCATACAAATATCCCTTGTTTCATGATTCCTCATCAAATATATAATAGTCTCTATCATAATATTCATGTCGAACAATTTCAGTTCACAGTTTAACTATACACATCATATTCAGATCCCACTTATCTGTACATATAGCATATCAAACTAACTTGGCAAATATTTTCACATTGATTTATAACATTAATATATAATAACAGTCACAACCTTCCTTGGTAAACCATCTCTATATAATCTGAAATTCTTGAAATTTATTTCTTTCCTGCAAAAACGTTTATTAAGCAAGTAATGAGCACAAAGGCTCAGCAAGTTCAACAATTAACACATTTCATGCTTCACGTAACACATACCTTGTCATGTTTGGTGTGTGTCATACATCATGTGCTTGTGCTTCTACTATAGCAATATATCTCGTATATATTCATATCCTTGCACAAAGTACACATTGTGGTCATATTAATCACGTATCACATAGCACATAATTTGTATGCAGTTAAAACAAGAATTACATATCATAACAGTTCAACATTTAACATAAAAGGGCTGAAGAACTTGTCGTCGTCTAATTATTTAAATGAATAGCTCAAACCCTTAACTCGGTCAACCTATGATCATAAAATAATCAAATAATAATTATTTATCTCCTTATGATATTAATTTAATTAATTAATATCATCTATACCCTAATTAACCCTACCCGACGATTTATATTAAGGTACCGGGTTAATTATTAATTAATATGATTAATTATATTAACCTCGTTCCTTAAAATATTCGTTTAACTTAATATCCACCACCTTCAATACGGACAACCCAGCCCATCGGATAAATTTTAACATATTCGGTTGTCCGAATTTTCATTTATTCATTTTCTCACTTTTAAACTTAATGGATTAATATTTAAAATATTTAAATATTAATCCCCAATAATTAATATTTTTATAAAAATATTAAATTTAATACCCAAACATCATTTCTATATTTTTAGTACTTTTCTATAACTTTTAAAATTTTTTTAAACATTTATTTTAATTAAAAACACTTTCTGGGGGCATTTTGATAATTTTCGCGCCCTTAGGGACATAACCGGAATTTTTCGGAAAGTCCAGGGGCATTTCCGTAATTTCCGCGGCCTTGGGGACACGCTGGTCATTTACCGAAAAGTTCAGGGGCATTTCTGTAAATTCACCCCCCGCGTGCCGGCCGCGCATGGCGCAAGGCTCCCCTGCCTCTATCGACGCCAGCAAAACGACGTCATTTGCCGGCCGTTTTCCAATCCACGCACAATGCGCGGACCTTTCTCCCATACGCCCCGAAACGGCGTCGTCTCAGCCACGCCATGCGCGGCTTTCCTTTCTTTTTTTTTCTTCCCGGGTCTTTCCGGCAACAGACCCAACATGCAAAAATTATTATTTTTGTTCCAATTTTTCACCACAAAATCATTCCAAAAAATTACATAATTCATACATAAATATCCAAAAATTATTTGGAATCATTATTCTAATTATTTACAATTTTTCCACGAAATTAATTTATTACCAAAAACACATAATAAATCATATAATTTAATATTTATACCTTCCAAGACTTGTAAATTTTCCTCTTGATGACACCAAACTCCTCTCTTGATGGCCATGGTGTGCACGGTCGGAGATGGTGGCATGGTGGTGGCGGTAATAGTGAGGGTGGTGGTGGGAAGGAGAAAAATAGTATATGTATTTTATATATATACATGCCTTTTTCCCATCTCTTTTCCCTTATATATTGCTAAGAGTCTTAAATACATTTAATAACAATCACAATTCCACCGCCTCTCTCTTTCTCCAACTTCGGATAACAAAAAATTGATGCGTAAATAATTTATTTAATACATTATGTAATTATTTCATGTAATAAATATTTTATATAATATATATAAAATATTTATTTTAATTCACCAAAAATCATCACATGATTTATAAATAATATTAATACCTCTCTTGGGTACTTTACATGACAATTTTTGTACACGCATAATGTCCTGCATATAATTATATGAGGTAATTTATACCTCCAAAAATCATAAATTAATTCATATAGCTTATAAAAATTATTTTTTCATAATTTTTTACTTCGTTACTTGTACATCATGTTACATTAACATGTTCACATTTCTGAAATATTATCATTCATAAAAATCATAACAATTTAATTATGCATAAACATAATTTTTAATGAATTAAAACATTCCTTTTTCCTCATTTAATTTCATTTCTTTACATTTCACACTAACTTTCTTTATATAAATTATATAATTTATTATTATATAATTTATATAATTACTTTATCCTTAATTAATTTTCCATTTTACACAAAACACCATTTATAAAATTTTCTTCCATCCTTATTCAATTTAATTCTCTTTTATATAATTTATATAATTATTATTTTCTTCATACATTACTTTAATTTCCTTATATAAATTATATAATTTATTAATATATAATTTATATAATTAATTTTCTTCTCAATTAATTCCTAAACTTTCTCTATAATTATTGATTAAATCTAAAATCAATAATCACAATTTCACTAATTTTCTCATTACCTTTTCATTTAAACTTGGATTAATTTAATTATAAATCCCTTAATTGTCATAATTAATAACATTTATAATTATCAATTAAACATAACACACACACACACACATATATATATATATATATATATATATATATATATATATATACACAAATGTATATATATAAATATATACATATTTAATTCATGCATTTTACATTATCACCTAACCTGAAATTCCACAATAATTTAAAATTATAATTTCTTTATTTCCACAATAATTTAATTGTACAATATATTGTACCTTTACCTGAAATTCTTTTATTCCTCATAAATTGTTTTTAAACAATTTATTTAATTTTCAATTATTTTAATTCAACATACTTCATCATGATCTCTGTACAGATTTAATTTACTAATTAAATCTCATCACATACCTTAATTCACATAAAATAATAATTTCTTTACACAACTTTGAAAATTGTATCAATTAAATTCTTATTTAATCTTATTAAATAATTCCTAAAATTCGGATCTTCACAAACTCTCTATTTATAGGCTCCAAAATCCTCCGAACCCTAGTAGGATTTATTATTTCCAAACCCTAATAGGATTTAAAATACAAATAAAAGTAAAACAAAAATAAAATAAATATTATTCTAACCTTAATTAGAATTAAAATCCAATTTGGAATCAAATTAATGCTAAAATCGAGAATAATCCCGTTTTCGCACATTAATGCTCCAGCCAAACGCAGCCTTCGCTCGGTTGACTCAGTCAACGCTCGCTACCGAGCGCATTGCGCGCCCCTGAGCTTCAAACGACGCTGTTTCATGTCTGTCTTTCTCTTCTGCTCCCGCGCCATGCGCGTTTCCTGCTGCTGCCATCCAACTCGCCATACGACGTCGCTCTGCTACTGCTTCTTTTAACTTTAACCCGTGCATGGCGCGGATGACTGTTGTCGTTATTACGAAAATGCCATCGCGCTGGATATTTACGATCAGGGCCCCCAAGAATCTGCTTTATTACGATTTTGGCACCGGCTTCTTGCAGAATTACACTTTTGCCATCAGATTTTTGCAGAAATTACAGATTTGCCCCAAGCTTATTTTCCCTACAAAATAAAATATAAAATAATTAAAAATAAATAAAAATAATAAAAATGCATAATGATTAATAAAACACCTAAAATACTAAAAATAAATAAAAACACATAAATAAAAAGAAATATAAAAACTAAGTATTGGGAAATAAAAATATTATATAATTTAACCCTATCAAGTATGAGGTACTCTGGAGCGAAGTACTGTTAAACCGAGATTTATGTTCACTCAGCATATTATAAAAAATCCATCACTTTAATGACAGGTAAATTCTCTGACAGTGGTTTGCAGTATGAGGTACTCTGGGAGCGAAGTACTGTTAAACCGGAATACGTGTTCATTCAATATATAATTAAAGTTTTTCCAAAATAAAATTTTTAATTCCTCTACTCTTATGACGATTGGATGGTAGGATGTGGTAGAATTTTCTAATTGTGAGCGATAATGAAAGTATAATTTGTGGAGCAGAGAAACTATGAAATGTCATGAATTAGAAAAATAAACTGCATTGTGCAGTGACCATGAGACAGGAAGGGAAAAATGATATGTTGGATATGTTACAAAGAGAAATGGAATGTGAAGAAAATTTATGAAAATGAATTAAGAAAAGAAGGTTGAATGTGCAGAGTATAAATAATGTTACAATAGAGAATATGAAATAAGTTGATTAAGTAAGGATAAATAAGATTAAAGAAAGGAAATTTTCAGAGAATGAGAAACTATCTTGATAAGTACATCAAGAAACGTGCTAAAGTTTTATTAATAAAACTTTTTAGAGAATAATGAAATGTAATATTACAAAGAAACTGTAAATTGAGTTAAGAATTGAATACCATGACTGTTACGATCATTATGGTGTTATCCATTAAAGATGTGACTTACAGCTACTAAAGAGGTAAGTTATGGTTATTATTGGGTTTAGTTGTTATTTATCAAGATAAAAGTATAGCAAAGTGCTATAAATGAAATACGTAAGGTTATCACGATAATTGTGATTCTGGGGACGAAATTCTGTTAAGGGAGGAAGAATGTGAGAACCCGAATTTTTGGGATTTCTTTAGTAATATTAAATAAGCAATTAATTAACAAAAATTATCAAGGTTGTTTAAATTATTTATGATTGATATATTTTATGTGATTTGAACTGTGTGATGGGATTTAATTGGTAAATTAAATCTGTATGAAGATGGTGAGTGCATAAATTGTTATTTAAATGGTGTTACATGGTAATGTGAGGTATATGAATTAGATATGTGTGTGTATATATATATATATATATATATATATATATATATATATATATATATATATATATATATCTGTGTGTGTGTGTGTGTGTGCATTTTCAATTGTTATATTGATAAATTTTATTAATTATGGAGATAAATGGATTAATAATTAAATTAATCCAAAATTTTAATGAAAAGCTAATGAGGGAATTAGTAAAATTGAAATTATTGATTATATAATTAATCAATAATTATGATGAAAGTTTAGAAATTTTAAGAGGAGAAAGTAATTATATAACTTATATAATAATAAATTATGTAATTTATATAAGAAAATTTAAGTAAAATATTAATAAAATAATAATTATTTAAATTATATAAGAATAATTATATAATTTATATAAGAGGATTCAATTAATTGAGGATGGAAGAAAAATTATGTAAATTGTATAATATGTTATTGTATAGTTTACATAAAATGTAATGAGTAATGAAGAAAATAGAAAATAATGAGAGAGTAAATAAAGGTATAATTATTGATTATATAATTAATCGATAATTATGGAGAAATTTTGGAAATTATTTCAAGAGGAGAATGTAATTATATAAATTATATAATAATAAATTATATAATTTATATAAGAAAGTTAAAGTAAATAGTGAGGAAATAATAATTATATAAATTATATAAAAATAATTATATAATTTATATAAGGAGAGTACATTAATTAAGAGAGAAAATATAATTTTACAAATGGTGCAATATTTTATTATATGGTTTACATATAAAGTGTGTTAAATAATAAAGAAATGGAAAATAAATGAGGAGAATGAATATTTTAATCTATTAAATTATGTTTATTGTATGATGGAATTGTTTTAATTTTTATGGGAAATAATATTTTAGAAACGTAGACATGTTGTCCGTGTAACGAAGTGAAAAAGTATGAAAATAAATCTTTATAAGTTGTATGTGTTATTTTATTAATTTTGGAGGTATGAAATACCTCATATAATTACATGCATGTCATTATGCGTGTACAAAAATTATCAAGTAAAGTACCTTAAAAAGGTATAAATATTATTTATAAATCATTTTATGAATTTTGGTAAATTAAAATAAATATTTTACATATATTATGTAAAATATATATGTAAAATATTTATTACATGAGATAACTACGTAATGTATTAAAATTATTATTTGTGCATGTCGGTGAATAATCTGAAGACCAAAATTGGTGGTGTGCCACGTAAGTCGATGGATTTCTTGTTATTTTCCAAATTGATTAATTGCTTATAGTTATAGAAAAAAAAGTAATAAAAAGGAAACGAAAGAAAGAATAAAAAGAAAAGCAATAAGAACATTTTCTCTCCATTTCATCATTCCAACCGAACCACCATCACCACCACCCGGGAACTTCATCACCACCAAGAAAGGAATAATTTTGGTGCCATCAAGGGGGAATAACAAGTTTCATGGAAGGCTTTCAAGCTTTTGGGAATGTAAAAATCAATTTATTTGATTTTATTTAGTATTTTTGATGATAAAATATTTTTGTGAAAAATTAGTAAATAATTAGAATAATTATTCTAAATAATTTATGAATGTATATATATGGATTATATGATTTTTTTTAGAGTATTTATGATGTGAAAAGTGAAATCAAAAATCGTGGTAAATAGTTGGGTTGAGCTATTGTTTTCGGAAGAGGAAGAAGAAAAAAGTAGGCTCACACGCGCATTACGCGGTGGCTATTTCCCCCCCCCCCCCCCCCCCCCCCCCCCCCCCCAAAAAAACTGGGTTAAAACGGCGGCGTTTTAGGAGCGAAAAAGGGAGAGTCGCGCCATGTGCGGCGACTTCGGTAACTGGCATACGAAACGGCGTTGTTTGACGTAGGCGGAAGAAGGGGGCCTCGCAAGGCGCTGGCGCACTGCTGGTTAATTACCAGCGTACCCTTGATCGTTTTTCGGAAATGCCGAGCGTGTCCCTGAGGTTGTCGAAATTACGAAAATGGCATCAGAAATTATTTTTAATTAAAGTAAATGTTTAAAAATTATAAAAAAAATACTTAAAATATAGAAATGATATTTGGGCATTAAATTTAATATTTTTGCAAAAATATTAAATATTGGGGATTAATATTTAAATAGTTTAAATATTAATCTAGTAAGTTTAAAATTTAAAAAATTGTTAAATAAAATTCGGACAATCGAATACACTAAATTTTATCTTACGAGCCGGGTTGTCCGCATTGAATGTGTTTTATATTAATTAAATTAATATATTAGAGTGCTAATCAATTATGATTTAATTGATTTACTATAGGTCGTCCAAGAAAGGATTATTAACCATTAATTTAATAATCGGACACCGAGGCAAGTTCTTCAGTATTTGATGTTAATTGTCATATGATGTTATATGCTTACCTTGTTCAAATGCATATAGAAACTATGTGTTATATAATCTGTGGATAATATGACCACGATGTGTACTTGGTGTAATGATGTGACTATATGTGAATTTGATTAATGTTTGCTTTACGTAATGGCTAATCTGAAATAGATATTATGCACGTGAGATATATTGCTTTAGTAGAAGCACAACACATGATGTATGACACACACAGAACATATTATGTGCTACGTGAAATATGAAAGGTGTAAACTGTTGAACTTACTGAGCCGTTGTGCTTATTCCTTGCATAATATAAATTTTGCAGGTAAAAATGAAACTTCAAAATATTAAATCATGTCTAGAGATTATGTGCGACATCAAGGAAAGTTGCAATTGTAATTGATGTATATATTTTGTTTGTATATAGAAACTAGATATAGTTAAATTAGTGGAATGAGTATTTATAATTCATGATATATATATATATATATATATATATATATATATATATATATATATATATATATGTTAGATTCTGATCAGATAAATAAGGTTTAGTTATGTATTTTGAGTATTAAATAATACTTATCATGAAAGAAAAGAAAAAGTAAATGTTGAGATCTAGGGACTAGGATCGATATGTAAAGATTTTAAAAGCCTAAATATTTTAATACAATGATTGAGAAAAGAGGAAAAAAATTATTATACCGAAAATTTTGATAATTGATAATTTAAAGTCAATTAATGAATTGAATAAGGTGATTAAAGATTTATTAACGAACCGAAATTTGGACGTTAGGAAGATACTGTATAATAATTATGAAATTTAAGGTAATAAGGTTTGTCGAATCAAGGTGCATCACAATTATTCCTCATAATAAAAAGACTTTATGCTAGAGAAGGGTTGAATTGAATATTGGAGTCTTGAAGTAAGTATTCAACAAGAAGGAAGTGCAAGACTGAAGGCAAAGCAGGAGATCGAGAATTACGTCACAATCATTTTTCTTTCTTTTAATTTCTTTTTGAATTTTGTAATTCTAGGATGTTGAATTATTTGTGGATGATAATTATTAATTCAATTATGAACTAATTTTTATTTTAAGATTGTAACGGAACCTAAAGTGTAGTTTAATTTAATCACTCTCTTTTAATTGGTGTTGATTATTTATGGATCGTTTATCATATCTTCCATATTAATGTTTAATTACTTGATCAACAATTATTGGGATAATCTATACAAAATTGGGAGATGAAGTATAGGTTTAGATATGGATATGATAGCATGTGTCCATGTATTTTGCATGGGATGAGATATATGATTAGTATATAGGATAGGAATATACCTATGTATCTTATACAACCTTAGAGATAATATGAATTTAAAATCCTTGTTAACATGTTTTACGTAAGAATATAGTGATTTATTTAGCTAGGGTGTTCATTTCCAACTCGGTTGCCTTAGGGTCAGATTTAGAAGGATTTGTTTATATGACTATCGGAAGAGGCGTAAATACTATAATAAATTCTAGGTTAGCGATTCAATTTAATTAATTAATTAAAAGGGAGTGAAAAGGTTTAAATAAAACATTAGCGGAAGTTGTAATCTTAAGTTGTCTCAATTTGCATTTTAATCCTTGATTAATAATTTTAGTAGGTGATGAGTGAGTTTTATACGTGCGAATTAGTACGTCTGACTTAATGTTTTGTGAGTTTTTGAGAGTTATTATTGCTTATATTTATGAATTTTATGGTCCCTAATGTCTCGTCGGTGTTTTGAAGGATTTTTAAGCTTGGAGGGCAAAATCGTAATTTTCATTCATGACCACCGCCGCAGCGGTGGATATCACCGCCGCGGCGGTCGAAGTTGCTGAAATCAGACGGGATTTTTGTACTTAAAGCCATTCGTTGCTTAACCTAGATAGATTAGATTTTACGCCTGGGAGCAGTTGTTCTTCAGTTTTGGAAGCCTTCAAAGCAACTTGGATTGGTATTTAACTCAAGAGCAAGAAGACTCATCAAGCTTGGATTGCTACATTGTGAAAGGAGTTTATGTGTTTGAGACTTGTGTTTTAGGAAGTTTCAACCATTTAGTTATCTTCATTCTGTGTATTTAAGTCTAATGAGTAACTTGTTAATGGTTTTTATTCATTTAGATATGAACTAACTTCATTCCTAGGATCACAATGGAGCTCATTACTTGATTTTAATTGAATATCTCTCTTTTTGATGTGTATGGATTGCTAATGAATGGTTATCATGCTTTGTTCTTCATGTATGGATTATATACTTTGTATGTAATGTGTGGTTGTTTATGATATTGAAAAAAGGATTAAATAACTCGACCTAAAGCATAATAGCACTTGTAGGAAGCCTTATCTTCGGATGGAGTGCCTAATTTGTATCTCAGATAGGAATATACCGGTGTACCTTGTGTAGCCTTGTTGAGATTTGCTTGTATTGCTGTCTTGCTAAGTTAGGTCATATAGGAATATAGTGAGCTAATTAGTAGGGGGTGAATCATTTAACTATCGAAAGAGGTTATTGGTTGCTTTTTTTCTCTTATTATCATTCGTACGATCTTAGCATTGAAAAGAGGGGTGTGAGGGTTAAATGAGGTAGTGAGTGAAGTTGTGATCTTAGCTTGTTTAAATCGAATCTTTGTTGCTTAGTTTTAATTATTTTAGGATATTGTGTTAACAAAAATCACCATCTTTAATTATAGTTTAAATTGGATTAGGTTGCTTTTAGTTTGCTATTCAGATAACATTAGTATAACTCTCTGTGGGATCGACTTAGACTTACTCTTTACTACTTGAAGGCCGTGTATACTTGCACGTAAATATCAATCGTGAAAACGACCATCAGTAGGTAATTTAAGTACTTGATTTTTAATTTAGCAATTTTAATCATTAGTTTGAATAGGATTGATTTGATAGAATATTATTAGTGGTAGTTATTAATTTAATTCCTCGTGGAAACAATACCTTGTTTGCTATATATTACTAGTCGATCGCGTATACTTGCATGTGAATTACTAAGTAAAAATTTAGGCAACAGCTACGTGTTGTTGCAAGTTGTTAGGCTGTCATGAGCTGTTTGGTGCTTTTGTCCTGTTGCCCATCTAGACTTGTAATAAACTGATCCAAGCTTGAATTTTATGAACCTTAGCTTCCTCCTCGAGTCCCATTGAGTTAGCTTCAACACAAACATCTTGGTTAACTCCATTGAGTCCTTCCTTGAACCTTTTAGTTCTTGCTATTGAAACTGGTCCAACAGAAACTATAATTTATTCATTCTCATTTGATGTAGCCCTAGATCATGTCAATTAACATTTGGTCGTAGTATATATTTGGAATATGCATGTGAATGTTATTTCTCTATTATAAGATTTGACGACGTGTCTTAAAAGATAAATGAATCAATATGCAAATATGTCTGCATTAATGAAAGATGTAAAGTCCTTAATAATTAATAAACATTATGTTCTAAGGACTTAGATTGACGAGGTCAAATTTGTTAAGTTGATCTCATATGAGTTAATAGCATTGTACAGTCCTCCAAAATATCACTATGTACAAGGACTATATACATATATAGAAAGATCAAACTTGTTAGGTTGATCTTAAATTGTAATAGATAGGCTTGATCGACTGAAAAGAACAACAGTCTGGCAAGGGAGTTAAAGCAAGAATCGCATACTACATTCACGATCGTAGTGTCTGCAAGCCATCAGCATAGCCAGTCATACGCTCACATTTCCAAAGCAGAATCATAGAGTGTCTACTTAAAGATCATCAGTATGAAGACCCTGAATGACCGGCAAGCAAACAGAAGATCCAAGCACCAACTCCATCAGCAAGACTGATTGAGAAGTGAAGTGTCATTCAGATAGAAGTCTTATGAAATCACTCAAAGGAAGATCGTAGAGTCTCCTAGGAAGATCATAGAGTCTGCCTGGTAAACGCAGAATAAGGCTCGGAAAATCGTAGAGTCCTCTCGGCAGATCGTAGAGTTGTCTCAGCATCGTAGAGCTAACTCTCGGGATCGTAGAGTCCATATAGACAGTCACTCTACGATTCTCCTAATTTTGTCTACGAACCAAGAAGAGTCAAAGAGCAACTTTTACATGAGTATTTAGAATCATGACAGCAATCCTCATAAAGATTATTCAGTAGGCTGTCATTGGGCTGTTAAACAAACTGAATAAAGATCTCGTACATCTACAACAACTAGTCTGAACTGAGATCGTAGAACAGTTCAATTCATAACTCTACGATTACACTACGACTTACACCACAAGTCAGATAAGTCGTAAAATGATAAAGCAAGTTCAGATGTACAACGTTCAAAGCAATCAAGCTGAAGATATTCAAATGCTACCTGTCATAAACAACCTTTGATTGTACAGCAGAGAATGCAACTAAAAGTTCGTAGAGCAGTCCTCTACATTAAAGATCTGGAACCTGAAGGTTCATAGAGCAGTCCTCCATGACATATAGAACCAAGTAGTTCGAGCAAGCCTGAAGTTCATAGAGCAATCCTCTATGATAATAAATCATCTGTTAAAGCTTAAACCAGATCATAGACTTATGCTCTATATACATAAAGTACAATGAAGATCACGAAGCATGAGGAGCATATCGTCAGGACCGCAAGGCTCGGATAAAATAGTAGAGTTAGTAAAGTCAATCACTCTTCGGTTTACACAGAAGCCTACGACAGACAAGTTCGTAGAGCTACATAGCAGAACCAGCAGATGACTCAACGATCAGAAGCAAGAAGCTACAACTAGATTAATCGTCGAGTACTTAAGTGCCAACAAGGATTGAAGACATCTAAGAACTTAAGTCAGTAATCTCAAAATGAGTTGTTAATTACTTCAGAAACATCCACGTCAACACTTCTATGGCATCTACTATAGAAGAAGTCAGAAATGACAGAATACTGACTTATGCGTGCTGAGTGTCAGAGCAAAGACTTCTAGTGTCATGCATCAGTCTCAAGAAATCAGTGGACTGTGTCTCAACGATCATATTCTACCTAAAGACCTGTCCACTCTATGAAGACTGGGAAGAACCCAAGACTGACATCTCTCTCCAGGGTTAAAGAAGACAAGTCAACAAGTCAGAATCTGCAGAGCACTAATACTCTGACTAAATGAATAAAGTATTCATAAAGAAGTCTGAAACTAAACATGCTTCAACGGAAGGATTTGCTACAGAAAGATCTGCTACAGGAAGATTTGTATCAGGGAGATCTGCAACGAAAAGATAATTCAAAGATCTACAAAAGAGCAAATATGGGAAAAGAAAAATGTGTGGTGAATAAGCAAGAACAATACATACACGACCGAATAGGTTGAGAAGCTTCACCAAGACAAAAACGAAAAATGCCGAAGGGCTGGCATATGAGCTAAGAATCGAAGGATCAAAGAAGCCAAGAACACTTTGAGAAAAGAAAAGAACATAATGGAATTCTGTGTGAAATACAAGCTAAGTGTTCAACACAACTGCTGAGCAAAAAACTTATTGAAAGAACTCAGCAGTACATTTCGGGTGATCATGGGTAGTTGCTGAATACAGAAAGAAGAAGAACATCAACGACAAATATCAGCAGCATTCAAAGGTTGATCACAAGCAGCTGCTAAGTACCTAAAGATGAAGAAGAGCAAATGTTCTACTTAGCAGCACAACTCAACGAACAAACAACTCAAGTCTGCTGGACTTAGTGAGGGTCATAGTTTCTCGGCAGAGAGAACTAAAGAAATCAAGTCTGCTGGACTTGTTGAGTACCGAAGGGTACAAGAGATTCTAAGTCTGCTGGGCTTAGTCTACAGTCCCAAAGCTGCTGGCTTTGATGAGGGCAAGAATGTCCTAGTCTTAATGTGACTGAAGAAACCAACTCTGATGGATTTGATGAGGGCGAGAGTGTCCTAGTCCGGAGGACTAAACCTTAATGGATTTCCTACTTGTCAAAGTAGAAGAGTGGAGTAGGAGTTGTTTAGTCTCCGAACCACTTAAATCTCTTGTGTCATTTACTTTATGTCTTTTACACTTTTGCACTATAACTGCTAAATCTGTTATCACCCATACTGTAGATTAACACACTATTGAACTGACTCATATATCTTTAAGGGGTTTTTTAAAAGTAAATCCGTTGTGCTTAAATTGATCCCATCATTTATAACTGATATGCTTTCTTAATAAATGAAAAAGTTTTAATGATCCATTCAACCCCTCCCCCTTCTAGATCATTATTGTGTCCACGGGAACTAACAGTATATATGGGGGCGATTGACATATCCTTAGAGGTTTGATTGTAACACTTCTGTTCATTTTCTCTATAAAGATTAAGTTATACAATTGCAAGAACATATAAACAAAATCTAACTTTGACTTGAATTTTATTGAAGTCCTAGAAAAGGAATGTAAGGAAACTGTATCGCAGTTATTCCTTTGTGACATTCTTTGGAATCTAACTTTGATTTCAATTTTACTAGAAATGGGATGTAAGGTAACTTTATTGTGTTGTTCCTAGCCTCCAATTTGCTTTAAATCACCAAGTTCTCATAATTAAAGAACAAAAGGATTCCAAAGTAGTTGTCAAATGGTATTCAACTCTTTTTAAAAACTTACCAACAATACAATTTATTTATTTTAATGCAGGCACACCTTATTTGTTGATTGGGGATGATGGAACTCGAGCACGTGTTTAAAGGTGCAAACTCATGCAGCTCAACTTGCCAACACGAAATGCTCTAATGCCAATGTCTTTTTTTCTTTTTCTTTTTGTAACTATTGGTAGTATTCCTGACTAAATATATTATATTAAGCTTAAACAGTCGAACTCGAGAACTATGATTTTTTTATTTTATTTTTGCTTAGTTAATGTTGTTTTCTTCATCTTTTCACCTTAAATGAGATGAACACAAATTACTTCATATTTGGCCAACTTGGCAATTTTAGAATTAATTTTTGGATACATTATGTATTAAATGCTTGGCTGAGGTTTAGCGGTGCTATTGCAAATATGTCTGCAGTATAAGACCTTAGAAAGAAATTGGTGCCTTAAGTTTTGTAGGTTCTTGTTTAGTTTCAAACAAAAGTTTTATTCCACTTTGTTGACTTATATATGTATATGTATATATATATATATATATATAGAGAGAGAGAGAGAGAGAGAGAGAGAGAATGAGTGTGTGATCCATAGCCAAAGTAGGATGGGAACAATTTTTCATCAAACTCAATCTTATCCGTCCGTTACGAGATCGAATGACTTAAAAATAAATATACTGCATAACAATTAGTAGCACTACTGCACAATCGTTATGCGGTATATGACCTATATAAAAAATATCCATATTACCCTTTATATGCAATGGCAAAAAAAAATAAAAAATTGGGTACCGCATTACTGTTATGCGGTACCCTTTAATATTTTTTTTCCTCCTATCGCATAACAGTTATGCAATACCCAAACTTTTAAGTACCGCATAACTGTTATGTTGTACCTTTTAAATTTAATTTTTTTTTCTCCTACATTGGACAGATTTTTGAAGGATTAACTAGGGTTGGACACATACTATATTTTACACTTATCAATTTCCCCATCATGGAAAAATTTCCCTTTAACCATATATGCTAGGTAGGGTTTTACTAGGTGGTTAAGTGGACAACCTTCCCATTAACCATGCATTCTAGTTAGAGTTTTACCCGGTGGTTAGGGTGCTAGTGGTATAGTTACTTGGAGCATTTATCAATTCTTAATTAAAATATTCCCTTTGACAATAATAGTTAAAAGTATAGCATATAATTATCAGTGTACTTATATAGAATATTTGGATGAGTTTTAGTTTCTCCCAATCTCTCATTGTGTTGAATATTAAACTTCATATTATCATCCTTAAATATATATTATTCAAATGAAGAGAGAATGGTTAATGGGAAAGTTTTCAATGAAGGGATAATTGATAAGTGTAAAATATAGTATTTGTCCAACCCCAGTTACACCTCCAAAAAACTTCCCAAGGTAAGAAGAAAAAATAATTAAAGGGTAGCATTACAATTATAAGGTAGGAGAAAAATAATTCTAATGTACCATAAAACAGTTATGCGGTATCCAAAAAACTATTTTTTTGGGAACCGCATAACTATTATAAGGATTGGAAATTTTTTTGTCCTACCGCATAACTGTTATGTGTTGCATTTCTTTTTAAAATTTAGCCCTTGCATCTGAAGAGGGTAATATGGATATTTTTTATGTGGGTTATATACTGCATAACAATTGTACAGTAGTGCTACTAATTGTTATGCGATATGTTTATTTATAAGCCATTCGATCTCACAATGGATGAATAAGATTCAGTTGGATAAAAAATTGTTGCTTCTATCCAACTTTGGTTATGGATCACTCCCGTGTGTGTGTGTGTGTGTGTGTGTGTGTGTGTGTGTGTGTGTGTGTGTGTGTATATATATATATATATATATATATATATATATATATAACAGAAGGGGAGAATTATAAGAATATAAGAACAAGTATGAAAAATGAATGATGTAGAGGGATATTTGGGAGATGGACCTCAAAGTTGAATATTAAGTTAACCAGCCATGGAGGCGGAATAATCAAAGTATAAAACAAGTATTAAAAATATGAATGATGTAGGGGGATATTTGGGTGAGGGACCTCACAGTTGAATATAATTGAAAATAAATCAATAGTTAACTGAAAATTAAATTCATATCAATTGAAATTAACTTACAATGTCAAATAACTTTGCAGAACATCTGCTAAACTTACTTGAGAATAAAATACAAATTTTGTTTACTGAATACAAGATAAACTCAGAGAGAATTCTTGAAGATGGAAAAATGAAGTGTGCTTTATTGAATAAATGACTGCTTCTTTTATAGAAAGGATTGGGGTGATGAATGTAGCTTCACGCGGAGGGAACTATAGTTAAATAGTGAAAGTTGTCGGAATGATTACAACGTTTAACTATGGATGACTGGAGCCTTTGCCTCGAGATTCCATATGTCTGGAAAAGATAAGAGGCTTCATTATGACTGAATCTGAGTACTGACTGGGCATATTTCATTATGCAAAAGGGTCTTAAGCATCCTAAAGGATTTTACTTCCATTAGGATCGTTGTTAGTTGCCGAACCTTCAGAAGAAGACTTTTCTGATTCATTATCTCTACTCAGATCAATAGCTCTTCTATTAATTGTTTGGGTTAATAATTTTAATTCTTCACTCGAATAATTTTTGATATTGGAAATATCGATGGAACTTGTTGGACATTACATTTTTTACTCCTTTATCTTTTGACAGAGAAATGTTGACTAGGTGATTGGAAATTCTAATTGAACTTGTCTGACAATTCTATTGACATCAAATTTGTCCCACCATTTAACGAAGAAAATGTGGGTGACCATGTCAACTCG
This sequence comes from Hedera helix, assembly GCA_947179155.2. Lineage (NCBI taxonomy): Eukaryota > Viridiplantae > Streptophyta > Magnoliopsida > Apiales > Araliaceae > Hedera > Hedera helix. Next base: position 24,173,933 of record OX359280.1, read on the forward strand.
ACTGTGATGACTTACTATGGCTTGGAAATGGTCAGAACGTTGAACTATTGTATCAATTACTGGGTTTTAAGATTATATTGCCATTTAAGAATCCAAGGGATCTTATATTTACGGGTGAATTGAAATAATACTAGGATTCCTTCAAACTTGGGGTTATATTTGGTTTTACTATAGTGACTGACTTGTTGCTGGAGAAGATCTGGAAAAATGAAAATGGTATGTCCATATCTGGTCCACTAAATAATAAACCAAAATGGAATTTTGACTCTTGAACTTGTGGTCAAATTGTAAGAACCACGAATGACTAAAAGATAGATTTTGGTATAGGAAAATCTTATGTCAAGCTTCTATGTAATCATAATAACAAAAATACAAATCTTGATTAATTAAAGGTTAGAGATCAGAAGGGTGACTGCCCCAACTTGTTATGAGGAAAATTTGTTTAATGTAAAGTGAATGGTAGAGGACTTTGGAATCATCATTCTTTTGGTAAATGGGTTTAATGACTACTGACTCTGTTTAGATTAAAATGTCCTTATAATAAATTAATGACTTATAAGGAGCAAAAGAGATATAATGTCATCTAGTGGAAAAAAACTGGCTGACAAATTCAAAGGGGCCTTTTTTTGGTTTCAAATGGGGTTTAATATTGAAAAGATTTATTACAAAACCAGGTTCACATTCTGACTTTGAAATAGGGTAAATCACTAAAGAGGTAGTAAGGGCATACATTGCTTCTTCCCTTTAACAAAAGAAATGGTGTGAGCAGACGATAAACAGGACACTTCGTCCGGTGCCAGAAAAGAAGTAGGATTAGAAACGCCTACGCTCCGAAAATGCCCATTGTTGATAAAGTTGGGGATTAAAATTTTCTGCTGGAACCTATATAAGCTAAGAAAAAGTGTTAGTGACACTTTGAGTTTTTGGGCTACAAAATGGATCAATGGTTTAGGCTTACTAGCTAAAATCGAATTAAAAGGCCTCAGAGTTTGACCAAGGACCTGGAACCTTTCTACTGACTCCAGTACTGGAGGTAAATTTACTGGATGAGGAACCATAGTTCCCTTATGTTGACTGTTTTGGCCTGTACGACCACCATCTCTAGAGGTACCTGCACCTGTGCTTCTCACACTCATTTTGAACCTGTTATAAACTCTCTAGTAAGAAAAGCTGGAATTGAATTCTCACTGCCTTTAATGTATTCAATATAAAAATCAAAAATGCTTAAAAGAGCTTGCCATCTTGCAAAAATTTGTTTAAAGGCAATATTTTGAACGTCTTTTTTTCAAACATATTTTGCTGACTTATAATCAATCTTAACCAAAAAAAATTGATTTCATAAATCTTTTTGAAATTTATTGATATATAAAACTAAAGATAATTTTTTTTTAATAGTAAAATAATTTACTTGTGTAGTATCGCATGCACCAGAATGAAAACAGACAATCTGTTAAGGAGAAATAGGAGTTTATTTGGAATATGCATGTGAACGTTATTTCTCTATTATAAGATTTGATGATGTGTCTTAAAAGATAAATGAATCAATATGCAAATATGTCTGCATTAATGAAAGATGTAAAGTCCTTAATAATTAATAAACATTATGTTCTAAGGACATAGATTGACGAGGTCAAATTTGTTAAGTTGATCTCATATGAGTTAATAGCATTGTACAGTCCTTCAAAAGATCACTATGTACAAGGACTATATACATATATAGAAAGATCAAACTTGTTAGGTTGATCTTAAATTGTAATAGATAGGCTTGATCGACCGAAAAGAACAACAGTCTGGCAAGGGAGTTAAAGCAAGAATCGCATACTACATTCACGATCGTAGTGTCTGCAAGCCATCAGCATAGCCAGTCATACGCTCACATTTCCAAAGCAGAATCATAGAGTGTCTACATAAAGATCATCAGTATGAAGACCCTGAATGACCGGCAAGCAAACAGAAGATCCAAGCACCAACTCCATCAGCAAGACTGATTGAGAAGTGAAGTGTCATTCAGATAGAAGTCTTATGAAATCACTCAAAGGAAGATCGTAGAGTCTCCTAGGAAGATCGTAGAGTCTGCCTGGTAAACGCAGAATAAGGCTCGAAAAATCGTAGAGTCCTCTCGGCAGATCGTAAAGTTGTCTCAGCATCGTAGAGCTAACTCTCGGGATCGTAGAGTCCATATAGACAGTCACTCTATGATTCTCCTAATTTTGTCTACGAACCAAGCAGAGTCAAAGAGCAACTTTTACATGAGTATTCAGAATCATGACTGCAATCCTCATAAAGATTATTCAGTAGGCTGTCCTTGGGCTGTTAAACAAACTGAATAAAGATCTCATACATCTACAGCATCTAGTCTGAACTGAGATCGTAGAACAGTTCAATTCATAACTCTACGATTACACTACGACTTACACCACAAGTCAGATAAGTCGTAAAATGATAAAGCAAGTTCAGATGTACAACGTTCAAAGCAATCAAGCTGAAGATATTCAAATGCTACCTGTCATAAACAACCTTTGATTGTACAGCAGAGAATGCAACTAAAAGTTCGTAGAGCAGTCCTCTACATTAAAGATCTGGCACCTGAAGGTTCATAGAGCAGTCCTCCATAACATATAGAACCAAGCAGTTCGAGCAAGCCTGAAGTTTATAGAGCAATCCTCTATGATAAGAAATCATCTGTTAAAGCTTAAACCAGATCATAGACTTATGCTCTATATACATAAAGTACAATGAAGATCACGAAGCATGAGGAGCATATCGTCAGGACCGCAAGGCTCGGATAAAATCGTAGAGTTAGTAAAGTCAATCACTCTCTGATTTACACAGAAGCCTATGACAGACAAGTTCGTAGAGCTACATAGCAGAACCAGCAGATGACTCAACGATCAGAAGCAAGAAGCTACAACTAGATTAATCGTCGAGTACTTAAGTGCCAACAAGGATTGAAGACATCTAAGCACTTAAGTCAGTAATCTCAAAATGAGTTGTTAATTACTTCAGAAACATCCACGTCAACACTTCTATGGCATCTACTATAGAAGAAGTCAGAAATGACAGAATACTGACTTATGCGTGCTGAGTGTCAGAGCAAAGACTTCTAGTATCATGCATCAGTCTCAAGAAATCAGTGGACTGTGTCTCAACGATCATATTCTACCTAAAGACATGTCCACTCTATGAAGACTGGGAAGAACCCAAGACTGACATCTCTCTCCAGGGTTAAAGAAGACAAGTCAACAAGTCAGAATCTGCAGAGCACTAATACTCTGACTAAATGAATAAAGTATTCATAAAGAAGTCTGAAACTAAACATGCTTCAACGGAAGGATTTGCTACAGAAAGATCTGCTACAGGAAGATTTGTATCAGGGAGATCTGCAACGGAAAGATAATTCAAAGATCTACAAAAGAGCAAATATGGGAAAAGAAAAATGTGTGGTGAATAAGCAAGAACAATACATACACGACCGAATAGGTTGAGAAGCTTCACCAAGACAAAAACGTAAAATGCCGAAGGGCTGGCATATGAGCTAAGAATCGAAGGATCAAAGAAGCCAAGAACACTTTGAGAAAAGAAAAGAACAGAAGGGAATTCTGTGTGAAATACAAGCTAAGTGTTCAACACAACTGCTGAGCAAAAAGCTTATTGAAAGAACTCAGCAGTACATTTCGGGTGATCATGGGTAGTTACTGAATACAGAAAGAAGAAGAACATCAACGACAAATATCAGCAGCATTCAAAGGTTGATCACAAGCAGCTGCTAAGTACCTAAAGATGAAGAAGAGCAAATGTTCTACTTAGCAGCACAACTCAACGAACAAACAACTCAAGTCTGCTGAACTTAGTGAGGGTCATAGTTTCTCGACAGAGAGAACTAAAGAAATCAAGTCTGCTGGACTTGTTGAGTACCGAAGGGTACAAGAGATTCTAAGTCTGCTGGGCTTAGTCTACAGTCCCAAAGTTGCTGGCTTTGATGAGGGCAAGAGTGTCCTAGTCTTAATGTGACTGAAGAAACCAACTCTGATGGATTTGATGAGGGCGAGAGTGTCCTAGTCCGGAGGACTAAACCTTAATGGATTTCCTACTTGTCAAAGTAGAAGAGTGGGGTAGGAGTTGTTTAGTCTCCGAGCCACTTAAATCTCTTGTGTCATTTACTTTATGTCTTTTACACTTTTGCACTATAACTGCTAAATCTGTTATCACCCATACTGTAGATTAACACACTATTGAACTGACTCATATATCTTTAAGGGGTTTTTTAAAAGTAAATCCGTTGTGCTTAAATTGATCCCATCATTTATAACTGATATGCTTTCTTAATAAATGAAAAAGTTTTAATGATCCATTCAACCCCCCCCCCCCCTTCTAGATCATTATTGTGTCCACAGGAACTAACAATTAGTATCAGAGCAGGTTCTCACAAATATGTTAAAGCCTACGCTTTGAGTTGATCCATGACACAAATTTAGATTAGTGTTAAATCTCGGTATTGGGTATAAAAGACAAAATGAATTTAATCTCACAAGTTGAAAATTGTTTGTATAGGGAATCCAATGAATAAGCTGCCTAAGGCCATCCATGCTTAACCGTGTGCTTAAAAGAATTATCTTGTTCAGACAAATTGAGCTAAGGGAATTCAGTAGGGTAATGGAGGAAGAACACAGGTGCAGCAAGAGTTATGAATCTTTCCACTTAAAAGGAATCCATAATCAGAAAGTGATTGAGAAGCTCTACAAATGATGAACTAGGACATTCACTCCTTCATCAACAGTCAAAACGATTAAATCTATGGACTTCTCAACTATGTGGGTCATTGCCCTTCTCAACAACCTGAACATGAGGTTAAAAATCCAGGTTATCCAGGAATAAAGTATTCTGTCCACAGCACAAAGGTTTTTTGTCGATGCATCAGTTTATGCAGCTATATGAAGAAATTTATGGTGTCTCAAATAAAAACCGGAAGGAGTGCAAATCATTGTAATAACAGCTATGCTTCATCAAATATCAGAACCACTGTTTGTCAAGTGATTGACAACAGTGAGGTATTTTATTCTATCTCCTCCAAGTACTGAAATTATCAATTATTGTATTGCATATCTGAGGATCTTGTAAAGGAATCATTATCCTCCTAAAATACTCTCGTTAAATCATGGCATATCATTTATTAAATGTTACTTGTACTCATATGAGAGCTCTTTCTATTGATAAAGAAAAATTAGTGTTAAGATTGAATTTAACCTTCTATAATTAAGGAAATCTTGAAGATTTATCTTTAGCAATACTCACTTCCTTACATTAACTCTGTTTCTCTCAAAATCCAAAGAGGTAGCCTTGATTGGTATTTATCCTACCTTAACTTTCTTCCGAGATTCTTTCGATTTTGTTTTAATCTGAGTTCTTGATAAATCGTAGAGTATGGTCATATCTATTGGTGCACTCTAAAGGATCGTAGAGACTGATCAACTCTACGAGCCATTGAAGCACAATACATAGAACTGATCATCACTCCACTAAAGTTCAAAAACTCAGTATTTCATGAAAAGTGATTTATCAATCTTAAACCTCTCACACACATACTCATTTAGCATAAAATAACTGTCATCATTAATTCACTACCATGCACACTGAGATTTCAAAATATAATAATGTTAGGTACTTAAAATTACTAACCTCTCAGGACCCAAATAAGTGTGGGTACCAAATTAGAAAATTTAACCTGCAGGTGTCTTGATAGATCCAAAGATCACTTAAGAGGAATGCAAGGACAAGGTTCTCTTTAAAATGCAAGTCAATTCTACTATCACAGAAAGCTGAGAATGCAAAGCCTATGATCATCATGTCAGAAAAGGGGATTTTAGAAAAGCCAAAGTTTGAAGAGAACAATTCATAATTCATTGATGGAGAATCCAATCATAAGGTGGCAGTAACAGGTGTGGGGGAGCAACATTACGTCAAGCTTGGCAATACACAGGGCAAAGCCTAACAAGGTCAGACCAACTCTACGATCGCAGCACCAGTCAGAGAATCGTAGAGCAGACAGTACTAAGGAAGGTACTCTACTAACCAAAAATGGATGATCACTAGAAGACCGTCTACCTCAGAAATGAAAGCATTGACCATGGGGGAGAAATAATCAGAAACAAGTGAAGAAGTTATCAAAACCCATTAAACCTTCATCCCAAAATCGTAGAATCTCTAAACTCTACGATTGAAAACCAGATCAGCCATAGTGCTCCAAATTATAGAGTCACTATGATCAACAAATAGATCGTAGAACAAAATGTGTTTACAATCACACTCCCCATAAATCATCCTTCCTTTGAACCTATTACAGCCAATTACCTGCTCACAGTTCATGTCATACAAAGATTAACATTCCCTCTTCCATACCGAAGCAGTCTTTCTTCAGATAAAGCACCTCAGAGACAAACCAAGCCCTAAGTTTCAGACTAAGAGGCATGCCCTCTCTGAGATTCCTTAACTCTGTTAAAAGACTGAATGCTACATCACCTGTTTTCCTTCTGAGCTCCTGATGTAAAAGGAAAAAGAAATCTTCTCAAACCAAAGTCGACTTTCATCAAGGAATGATCCACCTGCCATTTGAACAGGAGAAGAGAACTGGGTAAAGAAATCTCAATCATCAGAATTCGCTTTTGACCAAAGTTCTTTTGGATAATCGTAGAGTGAAAAGCAAGTCACTCTACGAACTGATCAAGGTGTCTGTCAAACAGGGAAGTATTGTTCACGCTCTCCAAACTCAAGTGGGTTAGTTATGCATCAGTTATGATAAATGCAAAAATAAAGACCACGTCCTGCAAATGAATATCCGACACGTGTCTTCTACAAACTTACGAGGGAACTGGTATAAGCAAAGAAATTTCAAATTGACGATTGTTCTTTCCCATCAGTTATCAGTCTCCATTTCACAAAACCGTACAAAATCATCTTGTACCAAAACCATTGTTGAAACCCAGAAACTCTTCAAACCCTATACACAAAAGATTCCAGAAATCTATATACATCTCGATCACACCCCAGTTACTCACTGAAGCCTTCATTTAACCAAACACCCAATTTACAAAATCATTGATATGGAAAACTGTCAAGTTGTTTCCGGCATCCAACTCGGCTTTGATAAGTTTGAGTCCTCCGAAAAGAAATTCAAGGATATTCTTACAATAGTGCAGGAAGCTGGGTTCTTAGAATGTTTGGGAGCAAACACCAAGATCTACTCTGTTCTGGTAAAAGAGTTCTATCAGAACGCAGTAGTAAACGATGATGAGTTGGTTTCAAAAGTTAGAGGAGAAAAACTCAAGATAGATGATACCGAAATCAACAAATGTCTGGGAATCACCATTAAAGATTCATCATCTCTCGAAAAAATAGATACAGTTGAAGGAATAAGGTTGATGGGGTATGTGAAGAATCCACAACTCAAGGGTATGAAGAAAAAGGAGTTTCCAGAAGAGTTCGAGTTCCTGGCAGAGATAGTAGGCAAATGTATCTTATGCAAAGACACCGCTTATGACACTGTAAGTGATCCTCAACTAAGAATCATGTCTGCCATTGTCATGCAAAAGAACATAAACTTTGGTGCGATGCTATATGACTGGTTAGTCAAGGAGGTTGAGAAAGTAAAGGCTCCAGGGAAGCCAATCACAAAAGTATTCTATGGAAGATTCTTGAGCATCATCCTGAAGCGAAAACTGCAAAATAAAATTAGGGATGATGAAGGAGAGGCTTTGAATGTCCACAAGGTTTTGTCTCCTAAACTGTTTGACAATTTGAAGAAGAATCTCATGGAAAATAAGAGGTTAAGAATGACTAGCAGCAGCAAGAAAGATTCAAAGGAAAGCAAAGGAAAATGGAAAGCATGTTCAAGTAAAGATGATTCATCTGACGAGTCTCTATCATTTGGATTCATTCCACCAAAATCATCCCTCAAGAAAGCTGAGAAGATCAAGCCAGCAAAAAGACAAAGCGCCCATCTTCAACAAATGATGAAATTCAAAGGGAATAAAAATGCAGGAGATGTTTCGCCTAACTTCATTGATCTCAGTGATGAAAGTGAGGAGGTACCTGTTGAAGAAGATTTGACTCCAAGTGAGTTAAAATCTGGAAGTGAAGAAATGTTTACTGAAGAAACAGTTGCTGAATTAAGAGGAGACGATGTTAGTGAAACATTAAGAAATAAAGAACAGTTAGAAGTTACGGCTGCTGTTGTCCGATTTATATAATGACAAATACGTGCAAGTATACACGGTCAATTAAGTAATAAAGTAGTAAGAAGGATGTCGAACCCACAGGGAACAGTTAATAATTAATCTAATTATCAATTTTAAATCAATTCAGTCTAATTTAAACGATCACCAATGTTGATTATAAAAATAATTAAATTAAATTAAATCTAAAATTAATTAACAAGGAAGAATTACCAAATAATAAAAGGTTTAGGATTACAACTTCCCCAATTGCACCATCAAAAGATCGTCATCTTAATTCCCATTAATTAATCATATGGATTGTTAACTGAGATTGCCTACCTATTTATTAACATTTTTCAATAATTAATAAAAAGACCTATTCCAGTTATGTTGCTATCTTCATGCAAAACACTTAAAATTGATTCATTATGCACAAACTCTCAATCATGTTACATGTGGCACATAGGTATTTTCATCCTATGAACTATTATGTTAGTCTTTCTAAAAAGATTAAACAAGTTCACACGTTATTATACCCAGATCTATTCCTAGACTTCCTTTTACAATTCCATCTAAGAAATCAGATAATTGTTGATCAGACAATTATAAATTAATGCAAGATATAATAAACAATCCAAACAAATTAATTAAATGGAAATAAGATGAATCAATTAAAGCTTCACAATTGGTTCCATTGAAATCCTAAAGAAAAGTTTAGTCCATCACTGAAGAAGAAATCAATTCCATAAAATAATAATTAATCCACATCGTAAAGTTATAAAAATTAAAGAAGAGAAGAGATAAAAATTCTTATTCTTGTAGCACGTTCTTCAATCTCTGCCTTCAATTCTTGCTCCTTCACGTTGAATCCTTCTTCAGATCTTCAATTAATCCTTCTTCTAATTATAATCCTATCTATGATAGATCTATGTTAGTTCTCCTAATTCTATGTTAGACTCCCTTAAAATATGTATTTTAACATATATTTATAGGTTACATATCAAATCCCTAGCATTAGAAGGAAACCCAATCCAATTCGGAGTCAAAAACCATCAAAAACGCGTCAAAACCAAGTCTGACCCGTCACCCAGCACTGTCTGGAGCGCTGCCAGCGCTCAACACACTGTAACTAGCGCTGCCAGCTTTAGAATAGTACTAGTTTCAGCGCCGCCAGCGCTGACCCATTTTCTGCACGGACATCCTCTGGTCAAACAGCCATAACTTTCTCATATGAACTCCGATTGAGATGATCTAATATGTTATGGAAAGCGAAGAAGTATATCTACAACTTTTATGTTTTAGGATTTGACAAATTCCGATTTTATCATCGTCAAAATCAGGCTTGAAGTGACGGCTGCATAATTGGCAAGCTGAAAATGCAACCACAACAATTCCAAACTTCGATCCACTAAGCCTTTATTCCAATTCCTACAAAACAAAGCCAAAACATATTAAACTAATATAAAACACTTAAGAACTCATAAATTATTAAGCTAAAAGATAATCAATATATAAGTATAAAACCCACTTATCAAATACCCCCAAACTTAACCTTTTGCTTGCCCTCAAGCAAAACAAAAATAAAACTAAAACTAAGACTCTACTAATTAAACCAAAATTACTCAAGCAATGAATCAATATGAACTAAATTATTAACCTCAGAGATTCCACAAATAATAACTCAAAAAAATTTCAAAATCATGCAATGTCATAAATTCCAGCATATTTATTAATTGTATTTTACCCAAGACCCTTCGTGTGTGTGAATCCAAATGTATCAAACTAGCGAAAAAAACTTAGATCCGCTCACATAATTAAATGTTTCATAAAAGATATCAAAAAAATATATACAAGAAAACTCTATATTTTTATTTTTCACATCACTTAAAGCTAATACATGCAAATATAACTTAGGAGATCAAAAAGTTTTTTTAATCTTTTAATCACCATTATGATTATTAATTTATTTTAAGCTTTTCTCAATTAAATGGGTGCATTTTATGCTCCTTCCCATTTTTTCTTTTCTTTTCTTCTTCCTCGACCACGGTGAGTGCATTTTATGCTCCATCTCACCAGCGAGTGCGTTTTACGCTCCATCTCGTTTCTCTTCACATATTTATGAGTGAGTGCGTTTTACGCTCTATCTCAATTCATCACATAATTCTCTTAATAATTTTAATAATCCCATAAAATTCACTTAAATCATATCTCCTAAATTATATTTTACCACAATTTCACTTCAAATTACGATCAAATAAAAATATAGAATTCAAAAATATCTATTATGAGCATTTAACCAAATAAACTTCACTTAAGTTAAAACTAGCTCAAACAATTGGATATGTGCATAAAAATTTAAAGGATCTCAAATAAAATAATAATCAATAAAACACCAAAATTCAAACTATGCAAAAAATTATCCATTTTTCAAAAGTTATTAAATAAAAACCAATTTTTATCATCGATTAAAAATTTAATTCAATTAATTCATTGCCCAAGAGACTCTACCTAAAAACTAAGTTACCCCATTTTTGTAGGAAACACGATTGCACTTAGCATGTGCAACAAGCCTTTAAACCCCATGGTTACCCCAAGTGGACGAGTTGTGTCTCGTGAGGGTTTGCAGTGAATTTACCCACAAAATTCTAAAATTTAAACTAAAATAAAACCTAAAAATTTGAAAAATTCTTTCAAATTTACCCACACCCCCAAACTTAAAACAGACATTGTCCTCAATGTATAAAAAAAATTAAGAACAAGGGACTTCCCTGAATATGTAGCATTTTTTCTCCTCATCTGCTAAGTCTGAGCTGTATTGAATAAACCTGACACGAAACAAAAACAAAATAAAATATTAAAATAAATAATTAAATAACAAAAATTTACTGCTAAAATAAAACTACTAAAAATAAAATAAAATAAAAATAAAAAAAATAAAAAATAAAAACTAAAACTTGGGTTGCCTCCCAATAAGCGCTTGTTTTTAAGTCTCAGCCTGACTACTCCATTTTCTTTAATCAGGCTCAATCGCAAAAATTGTCTTTTCATGCCTTCTTTTTGTCTTTTCTTTGATCTCCATGACATCCTTGAAATATTGTGAACCACCCCCAAACTTGAAATCATCCAAGTTATCAAAGTCTTTAACAAAGTCAATCCGATAGTACTCCTCAAAATTCTGAATTTGTTGCAGGAAATGCACAATCAGATTTTTCTTACTATCATTCGAATTCAAGACTTGATCATCCTCATCATTCTCTTTCTCTTCCCAAACCTTGTTATATTTCTTTTCAACCTCATCATCATCTTCTTCATCCGAACGAAACCTCTTTAGATTTACTTTTTTAGCCTCTTGAAACTCTATGTCATTTTCTAATATAACTGTCTCACACTGCTCTTTACCTTCCTCCTCAAGATTTATCTCTATATTGCTAGGTAACATATTGTGAATGCAACTGTTGACTAAAGTGGCAAGTTGTTCCCTTCGAATCTCATCATCTTCTCTTTGAATCTCCCACTCTCGCATTGATTCTTCATTGCGTTTAATACTCATCTCGTTATACTCTGTAATCCTCGCAAGAATTTCCTCACAAGTTGATAATTTCCTTTGTTGTGGTGGAGGTTGTTGATATAAGAATTCGTAAGATTGAGGTGGATACGAAAATTCTGACAGGTATAATGAATTTGGAGCAAAATATTGGGCTTGATCATTATTATTCCATGAATGATTCGTATAATCCTGCCAACCCAGATGATAACAATTTGGGGTGTAATTAGGCTGCTGATTGTAAGTATTCTGAATGGACTGATTCCCAAACATGTCAATCTTCCTTTCAAGCTCTACCAACTGAGCTTGCATTCGCTCTATTGCTCCCACCACACTTGGTTGATCCATCCACTCTAAAGCCCGTTGATAGTTGAATGCAACCATAATCTTTAGATCGCGTGCACATACACCGATTAGAGGTACCTAAGACCTGGTGCACATGTGAGACTAAGATTACTCCTTGCAAAAGCAGTCTCAAGCAGATGAAAGCCTATAAAAATAAAGAAAAAAAACAAAGAAATTTTTTTTTTTAATTAAAACTAAATTGACAAAAACTAATAACAAAATAATTATTACAACCGTTCCCCGGCAACGGCGCCAAAAACTTGTTGTCCGATTTACATAATGACAAATACGTGCAAGTATACACGGTCAATTAAGTAATAAAGTAGTAAGAAGGATGTCGAACCCACAGGGAACAGTTAATAATTAATCTAATTATCAATTTTAAATCAATTCAGTCTAATTTAAACGATCACCAATGCTGATTATAAAAATAATTAAATTAAATTAAATCTAAAACTAATTAACAAGGAAGAATTACCAAATAATAAAAGGTTTAGGATTACAACTTCCCCAATTGCACCATCAAAAGATCGTCATCTTAATTCCCATTAATTAATCATATGGATTGTTAACTGAGATTGCCTACCTATTTATTAACATTTTTCAATAATTAATAAAAAGACCTATTCCAGTTATGTTGCTATCTTTATGCAAAACACTTAAAATTGATTCATTATGCACAAACTCTCAATCATGTTACATGTGGCACATAGGTATTTTCATCCTATGAACTATTATGTTAGTCTTTCTAAAAAGATTAAACAAGTTCACACGTTATTATACCCAGATCTATTCCTAGACTTCCTTTTACAATTCCATCTAAGAAATCAGATAATTGTTGATCAGACAATTATAAATTAATGCAAGATATAATAAACAATCCAAACAAATTAATTAAATGGAAATAAGATGAATCAATTAAAGCTTCACAATTGGTTCCATTGAAATCCTAAAGAAAAGTTTAGTCCATCACTGAAGAAGAAATCAATTCCATAAAATAATAATTAATCCACATCATAAAGTTACAAAAATTAAAGAAGAGAAGAGATAAAAATTCTTATTCTTGTAGCGCGTTCTTCAATCTCTGCCTTCAATTCTTGCTCCTTCACGTTGAATCCTTCTTCAGATCTTCAATTAATCCTTCTTCTAATTATAATCCTATCTATGATAGATCTATGTTAGTTCTCCTAATTCTATGTTAGACTCCCTTAAAATATGTATTTTAACATATATTTATAGGTTACATATCAAATCCCTAGCATTAGAAGGAAACCCAATCCAATTCGGAGTCAAAAACCATCAAAAACGCGTCAAAACCAAGTCTGGCCCATCACCCAGCGCTGTCTGGAGCACTGCCAGCGCTCAACACACTGTAACTAGCGCTGCCAGCTCTGGAATAGTACTAGTTTCAGCGCCGCCAGCGCTGACCCATTTTCTGCACGGACATCCTCTGGTCAAACAGCCATAACTTTCTCATATGAACTCCGATTGAGATGATCTAATATGTTATGGAAAGCTAAGAAGTATATCTACAACTTTCATGTTTTAGGATTTGACAAATTCCGATTTTATCATCGTCAAAATCAGGCTTGAAGTGACGGCTGCATAATTGGCAAGCTGAAAATGCAACCACAACAATTCCAAACTTCGATCCACTAAGCCTTTATTCCAATTCCTACAAAACAAAGCCAAAACACATTAAAATAATATAAAACACTTAAGAACTCACAAATTATTAAGCTAAAAGATAATCAATATATAAGTATAAAACCCATTTATCAGCTGCTGAACCGGACAAAGCTTCAAAGGAATCAGTTTCTAAAGCTAAAGACTCTGACAAAGGTAAAGGAAAGGAAGCAACATTCGGAGATAGAGCTCAAAAAGACTCGAGCTCTGAAAATGCTGAGTCAGAAAGTCTTGATCATCATGTTCCAGCAACCTCATCATCAAGTATTCAAAGGAGGATTATACTGGAAGCAGTTGAAAAGCCAGGGGCTATGTTGCCAAACAAATGGATTGATCACGGCAATGGTCAAATCAGAGTAGCTTCAATAACCATGGAAGATTTACTGAGCAAGTTTCAAGACATTGAGCTCGATCGAACTACAGTTTTATATGACCATAAGGGTCAGGAGTTAAGAAGGTTCTACCCTTGGATGCCATGGTTAAAAGCTATCTATTTCAGAGATACGAGCTTCATCAGTTGGTGTTATTCATACTTTCCCTGTGACGACCCCAAATCCGGGTTCCTTGAACCTCGGATTCGGTTCAACACGAGTACAACATTTTCCTTATTGTTCATGAATTACAACACTATTATAATTGGTAAATAACCATTTATTTACAATTTTACAACATCTCTTTCTATTCCAGAATCGAAATCTTTATACATTCCTAGTATGTCTTAATATCATACATGATACGACATTCTATTACAATCAACTTATGTATTTAACACTCATATAACATACCAACTAAGTTTTATGATACACAATCATTTACCTGTCCAATTCGGACTGATATCTACAATAGATATTTAGATCTTCAATGGAAGTAATATATTTTCCTGTTCCTTGTTCTTTATCGAGAACTTCAGGTAACTAGCCTTATCTGAAATTGTTGGTTTAGGCAAGAGTGAGCACGACGGCTCAGCAAGTTCAACAGCTACACATAACACATTACATGCTTCACATAAAATTTACAATTTATACTAACATCATGTTTTTCATGCATTTCAGTTTATGACATACTGCTCATGCATATCATGCCTCGCATTTAATCTATGCTTCATGTCTAACCTCTATCATGACATATAGTTCAATGCAGAACAATTGTCTTTAATCAACTACCGCATATCAATAGTTCAAATCAACTTATTGCACAAAGGCACATTAAAATATCTTTGCACATAACCACGTATGAGCACATCTCAGTTTAATAACAAACTTATAATTCATGCACATAATACAACACGTTCTGAAAAACTTGCCTGGACTTGTATAACCAGCTTACGTTAATCTTTCACGTTCCTTGCACCACCTACACGGTATGTGAGATCAACGGTACACAATATCAGTCAAAGTTTGACTCAATACTAAATCTTATTTTAAAGATATTTATTTCTTCTTATCATCCCCTTTATTTAATAAGGTTAATTTCATATTTTAGTCTCTCTTTGACTTGCCTCAGTGTTTCATATTCAACACCATAAATCTTTTGTTCGAAACTATGCAATTCTGACATTTATTAATGTCACTGCATTAAAACTTGGACCCTATATTTATTTAGGTCGATCCACCAATTAATCACTAATGGACCATACCCTTGGTTTAACTTAATCACATCATTTATCTCGATACCTATCATAATATTATCCACCTTGGATAATATTTTAAATTTTACTATCAATTAGTAATAAATTATAATGTTATTTAATTGTTAAATAACACTTTAAATAATCATTACTATTATTAATTTATTTTTAATAATAGTTTACCTTAATCATTATTATTAATCTTTTAATAATAATTTAATTGCTTGCTAATATTATTACCCTTTAATAATATTTTAATTGACTTCTCATTATTATCAATCATTTTAATAATAATTTAATTGTTCATCAATATTATCAATCATTTAATAATATTTGAAATCCTCACGTATCATTAGTAATTATTTAATAACGATTCAACCCTTAACTATTATTACCCAATAGTTAATTACTTGTTAAACAATATTATTAATTCTTTAATAATATTCTAAATCTTTATTTATCATTATTATTTATTTAATAATGATTTAACTCTTAACTATTATTATTTAATAGTTAATTAAATGCTAAATAATATTATTAATCCTTTAATAATATTTTAAATTAATTACATATCATTATTAATTATTGAATAATGATTTAATTCTTAACTATTATCATTTAATAGTTAGTCAATAATATTATCAATATATTTTAATTACTTAATAATTCTTCTTTCGATTAAGTAATAATTTATTCCACTTAATTACCATTTAATTATTATTTAATATGAATTAAATAATAATTAATTTACTAATTATCCGAACTCATTATTTAATATTAATTAAATAATAATTAATTAATTAATTAACCTTACTTATTATTTAATATTAATTAAATAATAAATAATTAGTTTATTAACCTTAATTATCCTTTAATTATTATTTAATATTAATTAAATAATAATTAATTACTTAATTAACCTTACTTATTATTTAATATTAATTAAATAATAAATAATTAGCTTTCTAACTTTAATATTCTTTAATTATTATTTAATATTAATTTAAATAATAATTAATTATTTATTTAACTTTACTTATTATTTAAGTGCAATTAAATAATAAATAACTAACTTATTCATCTTAACATCCTTTAATTATTATTTAATATTCATTAAATCATAATTAATTAATTACATAACTTCATATATTATTTAATATTTATTAAATAATATTTAATTAGATTATTAGCCTATTTATACACTAATAAATAGCTAATATATAGTGAATCACTCCAATAATTTCAAATTTTACTTTATAACACTTAACTAGCATGCCAATAGGTCAAATATTATTTTTCTGAAATTAAAAATAATTTTCCCATAATTATTAGCAATTTAGTAAGCTTTAATCCACCATTAATTCTAATAAATACCAAATTACAAAAAAATTCGGATTTTAAATTTTGATAATTTTCTTTATAAAATTATAAGCATTTTCTCTTTTGGAACCAACCCAAGAACCGGCCTAAAAATGCCCGAACCGGCCCTACCTAGAAATCATGAAAAACCGAAAAAAACCGAACCGACCGGTTTTTTTAAAAAAATAGGCAGATTACTTTTATGCTTTTTCAGACTTGGGGTCTTCGACGGGAACTTGAATAAAATGAAATCCACAAGTCCTATTGAGGCCTATTTGGTATCGATGGATTCGTAACTTCCCGAACTACATTTTTCTGTTATCAAACATCAAATTTGGATTTGTTTTGGTCACAGAAATTGGCTCTAAACCGGACTGTTGTGCACAACCCTAAAACAGTGGGTGTGTTTTGGTTGAAAAATCATAACTTGCTCATTTTAAATCGGATCGAAGTGATTCCACTTGGAGAATCTTCATATCCCACACATCTAACACCAGAAATTTACGGATCATGAATCCGACTTACGGATCATGCCCAGAAATTTCGGGAGTGGCTGCCATGATTTTGGTTACTTGGTTTTCGTCGGTAAAAACTTATTTGATGATTTTGATGAAATCTTTCCACATAAATACACCCAAAAATTCATATTAAACCCATGTAACCCTAGATATATCAATCTAGCATGTTTCTACCTTTTTAGATTTTGAAAATTAGTTTTCTACCAAAGAAATTACATAGTACCCAAAGAACAATACCAAGCTAGAATGTTTTATACCTTTTGTTGATTATCCTCTTTGTTAGAACTTTGAAAAGACTTGGATGATCAATCTTCTTACATAGATAGATTCCTCTTGATGAGACCTCCATCTTTAAACCTTGCTTCTTCTTCATCCAATCATCCAAGCATCAAGAATCTTGTTTCTCTTCCATGGCTTCTCTCTTTTCTCTCTAGCTCTCCTCTCTTCTACTTGGAGAAATGAAGAAGAAAAGAAACAAATGAAATGATCTAAGTCTCCTTCACTCTCACTCTCTCTATCTATTGTAGAGACTTAACCCAATGTGGTTTAATTTTGCTAGCAACTAACCTTAGGTTAGTTCTTATCTCATTTAACATTAGCTTTGACCACACCTTTTCCCATCACTTAACCAACATATGGTTAAATCTCTACATTACACATATATATTATATATCTATACACTTTGACTAACATTACTTGCAACCATCAAAACTTGGCTTGATTTAAGGGAATGGACTTGGTTGATTGACTAAAATGTGACATCTATCAAGCTTGAGTCTAGGCTTCCTTTTGAGTGTAAATAAAGCAACAAGCAAGCAAAATCTACACTCTTTTCACCAAGTGGGCCCCAAAATTCGGGATTTGCTCTAATATTACACCAATTTGGCTTTATTTTTATATCCTATATCATTATATAAGTATCCATATATATATACACCAATGTATATATATATTGACCACAACTTTGACTATCATTTGGCTCCACATTGGATCAATTTAATATTTCTATTGGGCTCGTCAATTAAATTTGTTTGGGCTCAATTTAATTACTACATTGGGCTAATATTAAATACCCTATGTTACATTTAATTAAACAAGCATTGGGCTTGCTTAATTATTACATAAATCCATGTTCAAATTAAATTATATGGACTACTAGGTTAAATTAATTTGACCTAGTTTAATACCTCAATTGGACTTATAATATAATCCAATTAGATTTGCTATAATTAATTCTACCACATTGGGTTACTTAATTAACCCATCCACGGTTAATTCTTAACCCCACATTTATTTATCTAGCAATTAACCAATGATTGGTTAATGTTATCTCTCTTGTCAACCAACTAGGGTTATTCAATTAACTAGACACTAGTTAATTCTCTACACTCAATCAATACTTGAAATGCTTCTCCCAACCATTGACCATCATTTGACTTTTAATGGTTTGGGCTACATAACTTACTTTTTATTGGCTCTCTTATTTAATTACCCATTTCATGCAAATATCTCCATATTGGGCTTACATCTATAACAACTTATTAATTAATTAAATTACTTAATTAATTAACTTCTTAATATTGTCCTTCAAGGCAATATTTCACTTCCCTACTTGTTACTCATAACCTTAATTCATAACTTATATAATTAATTCAATTAATTATATTACATGACTTTTCTTTTTAATCCATACTAAAACTAATTAATTTATTAGTTTTATTAAGTATTTAATTTACTTCACACATCATCTTGTTTGACTAACAAACTCAACTATAGGTGTATATATATAAATATTAATATATTCACCTTCACTTCTCAATTGAATTTCTTTCTTAAATAAATTATCTACATGCATCATTAAAATATTCTCACATTTAATTTCTAACAAATAATTTATGTTAAAAAAAAAATGTTTACCCATTTTCTACACATCTTCCTTCTCACCTTCTAGGTTTAAACCTTAACCTTTAATAAAATCAATTAAGATATTATTTAAAATCTTGGAAATATCTGGGATATTACATTCACCCCTTCTTATAAGAATTTCGTCCCCGAAATTTCATTATACTCATTTCTACCAGTTTTTCATCACTGAGAATATCTCTTTACTCATCGAATTCTATGACCACCCTTTTCTAGGAAGTTCATACTTTTCACAATTCCAGAACAATGGAATATCTTGCAGAAGAATAAATTGAAAATCAATATCTTACAAAAGAATAAATTGAAAATCAAAATATTCATTAAAACTTTCATACTATTCTGAGGAGTCATAAAGACTATGAACATACTGCGAGAATGTTTATCAATCACAATGACTGAAAACATACCACAATGGTTTCGTACGCTAGGTGATCAGCCTATCGTACTCTAGCGCTGTGCACAACGACTTCTGTTGGGGTCGAACTCTTTGGATTTACCAACCCATATCAGCATGCCACCACTGTTGGGCGCCCCCTCGCGGGTTCTTTATTCATGGCTCTGACATATCCCCCATTATGGGGTTGTTCACCTCAGACTTACTACAAAATTCCGCTCCAGCATACGTTGGATTGGAAAATAAAACTTGAGTCATTTCTGACCAAAAGTGTCCAGTCAAAATAAATGACATAGACTCACATCATTAGACTGTTCATATATTACGAACTGAAAATCATTTCAGATTAAAACAACTGAAATACATTTTTAGGACTTCATGATACCGCACCGTTGCAACAGCGCGTTGAGGATTCCGTCTTTTTCATCTCTGCACCATGGCTTTAATGGCGTGTGATGATTTTATAAATATATTTTGATATTTTTAAATCAATTTGTCTAGCCGAAACAATTAGCATAGACTCTTCTTTACACGTTTCAAAATACTGAAAATCATTTTGACTTTGTCATATTACATCGTACCATAGTGGGCTTAAAAATACATCCAACACTAGGTTACTCTGCATTGATGACTCCATCGTTTATCATCTCTGCACTAAATGCATTAATGATTATGAAAACACACTTTGACATTTTCAAAAGCACAAAAGTGCGAATTTAGCACGATTTTAAGAATTTCAAAATCTAGCATAGCTAGAAGATTTGGAATATCCTAAAACCTCAAAACACCTCACATTTTTCCTCCACATTCTTTTCCAGCTTAATAACTATATCTAGTATAGCCTTAACCTGACTACTTAACTCTATCCATACTCACTGTTCATCAAACTCACCACGTATTTGGGTTCAGGAACTTACCACAATCATATGGTTTGAGGAACTTGTCCTAGTCAGGCCAAAGTCGCCCATTCGCTGAGGGGTTCCACCACATAACTATGAGTCACGAACTTTCCATGCGTGTCGGTTCTCAGAACACGAACTTAACTTAACATCCTCTACCTATTCATTATACATGAGAAAAGAATCACCTTTTCAACATTCATATAACAAATAGCGCGACACCAGGTTTCAATCGATTATCACTATAGGAAGCTAAGTGGTCATCAAACCAAACACAATCTCCCGCCCATACAAGAAATTGGTCAACTCGGCCACTAATCAATATAGAAAGTTAAGCGGTCGTTAAACCAAGAACAAATACATCAGTTTCCCAACTCTTCAACACTGTAAGGAACACCTGCCATCAGTGCATACGTTTATTCTACGATACACACTGATCGTGCCAAGTTTCGCAGCAGCATCTCCCAAATTGGTTCGCTGACATATCATAGCCCCCGCCCATACAAGGGTTCGTTCAACTCAACCACTATATTAATATAGGAAGCTAAGCGGTTCTAAAACCAAGCACAAATCCATACAAGGAATCGTACAGCTCAACCACTAATATGAGTCCTCAATTAAAAACCCCCAAACCTCTAATTTTTCTTAACTGAATACGAATTCTATCCATTCATATTTTAGCACATTTGCCTCATTACGAGTTCATCTCTCTATATCATTTCATGACCTTATTAGCATTTTCTTTATGCTTCTCAAAATCTTATCATAAAATATTTTTCTATCATTTCTTCAAATTAGGTACAACGTGACCTTTTTCATTTCTCTTATAGCTTCTCAAATCCATCTTTGGATAATCTTCTATATATGAATTTTTCAAATTCACCTTTTATTACTTAAACTCTTCCGGAGTTTATTCATTTATCATTTTACTTATCTTCTACACGGTTATAGCCTAAGGTACTCTTACCTAAGGTTTATAACCTATCAGCTCTGATACCAACTTGTGACGACCCCAAATCCGGGTTCCTTGAACCTCGGATTCGGTTCAACACGAGTACAACATTTTCCTTATTGTTCATGAATTACAACACTATTATAATTGGTAAATAACCATTTATTTACAATTTTACAACATCTCTTTCTATTCCAGAATCGAAATCTTTATACATTCCTAGTATGTCTTAATATCATACATGATACGACATTCTATTACAATCAACTTATGTATTTAACACTCATATAACATACCAACTAAGTTTTATGATACACAATCATTTACCTGTCCAATTCGGACTGATATCTACAATAGATATTTAGATCTTCAATGGAAGTAATATATTTTCCTGTTCCTTGTTCTTTATCGAGAACTTCAGGTAACTAGCCTTATCTGAAATTGTTGGTTTAGGCAAGAGTGAGCACGACGGCTCAGCAAGTTCAACAGCTACACATAACACATTACATGCTTCACATAAAATTTACAATTTATACTAACATCATGTTTTTCATGCATTTCAGTTTATGACATACTGCTCATGCATATCATGCCTCGCATTTAATCTATGCTTCATGTCTAACCTCTATCATGACATATAGTTCAATGCAGAACAATTGTCTTTAATCAACTACCGCATATCAATAGTTCAAATCAACTTATTGCACAAAGGCACATTAAAATATCTTTGCACATAACCACGTATAAGCACATCTCAGTTTAATAACAAACTTATAATTCATGCACATAATACAACACGTTCTGAAAAACTTGCCTGGACTTGTATAACCAGCTTACGTTAATCTTTCACGTTCCTTGCACCACCTACACGGTATGTGAGATCAACGGTACACAATATCAGTCAAAGTTTGACTCAATACTAAATCTTATTTTAAAGATATTTATTTCTTCTTATCATCCCCTTTATTTAATAAGGTTAATTTCATATTTTAGTCTCTCTTTGACTTGCCTCAGTGTTTCATATTCAACACCATAAATCTTTTGTTCGAAACTATGCAATTCTGACATTTATTAATGTCACTGCATTAAAACTTGGACCCTATATTTATTTAGGTCGATCCACCAATTAATCACTAATGGACCATACCCTTGGTTTAACTTAATCACATCATTTATCTCGATACCTATCATAATATTATCCACCTTGGATAATATTTTAAATTTTACTATCAATTAGTAATAAATTATAATGTTATTTAATTGTTAAATAACACTTTAAATAATCATTACTATTATTAATTTATTTTTAATAATAGTTTACCTTAATCATTATTATTAATCTTTTAATAATAATTTAATTGCTTGCTAATATTATTACCCTTTAATAATATTTTAATTGACTTCTCATTATTATCAATCATTTTAATAATAATTTAATTGTTCATCAATATTATCAATCATTTAATAATATTTGAAATCCTCACGTATCATTAGTAATTATTTAATAACGATTCAACCCTTAACTATTATTACCCAATAGTTAATTACTTGTTAAACAATATTATTAATTCTTTAATAATATTCTAAATCTTTATTTATCATTATTATTTATTTAATAATGATTTAACTCTTAACTATTATTATTTAATAGTTAATTAAATGCTAAATAATATTATTAATCCTTTAATAATATTTTAAATTAATTACATATCATTATTAATTATTGAATAATGATTTAATTCTTAACTATTATCATTTAATAGTTAGTCAATAATATTATCAATATATTTTAATTACTTAATAATTCTTCTTTCGATTAAGTAATAATTTATTCCACTTAATTACCATTTAATTATTATTTAATATGAATTAAATAATAATTAATTTACTAATTATCCGAACTCATTATTTAATATTAATTAAATAATAATTAATTAATTAATTAACCTTACTTATTATTTAATATTAATTAAATAATAAATAATTAGTTTATTAACCTTAATTATCCTTTAATTATTATTTAATATTAATTAAATAATAATTAATTACTTAATTAACCTTACTTATTATTTAATATTAATTAAATAATAAATAATTAGCTTTCTAACTTTAATATTCTTTAATTATTATTTAATATTAATTTAAATAATAATTAATTATTTATTTAACTTTACTTATTATTTAAGTGCAATTAAATAATAAATAACTAACTTATTCATCTTAACATCCTTTAATTATTATTTAATATTCATTAAATCATAATTAATTAATTACATAACTCATATATTATTTAATATTTATTAAATAATATTTAATTAGATTATTAGCCTATTTATACACTAATAAATAGCTAATATATAGTGAATCACTCCAATAATTTCAAATTTTACTTTATAACACTTAACTAGCATGCCAATAGGTCAAATATTATTTTTCTGAAATTAAAAATAATTTTCCCATAATTATTAGCAATTTAGTAAGCTTTAATCCACCATTAATTCTAATAAATACCAAATTACAAAAAAATTCGGATTTTAAATTTTGATAATTTTCTTTATAAAATTATAAGCATTTTCTCTTTTGGAACCAACCCAAGAACCGGCCTAAAAATGCCCGAACCGGCCCTACCTAGAAATCATGAAAAACCGAAAAAAACCGAACCGGCCGGTTTTTTTAAAAAAATAGGCAGATTACTTTTATGCTTTTTCAGACTTGGGGTCTTCGACGGGAACTTGAATAAAATGAAATCCACAAGTCCGATTGAGGCCTATTTGGTATCGATGGATTCGTAACTTCCCGAACTACATTTTTCTGTTATCAAACATCAAATTTGGATTTGTTTTGGTCACAGAAATTGGCTCTAAACCGGACTGTTGTGCACAACCCTAAAACAGTGGGTGTGTTTTGGTTGAAAAATCATAACTTGCTCATTTTAAATCGGATCGAAGTGATTCCACTTGGAGAATCTTCATATCCCACACATCTAACACCAGAAATTTACGGATCATGAATCCGACTTACGGATCATGCCCAGAAATTTCGGGAGTGGCTGCCATGATTTTGGTTACTTGGTTTTCGTCGGTAAAAACTTATTTGATGATTTTGATGAAATCTTTCCACATAAATACACCCAAAAATTCATATTAAACCCATGTAACCCTAGATATATCAATCTAGCATGTTTCTACCTTTTTAGATTTTGAAAATTAGTTTTCTACCAAAGAAATTACATAGTACCCAAAGAACAATACCAAGCTAGAATGTTTTATACCTTTTGTTGATTATCCTCTTTGTTAGAACTTTGAAAAGACTTGGATGATCAATCTTCTTACATAGATAGATTCCTCTTGATGAGACCTCCATCTTTAAACCTTGCTTCTTCTTCATCCAATCATCCAAGCATCAAGAATCTTGTTTCTCTTCCATGGCTTCTCTCTTTTCTCTCTAGCTCTCCTCTCTTCTACTTGGAGAAATGAAGAAGAAAAGAAACAAATGAAATGATCTAAGTCTCCTTCACTCTCACTCTCTCTATCTATTGTAGAGACTTAACCCAATGTGGTTTAATTTTGCTAGCAACTAACCTTAGGTTAGTTCTTATCTCATTTAACATTAGCTTTGACCACACCTTTTCCCATCACTTAACCAACATATGGTTAAATCTCTACATTACACATATATATTATATATCTATACACTTTGACTAACATTACTTGCAACCATCAAAACTTGGCTTGATTTAAGGGAATGGACTTGGTTGATTGACTAAAATGTGACATCTATCAAGCTTGAGTCTAGGCTTCCTTTTGAGTGTAAATAAAGCAACAAGCAAGCAAAATCTACACTCTTTTCACCAAGTGGGCCCCAAAATTCGGGATTTGCTCTAATATTACACCAATTTGGCTTTATTTTTATATCCTATATCATTATATAAGTATCCATATATATATACACCAATGTATATATATATTGACCACAACTTTGACTATCATTTGGCTCCACATTGGATCAATTTAATATTTCTATTGGGCTCGTCAATTAAATTTGTTTGGGCTCAATTTAATTACTACATTGGGCTAATATTAAATACCCTATGTTACATTTAATTAAACAAGCATTGGGCTTGCTTAATTATTACATAAATCCATGTTCAAATTAAATTATATGGACTACTAGGTTAAATTAATTTGACCTAGTTTAATACCTCAATTGGACTTATAATATAATCCAATTAGATTTGCTATAATTAATTCTACCACATTGGGTTACTTAATTAACCCATCCACGGTTAATTCTTAACCCCACATTTATTTATCTAGCAATTAACCAATGATTGGTTAATGTTATCTCTCTTGTCAACCAACTAGGGTTATTCAATTAACTAGACACTAGTTAATTCTCTACACTCAATCAATACTTGAAATGCTTCTCCCAACCATTGACCATCATTTGACTTTTAATGGTTTGGGCTACATAACTTACTTTTTATTGGCTCTCTTATTTAATTACCCATTTCATGCAAATATCTCCATATTGGGCTTACATCTATAACAACTTATTAATTAAGTAAATTACTTAATTAATTAACTTCTTAATATTGTCCTTCAAGGCAATATTTCACTTCCCTACTTGTTACTCATAACCTTAATTCATAACTTATATAATTAATTCAATTAATTATATTACATGACTTTTCTTTTTAATCCATACTAAAACTAATTAATTTATTAGTTTTATTAAGTATTTAATTTACTTCACACATCATCTTGTTTGACTAACAAACTCAACTATAGGTGTATATATATAAATATTAATATATTCACCTTCACTTCTCAATTGAATTTCTTTCTTAAATAAATTATCTACATGCATCATTAAAATATTCTCACATTTAATTTCTAACAAATAATTTATGTTAAAAAAAAAATGTTTACCCATTTTCTACACATCTTCCTTCTCACCTTCTAGGTTTAAACCTTAACCTTTAATAAAATCAATTAAGATATTATTTAAAATCTTGGAAATATCTGGGATATTACATTCCCAATCTAAAGTTGGTTTCTCAAAACTTCCCGAGAGTTCAATCCTTTCCAAATCTGCTGATCAAACATCGTCAACATTACAAAGTCTATCGCCATGCAGAAAGTATATTCATTCCTTATTTACTGTTGGTAAATCAAGATGAAGGTCAGAAGAAAAATAGACTCGTGGAGTCAATAGTCGTAAAGCATCCTGACTCTACGACTGCAACAAACCAGTCTCTGCCAAGTATTCCCACTAATATACCCTCTGATGTTCCTTCTTCATCGAACAATGATTTCTTTGATACAATCACTGCTCTTGAGAACATCTTCAAGACTTCCACTACAGCAAAGGCTATCTCTGGAGCAGAAGAATTCCACAAGGAAATGCAAGCATCCTTTTTAGACATATCTTTCAAGCTCCTTCAACAAGATCAGACATATCAGAAGTCCTTAGAAAATCAACAGAAAGAAATCCTGAAACTTCGGAAGAACAATGAAGAATCTATTGCATCTCTTTCTGAGAAAATAGAAAATTTAAACCAATCTCTGTCTCAGACTATAGAGCTCACTCAGCAGGAAGTTAAGATTGAAGTTGGGAACACATCCTACCTGATCGAGCAGCTCATGGTAAATATCCAGCAGCTCTCCCAGATAATTGATGATAAAAGGGGGGAGAAAAAGAGAAAGAGGATCAAGCAGAGACGAATGAAGCTGAAGGGGGAGAGCAAGAAGAAGCAGAAAAGAGGACAAGGAGATAAAACCATGAAAGCAAGAACTGAGGGGGAGCCAGAAGAAGACATGAGCCAGGAGTCTCCAGCTGAGGGGGAGACATGAAGTCATGAGCAGCAACAACATGAAAATCATGTAGAAGACATACAAGTACAAAGGAAGAGGTACATCTCAAAATGAACTAGTATGATCTGGATCCAGTATTTAGGATATTGTGTAATCTGTATTTAAACTTTCATCAATGACATTCACATTTTCTGCTCTAGTAATACAGTAATTCACTGTATCTTAAGATTCATTCATCAATTGCATAAGCATCTAGTATTGTTGTTTTGTCATCATCAAATAGGGGGAGATTATTTGGAATATGCATGTGAATGTTATTTCTCTATTATAAGATTTGATGATGTGTCTTAAAAGATAAATGAATCAATATGCAAATATGTCTGCATTAATGAAAGATGTAAAGTCCTTAATAATTAATAAACATTATGTTCTAAGGACTTAGATTGACGAGGTCAAATTTGTTAAGTTGATCTCATATGAGTTAATAGCATTGTACAGTCCTTCAAAAGATCACTATGTACAAGGACTATATACATATATAGAAAGATTAAACTTGTTAGGTTGATCTTAAATTGTAATAGATAGGCTTGATCGACCGAAAGGAACAACAGTCTGGCAAGGGAGTTAAAGCAAGAATCGCATACTACATTCACGATCGTAGTGTCTGCAAGCCATCAGCATAGCCAGTCATACGCTCACATTTCCAAAGCAGAATCATAGAGTGTCTACATAAAGATCATCAGTATGAAGACCCTGAATGACCGGCAAGCAAACAGAAGATCCAAGCACCAACTCCATCAGCAAGACTGATTGAGAAGTGAAGTGTCATTCAGATAGAAGTCTTATGAAATCACTCAAAGGAAGATCGTAGAGTCTCCTAGGAAGATCGTAGAGTCTGCCTGGTAAACGCAGAATAAGGCTCGAAAAATTGTAGAGTCCTCTCGGCAGATCGTAGAGTTGTCTCAGCATCGTAGAGATAACTCTCGGGATCGTAGAGTCCATATAGACAGTCACTCTACGATTCTCCTAATTTTTTCTACGAACCAAGCAGAGTCAAAGAGCAACTTTTACATGAGTATTCAGAATCATGACAGCAATCCTCATAAAGATTATTCAGTAGGCTGTCCTTGGGCTGTTAAACAAACTGAATAAAGATCTCGTACATCTACAGCATCTAGTCTGAACTGAGATCGTAGAACAGTTCAATTCATAACTCTACGATTACACTACGACTTACACCACAAGTCAGATAAGTCGTAAAATGATAAAGCAAGTTCAGATGTACAACGTTCAAAGCAATCAAGCTGAAGATATTCAAATGCTACCTGTCATAAACAACCTTTGATTGTACAGCAGAGAATGCAACTAAAAGTTTGTAGAGCAGTCCTCTACATTAAAGATCTGGCACCTGAAGGTTCATAGAGCAGTCCTCCATGACATATAGAACCAAGCAGTTCGAGCAAGCCTGAAGTTCATAGAGCAATCCTCTATGATAAGAAATCATCTGTTAAAGCTTAAACCAGATCATAGACTTATGCTCTATATACATAAAGTACAATGAAGATCACGAAGCATGAGGAGCATATCGTCAGGACCGTAAGGCTCGGATAAAATCGTAGAGTTAGTAAAGTCAATCACTCTCTGATTTACACAGAAGCCTACGACAGACAAGTTCGCAGAGCTACATAGCAGAACCAGCAGATGACTCAACGATCAGAAGCAAGAAGCTACAACTAGATTAATCGTCGAGTACTTAAGTGCCAACAAGGATTGAAGACATCTAAGCACTTAAGTCAGTAATCTCAAAATGAGTTGTTAATTACTTCAGAAACATCCACGTCAACTGTAGCGACCCGAAATATTTTTAATATAGAGAATTGGAATTATTGGCTGTAATTGTAAATTTATGGGGGATTAAATTTAAATCATTATATGATGGCCTGGTTTATTTAATTATGTGTTGAAGTAATTAAAGAAATTTAAGGAAGGTTCAATTAATGGGTTAATTAAATTAATGAACCAACCTAGGTTGTGTAGTATCAAAGTTTGATAGGGTAAATGAGCTATGTGATATTTAATTAAATAGCTAGCAAGTTAAGCTGGATGTGTAAATTAATTAATATGGTTATTAATTAATGAGATTTCGTAAACATTAATAATGTTATATTTATTTCCATTGGGAAAGTTATTGATAGTGGGGTATTAATACTTTATATTTTCACTAGGAATTTAATTTGGGCAACCCAAAGCTTAGTTGCAATATAAGTAACAATTGGGCCACCAATTGTTTAATTAATAAAACAAATAGCAGCCCAGCCCAAGAGTAATAACATAACCCGGTGGAAAAGTAAGAGTGCCACTCATTTAGGGACAAAACCTCAGAAAAAGCAGAGCACGCGCAGTTTGTGCAAAGCTCAAGGAATCAGTGCTGAGAAAAGAAGGAACAAGTCAGGCATAGGGGAGGCTATAGGGTCCAACTCCTCAGAGTTGTCTAGGGCTGAGAGAGTGTTGTATAACCTCAGTCATTCCCTCATTTCCCTTTCGCGTTTATTTAGGCTAAGAGATATATTGAGCTTGAGAAGTAAATGCAAACTTCATAGGAGTTCATACTATTCGGAGAAGGCAGAATCTGAATGTAAATCATCTGTCAAAGATTGAAGGTATTATCCTGTTATTTTGATTTAACTAGTTTTATCTTAATTTGGATTAAGAAAACAGAATATGCTAGAGTTGCATATGAGGTGTTTCAATGAGAGTAATGTGAACTCGGTAGTCAAATGTTGTTAAAACTAGTTAATGATTAAATTAGAACTAGAATAGTGGTTTCGGTTATTTTACACAGTCAACATTATGAGTCTGAACCACAGTTGGTCTGTACTCAATGTTCATGTTCATAAAACTGTAGAATGGACTGGTAGTAGAGTGCTGGTAGTAGAGTGCTGCTGGTAGTAGAGTAAACTGGTAGTAGAGTGCTGCTGGTAGTAGAGTAAACTGGTAGTAGAGTGAACTGGTAGTAGAGTGCTGCTGGTAGTAGAGCGAACTGGTAGTAGAGTGTTACTGGTACTAGAGTGCTACTGGTAGTAGAGTGAACTGGTAGTAGAGTGTTGCTGGTAGTAGAGTGAACTGGTAGTAGAGTGCTGCTGGTAGTAGAGTGCTCTGGTAGTAGAGTGCTGGTAGTAGAGTGAACTGGTAGTAGAGTGCTGCTGGTAGTAGAGTGAACTGGTAGTAGAGTGCTGCTGGTAGTAGAGTGAACTGGTAGTAGAGTGCTGCTGGTAGTAGAGTAAACTGGTAGTAGAGTGAACTGGTAGTAGAGTGCTGCTGGTAGTAGAGTGAACTAGTAGTAGAGTGAACTGGTAGTAGAGTGTTGGTGGTAGTAGAGTGCTGCTGGTAGTAGAGTAAACTGGTAGTAGAGTGAACTGGTAGTAGAGTGCTGGTAGTAGAGTGAACTGGTAGTAGAGTGCTGCTGGTAGTAGAGTAAACTGGTAGTAGAGTGCTCTGGTAGTAGAGTGCTGGTAGTAGAGTGAACTGGTAGTAGAGTGCTGCTGGTAGTAGAGTGAACTGGTAGTAGAGTGCTGCTGGTAGTAGAGTGAAAAGTGCAAAACGTAGAGTGAAAATCGTAGAGTGAAAGGTGCAAAACGTAGAGTGAAAATCGTAGAGTGAAAAGTGAAAAACGTAGAGTGAAAATCGTAGAGTGAAAAACGTATAGTGAAAATCGTAGAGTGAAAATCGTAGAGTCTGGACAGCTTCAGCGTCAGTTAGTAATATGAGCATAACTTTCTCATACGAACTCGGATTGAGGTGATTCAAGATGTTTTGGAAAGCTAATAGATAGACCTACAACTTTCATTCTTTACGAATTTCGATTTGATGTCTGTAGCAAGGTCAAAATTGACAATTTTTGGGACTGTTTTGACCTCTTATAGTAAAATGAGTATAACTTTTGTATACGGATTCGGATTAATATGATTCAAGATGTTTTGGAAATCTAAGAGATAGACCTATAACTTTTATTATTTAACTTCTTCGATTTGAGGTCTGTAATAGAGTCTAAATTGACCGTCTTGAGGTATGATGGGTAATTGGAGGCAATCGGAGGGCGTCGGGCATGCACGTGTGCAACGTGCAATGTTTTCGACACTAAGTTATACTGTTCTTTGTATAAAGCATGAATATTATGATTTATAATGATGTCTATCATTAATCAACGATTAATTAGATAAGTGTATGAGCATGCTAAACGTGTGAATATGAGGCGGGATAGACGTGTGGCGTATAAACGTCGAAACGATGTGTAAAGTGTTATTTAGCAATTTAATAACCTTAGAGATTAATTGAAGTAATACTAATTGGGATTAGTAAGAGTTTTAAGTATTGTCTGAGGTGGGTAATATTATGACAACTTGATGAAGTAATTGTATAATTAAACCTAGTAAAGTCCAGTAGTGACTAATTGTTAGATTGACCTAAATAATTATGAGGACCAAATGATAAGGTTATGGAATTAAGGAATGTCGGATATACAAAGTTAAGTATAGAAGGTTTACGGTGTTTATGTGAAACATCGTGATGAATCCACAATGGACTAAACTAATGAATCAACCCTAGTGAATAAATTGGACGATAAAAGGAAGTAGACATCCTAAGAATAGGATTAAATATTGAGTCAAACTTTGACTAATATAATGCACCGTTGATCTCTCATGTTGTATAGGTGGTGCAAGGAACGCGGAAGGTTAGAGTATACTGGTGTTGCAATCCAGGCAAGTCTTTCAGTGATATTTGTTATCCCTGCAAGTTTTCAGTGCTATGTGTTATTTGCATAAAGTATTATGTGTGCACTTGTAGTATGTGCAAACTGATTTCTAAATTGTCTGTGTACGGTCATATGATGTTAATAGCTGATATAATTAATGTTATGATTTGTAATGTGTTATATGAGTTATATAACCTGGATATATTGACATGCATGGTAAGCATGGGTAGATTTTATAAATGCAACGCATGATAAGCATGATGCCTAGGTAAATGCCAAGCATGGAGCATAAAGCATAAATTAAATGTAACCTACGTGTTATGTGTTAGCTGTTGGACTTGCTGAGCCGTCGTGCTTATTCTTGCTTTAAATTAACATTTTCAGCGAAGGGCGAAGAGTGCGAAGATTCCGATAATCGCAAAGAGGATGTGTGAAGTTTATTTTATTAATAAAGGTTGTCACTAGAACTGTTTAAAGTCAAAGTTGCATTTTGTGGGAATAATTACCATTTGGTACCATCCCGGATGTAAAGCCTTGTAATAGTATTGAAAGGCAGTTGTAGTTAACACGAGTGTTAATGTTTTGTAAACTCGTGTAATTAAAAGCAGTGAGTAAATAGTCATGTCGACTTATTGTTAGGATGCGAGTTTTGTTGCTCACAATTGGTTGTAATACACTAGGTCGTGGAATAAATGATCTGAGTTGTAGGATTCATGTAAAGATTGCGATTCTGAGACAAGGTTAAGTAAATGTCTAAAATTTAAAATTTACCAAGTTTTAACAACATGATTTTATTTAAATGTTGTGGTTCTAGGAGAAGGTTGTTCGTGTAACGACTTAAACTCAGGATTGAGGTTACTTTTGACGGACCAGATCCGGGGTTATTGGAGACGGATTTTGGGGCTGTCACAGTTGGTATGAGAGCTTATAGGTTATAAACCTTAGGTAGGAGTACCTTAGGCTATAACCTTAGTAAGAAAGAGTAAGGTTAGTTGCATGTTCTAAAAACCCAAGCGTATAGTAAGCTCGTGACTCATGATTGTATGGTGAAGCCCCTCAGCGAATGGGCGACTATGGCCTGACTAGGACAAGCTCCTCAAGCCATATGATTGTGGTAAGTTGCTAAGCCCAAATACGTGATAAGTTTGATGAACATGGGGGGATTAGAGTAAAGAGCCATAAGTTGAGAAATATAGTTCTCAGATATTGGCTAAGGTTAAAGAAAATGTTAAATGATCTGTTAAAGGATTAACAGCATGTGCAGATAGCAAGATGCTATAAACAAAAGATACTATGGGGAATTGTAGTAAACTCGTAGTGAGTGGTATGTGTTGAAATATGGAGTTGAAACCATAAGTGTTGAATATATGAAATTAATAAAGAAGACAATTAGGTATATTTGAGGAGATTCAAATAAGGATCTCCATGGATGTATTCAAAATGAATAAAAAGGAAGGATCGTACAGTAAAATGATTTAAGATGAATGATTAGACTGGGGAATTTAACGATCCTAGAATAAGTGAGAAATCATATAGTGAATTCAATTGTGAACTAAGGTCATATGGTGATCGTAGTGAAATCATGGAATAACAGAAGATCTGTTAAATGATTAAGAGAATGTTTACCTAGCATGACGCTATTCAAAGGTAAATACTATGAAATAGTATGGAGTAAACTCATAAAGAGTGGTTTGTGATAAGGTATGAATTTAGAAAAATCATATTAAGGTAAGATTAGTTAGAGGTTGAAGGTTTTTAATGGAGGACTCATGTTAGTGGCTGAGTTGTATGATTCCTTGTATGGGCGGGGAATTTGTACCTGGTTTGAGAACCACTTAGCTTCCTATTAGATTAGTGGCTGAGATAACCAATTCCTTGTATGGGCAGGGGATTGTGTTTGGTTCGATAACCACTTAGCTTCCTACATTGATAATCAATTGAAACCTGGTGTCGCGTTATTCGCTATATGTATGTTGAGAAGGTGATTCTTTTTCTCATATGTATAACGGATAGGTAGAGGATGTTAAAATAAGTTCGTGTTCTGAGAACCGACACGTATGGTAAGTTCGTGACTCATAGTCATGTGGTGGAGTCCCTCAGCGAATGGGCGACTATGGCCTGACTAGGACAAGCTCCTCAAACCATATGATTTTGGTAAGTTCCTGAGCCCAAATACGTGGTAAGTTTGATGAACAGTGAGTGTAGGTAGAATTAAGTAGCAAAATTAAAGCTATACTAAGGATAGTTATTAAGCTGGAAAAGATAAGGAGTAAAATTGGTGTTTATTTGAGGTTTTAGGATATTCTAAATCTTCTAGCTGTGCTAGACCTTGAATTCTTAAAATCGTGCCAAAATTTGCACTTTTATGCCTTTTGAAAGAACTGGATGATGATTTTCAGTTGTTTTTGAAACGTTATTTTTGAAACGTTTAAATGAGGGTCTATGCCATTTGTATCGGCTAGACATTGTTGATTTTAACTCGAAGTGATGAACCTCAAGAATTTTATTGCACATGTGTGCTCTTGGGGAGTTTAAAGTTCCGATTGATATTCGAACTTTTGTTGAAAAGTCTAAGCTAATTGATTCGGCTAGACAAAGGTTGAGTTATATTTTTCAAGTATTTCTTGGGAGTTATGTTGGGAATTCAACATTTTAAATAAATGTAATAAATGTTATGCGTATACATGGGGTACATAAGGTTGATCTCCATAAGTGGGAGTACCCGATTTAAATGTTATGCATATACATAGAGTACGGAAGGTTGATCACCTTAAGTGGTGAGTACTCGGGTTAAATGTTTATAATTTTGTGATTTTTTTAAATACCCCTAAGGTGTTCAGTAAAATTTCTAATGACACCGGACAAAGGGGATTGTTTATTTTAAAGGGGTTATTTTACTTCCTGGTTATTCAAATTCATTCACAGTTATTGATCAATTGTGAAGACTCCTGGAGTTGTTCCAATGTTCTGGACATCTAGCGGGTAAAGGGGTAAGTATGTTGTAATTTCGAGGACGAAATTCTTAGAAGAAGGGGTGAATGTAATGACCCGGAAATTCACAAGACTGATTAGTATGGTCTTATGAGATTGATGTGATTTAAGGCTACGCTAATCCTTGGAAGAGGAAGTAGTGGATAGTAGATTTGAGGAAATTTTAAGCTTTTGAGGATTCGAGCGAAATTTGAGGTTTAGATATAAAACTAACCCTAGTAAAGTGGTAAAGATCGCTAGAAAGGAATTAGAGTCCAGTCACAGAGGGACTAGGACAGTAATTATAAAACAATAAGTAAAACAATGCCTATGATAAGATAATCGATGAGATTGATCGACGGGCCAAATGTTGTAAGGATGTAGTGCAAATTCCAAGGATGGAATCATTTGTAAAGATTAAGTTAAAAACTTAATCTGAGGAAAATAATTGTTAGGAGTTTAAAACCTAGAATTGGTTGACGGGGTATAAGATAAGGTATACACTAAGTTATGTATCTATATAGTATATAGGTGCAGAAAGCATGATGAGGAAGAATTACCCTCATATTTTTGAGTTACCTTATATTAAAATTTCGGGGACGAAATTATTATAAGGGGGGAAGAATGTAGCGACCCGAAATATTTTTAATATAGAGAATTGGAATTATTGGCTGTAATTGTAAATTTATGGGGGATTAAATTTAAATCATTATATGATGGCCTGGTTTATTTAATTATGTGTTAAAGTAATTAAAGAAATTTAAGGAAGGTTCAATTAATGGGTTAATTAAATTAATGAACCAACCTAGGTTGTGTAGTATCAAAGTTTGATAGGGTAAATGAGCTATGTGATATTTAATTAAATAGCTAGCAAGTTAAGCTGGATGTGTAAATTAATTAATATGGTTATTAATTAATGAGATTTCGTAAACATTAATAATGTTATATTTATTTCCATTGGGAAAGTTATTGATAGTGGGGTATTAATACTTTATATTTTCACTAGGAATTTAATTTGGGCAACCCAAAGCTTAGTTGCAATATAAGTAACAATTGGGCCACCAATTGTTTAATTAATAAAATAAATAGCAGCCCAGCCCAAGAGTAATAACATAACTCGGTGGAAAAGTAAGAGTGCCACTCATTTAGGGACAAAACCTCATAAAAAGCAGAGCACACGCAGTTTGTGCAAAGCTCAAGGAATCAGTGCTGAGAAAAGAAGGAACAAGTCAGGCATAGGGGAGGCTATAGGGTCCAACTCCTCAGAGTTGTCTAGGGCTGAGAGAGTGTTGTATAACCTCAGTCATTCTCTCATTTCCCTTTCGCGTTCATTTAGGCTAAGAGATATATTGAGCTTGAGAAGTAAATGCAAACTTCAGAGGAGTTCATACTATTCGGAGAAGGCAGAATCTGAATGTAAATCATCTGTCAAAGATTGAAGGTATTATCCTGTTATTTTGATTTAACTAGTTTTATCTTAATTTGGATTAAGGAAACAGAATATGCTAGAGTTGCATATGAGGTGTTTAAATGAGAGTAATGTGAACTCGGTAGTCAAATATTGTTAAAACTAGTTAATGATTAAATTAGAACTAGAATAGTGGTTTCGGTTATTTTACACAGTCAACATTATGAGTCTGAACCACAGTTGGTCTGTACTCAATGTTCATGTTCATAAAACTGTAGAATGGACTGGTAGTAGAGTGCTGGTAGTAGAGTGAACTGGTAGTAGAGTGCTGCTGGTAGTAGAGTAAACTGGTAGTAGAGTGCTGCTGGTAGTAGAGTAAACTGGTAGTAGAGTGAACTGGTAGTAGAGTGCTGCTGGTAGTAGAGTGAACTGTAGTAGAGTGTTACTGGTAGTAGAGTGCTGCTGGTAGTAGAGTGAACTGGTAGTAGAGTGTTGCTGGTAGTAGAGTGAACTGGTAGTAGAGTGCTGCTGGTAGTAGAGTAAACTGGTAGTAGAGTGCTCTGGTAGTAGAGTGCTGGTAGTAGAGTGAACTGGTAGTAGAGTGCTGCTGGTAGTAGAGTGAACTGGTAGTAGAGTGTTGCTGGTAGTAGAGTAAACTAGTAGTAGAGTGAACTGGTAGTAGAGTGAACTGGTAGTAGAGTGCTGCTGGTAGTAGAGTGAACTGGTAGTAGAGTGCTGCTGGTAGTAGAGTGAACTGGTAGTAGAGTGTTGCTGGTAGTAGAGTGAACTGGTAGTAGAGTGCTGCTGGTAGTAGAGTCAACTGGTAGTAGAGTGAACTGGTAGTAGAGTGCTGGTAGTAGAGTGAACTGGTAGTAGAGTGCTGCTGGTAGTACAGTAAACTGGTAGTAGAGTGCTCTGGTAGTAGAGTGCTGGTAGTAGAGTGAACTGGTAGTAGAGTGCTGCTGGTAGTAGAGTGAACTGGTAGTAGAGTGCTGCTGGTAGTAGAGTGAAAAGTGCAAAACGTAGAGTGAAAATCGTAGAGTGAAAAGTGAAAAACGTAGAGTGAAAATCGTAGAGTGAAAAACGTAGAGTGAAAATCGTAGAGTGAAAATCGTAGAGTCTGGACAGCTTCAGCGTCAGTTAGTAATATGTGCATAACTTTCTCATACGAACTCGGATTGAGGTGATTCAAGATAGTTTGGAAAGCTAATAGATAGACCTACAACTTTCATTCTTTACGAATGTGGATTTAATGTCTGTAGCAAGGTCAAAATTGACCATTTTTGGGACTGTTTTGACCTCTTATAGTAAAATGAGTATAACTTTTGTATACGAATTCAGATTAATATGATTCAAGATGTTTTGGAAATCTAAGAGATAGACCTATAACTTTTATTATTTAACTTTTTCGATTTGAGGTCTGTAACAGAGTCTAAATTGACCATCTTGAGGTATGATGGGTAATTGGAGGCAATCGGAGGGCGTCGGGCATGCACGTGTGCAACGTGCAATGTTGTCGACACTAAGTTATACTGTTCTTTGTATAAAGCATGAATATTATGATTTATAATGATGTCTATCATTAATCAACGATTAATTAGATAAGTGTATGAGCATGCTAAACGTGTGAATATGAGGCGGGATAGACGTGTGGCGTATAAACGTCGAAACGCTGTGTAAAGTGTTATTTAGCAATTTAATAACCTTAGAGATTAATTGAAGTAATACTAATTGGGATTAGTAAGAGTTTTAAGTATTGTCTGAGGTGGGTAATATTATGACAACTTGATGAAGTAATTGTATAATTAAACCTAGTAAAGTCCAGTAGTGACTAATTGTTAGATTGACCTAAATAATTATGAGGACCAAATGATAAGGTTATGGAATTAAGGAATGTCGGATATACAAAGTTAAGTATAGAAGGTTTACGGTGTTTATGTGAAACATCGTGATGAATCCACAATGGACTAAACTAATGAATCAACCCTAGTGAATAAATTGGACGATAAAAGGAAGTAGACATCCTAAGAATAGGATTAAATATTGAGTCAAACTTTGACTAATATAATGCACCGTTGATCTCTCATGTTGTATAGGTGGTGCAAGGAACGCGAAAGGTTAGCGTATACTGGTGTTGCAATCCAGGCAAGTCTTTCAGTGATATTTGTTATCCCTGCAAGTTTTCAGTGCTATGTGTTATTTGCATAAAGTATTATGTGTGCACTTGTAGTATGTGCAAACTGATTTCTAAATTTGTCTGTGTACGGTCATATGATGTTAATAGCTGATATAATTAATGCTATGATTTGTAATGTGTTATATGAGTTATATAACCTGGATATATTGACATGCATGGTAAGCATGGGTAGATTTTATAAATGCAACGCATGATAAGCATGATGCCTAGGTAAATGCCAAGCATGGAGCATAAAGCATAAATTAAATGTAACCTACGTGTTATGTGTTAGCTGTTGGACTTGCTGAGCCGTCGTGCTCATTCTTGCTTTAAATTAACATTTTCAGCGAAGGGCGAAGAGTGCGAAGATTCCGATAATCGCAAAGAGGATGTGCGAAGTTTATTTTATTAATAAAGGTTGTCACTAGAACTGTTTAAGTCAAAGTTGCATTTTGTGGGAATAATTACCATTTGGTACCATCCCGGATGTAAAGCCTTGTAATGTTTTGTAAACTCGTGTAATTAAAAGCAGTGAGTAAATAGTCATGTCGACTTATTGTTAGGATGCGAGTTTTGTTGCTCACAATTGGTTGTAATACACTAGGTCGTGGAATAAATGATCTGAGTTGTAGGATTCATGTAAAGATTGCGATTCTGAGACAAGGTTAAGTAAATGTCTAAAATTTAAAATTTACCAAGTTTTAACAACATGATTTTATTTAAATGTTGTGGTTCTAGGAGAAGGTTGTTCGTGTAACGACTTAAACTCAGGATTGAGGTTACTTTTGACGGACCAGATCCGGGGTTATTGGAGACGGATTTCGGGGCTGTCACATCAACACTTCTATGGCATCTACTATAGAAGAAGTCAGAAATGACAGAATACTGACTTATGCGTGCTGAGTGTCAGAGCAAAGACTTCTAGTATCATGCATCAGTCTCAAGAAATCAGTGGACTGTGTCTCAACGATCATATTCTACCTAAAGACCTGTCCACTCTATGAAGACTGGGAAGAACCCAAGACTGACATCTCTCTCCAGGGTTAAAGAAGACAAGTCAACAAGTCAAAATCTGTAGAGCACTAATACTCTGACTAAATGAATAAAGTATTCATAAAGAAGTCTGAAACTAAACATGCTTCAACGGAAGGATTTGCTACAGAAAGATCTGCTACAGGAAGATTTGTATCAGGGAGATCTGCAACGGAAAGATAATTCAAAGATCTACAAAAGAGCAAATCTGGGAAAAGAAAAATGTGTGGTGAATAAGCAAGAACAATACATACACGACCGAATAGGTTGAGAAGCTTCACCAAGACAAAAACGAAAAATGCCGAAGGGCTGGCATATGAGCTAAGAATCGAAGGATCAAAGAAGCCAAGAACACTTTGAGAAAAGAAAAGAACAGAATGGAATTCTGTGTGAAATACAAGCTAAGTGTTCAACACAACTGCTGAGCAAAAAGCTTATTGAAAGAACTCAGCAGTACATTGCGGGTGATCATGGGTAGTTGTTGAATACAGAAAGAAGAAGAACATCAACGACAAATATCAGCAGCATTCAAAGGTTGATCACAAGCAGCTGCTAAGTACCTAAAGATGAAGAAGAGCAAATGTTCTACTTAGCAGCACAACTCAATGAACAAACAACTCAAGTCTGCTGGACTTAGTTAGGGTCATAGTTTCTCGACAGAGAGAACTAAAGAAATCAAGTATGCTGGACTTGTTGAGTACCGAAGGGTACAAGAGATTCTAAGTCTGTTGGGCTTAGTCTACAGTCCCAAAGCTACTGGCTTTGATGAGGGCAAGAGTGTCCTAGTCTTAATGTGACTGAAGAAACCAACTCTGATGGATTTGATGAGGGCGAGAGTGTCCTAGTCCGGAGGACTAAACCTTAATGGATTTCCTACTTGTCAAAGTAGAAGAGTGGAGTTGGAGTTGTTTAGTCTCTGAACCACTTAAATCTCTTGTGTCATTTACTTTATGTCTTTTACACTTTTGCACTATAACTGCTAAATCTGTTATCACCCATACTGTAGATTAACACACTATTGAACTGACTCATATATCTTTAAGGGGTTTTTTAAAAGTAAATCCGTTATGCTTAAATTGATCCCATCATTTATAACCGATATGCTTTCTTAATAAATGAAAAAAATTTAATGATCCATTCACCCCCCCCCCCCCTTCTAGATCATTATTGTGTCCACGGGAACTAATAGAGTTAACTTTTGAATGAATATTCCTCCAAATCTAATTTCGGAGGCATCTGTTTGAACTATTTTAAATATAGAAGGGTTTGAAATGCCAAGACAAGGAAGTGTCTTAACATGATTTTTAATTTCTTGGACAATTGAAGTATGGACCGATGTCCAAAGGGGAGGATTATTTTGCAAACGTTCAAATAAAGGTTTGCATTGTTTTTGTATGTCTTTATAGAATTCGGCAATGTAATTAAGAGATCCTAGAACCTCTGGAGTTGAGATTTATCAAGGATTTCATCAGAAAATTTGTCTGCAAATTGAATGGCTCTATTAATGGGTTTGATTTGACCATAATAAATAGTATGACCAAGATATTTGACTTTAATCTATAACAAAGAACATTTACTGGGAGATAAGACCAATATATTTACTTTGATTATATTAAAGAATGAATTCAAATGTTTTCAATGTTCTTCAATTAAATTAGAAAATATTAGGACATCATCAATGTAAACAATATCAAAATGACTAAAAAAGTTTAGAATATCATTCATGATATTCTGGAATTCACTGGGGTATTTTTAAGACCAAATGGCATTACACACCATTCATAATGACCAAAAGGAGTGGTAAAGGTTGTCTTACGCCTATCCTCTTCATGAATCTGAATTTGCAAAAATTCACTCTTTAAATCAAATTTACTGAAAACAACTGCTTGACACGTTCTGTTAATTAAGTTTTTTTTATTGGGAAAAGGATACATGTAACGACCCCGAAATTCGACCCACTTTATTACCTTAAATTTCCATATTTATTAAACATTATCTTTCTTACGTCCAAATTTCGGTCCGTTAATAAATCTTTAATCACCTTCTTTTACCCATAAATTGATTTTAAAATCATCAAGTACAAATTTTCCAGTATAAATTTTTTTTTCCTCAATCATTGTATTAAAATATTTGAATATTTAAAATTCTTACATCTTGGATCTTAGTCCCTGGATCGCAACCTTCACTTGTTCTTTTCTTTCCTTGTACCAATATCTTAAATCTCATCATTCAAAATTTAATATCCTTTCATATCTGTATAACTATTCATTGATTCAAATTTTTTTATTAATAATCTCTGTCATAACATCTATCTTGTACAATTACAGTTCATAATTTAACTTTGCTCATCCTATCCGAATCCAATATATAGGCACATACAAAACATCAATCTAACCTTGATAAATTATCCACATTGCATCATAATATAGAAATATAATAATAACATTCACCACCTTTTATGATAATCCGTCTCTACAAAATCTGATATTCCTGAAATTCATTTCTTTCCTACAAAAATGTTTATTAAGCAAGTAATGAGCACAATTGCTCAGCAAGTTCAACAGTTATACTTCACGTAGCACATACCTTATCATACTTAGTGTGTGTCATACATCATGTGCTTGTGCTTTTACTATAGCAATATATCTCATATATATCCATATCGTTGCACAAAGTACACATTGTGGTCATATTAATCACGTATCACATAGCACATAATTTGTATGCATTTAAAACAAAATATCATAACAGACAACATTTAACATTAAAGGACTAAAGAACTTGTCTGGCGTCCAGTTATTTAAATTGATAGTTCAAACCCTTAACTCGATCAACCTATGATCATAAAATAATCAAAAAATAATTATTTATCCTCTTATGATATTAATTTAATTAATTAATACCATTTTTGGGCTAATTATTTAATAATATGGTTAATTACATTAACCTCGTTCCTTAAAATATTCGTTTAACTTAATATCCACCACCTTCAATATGGACAACCCAACTCATCGGATAAATT
Source organism: Hedera helix (assembly GCA_947179155.2). NCBI lineage: Eukaryota > Viridiplantae > Streptophyta > Magnoliopsida > Apiales > Araliaceae > Hedera > Hedera helix. The sequence continues at coordinate 24,216,567 of OX359280.1, forward strand.
TTAACATATTTGGTTGTCCGAAAAATTTATTTAATCATTTTCTAACTTGTAACCTTATTAGATTAATATTTAAACATTTAACTATTAATCCCCAGTATTTAATATTTAATCAAAAATATTAAATTTAATGCCCAAATATCATTTCTATATTTTTAATATTTTCCTATAATTTTCTAGAATTTTTAAACAATTTTTAAACATTTATTTCCTTGAAAACTGATTCTGGGGGCATTTTGGTAATTTTCGTGCCCTTAGGGACATAACCGGAATTTCTCGAAAAGTCCAGGGGCATTTTCGTCATTTCCCGAAAATACCGGGGGCATTACCAAAATTTCAGCAACGTTAGGACATGTTCGGTATTAACGAGAATGGCCAGGGGCACGCTGGTAATTTCCAGCGTGTCGGCCGCGCAATGCGCTGCCTTCGCCCCCACCTTCACCGAACGACGTCGTTTGATTTACTGTTACAGAGCTTCCGCGCATGGCGCGGACCACCCCCCCGACTCGCCCCAAAACGGCGTCGTTTATACCCCGCGTTTGCCAAAAAAATGGTTGTCGCGCAATGCGCGGCAACCCCTTTTCTTCTTCCTTTTTCCAGCCAAAACAGTATATCAACTTAACCCAAGAAACACCATTTTTGCTAAAAAAATTCACCACAAAATCATTCCAAAAATTCTATAACTCATACATATACATCAAATAATTATTTAGAATAATTATTCTAATTATTTTCTAATTTTCACAAAATTAATTTAATACTATAAATACAAAAATAAATCAAAATAAATTAATTTATACCTTCTAAGCTTTGTAAATCTTCCCATGAAACTTGTCCTTTCCTCTCTCTTGGTGGCTCATAATTCCCGCGGTGGTGTTCGGTGGTGGAAGGTGACGGCTGAGATGGAAGAGAAAAAGCATGGGTTTTTTTTTTCTTTTTCTTTCTTTCTTTTCTTATTCTTTTCTTCCCTTTTTATAACCAAAGCTATGCCTTTCTTAAATAAAAAATTTTCCACCGACTTTGTTGCGCGAAATCAAGAAATTTTTGGATTATTCGCATGCATAAATCTTGCGTAATCAATTAATTTAATACATTACATAATTATTCCGTGTAATAATTATTTTACATAATGTATGTAAAATAATTATTTTAACGTACCAAAATTCATAATATAATTTATCAATAATATTAACACTCATTTTGGGTATTTTACTAGACAAATTTTGTACACGCATAATGACATGCATGTACTTATATGAGGTAATTTATACCTCCAAAATTCATAAAATAATACATATGGCATATAAAAATTATTTTTCATAATTTTTCACTTCGTTACTTGGACAACATGTTACATTAACATGTTCACATTTCTGAAATATTATTTTTCATAAAAGTCATAATAATTCCATTATACATAAATGAAATTTTTAATAACTTAAAACATTCCTTTTCCTTATTTATTATTCAATTTCTTTAATATTTACAATAATTTCTTTATATATAAATTATATAATTTAATATTATATAATTTATATATTTACATTCTCTTTTCTTGAATAATTTCTTAAATTCCTCCATAATTATCAATTAATCAATAATTTCACATTTATTAACTCTCTCATTATTTAATTCTCTTATATAAATTATATAATTATCCTTATATAATTTATAGAATTATAATTTCCTTTATACATCACTTTAATTTTCTTATATAAATCATATAATTTATTATTATATAATTTATATAATTACGTTTCTTCTCAATAATTTCTAAATTTCCACCATAATTCTTAATTAAATCTAAAATCAATAATTACAATTTTATTAACTTCCTCGTTCGCTTTTCATTTAAAATTGGATTAATTTAATTATTAATCCCTTAATTTCCATAATTAATGGAATTTATAATTATCAATTAAAAATTACATTTATATACATACAAATGTATATATATTCATGTCTCAATCACATATTTTACATTACCACATAACATCATTTAATTTCTGTACTTCCACAATAATTTAATTGTACATTTACCTGAAATTTCTTTTATTCTTCATAAATTGTATCTACACAATTTATTTACTATTCAATTATTTTAAATTGACATAATTCATCACCATCTATGTACAAATTTAATTTACTAATTAAATCCCTTCAAACACTTAAAATCACTTAAAATAATAATTAACTTAAACAACCTTGATATTTTTTATCAATTAATTCTTGTTTGATATTATTAAAGGAATCCTGAAAATTCGGATCCTCACAATACCTGATCCATTCTAGTACATTGTTCAAAGGTTTGTAATTAATGACTAATCTAGGGACCCCCTATTTCTTTTTTAGCATTTTTAATTACATAAAAAGCTGGACAGGACCAAGGAGATTTAATTTTTCTAATTAATTTTTTACTGAGTAAATCATTAATTTTTTTTACGGTATTCCATTTGTTCATTATTCATTTGTATAGGTCTAGGCTTAGTAGGAATTAAATGCTCTCTAAATTTCTTAGCATAAGGTAGCCTAACAATATGTCTATTTCTATGTCAAAAAGCATGAGGAAGATTAGAACAAATTTCTTTAGTCAAAGTATCACTAAAAAATTTAATCTTGTTTTGTAAATTAACATTTTTTAATTGTTCTTCAATTTTTATATATTTAATCTCATTTTTTAAATATTTTAAATGATTTATTTTATTATTTAATATATTTAAATGTTTATAAATTGATTGTTCTTGAATGATTCTTAGATCTCTTTCTTTAGGTTCAGTGATGAAATTTAGTATGACCTTTTGACCTAAATGTTGACTTGTCAAACCTTTTGTTGTAGTAGTAAATGGATATAATAAATATATAAATGGTAATCCCAAAATGATTTTATCTGTCATGTTACGAATTAAAATAAAACAAGTTTTAAAACATACACCACCTTGACAAATATAGACTTTAGGTAATTTATACTTTATTTTCATTTGACTACCATGAGCAGAACTTAATCTTTCACTTGTTTTTTCATAGTATGTTGTTGGGACAAGACCTTCCTGAATACTTTTCTGGATGGTAATATCTTTTAATCTTTTTAATGAATTTCCTTGTTCAAAAATGAATTCATTACTGTTCGGGTCATTAACACCTGATGTTTCCGTCTGTACTTCATCAGAAGAGTTATAAAGATTAATATCAGTTTTATTTTTGATTTTATTGATTTCTAGTTTTAACTTAGGAATCCTTGTTAATTTTTGAAATTTCTTTTTTCAAGTTATTAACTTCTTCATTTAATTCAATTATGGTTATTTCTTTAACTGGAATTTTAAAATTTCCAAGTGTTTTGTTTATGCTAAAAATAGATTTTTCTATATTTTTGCCTATTTTATTAGTATCACTTTCCTTAGTAAGTAAATTTTTTAATTGTTTCATGTACCGAGTTTTTAATTGAGGATATGTTATTTTACTAATTAAGTCTATTAATAAATTTTGTTCGTCAATGTCTTTTGTTAATACATTTAAATTTTTAGTACAACATGTGTCTATGCAATTATTTGCACATCCAATTGTTACGTTGGGATTTTGACTATTATCACTTTCAGAATCAGTTTTACTGGTACTAGAATTATCTGATGATTGAGATAGTATATCAGAATAATAAGCACTACTGTAATCATTCTCAATCCTTATTAATTCTAATATATGTGCAGTATCTTTATTAGATATTTTTAACTGGTTTAATTTTTCTTTAACTTTGCATTCATTTTTGTAATGGCCTGGTTTTCCACAATTATGGCAATTAATTTTACTTTTGTCAAGTTTTTTAAAAATCTTCTTTTTATATGGCTTTTTATATGTTAATTGTTTTGGTGACTTTTTATAATAACTATCTTTAATATGATTTTTTTATATTTTTAATTTTTATGTTTAATTTTTCTTCTAGAAGGAGCAATATGGGGTAAACCATATTGTTCACAGAAAGTTCATAATTCATATTTAGCTTTCTTTTTAGCTTTATTAGTCTGTTTACTGATCTTAAAATTAATACACATTTTAAGACATGTTTTCTATGTTTGACTTATTATGTCCCCATAAGTTAGGTTATCCTAATCAATGAAATCTAAATCTTTGCTCAATTCTTCTCGAATTTTATGGGCAAAAAGACTGGGTTCCATTAACAAATTTTTCTTTCCAGAAATGTTTTTTACTATCATTTCTCATCATAACTCTAGAGGTAAACACATCTTTATACCATCTAAAGTCACTTAAAGTTAGACACGTAAGGTTATTTAATTGGTCATGTATTCTTTCAGTAATGTTTCTAAGAGTTCCAATAAAATATTTTATTATGGTATATAATAAAGTGTTTACTCCATCAGGGGACCAATCCCTATTTGTTCATCAAAAATTAGATTACCATCATTATCTCTTTTAATAGTATGAATTATGGAATATCTAGTTTCTTTAATAAGGTATTTTTTTCCACCAAGATCTGAGAATTCCAGTGAATTCAGTAGTTAATATTTCAATAATTTCAGATTGTCTTAAATTATTGAAAGAAGTTATATAACTGTTTGCAACCATAGACATATGGTTTAATTTATTTAAAATTTGTTGTTCACTAAAACCATCAATATTTCATTCATACATTTTACTAGAGGAAACAAAAAATTAATTATCCAAATTTCTTTCTTCTAACTGTAAGTCAGGAGGGGTTGGTTTGGAATATGATGAGTGGGTGTTATACCTACGAATTATGTGCTTTTAAGTTTAATTAGTTGCCTTCATTGAGTGTTTTTAGTTTTATTTTACTTATTTTTATGATTCTTATGCAGAAAACGTGTGAGGATCCGAATTTCCAGGATTTCTTTAATAATATTAAATGAGAATTTAATTGATAAAAATTATCAAAATTGTTTATATTATTTATGATATAAGTAATTTAAAGTGTGTGAAGGAATTTAATTAGTAAATTAAATATGTACCAAGATGGTGATGAATTGTGTGGATTTTAAAATAAATGAAAAAGTAAATAAATAGTTTGGAAACAATTTATGAAGAATAAGAGAAATTCTATGTAAAGGTACAATAAATTGTACAATTAAATTATTGTGGAGGTATATAAATTCTTGTTAATATTGTTAAGTGGTAAAGTGAGATATATGAAATAGATATGTATATAGATTTATTTGCATATATATGTGCATGTTTAATTGATAAATTATCAATTTCATTAATTATGGAAATTAAGGGATTAATAATTAAATTAATCCAAAGTTAAATAAAAGTTAATGAGAAAGTTAGTAAAATTAGAAATATTAATTATATAATTAATCAATAATTATGGTGGAAGTTAGGAAATTAATTAAGAAGGAAAGTAATTATATAAATTATATAATAATATAATTAAAGTGAAATATGAGGAAAATAGTAATTATATAAATTATATAGGAATAATTATATAATTTATATAAGAAGATTTAATTGAATAAGGAGGGAAGAAAGATTTTATAAGTTGTATTTTGTGTAAAATGGAAATTATTTAAAAAGGAATAATGTAATTATATAATTATATAATATTAAATTATATAATTTATATAAGGAAAGTTAATGTGAAAATTAAAGAAATGGAAAAGAAATGAGAAAATGAATGCTTTTAATAAAAATTATGGTTATGCATAATGGAATTATTATGACTTTTATGAAGAATAATATTTTGGAAACGTAAACATGTTAGTGTAACATGTTGTCAAAGTAACGAAGTGAAAAATTATGAAAAATAATTTTTATATGTTTTATGTATTATTTTATGATTTTTAGAGGTGTAAATTACCTCATATAATTACATGCATGTCATTATGCGTGTACAAAATTTGTCAAGAAAAGTACCTGTAGACACCCAAATTTTGCACTTTTGTACTAACCCTGACAGGAGGGCAAAATCGTCATTTGACCCGACATGCGAAAAGGAAGGTGGACCCCAACACGAAGCCACCCCAACGATTTACGGTCAGAGCCGCCACAACGGACAACGAGCATTCGGTCACTTGAGGCAAGGCAAACAGTTGATCCAGAAAACCTGAGTTGATCACAAAAGGCGACTAATGGCCACTACGCTTACGATGTTCGGGGGTCTCGCTCAAATTATCAAATTCTATATCAAGTCGCAGCCCTCCGAACTAGCCTCCCAGAACAATATGGCACGTTTTCAAGGGATTTCCGGATCGCAAAAATACAGCCTTCCGAAATAATACCGCAGAAATTGGCGAATTAAGACCGCGCGGCACGGAAATCAAGAAAAGCAAGCCGGACAGCCGCGGATGCACCTGCGGCCACCGACAAAGGGGCAGGTTCGCGGCTCGAGGACGGCACACGACAGCCGAGGTTCGGCGCGGACGGCTGCCGAGCCCAGCCGCAGATGCACCTGCGGCTGGTCTCGGCAGTCTATTAAGCGTCCAGATCTGCGTCCGAGAAGAAAAAAAGAGAGAGAAAAATAGATTTTTAGAGAGAGAAGGAGCGCGAGAGGAGAGAGAAAGGCTCGGGTGGAGGTGTTTTTGAGTGATAAATTGTGTGTTGTTGCTCCAATAGCTTAGATTTGCTTGTAGTTTGGCTCAAATCTTGGAATATAAAGCTCGTATTGGTGCATTGCAAGGTGAAAAGAGTGTTCTTTTGATGTTTTTTTGTTTATATTAGTGTGTTGATGTTGTGTTTTGAGTTTGTGTAGTGTAGTTTGTTGTTGTGTGGATAATGATCCGTGGATTAGGGGTTGTTAGTGAGGTTTCCATCGGAAAGTAACTCCTCCTAACACCCTGATGACATCCGTACGGTGATATATTGTTCGTTGTGATAATAGATGGGTTGTAGTAATTAAGTTGTGATATTTGGGTTATATAAAGTGATAGCAAATGTTTAGAGCTTGTTAGATTTGTTTTAGTGTTGGTTATGCTGTGATGGGATGGTTGTGAGCCTAGGGAGGAGATCCTAGTGGTCGAATCCCGATGATGGACGTTTTGGGTGTATGTAATCGTGGCATAGGGTCCATGACGATGTATTTGTAATATCGGGCCTTAACGCGATATCAATCGTGATCGGGTTAAGGCCCCGTGATAATAAAAATATGTGATTGTGGGTGTTTGGGGTTGTCTGGATGGCTCACATGCCCGTGGATAGCCCCGACATGTTGTGGATGCTTGTTTTAATTTACGACTCAAAAATAGTTTTCAAAATAAGGCAAATAATGAAGATTTTGTAAAAGTGATCAAATTTAGGATATTAGATTCACGAGGTTTAAAGGTTAAGTGTTTTGGGCAAACTTTAATCCACGATTGATGAATAGGCTTTAGTTGGTTTTAAAACGTCATAAAAAAAATGATTTTGCAATAAATAAATGTTTTCATTAAACTTTGTGCATAGGGTTAAAGAGTTCTAGAAGTTGCCCTCGTTTTATTTATATTAACTGTTAGAAGGCAATGTATAGTCTCGATTCCTATTTGACAAAAGTTTAAAACTATTGTTTTCTAAAATAACATCTAAATAAAAAAAACCCTAAACGCTTTCGAAATTAAAATCAATCTTTCTTATAAAAAGCGAAGCCTCGTCATTTGGGTCAGAGAACGTCCAAAACACTTTTCAGATAAACACTTTTGCCATATAAAATAAAAGCAAACTTTTTATGCAAAACGCACCACAAAATTCCATTTAGGCACACACACACACACACACACACACACATTTTAGGATTTAAAAGGATAGGAAAATATCGAGATTGCGGTAACCGTGTTTCACGGAAGTCGGGGGGTGCCTAACACCTTCCCCTCACTTAAGCAAGCCCCCGAACTCTATGAATCTCGGGTTGCGGACCAATTAATCGGAGTCACATATGAGCCGACGATTACGAAAACTAAATTCGGATGAGTTGGTACATCCATTTCAAATATACCAACTGGCGACTCTGGTCAATTGGCTCATCTTAAAATCGACCTTTCAAACCCCGTCGACACTAAGCCGGCCCTTTTCAAAAGTCACATCTCAATCTAAAGGCCAAAATTGGAAAGGGACATTTTAATTATTAAAAAAACGAGACGGCGAAAATCCCGGCGTCGACAGCTGGCGACTCCGCTGGGGACATTAGAGGGCTTAAGCCGCATTTAAAATCCTGATGTTTTTCTATCCTTTAAAAATCTAAAAAATGTGTGTTTGCGTTATTTGCGTTGATTTACCTTTTTTGCGCGTGTATGTGAATAGTGTGATTGCGTTTCTTTTCAAGTCTTTACTTTATTAGCATCATATGCATACGGTGAGGTACGATGAATGTATGATAAATGTATGTTGAGCAGTTCCTCCTCCTGAGGCAAACCCGTCGGATGTGGATTACTGGACTCAAAGGGGTGCTCCCCGGCGAGGCTCAGGAAAAGCATCCACTCAGATCCAATCCAATTGAAAGATCGGATTCATTCCCTTCGAGTATGTTGCGAAGATCTGGGAACCTTCATGCCGAAAAGCCCGCGAGAGTAACTTAGGGTAGGTCAGCCTCAGATAAACCCAACGCGAGGGAAGTCTCTTCATACCCTTTTACATTTTACGCACGTAATATCATACTGTAGTCAATCCTTTTGTACCAACCACTTTTTCCAAATAAAAGTACTAACCTCTGTTTTACAGGGGCAAGCTTGGAGAGCATCGTGAATTGCACTGTGTCATTACCTTGGTTAAAATAAAAAGGACACTGACTCTGTTTTGCAGAAAAAGATTACAAAACCCAAAAATACAAAAATAATTGCTTTAGCATGCATCTGCCAATACCATGACCCGGAACTAAACTTGGTTTGTTTATTCGCAGGATTGCTCCCCAAACCCGTCTCCGATCTAAGAAAGCCAGAGAATCAACAGTCGAGATGGCTGAAAACCCTAATCCGGACCTGGCTCCCGTATCTCGGGAAGAGTTCAACGCGGTGAGAAATCAAATGACGGAGCTGACTATGTTGCTCAAAGAGCATTTCAAACTAAAATCAGGGCCACAGCTCGAGGACCAGCCGGGGCCATCATCTCAAGAGAACATACTGACCCCAGAAACTCCAAAGGTTGAACCGGCAAAACAAATCATTATCATTCCAGAGGATGAGGTTGCCAGCACTGTCAGCAAGAAAATAAAGCAGATGGAGGAGGCCATCAAAACTATGAAGGGGATCGGGTCATATGGCAGTGTTAACTACTCCGACTTATGCATCTTTCCGGGAACCAAATACCCCAAGAAGTTCAAAATTCCAGAATTTGAAAAATACAACGGGTCGGGGGATCCTTACATGCATCTAAAAGTCTATATCGGAGAACTTGGGGCATATGCTGAGGACGAGTCGTTGAGAATGCAGTTATTTCAGAAAAGCCTGACGGGGGAGGCTAGGACCTGGTACGCGAGGCTGGATAACGCTAAAATTCACAATTGGGAGGAGCTGGCCCACACCTTTTTGACACAATATAGCTTCCAATCGCAAATGGCCCCTGATCGCTACCAAATGACGAAGATAAAGAGGCAACCCAAAGAGTCTTTTAGAGACTATGCTCAGCGATGGAGGAGGATGGCCGCACAAGTGAACCCTCCCATGGATGAGGCTGAATTGGTGATAACCTTCATAGACATACAAGAGGCTCCTTATTACGAAAGAGTATTGGCTGGATTAGGCAAACCTTTTGCGGAGATGATCAAACACAGGGAAATGGCAGAGATGGGGTTGAAGTCAGGAAAGATCCGAGACCTCACAGCTCTTGAAGCTGTTGCTGAACAGATACAAAGCGGAAACTATGGTAGTACTTCCTGGAGACCACATGAGAGAGAAGAGGGAGATGTGTCCCTGGTCTTGCAAGGGCTATCTGGGAAAACAGTGAGTAACCCTCATGTCCGCATGCCAAGAAGCGAGCCCCCGCGTCAGCCAACTTTTAACAATCAAAGATTTGAGGGGAGGAGGAGATTTGAAAATGCCCGAGATAGGGAATTCACCCCGTTGGGAGATCCATTAGAGCAAATTTTGGCTGTGTTAATCACCCAAAAGAAGATTACGGAGCTGGCACCGCCAACGGACCCAAAGGGGAAGAAGTACGACCCAAGTAAGAAATGTGCCTATCATTCCGGGTCCCCGGGGCATGACACTCAGGAATGTTGGGCGTTGAAACATAAGATTCAGAACTTGATCGATAGGGGGGACATCGTAGTTGAACGACCAGATGTCAACGCCAGCCATTTGCCGCAATGCGAAACAGATGAGGTAAGCATGATTGGGTCAGGAAATATCGGGGTGGACCCCAATCGCAAATACATCCGAAAGGTCGAAGAATACCCCCCAATGAGCGAAACAAATGTCCTTGAAAGGGAATGTCTGGAGGAGGTTAAGGTCATTAGGCAAGAGATGAAGTTGGTCAGGCATCAAATGAAGCAATTAGCAGACCTGGTGGTACACCAACATAATCTAACGAGGCAACTCTTCACCCAATTACTGAGAGACCAAACGGAAGAAGAGGACAAACAAATTTCAAACCAGGATCCCTCCCAGGAAAACCAGCTGACTCAAGGAGATCAAAACAGAATGAAAGGGCATGGAAATGAAAATAATAAAGATGCCAGACGATCCCACCAGTGGAGCCATGATAACCGCTCGGACAGAGGTGAACCCTCAAAGGGGAAAGATCGAGCAGCATTCCCAAGAGATCGAAAGTTCACCCCTTTGAGCAAATCAAATGCAGAAATATTGCACCTTCTGATCAGCCGGGGAAAGATTACGGAGTTGCTGCCACAAACCGACCCCAAGTCTAAAAGATACGATCCTACACGAATATGCCTCTATCATTCCAACTCACCAGGGCATGATACTGAAGAGTGTTGGGCGTTGCGGCACAAGATCCAAAATCTTATCGAAAGAGGAGAGCTGAAAATGGCAAACGACCTTGAGATCACCGCAATGGGGAGCCTGACCACCGACGAACGGATTGTCGAGCCTCAACGAACCATGAAATGGTAAATTCCCAGGGATACGATTGTAAGTCCCAAGAAAGGGGTGTGGGGATGTTATCGTCTGCTTAATGTTATGTCCTGCTTTATTTTCTGTGCATTATTATGATATGTAAAAAAAAAAAAAAAAAAAAAAAAAAAAAGAAGAAAAAAGCAATCTTGTGTGCTATTGATGGCCTGAACTACGAAAGACCTGATCTCCTCTTCCTATAGGAGTACGTAGGCAGCCACTTTGGCGCGGTCTAATCCTTGTAAAAATGTATATAACCCTTCGATAGTTTTGCAATTAACGATCAACGACTCAGATGACCTGTTCTCCTGTCAACCCATCGGAGTACACTTCCAACCTGATCAACGGCAAATGATTATTGGGTTCCCAGCATCTCATCAGCCCACCTGTCAAAGACACCACGAAGCAATGACCTTGACAACAATCAGGACTGGGGCAGTTTCAAAATCGATGACGACTCGACACTGGGGCATTCATCAGCCATCCGTGGAAAGGTAGTGCACGATTCAACATCTATGATACGATCTCGTCAGCGTACAATAACATCATCAGAGATGTACTGTCAATTGGTCCTTTCCAGTCAGAGCTCTTTCAGGATACGAGGACCCACAGGTAAGATACAACTCATTTCATCTATTTATTTCTTTCCTGTCTCCCTGTACATATATCAAGATTGTACATAGTTTAACGCTAACATTACTTTTGGAAAGAGAAATTTTTATTTGACTTGATAGGAATCGAATTAATCCTAAGGAGCATCCGTGGAGCAGACTCGTGAGTATGATTAGACGATTAAAACTGATCAACCTATTAAAACTGCACAAAGAGCTGATTTCGAAGTGTTGTTCGAAGCAGAATCAACCTCATAGGCAAGTCTGCACTTTGCGGTTGCGCCGACTTTCAGATGTGGGGTATAAAGCTATGACGATAATGATGACGATTGATGCGGAGTCGAAAAGTAAATAAAAATGAATCAAATGCCTCGAATCGTGGCCTGAGTTATTCGAGTAAATAAGCCTGAGGGGTGTCTTCACACCTGGCGCCCTAAAGTCATCTGATTTGGGAGTCGCCGGCCCAACACTCGTTACATGGGTAACTTAGAGCCTAAGAAAACGAGCATTACGACTGTAGAGACCTGAGCAGATTCGAATCGTGGCATGGGTTATTCGAGTAATTAAGCCTGAAAGGTGTCTCTACACCTGGTGCCCTAAAGTCGTCCGATTTGGGAGTCACCGGCCCAACGCTCGCTACATGGGTAACTCAAGCCTAAGAAAACGAATCTTGCGAAGAGTCAGACGAGGAATGAATGTGGTAAACCACCTAACTTGTATCGAAGCGTGGCCTCTGTTACTCGAGCAAGTAAACCCGAAGGGGTGTATTTACACCTAATGCCCTAAAGCCGCCTGGTTTGGGAGTCATTGGTCCAAAGCTCGTTAAATGGGTAACTCTGAATAGCCTAAGAAAACGAGACAAGTTAAGTGGACACGAAAAGGGAAATGCGGAGTTGAAAAAGAGGAAAAGAAAAAATTTTCGACCAGAGAAAAGAAGGAAGCTCATCTAAAGTCACGGAAAAGAGGCCCCTAAATGAAGGATGCATCGTACAGTGCACTTGCCATATGACGTAAATCCTGCGAAGAACGATATCAAGAATGAAGACGGAACACCTTTGATAAAGGAAGGTAGTTTTTGAATTTAATCATACTCACGTATATTGACCATGAATGCTTAAAAGTTTTATTACGATTTCATAACTCGTCAAATAAAAAAAAAAAAAAAAAAAAAAAAAAAAAAAAAGAAAAATGAAATCAAGAGTGACTTAACACATTCACAATTCATTCAATGTCAAGTTAATCCACTCACGATTCACGAAAAAAGAGATCCATCTAGATGCTAAGTTTTTACGATAAGACGAAAACATCACAGACATGAGCTAAATTGCATAATCACGAGCATTCCATTTTTGTGCTCTACTGTTGAGATGTTTAGTAATATCGGAGTTAACCCCGCCGACCCGAACGGTCGAGCATTTAGCGTTTGTTACTTGTGCAGGATATGAATCGGTGTGCGTAACTCGGCATGACAAACGAAATGACTTCCCAAACGAATCCTCGACAAAAACATGAGTAAAGGCTGGGGCATCTTAAAGATCATGGAAATGAAAGGGGCACAGGTCTATATCAGACTCCTCATCAACGAACCTTCCTCCACGACCATCAATGGATTTTGACGAACTCAGTCTGATGCACGCTGACATTACCTCGATATTCAAGCGAGCATATACAAGAGCGATATAATCTCGGACGTCAGGACTGATCGATTAAAAGGCAAGGAAGGGCAACATGGTCATCGATCATAGCAAAAAGCCAAATGAACTGCCCCAGTCGGATGAGAGTCAAGTGCTATCAATGCATACGATCAAATGACAAGAGGATCACCTAGATATCAACCAAGAGTCTTGGCATAAGAGGAAGTCCCAGCGTCCCAAATTCAAAGACATGACGATTTGAGAACCAGCAGGATGAGGAGCCCGGGATAAGTCAATTGGGCATTCGAAAACGACAAATACAATTCCCCAACAGAGAAACGATCAGGGGCATGCGATTCAACGGACCAACCTTGAAGTCCAGAAAACTGTCCCCCCAAATAAGGAATGACACAACTGAGTGGTCAAAAAAAGAACGACACGTGAAAAATTGTATCATTTGACTAAACAGGGGTCATTTCCTTCCAAGCATATCTATTGATCCATGCATAACATCTGCGCATCCATGTATATATCAAAATAAACTATACATGAAAGAAAAATCACAGGTACGAGACTGGCGGCGTCGCGAATGCCAGTGCCATTGATCGGAAAGACGTGACAGCGGGAAACTTCTACGATCCGATGCACCCAGAATCTATGGAACATCAAGGAATTGCAAAGCGACTGTCTGAAGCACCTTCAGCTAATCAACAAGGATGACAGCTCAAAAGCAATGGCTGTCAAGAGCGATCGACGAGGACGAACCCCGAGAATGACAAGTCAAATCAAAGAAGTGGCTGGCAAAAGCGATTTACGAGGACGAATCCCAAGGAGGCCCCACAAACTAATCAGGTACGCTTTCTTTTTAAATTTCCTCAAGAATTATTGCATTTTTTATGATGTACGATACGATGCGAGTCTATTTGGGACAATACACAACGATTCCGGAGACGAGACCCGGCAATTCAAAACCGACCCGTCAGATATGAGACCTGACCAATTCAAAACCGACCCGTCAGATACGAGACCTGACCAATTCAAAACAGACCCGTCAGATACGAGACCTGACCAATTCAAAACAGACCCGTCAGATACGAGACCTGACCAATTCAAAACCGACCCGTCAGATACGAGACCTGACCAATTCAAAAATGACCCGTCAGAAACAAGAACTGACCGTCCAACACGACCCGTCAGTCAAAAGAACTGACCATCCAAAATGACCCGTCAGAAACAATACCTGACCGTCCAAAATGACCCGTCAGAAACAAGAACTGACCGTCCAAAATGACCCGTCAGAAACAATACCTGACCGTCCAAAATGACCCGTCAGAAACAAGAACTGACCGTCCAAAACGACCCGTCAGAAACAAGAACTGACCGTCCAAAATGACCCGTCAGTGAAAACTCCTGACCGTCCAAACATGACCCGTCAGTGAAAACCCCTGACCGTCCAAACATGACCCGTCAGTGAAAATCCCTGACCGTCCAAACATGACCCGTCAGTGAAAACCCCTGACCGTCCAAACATGACCCGTCAGTGAAAACCCCTGACCGTCCAAACATGACTCGTCAGAAACAATACCTGACCGTCCAAACATGACCCGTCAGTCAAAAGAACTGACCGTCCAAAATGACCCGTCAGTGAAAACCCCTGACCGTCCAAACATGACCCGTCAGAAACAATACCTGACCGCCCAAAATGACCCGTCAGTCAAAAGAACTGACCGTCCAAACATGACCTGTCAGTCAAAAGAACTGACCGTCCAAACATGACCCGTCAGTCAGAAGAACTGACCGTCCAACATGACCCGTCAGTCAAAAGAACTGACCGTCCAAACATGACCCGTCAGTCAAAAGTCCTGACCGTCCAAAGCGACCCGTTGGCAAAAGATCCGACGATGACGATAAACCCGTTGGCAAAAGATCCGACGATGACAATGCGATGACCGTTGGAGAAAGATCCAACAATGACTCAAACAATGCGATGCGATGTGCTAGGCGACGTGCGATGCAATGTGAGATACATCATATGAGAAGCAGTGCGATATGTGATATGATATGCGATTTGATATTTAACATGCGACTTGATATGCGATGGGCGATAAGCAAGAGAAAAACAGTCTACTTGACGAATATGCTATGCAAGTCCATTTGAGGCAGTAACCGGTAATATTAGTGTTGCATCATTAATATGTATATGTTGCATCAATGATATATATGTTGCATCATTAAATGTGTACTGTCATCATCATGCATTGGGTGCCTACTTCTTTATCATGTTCATTTCACTTACCATTTCATAAACATGATAAAGAGGGGCAGCTGTAGACACCCAAATTTTGCACTTTTGTACTAACCCTGACAGGAGGGCAAAATCGTCATTTGACCCGACATGCGAAAAGGAAGGTGGACCCCAACACGAAGCCACCCCAACGATTTACGGTCAGAGCCGCCACAACGGACAACGAGCATTCGGTCACTTGAGGCAAGGCAAACAGTTGATCCAGAAAACCTGAGTTGATCACAAAAGGCGACTAATGGCCACTACGCTTACGATGTTCGGGGGTCTCGCTCAAATTATCAAATTCTATATCAAGTCGCAGCCCTCCGAACTAGCCTCCCAGAACAATATGGCACGTTTTCCAGGGATTTCCGGATCGCAAAAATACAGCCTTCCGAAATAATACCGCAGAAATTGGCGAATTAAGATCGCGCGGCACGGAAATCAAGAAAAGCAAGCCGGACAGCCGCGGATGCACCTGCGGCCACCGACAAAGGGGCAGGTTCGCGGCTCGAGGACGGCACACGACAGCCGAGGTTCGGCGCGGACGGCTGCCGAGCCCAGCCGCAGATGCACCTGCGGCCAGCCGCAGATGCACCTGCGGCCAGCCGCAGATGCACCTGCGGCTGGTCTCGGCAGTCTATTAAGCGTCCAGATCTGCGTCCGAGAAGAAAAAAAGAGAGAGAAAAATAGATTTTTAGAGAGAGAAGGAGCGCGGGAGGAGAGAGAAAGGCTCGGGTGGAGGTGTTTTTGAGTGATAAATTGTGTGTTGTTGCTCCAATAGCTTAGATTTGCTTGTAGTTTGGCTCAAATCTTGGAATATAAAGCTCGTATTGGTGCATTGCAAGGTGAAAAGAGTGTTCTTTTGATGTTTTTTTGTTTATATTAGTGTGTTGATGTTGTGTTTTGAGTTTGTGTAGTGTAGTTTGTTGTTGTGTGGATAATGATCCGTGGATTAGGGGTTGTTAGTGAGGTTTCCATCGGAAAGTAACTCCTCCTAACACCCTGATGACATCCGTACGGTGATATATTGTTCGTTGTGATAATAGATGGGTTGTAGTAATTAAGTTGTGATATTTGGGTTATATAAAGTGATAGCAAATGTTTAGAGCTTGTTAGATTTGTTTTAGTGTTGGTTATGCTGTGATGGGATGGTTGTGAGCCTAGGGAGGAGATCCTAGTGGTCGAATCCCGATGATGGACGTTTTGGGTGTATGTAATCGTGGCATAGGGTCCATGACGATGTATTTGTAATATCGGGCCTTAACGCGATATCAATCGTGATCGGGTTAAGGCCCCGTGATAATAAAAATATGTGATTGTGGGTGTTTGGGGTTGTCTGGATGGCTCACATGCCCGTGGATAGCCCCGACATGTTGTGGATGCTTGTTTTAATTTACGACTCAAAAATAGTTTTCAAAATAAGGCAAATAATGAAGATTTTGTAAAAGTGATCAAATTTAGGATATTAGATTCACGAGGTTTAAAGGTTAAGTGTTTTGGGCAAACTTTAATCCACGATTGATGAATAGGCTTTAGTTGGTTTTAAAACGTCATAAAAAAATGATTTTGCAATAAATAAATGTTTTCATTAAACTTTGTGCATAGGGTTAAAGAGTTCTAGAAGTTGCCCTCGTTTTATTTATATTAACTGTTAGAAGGCAATGTATAGTCTCGATTCCTATTTGACAAAAGTTTAAAACTATTGTTTTCTAAAATAACATCTAAATAAAAAAAACCCTAAACGCTTTCGAAATTAAAATCAATCTTTCTTATAAAAAGCGAAGCCTCGTCATTTGGGTCAGAGAACGTCCAAAACACTTTTCAGATAAACACTTTTGCCATATAAAATAAAAGCAAACTTTTTATGCAAAACGCACCACAAAATTCCATTTAGGCACACACACACACACACACACACACATTTTAGGATTTAAAAGGATAGGAAAATATCGAGATTGCGGTAACCGTGTTTCACGGAAGTCGGGGGGTGCCTAACACCTTCCCCTCACTTAAGCAAGCCCCCGAACTCTATGAATCTCGGGTTGCGGACCAATTAATCGGAGTCACATATGAGCCGACGATTACGAAAACTAAATTCGGATGAGTTGGTACATCCATTTCAAATATACCAACTGGCGACTCTGGTCAATTGGCTCATCTTAAAATCGACCTTTCAAACCCCGTCGACACTAAGCCGGCCCTTTTCAAAAGTCACATCTCAATCTAAAGGCCAAAATTGGAAAGGGACATTTTAATTATTAAAAAAACGAGACGGCGAAAATCCCGGCGTCGACAGTACCTAAAAGCGGTCTAAATATTATTGAAAAATCATATTATGATTTATAGTGAATTAAAATAAATATTTTATATATTTTATATAAAATATTTATTACATGATACAATTACGTAATGTATTAAATTAGAAATTTTGCTTGGATTTTATCCTGATTTGGAACGTTCGAGAGAGGCAACAAAGGCGGTGAAAAATTTGTATATATATGACAAGTGATGGAATTACGGGAAGAGGGAATAAAAAGAATAAAAAGAAAACAAAGAAAGCAAGAAAAGAAAAGAAAAGAAAAACCAAAGCAAAACTCTCTCTTCTCCTTACACCACCCGAAGCAACCCACCATGCCACCGCCGGAAAATATGGCTACCAAGAGAAAGGAAGGGCATCAAGAGGAAGGATTAACTTCAAGAAAGGTATAAAATTAATTTAGTTGAATTTATTTTGGTAATTATGCTATTAAAATTATTTTGTGGAAAATTAGAAATAATTAGAATATTTATTCTAAATAATTTGTGGAGGTATATCTACAAATTATATGATTTTTAGAGGTGTTTTGTTGGGAAAATTATGTGAAAAATGGAGGAAATTGTGCAAAGTTGATGCACTGTTTCACGCAGAACTAATGAAGAAGGTTAGGCGTGCGGAAGGGTTATCCGCGCAATGCGCGGAACTCAGAAAAGGGCCAAAAAACGACGTCGTTTTGATGGCGTCGACAGAGGCAGGGTCTATTAGCGTTTATGCCCTAGAGGCTAATTATTTGATGTAATTGCTTAACATTTTTTGATATTATATTTGATTGAATAAATGGATTATTTTATTATGATTTCATTTACTGCGTTATATAAATGTTAACATAATAAAAGCCCTTAGAATAATGATACGAATTATATAGTTTTAAGTATGTGACTTGAACATGAGATTATATAATTATAATTAGTATCATTGCTCTTAAATGTCCCTAGTCGAGTATCATTGTTAATGGGACAACAATGATGCATTGAGACTAATATGTGGATTGACTGATGGCCAAATCTCATTGGTCATAAATATACGAGATATTTGAGTCAATGCATAGGTACATGTTAGAGAACAATGTACTGGACTGACCCACCATGAGAATTCTACATGGAGCATTATGCAAAGTGTCATAAGAAATTCTTATAGTGACAATGATGTAATGATCCTCCGACCTGAAGTCATTATATTATTACACGAGAATTTGTGTACTTTGCTATCATCAAATGTCACCTTTAATAGGGTGGACAATAAAGGTGATTATTGGGTACATCATGAATCGTGTGAGGAATATGAGTGATCTAGATGAAATTTAACCCTCCTATATATTAGGGGTGATATCCATAGGCCTCTTGATTGAGTAGGACTATGAAATGCATGGCCATGCTCAAATATTGATTTGTTTCATATAGTCTACTCATTGATCAAGAAAACTCAGATTAAATTATGAAGAGTATGACACATTCTATGCCTCGAGTTTAATCTAGGATATAAGGTTAAAAGGATTAAATTACATTGAAACATTAGTCACGAAAAGGTTGTATCGAATCACCGATCTTATTATTATTTGGGTAGCAGTGATGCATTACTAGATGCCGCTCACTGTTTATAATTTTATAATATGATTTTAAAATTATTGCCAACATAATAATAACCTATAGGGTCACACACTTAGAACGTAATTAAAAAGGAATTAATTTAAATTGTAAGTATTTTAAATATGTCAATATGATTGATAGTATTTAAAAATTACGAATTTAAATTAATAGGATAATTTGTATATATGTATATTAATTAAGTAAGACTTAATTAAAATATAATATATATAAATTCGGATTTTATTTTTCTATTTATTTTAGGTTTTAGTTAATTCCTATTAACTACTATATATATGATATATCAGTAGTCTAAAAGTCACGTAAGGAAAAACTAAAACCCTAGCCGCTTTCAGAAAGAGGCTAGAGAGAAAAATAATTGGGAAATCCTGATCTTGGTGCCTAGTACCGCGGTTCCTTTTGCTGCAGATCGTGGGACGATTCGCGGAGCGTTCGTGTGGATACCGTAGAGACGCAGTCGCTGGATTGCGTTGAAAATTCGAAGCTGTTCCAGAATTCAATCGTCTCCTGTCTATCTCAGATAATCGGTAAAATAATCTAAACCTCTGATTAATCTGTTTTCGCTTGGATCCTGTCTTAGGGTTTCGACAAAAAAAAATTTAAATTCTGCTGCTTTCACTGTGTCGAAACCCTAACAGGGTCGCGCATGGCGCGACCGACGGCAACGCTGAAAATTACCAGCGCGCCCCTGCCCTTTTTCGTTAATACCGAATGTGTCCTTTAGCCACGGAAATGACAGAATTGCCCTCGGACTTTTCCGAAAATACCGGATGTATCCTTAGGGACGCGAAAATTACGGATAAGCCCCTGAGCTTTTCTGTTAATGGCGGTCATGTCCCTAAAGCTGCGGAAATTACGAAAATGCCCCTAGAAATGATTTTTAATTGAAATAAATGTTTTAAAATTGTTTTAAAATTATAAAAAAATACTAATAATATAGAAATGATGTTTGGGCATTAAATTTAATATTTTTTTTAAAATGTTAAATATTGGGGATTAATATTTAAATATTTTAAATATTAATCTAATGAGTTTAAAGTTTATAAAATGGTTAAATAAAATTTCTGGACAACCAAAAATGCAAAGTTTTATCCAATGAGTCGGATTGTCCGTATTGAAGGGGTTGGATATTAAGTTAAATTAATATATTTAAGACTGAGGTTAATATAATTAACCATATTAATTAATAATTAACCCAATACCCTAAAATTAAGGGTCGGGTAGAGTTAATTACATTATAAATTATATTAATTCGTTAAATTAATATCATAAAAGAAAAAATAATTGTTATTTGATTATTTTATGATCATAGGTTGATCGAGTAAAAGGTTTGAGCTATCAATTTATTAATTGGACGTCAGGCAAGTTCTTCAGTCCTTTTATGTTAAATGTTAGACCGTTATGATATGTAATACTTGTTCTACATGTATACAAAATTATGTGTTATGTGATATGTGATTAATATGACTACAATGTGTGCTTTGTACAACGATATGAATATATATATGAGATATATTGCTCAAGTAGAAGCACAACACGTAATGTATGACACACACCGAGCATGTTAAGGTATGTGTTATGTGAAGCATAAATTGTTGAACTTGCTGAGCCGTTGTGCTCATTATTTGCTTAATATACATTTTTGCAGGAAAGAAATGAAATTCAAGAATATTGGATTATGTTAGAGATGAATTGCCTAGAAGGTAGAAAACGTGATTGTTATATTATTAATATTATAATTCAATATGAGAAATTTGTTAATTTACTGTGATGAATTGTATGTATATATAAGTTGAATCTGAATATGATAGAAGTTCAATTATGAACTGTGATTGATCAGGATAATTGTTACAATAGAAATTATTATATGTTTGATTACGAATGACGCAACAAGGAATATTTGTATGAAAATAAATAACAGTAAATTTTAAATGTTGAGCTTTACGATATTTGTAACAAAAAGAAAAGAAAAAAGTAAAGGTTGCGATCCAGGGAATAGGAACCAGATGTAAAGATTTTAAATATCTAAATATTTTAATACAATGACGGAATTGAGAAAAAGAAAAAAATTTATATCAAAAAATTGGTAATTGATGATTTTGAAATTAAATAATGGATCAATTTAGGTGATGAAAGATTTATTAACGAACTGAAATTTGGACGTAAGGAAAATAAGGTTTAATAAATACAGAATTCAAGGTAATAATGTTATTCGAATTTCGGGGTCGTTACAAAACGGCTTCGGGAGGTCAAAATAGGAAAATAGAGGTTCAGTGGCAATTTTGTAATTTAGGACAGATAGACGGCGTCGGGGCGCGATGTTGCTATACAAAGACTGCACCGGGGCGCAGTCCGACGAATTTAGTTGGCCCAGTGCTGCGTTGAGAAATCCGAGCCCAGCTAGGAAGTTGGTTGTTGCGGTTATTTTAAAGAAGGATTCTAGGGCTTTAAGGGAATACACAGAGAGGACGTAAAGGGGATAGAGAGCAAGGATTGGAGCTGTTCGTGGAAAGCTTGAGGAATTGATTGGAAGAGCATCAACAGCCAAAGTGAAGGCTAAGGAGACGATAAATTTTCGACAGAGTTTATTCTATTTCCTTTTCCTTTATCTTTTGAACTTGGGATGTTTTTCTATGTTGATTTAATGATGTTTTCCATTATGATGTGTAACTAAATTCTTCTTTAAGGTTACAATGGAACCGTTGGTTGAACTTTAATTAATTTATCTTAGTTTCAATTATTTGATCAATTTTGGTATTGGTTGTTATATCTTGTGCATGAATTATAATTGTCTGATCAACAATTATTTGATTTCTTAGACGGAATTGAAAGAGGAAATCTAGGAATAGATCTGGGTATAATAACGTGTGACTTTGTTTATTCTTTTTAGGAAGAGTATCATGATAGTGTATAGGATGCGAATACCTATAGACCACACGTAACATATTGAGAGTTTAATCTTAATGAGTCTGTTTCAAAATATTTTGCATAGACTTATAGCATTATAAATTGGAGTAGATCTTTTTATTAATTATCGAAAGAGATTAGTAAATAGATAAGTGATCTCAGTTAACAATCTATATGACTAAGTAATTGGAATTAAGATGATGATATTATTGTGATACAACGGGGAAATTGTAATCTTAAAGCTCTTTATAATCTGGTAAATCATTCTCGTTAGTTAGTTTAATTTCTATTTCAATTTTAAGTAGTTCATAATTCAAGGTTCATAATCCAAATTTGCTATAGTTTAAATAAAGTTGAATTAATACAAATTTAATAGTTAATATAGTTATTATTACTTGTTTCTCGTGGGTTCGACATCCTTATTATTACTATATTACTTGATTGACCGCGTATACTTGCGTGTGAATTCCATATATATATATAAATCGGACAACAGAATACCAATTTTTTGTAAAACTTGTAAAGTTTGAATTTTTAAAGTTTAATTTATTAAATTGATTTTCTATTTCTTTGATAGTAGAATCATCACTATCATCTTCACTTTGACTAGTATTTTTGTCTATGACAGTTAAAGTCTTAGGACCACTAGTTTCAGGCTTGTCTAATTTCTTAAATAATTTATCTAGTGTTCTAGCAAGTTCTAGATCCTTATTAGGAATACCTAAACCTTGCCGTTGTTCTAGTAAATTTAATAATGGTTCTTTAATTTATTTTTTAATTTTATTATCTGGTTATATTTCAATTTTTTCTTCAATTTTATCTAATTATTTTCCTAGGGTTACTAGGTACTGGTTAGTAAAATTATTTCATTCAATTATCTTTTTTCATCATAATTATTATCAGAAATTTTAATAGGACTAGCGGTAACTGAAGTATTTTTTATTGGTATTATTATTGTTTCCAAAGGAGGGTGGCTAGATGAAATTTTTGTTTTTTTTTCTTTAATCCATTAACTATTAGTAATTACGTTACATTTACCATAATATTTTTCATACCAAATATAAAAAGTAATGTTTATTTCTTTTTTTATAATAAATTTTTTCCATTTATTAACTATTTTTTCTTTATCAACTTCATTATGGTTTTTACGAAATTAATGTCTTTTACTTTTATTTTCTTTAGAATTAAAATCACCGTATATGTTTCCCTAATTAACTTCAAATTCTTTGTTAATAACAAGTAACTGAGAATTAATTGGTTTAGTTTCAAAATCTGGCTGTGTAGGAAATAACTGTTGTTCATCTTCTTCGGACTGATTTATAGATTTATTATTAACATAATAAGGATGACTGGTCTAATCACTATTCATAACACCTTTCAACTTGATATTTTAAAGAGTTGTTTTACTAAGTAAATCAGAATCTTTCCTAAAAGGTGTTGATGTACTAGTTATTTCTTCTAAAATTAAACGTCTCTTAAGTCTTGAATCATCAAAATTTATCCTGACTGTTCCATCTAGGTATTGTTTAACATTATCTAAATTCATTATGTTATTTGAAATTGGCTTTTGAGGAATTTCATTTTTCAAGATCCACTGACTAGGTAGATTAATATCTTTACAAAGAATGGTCTTTGAAACCTAGATATTAGCCTCATTAGTACTTCCTTAAATTAAAATAGTTTTGCCTTTTAGACATTTACTTAAAGTGTGAATATTTAAATTTATGTTTATTGTTTTATAATGAAGTCTAAATATTAAAGCCAACTCTTAAGATCCTTCCATCATTTTGGAGATTTCTCCAGCAGTTTTAATATTTAGAGTTAATGCTTTTAATAAATAAGGGTCATGTAGACTTAATGTAAAATCTGGAAAGCAATTAAAATGGACAGGTCCATTGTGCAAACTAGATTCCATTATGCCTAAAATACTTGAAACATAATTTAAATACATTGCATCCCTTAGACACAATAGTATACTTGAGTTAATTCCTTTATTTATATATATATATATATATATATATATATATATATATATATATATATATATATATATATATATATATATTCGTAGTAGCTGATTGCTGAAAGTACTATTCCAACAACCACATCTATGGTCGTTCATCATGATATCCGAGGGATGGGATTGAATTAGACTTCGATCCTGCCATTAGAAAGAGTAGTGACAGTCATATTCTTTCTGGCGGACCAAAAAATTACTACGGTGCCCTCCATTTAATTATTCACTAGAGCCTCTAGTGGTAGGTTATATCAGATCTGATCTGGGTAGCAACTGGTTGCTAGTAAACTTTATCTTCTTTGGTTGTTGAGAAGAAAAGAGAAAGAAGAGGAAGAAAAAAAGTCATAGTCTTGCCACTAGTTAAACAAAGTGTAAGGATTTTTCAAGTTTTTAGTGGTACAACCACGTAAAATTGTTGTAAGATTAATTCTACCGATTTTTTAAAAAATAAATAAATACTGTGATCTATTTTGAAAAATTTCTTCTAGACAAATATATTCATGTGAACTTTTAGAGAAAATTAGCAACCATGTCGCTGTATACAGATATGCATGTGAATTTAGTGGAAATTAGTGAGTTATGTTTTCAGGTAAATATATGCATGTGGAGGGCTCTATCAATGCCGCAACCACCATCAACAAAAAAGTCACCCCTACTACCTTTCTTTAGTGGAGGGTTCAATTTGAAGCACTGCTCATTAGTTATGATCTCATTGACTTTGTCACCAGTGTAAACAATTGCCCTCCTATTGATGCATCAAACTCTGCTACCTCCAAAGCCGTGAACTCCCACTAGGTTCGCCAAGACAAACTCATCCTCCAAGCCATTCTTGCTTCCAGCTCCACCACCATTACTCCCCTTCTTGCTGCATACAAAACATCCCATGAGGCTTGGACAACACTTACCCGTGTATATACAGGAAAATCATGGACGCGTGCAATGCAACTCAAGGAGGATTTGACTTTAAACACTCGTAGAAATTGCACCATTACTGAGTTCCTTCAAGCAATCAAAGTGATTGCTGACGAACTCGCAATCATCAATCATCCTGTTTCAGATGATGACTTAACTCTCTACATCTTCAATGGATTGGGCCCCGAATTTAGAGAAATTGTGGCACCCATTCGTGCTCGCGAGACCTCTCTGAAAGTTAAAGAAATTCATGATCTTCTTGTTGGTCATGAGAGTTACCTTCGTCTGCTGGAGAATCAATCGGCATCAACATTTGTTCCCACTACAAATTACTCTCATCGGCAAGGCAGTGCTCCTGGATAGCATAAACCGAGTCATAAGTTTTCTTCCAACAAGCCTCGCAGCAACAATGTATATAATAAAAACAGGCCCTTTAATTCGGCCTACATGAAATATAAGCCCAAGTGTCAAAGGTGTGATCAAGTGGGCCACAAGGCCAAAAATTGCAGAAAAATGCCTTCAGCTGAATTCACTACAAACTGTGCAGCATCCTTTCCAGGAAAAAAATCAAAAATGGCTAGTTGACTCGACGACATCTCACAATATGACCACCAATCTCCCTAATCTGTCAATCAATTCTAAATATGATGGTATTGATGAGGTGGTAATTGGTGATAGATCAGGTTTGCTTATATCTCATATTGGTTCATTATCTCTTGCATCGTCTAATCGTGTTTTTCATTTACGTGATACCCTTTGTGTTCCCAAAATTTTATAAAAAAAAACCCTCATTTTCGTTCATCACTTTACCAAGCATAACAATGTTTATCTTGAATTTCATCCTACTTATTTTTTGGTGAAGGATAGGATCATGGGGGAGACACTAAAGATGGAGTGTACCCATTTTCGGAGCATCTACCACCACACTCCAAACATGTCGTTGCCTATGTTCATGAGTGTACTACCACCGATGGATGACACAAAAGGCTTGGTCATCCATCGTCAAAAATTGTCCATCATTTAATTCATGCTTTTTCTTTACCAATCAGTAAGAATGGACATTTATCTATTTGTACTTCATGTTCTCAAAATAAAGCTCATTGTCAACTGTTTCATTCTCATGGTCTCACTAGCACTACTCCCATGGAATTAATTTACACATATGTTTGGGGTCCATCTCATGAAATTGGTATTGATGGCTCAAAATATTATGTTATTTTTGTTGACAATTATACCAAATATATCTGGCTCTATCTTATGACTCATAAATCCAATGTTCAAATAATTTGTCTACAATTTTGAAATCTTGTGGAAAATAAATTTAACACCAAAATAAAGAGTCGATATTCTGATAATGGTGGGGAATACATTGGACTCAAACCTTACCTTTCTGTTCATGGGATTAGTCATTATTCAATTGCTCTACACTCTCCCCAATAAAATGGTACGTCTAAAAGACGACATCGTCATCTTATTGAGACTGGTCTCACTTTACTCACGGATGCTCACATGCCTCTCTCATATTGGTCATACGCATTTTAAACCATTGCCTATCTCATTAATAGAATGTCTACCTCAACTTTGAACAATAAATCACCATTTGAAAAATTGTTCAAATAAATCCCAAATTACCTCATGCTCAAGAAATTTGGCTGCCTATGTTATCCACTAACTAGATCTTATAACAAGCATAAACTTGAGCCCAAGGCCCAACCATGCACATTCGTGGGTTACTCACTATCCCAAAACGCGTATCTCTACCTTGAGCCCAATACTCGAAAGCTCTTCACCTCTCAACATGTCATCTTCCACAAAGGGAATTTCCCTTTTTAGAAACCAAACTCTAAAATTTCCATGCCCATCTTATCTTCATCAAACGACGAAGAATCCTCCGTACCGATACTGTTGCCGCAAGTCATCTTACTTTCGCTCAGAATTTTTGAATCTCCGAAAGTGGGTACTGAAGTCTCGCCATCGTCTACAAATGGGTCCTCTCCTGAACTGCCTCCTACCTTGATTTCGAGTCAAATTTCTCCATTAGAAGTGCATGCACCCACTAATTCTGAGAATAATGGAGTGCCCACTAATCTTTTGTAGTCACAAAGAATCCTCTTCCACCCTCCTTGGAACCCACTAGTGTTACTAAAGCACTCGCTAACTCACGATGGCGTGATGCTATGTCCTCTGAGTTGATTGCGTTAATGCGTCACAATACATGGCAACTAGTACCACCTCCTACTGATTGTAATATTGTTGGTTGTAAGTGGGTGTTTCGAATTAAGAGGCATGTTAATGGATCTGTGGATCGATTCAAGGACAAGCTCATGGCCAAAGGGTTTAATCAGAGACCAGGACTGGATTACAAAGAGACGTTTAGTCCTGTTGTAAAACCAGTCACCATACGCACTATCTTAACCCTTACTGTTATACAAGGTTGGTCCTTAAGTCAATTAGGCGTCAATAATGCATTCCTTCAAGGGCATCTCACTGAAAATGTATATATGAAGTAACCACCTGGTTTCAAGAGTCCAGAAACACCAAATCATGTTTGCTTCCTTTCAAAGGCAATATATGGACTAAAACAAGCACCTCGTGCTTAGTATTCTTCTCTGAAACAAATACTGTTAGAAGTTAGTTTCATCAATGCAAAATCTGACTCATCTCTATTTGTGTTTCATGATGGTTCCATACTTATTGCTTAGTATATGTTGATGATTTGATTCTCACTGGAAATAATTCGACATTTGTCACAACCATTATTAATCAACTTCGCCAGAAATTTTCCATTAAAGACTTGGTGCCCTTACACTTTTTTCCTTGGTGTTGAGGTCATTCCTACCAAAGAAAGCTTGTTTCTAACTCAGCATAAGTATATCCGAGTTTTACTAGCTAAAACAAGTATGGATGGCACTAAGGATGTCACCACTCCTCTCTCTACCTCAGTTTCTCTAAAGCTGGCAGATGGTTCGCCCTCAATTGATTCAACTGAATACCGAAGGGTGATTGCAGCATTGCAATATATGTCCTTAACTCGACTTGATATAAGCTTCGCAGTGAATAAACTCTCACAGTTTATGCATTGCCCAACACAGACCCACTGGACAGCCACTAAAAGATTGTTGCGTTACTTGAAGAACACCATTTTTTACGGCATCAATATTAGAAAAACATCAAACCCATCACTTACACGTTTCTCGGATGCTGATTAGCCTAGTAGTTTGGATAATAGAAAATCAGCTTCAGCTTATATCCTCTTTCTTGGTCATACACCGATTTCATGGAGCTCCAAAAAGCAGCATTCCATTGCACGGTTATCAACAAAAGCTGAGAATAGGACTTTAGCAACGGCTGCAGCATAGTCCATGTGGCCACTATCTCTATTCCAAGAAATGCAATTTAAATTATCACAACCACCTATACTCTTGGGTGGTAATTTGGGCGCAACAAAGCTAAGTTTTAATCATATCCAACATTCAAGAATGAAGCACATCCAAATAGACATTCACTTTGTGCGAGATTTGGTTGAGAAAAAAATCTTAATGATCACACTAATGACCAACTCGCAAATTTACTCACCAAGCCACTCTCAAGACAAAGGACATACTATTTACGAGACAAGATCGACCTATTTGATGGTAGCCTGTTCTTGCGAGGGCGTATCAAGGCAATTAAAGAAACCAAATGAATGTCAGCTCAAGCCCTAGTTGTTACTATTAACATCACCAGATTTTGTGCCTCCTATGATTCTAGGATCAGTTTTTATTTATGTAAATATTGTTTTCATTATGATTGAAAATTTTCTTTTTAGTTACATATTTTTGAATGCCTAAATTTAGGCCTCTCGGGTTGTATAAAGATACAGAGCATGAATAGAAATTTTTATGAGTTCAAAATACAAATCCATAGCAGAGTAATTCTCTATATGTAATGCCCAATTTTTAGAATTCTTTATCATCATTTTCAACTCCTTATTAAATTGCATTTTAGTTCAATCCAAAGTTCTAAGTGTTGGAACTCGTTGTCCTATGGACTTTCATCCTCTTAAACCTTTTTTGCAAAAATCTTTTCATCTATTATATATTACTATTTACCTTTTTTCTAGTAGTTTCTCTTTCTAAATCTACTTTCTTTGTTTCAAATTATAAGATCATAATTAACTTTTGAAAGTCCATTTGAGACATTTTTAAATTCAAAATTAAGATAACTTATTACAAATCATGAAACAATAAATATTTTGTAGATAGTTTAGAATATGTATCATTATATTGACTAAATTTAAATAAATTCACATCAATTTTGAGTTTGAAAATATCTAATTTGATTTCAAAAATCCAATAACGATCTTATATTTTGGAAGTTGTATCGGAGGGAGTATTGTATTACAATATACCCAAAAATATTTCTTTATTTTTATTTATTAAAATAATACATTCCATTTCCAAATATGCCAATACAGAGTATGTTCCTTATGCTGGAGAGTTCAAAAAGAAAGCTCTGTACTCAGCTAAGTAGCCTAAGAAATACAATGTCATTGATGATTCAGATTCAGAGGATTGTGAATGCCCTGATCCAGAATTCAGTGATTTTGATAAGGATAAAGACAAAAAAATGTTTTTCTGTTGATCAAATTTGGGCTTGTTATGATACTATCGATCGTATGCCTAGATTCTATGCTTGGGTTAAGAAGGTTTTTTCACTTGGATTTAAGCTGCGAATTACTTGGCTAGAGGTTGATCGGAAGGAGCAAGGCGAGATTGAATGGGTAAATGAGGCCTTTCCTATGGGTTGTGGAAAATTTACTCGTGGAGACATTGAGGAAACTTTAGATCGTCTTTGCTTCTCTCATCAGATTCATTTTGAAAAAGGCATTGGTAGAGGTTCTTATGTGATATATCCTAGAATGGGGGAAACTTGGGCAAAGGACTGTGATATTGGATGGAGCTTTGCACCAGAAAATCATAAAAAGTACATATTTGAAATTGTGGAGATTCTCTTGGATTTTTGCCATGATACTGGTATAAGGTTGGTTACTTAGAAAAAATAAAAGGTTTTGTAAGCCTGTTTAAGCAAATGATAAGGGTAAGGGTTATCTCGTTTGTGATACCATCCAGCAAAATGCTTAAATTTTGACATCAAGTTCCCTCATATAAAATGATTGGTGCTGAAAGAGAAGGCGTCCCAGAAGGATCTTTCGATATTAATACTGCAGCTTTACCTACTAATCCTAATGAGCTTTAGCAACCCAATGAGGAGAAAGTGGAGCTCAAAGCATGGATGTTAAACTGAATGGTTCATCTTCTAAACCTTCTGATGAGAAAGTGAAATTCATGATCGGTTCATACAAGCACACCAATGAATCGTCTGGTCTTTGATTGGAATAATTTATTTGACAATGCAGGAACTGTTGGTGACTTCACTCCATCTCATAAAAAGCAGGATGGATAGAGCTAGCTGGAGTTGAATGCTCAATATGGAGATTTTTCTTTGTTTCCCTTTCAATTTGAATCATCTCTAGCCTTCACTATCAGCGTTGGTTTTTGGGTATGTTAGATATATTGGAAAGAAGAAGTGGCGGAACCAGGACCAAATTATAGGGGGGTCAAAATCTCTCAGTAAAAAAAATTATTTATTGATGCTTGAACTGCTTTTTTTGGCTGTACGACTGAGAGCAGACAACTGTATTCTGCGACTCTGCATAACTTGAAAACGTCTCAAAATTTGTTCGTTTTCAATTATTAAAAAAATATATTTCTCAATATAAACTATCAGACTGTCATTCATTCATTCGTCTCCCATTTTATTACGCAAGTCAGTCTTGATAATTTTCATCGCAGAGAATACTCTTTCAACAGTAAGAGTTGCAACTGGTAAAATCAAAGCCAACTCGATCAATCCATATACTAATGTAAAAGTCAAATTTCTTCTTGTTTCAATCAACTTCTTAGCAAGACTGTCTAAACCTTTGATCCCAAAAAATTGATTATCGCATTGCATATCATAAATGTAATTAACAAGTTGATCTCCGAGTATCATGTGATCAGTCACTGAGAAATCTTTTGGATAAAGCTCAACAAGATGGAGTAACTTATTTTTGTCAAATTTAGAGAACGAATCACTTGGATCAACGCATGATCAACCCATCCATTTGATTTTTCATAGCACATTTAATGTGCACTAAAAAGCAATATAGCACATATAAAGCGCACTAAGCAGCTCTACCATTGATCTCTTGGTTAGAATTTTCTCTGGCTGTACCAAACTGAGTCTGTTACATTTTGTCAAACAATTCCATTTGATTGAGAGATAATATTCCAAATTTAGCTAATCTAAAATTATGAGCCTTTTATACTGTCACAGAAGGAATGTATCATTTTACATATGAATTCTTCTGTCGCATATCAAGAAAGTAGTTATAAAAAATAAAATCAAAACAGACCAAGTCACACATCTCAAAAATAAGTAGCACTTTGGTTAACGACTAATAATGCAGTAATAGAGGCAGTGGTATATCTCTATGGAGTATACATATATATATATATATATACACACCTCCACATCTTATATTATTTATTATAAAATATAATAGTCACAATTTAAAAATAAAACTCTTCTACTGTAAGACAATATTTTGATAAAATACCTGTATATTACAAAACAATGTGGTGGTAGGAAATATGTCTAAGGCAACATAATCGGCTGATGGTATTTTTTTTTTCAATCACAACTGTAGAATTTATTATAAATGAATTGTGTATATATGTGGTCAACAACTCATAACCATTACTTGCTTATAAATATTATTAAAATAATAATTAAATATAATGTTTAAATTATGTTAAATCTTGAACAATAAATTTGAAACAAATATATAAGAAAGAAGACGTTTAGCCTTGAGCGCCGGAGTTACCGGGGTCAAGAAAGAAGACGTTTAGCCTTGAGTGCCGGAGTTACTGGGGTCAGTTGACCCCTCCCCCCCCCCCCCCCCCCCTCCTTCCGCCACTGGAAAGAAGAGGAAATTTTTTCTATGTTGTGCTTTATCTTCTTTCCTTTTTTGTTTACAATTCTCTTGGGTTACGTTTGTTTGCAAAAATAACGAGTGGTATATGACTATTTATACTAATTATTTCAGACTAATTTATCCGAGAATTAGACTCTTATAATCTATGGACTATTTGTGATTATTTCCAATTGAGATTGTAATTCATCATCAAATTATCTTAAAAATGACAAAACACATTCTATTGGATTAAATAACGGACCAATATAAAGTAATTCGACAATACTAAATTAGTACAAATAGACCTTCTCACCCATCATTTTTGTAAAGAAACATAGCCTGGGATCTTATAGGTCTGGCTGCAATTTAAGATGGCGGTTTGATACCTATAAATGTGAATTGAACTAAGTTGCGGTAAATTTCTTTAACTCAAATGTGGTATCAACATTTCATATTATAGAGAATAGATGTTGTGTGGCTGTATCTTTGTGGTTCTAGCTAGTTTTTATTTTCCTGTGAATGAGGAAATTTATTGAAAATAATTTTTTCTCAACATGTTTGTATATGAAGGTACAACTTTTCTCAAGGGGTAAAAACTAAAAGAATTGGCGTTTTTATACAAAAAAGAGCAATTTTGCAATTAAAAATTGTTGGGAATTAAGTTAATGTGTAAAAAAGTTACAAAATCTCTCTCACACAAATTCGAAACCCACTCACAATCTCTATCCACTAGAATGTTACATGTGCTACTTTAGCAATTAAACATCTCATCTATTTATAAACTACTCATAAGTCATAACTCTTTTGGTTCTAATATCATCATAATAATAATCACCCTATCTAAAATTGGACTTCTACTAAAATAACATATAATAGGATATATTTTCATAATAAGATTAAAGGTATCTTTTTGGCTTACAATTCTATTGAGTTCTTATAGGTCTCTGGAAGTTATAAAGAGTATGGTACCTGTAAACGTCAAATTTTAGACGTGGGTTGAAATCATCGGGTCGACCGGGCCAAAACGCGTTACCAATGAAAAATCCAAATTATGCTGGAATGAAAAATATTTGACCAAGTAAATATTGAAAATAATAACACAATGATTTACGTGGAAACCTAATACGGAAAAAAACCACGAGTGATACGCCAAAAATTCACTAAAAAGATACTTGAAGTGTTACATCATTCTCACAAAGAAAATACTCATCTGTACATCGATCGATGTAAACTGATATATGTCGATATATATAATGATTTGTAACGAGACACAACAATATTTCATCATACACGTGGTGTTTATCACTACCCTTCGATGTTTACCGATGTATATAAATGATGCTTATGTGTTCACGTTGTATATTACTATAACTCTGTGTATATCAGTGTGTGCCGGAGTGTGACCAAGATGAAGTATTTTGGTTTAATATTTGGTGTAATGGAGAAGATGATATATTCTCTCTCCTATTTTTTACATAAAGCATCTCTATATTTGGTGATGTTGCATGTTTACCCCTTTCTTCTGTGTTGTGTCTGCCATCCTCCCAAATCTACTAAATAATGTAAAGATATTTCTTGGTAATGCTCCACCGCCCAAAATCTCATAAAGTAAAACTGTCACTATCTCTTTCCACTTGCATGACTTTACAAATATCTAAATGGTGAGTTAACACCTAAATATTTATACCACAACATAGCCCCCCACTCTCCTGGTATAAAAAAATTTATAATAGGAGAGTAATACAAAATGTCTGTCAAACCCATTGATTGCCAAACCAAACACACAAATTTTTGAACTTGCCTATCAAGCTGTGAAGTGACCCTGCCGAGCCGAACCAAACTAGTAAACCAAAATGGCTGAACCACCTCAAAACTGTTGACCCGACCCAAACTGCCGAACTCAAACAACTAAACTGAATTATTTATTGATGAAACCAAACAAATCATACAGATTATTGAACCCCACCACACATATTGCCGAACCTCACCAAAAATGCTGAACCCACCTGATCGTTGAACTCAAATAATTGAATTGACCAAACCCAAACTGGCCGAACTAAACTGAAGTCGATTGAACACAAATTAGGCGAACCAAACTGAAGCCGACCGAACCCAAACTGGCCGAACCAAACTAAAGCTGACCGGACCCAAACTACTCGAACAAATTGAAGCTAACCAGACCCAAACTGCCCGAACAAACTGAAATCGACCAAACCTAAACTGGGCAAACCATACCGATAAAACCAATACTGATCAAGCCAAATCGAAGCCGATCAAACCCAAACTGATCGAACCATAAAAATGCCGAGGTAGAGGCCAAAGCCAAACTATCGAGGTCAAGACTAGCCAACCCCAAAACTGGTCAACCACAAAACTTATCTTGACCAACCCATCCAGTATGTCCGATATGCCCCTGAGACTAGTAGTGATTATCTGCAATATTACGACCAACCCGTCCACGATACCTCATATAACCCTAAGGCTGGTATTGTTATCTACCTTATCATGACCGACCCGTCCATGATGCCTTATATAACCTTGAGGCTGGTGTGGACCCCTTATATCGCCTTGACTGTCTCGGTCATGTTATCTCATATAACCCTGAGACTAGTGTTAATTATCTACAATATCATGTCCGACCCGTCCACGATGCCTTATATAACTCTGAGGCTGGTATTGTTATCTGCTTTATCATAACTGACCCGTCCATGATGCCTCATATAACCCTAAGGCTGGTGTGGACCCCTTGTATCGCCTTGACCTTCTCGGTCATGTTGTCTTATATAACCCTAAGACTAGTGTGGACCCCTTGTTTCGCCCTAACCGTCCCTGTCATATTGTCTCATATAACCTTGGGCATGGTACTAATTATCTCCCTTACCAGGACTGACATGTCCCTGATGTCTCATATAACCCTGAGGCTAGTATCAATTATCTGCAATATCACGTTTGACCCGTCCAGATAGAAAATTAAGAATGACGACCATTACTGCCCCCCAGCCAAACCGAAATACGGAGGCCTGCCATATCTTTAAAACAGTGCTCCCGTACCCGGAGGGAAACAAAGGAGGTTAGCCCAACCTTATAATGCCATCCGACCTTATAACGCCATAATATAATGTGAGACAGATATGTAGTTTGAAAGAGATGCCAGCTTATCTCATCACTTTACTTATCCATGTATGTATTAATGAATGTGTGTATGAATGTATGCATAAATGAAAGTATGTTGTTGTCCGACCTGATTTCATTGTGCCGGTTCTAGGACCGGGCTTCCTTATGTTTTCTCGCATCCTTATATCACCGATATAGCACTACCAATCCCTAGGGGGCTGTTGTCCGGCCTTGTATCTTCAAGAGAGACCACCTTATATCTTTGAGAGAGAGAAATCACCTTATATCTTCATGTTTCGCCATACTTTGATCAAAGCTTCAGTAGTAAGTTCTGATAATGTCGTGATCCTGCCAACTGAAATGATCGAATGTCCTGTTAAGCTTTGATTGCTTAGATTATTACTATACTCCGTATGATAATGAACCTCCACTTTCTTTTTTGTCCGACACCACCCTATTGCTTGTACCACCACTGCACCGCTGGTTTTACACAACTGCATCCTATTATGCAATGCCTCCATAAAGATATTTTGGATTTGTTCTACTGTTATTCTACACAAGTACCTCTGCCATGAAACTACTGTACTGGTATGAAATTGAAAATTGCTTCCTTATTCTCCTTGTAATTCTGTTTTCTTCCCCAATGTTGCCACAACCACCACGTTGCTTCTAATTTTCGGTGGTGTATTCGCCAAAAATTTTCCTCCTGCTCTATAACTACCATTGCACCCTTTGCTGCGAAAAATCTGAAAATGTAGCCTCTGGTTTGGTGTTTGTGCATTGATTATGTAATAACGCTATGTTGTGGTGTTTCTCTCTCCTCCTTTATTTCTTTTGATAACAATAATCATAATCATCCTAATCTTGTGTTGTGTAGTGTCTTGTATATCTCATCTCTGATTCCTCATACATAAAGTACCTTCAGTTACCATCTCTCCCAATTATAGTATTTAATTAGTGTAAAGATATTTCTGATGATGCCCCATTGCCGCTAAATCTTATAAAGCAAAATTGCTCATTAGCTCTCCACTAGCATGACTTTAAAAATATTTAAATAGTGAGTCATCACCCAAAATATTTACACCACAAAAAATGGCAAGTAATACAAAAAATTCACCACACTGCCGACATCACCACGATGCCATCTTTTTTTTCCCCAAGCCTCCTCCTTCTGTTTACTCTACAGTACACCGACCCCAAACAGCCAAAGCCGAAAGTGCCGAGCGCAACCACCAAATTGCCTCTGGGCCAAGACTGTTGAGCCATCTCGAGCTCAAACCACCTACCTAACAGCCAAGCACCGACTATCGCCGACAAGCCATCCCATTACCAACTCTGAGCTGCAGAGCCCACCACGACGTGCTGACTTCGACTGACCCGGCTGACCACGAGGTGTCGAGATGCCCCAAACTGCTGCCTAGGTGGAATTACGAAGCTAACCACGAATTGCGAGCTCTCACCAGGCTGCCACCATGCCGCTGGCAAAAACCGCTGACCCCCTATCCGGACAACAGAGCCGCACCTAAACCGTCGATACTGACCACCAAGCCGTCAAACTTGACAATGGACTATCGGGCTGCAGTCGAGCTCCACTGCCACTGAGCCGCAACCCCTCTAGCCAAGCACTGTCCCAAACACCGAGCAAAGAGCTCCCCGAGCACAGACCCCAGATCTCTGACCACCCCACTACCACCCTACACACTGCTTAGCTAGTATCAAAGTTGCCAAGGCGTGACAGGAGGCCGCCGAGCTGCATACCATCCTCAAAAGGATGGAGAATCGAAAAGGACAATCTAGGCTCTCGAAGATCTTTTGAGACTTTATGTACTAAACTTTAAGGGAAGTTGGGATAAGCATTTACCATTAGTTGAATTATCCTACAACAACAGTTATCAAGCAAGCATAGTCATAACTCTATTTGAGGCTTTGTATGGACGAAAGTGTCACTTTCCAAAATTATTGGGACCCAAGTTAGCATGCTTGACAACAGAAAAGATCTAAACAATTTGACAATGAATACAAACATCACAAGAACGACAAAAGAGTTATGCTAATGTTCATCAAACAGATGAAAGTTTTAATGTCGGAGACCATATATTCTTACGTGTTTCTCTATGAAAATGAGTTAAGAGATTCGGAAGGAGATGAAAGCTCAACCCTTGATTTATTGGTCCATTTGAAATTCTCGACCGAGTAGGAGTCATGGCCTACAGACTAGCCCTACCATCAAACATGTCCCGTATTCATAACATTTTTTACATATCCATACAACGTAAATATGTGAAGGATCTGAATCACGTCATTGAGTTGGAGCCAGACATTTTAGTAAAAGATTTAATGTACGAGAAGGTACCTGTCAAGATCTTAGATAAAAAAGAGCAGATCCTTCGCTCAAAGGTTATATCACAAGTTAAGATTTTATGGAGAAACCAAGATACTGAGAAAATGACTTGAAAGGTAAAATCTGAAATAAAGTATAAGTATCCTTATCTCTTTGAAATACCAGATACGTCAATTTTGGGGATAAAATTTCATAAGGAATGGAGGTTGTAAGCCCCCGACTTTTATGAAATAAAATTTAATTTTTCTTTATATTATTCTAAAATAGTAACGTATTAAATTGTTAAAAGTTAAAGTTAATGATATTTTATAAAAAAATTATCTTGTAGGAGAATATTTAATTTATCGAAGAATATGCGTTCTGTCGGAGAATATTCAATTCGTGCTACGGCGTCGAATTAACCAATCATTAGTTGACCCCCACAACAAAATATTGGTCAGATATAGAAAACAACAACAATAACATTTTTTATAAAATACATTGTCGGCAGAATTGTTACAATTAAAATACCAGTGATGAAAGAACAGTAGCACATTGTATTGCATAGTAGCACACGTCAATAAACAATAGCACATGACATTGCATAGTAGCACGCAGTAGTGCACAATGTTTCATATTATTGAACTGATAAAGTGACTATTGCACAATATTTTATCAATAATTATCACTACACAATATTTAACTTTAGAGAACTAATAATTGTCATAGTAGTAGATGCATAATATTTTATATTATTAAACCAATAATTTTCATCGTAACTATTGCACATTATTTCATATTACTGAACTAATAATTGTTACAATAGCGTGTTCTTTCACTTTCTTTATTTTCTGAATTCACAATAATAATAATTGATGAATAATGGATGAATAGGCATAAATCATTTTGAATAATTAATCAATAATGGATGAATATATGTAAATCATTATGAATAATTAATGAATAATGAGTGAATATGTACAAATCATTATGAATAATGAATAAATAAGTGTGAAATATTATGAATAAATGAATAATTAATATAAATTAAAGATAAAAAAATAAATAATAGGTGAATAATATATTAAAAAGATATGAATAATGGATGAATAATATAAATTAAAGATAAAGAAGTAAATAATAGGTGAATAATATATCAAAATGATATGAATAATGGATGAATAATTTAAATTAAAGATAAAAATGTAAATAATGGGTGAATTATATATTAAAAAGATATGTATAATGGATTAATAATATAAATAATTGTTAAGTGTGATAATTGATAGGTGATAGATGTTGGTTAAATTTTGGCTATAAATAAATGCCTAAACATAAGGAGTTTCAATAACTTCCTTGCTTATTATTTCTTTCACTCTCTAAATATTATTTTGTGTAAGTTCTTTCAGAGCGTGCTTAAGTTATCGTGAAAATTTGTAAAGATCAGTAAGAGTACAAGTATTGTTCAAGTTTTTTATAAAAATTATATAAGCACCCATACACATTGTGACGCTCCCAAATTCGGATTCCATAATCTCGAGTTTAGTACTCACAATGGAATACATAAATAACAACTAAATACATAGTCTTGATTAAACTTAGTGAAATAATACATAACTGTTCATTACAAAAGGTAATACAATCACAAGGTCTTATAACCTTAACATAAATAGTACATACCTTAAGGGTTCACAAAAGATTTACAACATCGAAATAAATAGTAAACAATATAACTAGCATGCAATTTCTACTCTTTGGCTTTTCCTTACCTTTTTCTTTCTTAGAGCACTCGGGCTTAGTTGAAAATATAGTTCATGATATAGCAAGGGTGATCAACTAGCTTCAGCAAGTTTAAAAACAATTAATATAAAAATGATATATCATGATTAAAAAAATAACTTTAGAGTATTCAACAATATATAATAATTGTGAAAGAACGAGAGTCAAGTTTCAGTTAAAAGAAATGATTGAACATTTACTGTTGAATGACCACTAAGGACCATGAACTAATACTTAAGGTAAATCAGATATGTATCTGACCCTTTTATTGTTTTGGTATTCGAGGGGATCAGTCTCTTATACCTTATGTATATGCATAACATTCAGACATCTTGCACAAAGGTTGGTTTTCCGAATATAATCCTTTATTTAGGGTTGTTCGTTCTCAGTCTTACAATAAGAATCCACACAAACCAATGGTCTAGATAAACTTTTAAAAAATATTCACGTTAATGAATTTATACATGTGGTGTCTAGCCGAAATAATTAGCTTAGACATTCTTAAGCAGTTTATTAATCAAACGAACTATAAAACTTCAAATGCACTATGAGCAAATACATAAACAATATTAATATGGATTAATTTTTAATAATTAAACCACTCAAAGCTCTTGTAAAATAAATACAAGTTTAAGTATATGAAACTTGTCTTGATTGTTGATTACAACTAACGAATACAATTTAATGTCATTTGAAAAGACTTAACATTATCAAAATTGATCTCTCAATTAGAATCACATATAGGTTTATTTTAATAACATTTGTATTCACATAAATTAATATTTAATGTATATTAAACACTAAAAAATATTATCATCATTTGATAATATTTTAATCACATACAACCAATATTAATCATTTAATATAGTTTAAACTTCTATATAATATTATTAATCAAATAATAATATTTAAGTTCTTTAATAACATTATGAATCCTTTAATATTTCATTAAACTCTTATTAATATTATTAATTATTTAATAATAATTTATTCATTTTAATCCTTTAATAATATTTTATTACTTATATAATATTATTAATCATTTAATAATATTTTGTTCAACTTTAAATATTATTATTCATTTAATAATATTTTATTGAGTTTCTAATATTATTAATCATTTAACAATATTTTATTCATTTTCTAATATTATTATTTATTTAATAATATTTTTATACATTTACTAATATTAGTGTTCATTTAATAATATATTTAATTACTTAATTCTTATCAAATATTAATATTACATTAATTTATATTTTCTAACCCATTTCATTCTCAAAAGATCAGACCCGACCCATTTTCTATGGCCAGACCCTACTCGGTTAATAAAAGTTAATTTTTTCAAAAATTTCAGATAATCGCTGTAGCGGTGGAGACCACCGTTGCGGCGGTGCCTAACAGAATATTTCACTGCTGCGGCGGTGCCTAACAGAATATTTCACTGCTGCGGCGGTAGTTTTGTTTTCTAAAATCCTAATTTTTTGACTTTTGATTTCTTTGGTTCAATCTTTAATAAAATAAAATATACACATCCAAAAGACACCAAAACAGATTTGTTAGCTTCTTAAATTCTTATTATTCAATATTTCATGGATCGATAGCATTTTCAAAAAATTTTATGACATAAAATTTAGGATCGACCAACTAGGGTTTCAAAAACGACATGTTTTGCGATAAAAACTATAACTTGCACATTTCACCACATTTTTCAAATATTCAAGTTGAGTTATTTTTATGACTCCTAGAGTTATCTTTCAAGCCATAAAACTTATAAAAATAACATCCATAACTCTTTTTACAATACATCAAACCACATAACAAGTTAGGGTTTTTACCAGTAACATGTTTTCATGCATTTTCTTCTACCACTTTTCATACCAAATATTTTAACACATCTATTAAACATATTAAACCGTAGATTGACATATATATCATAGATCTACTATTGTAGAACATCAAAATAGATTTGAACTATTAAAAATATATTTTGACTATATAAACTATATATTGACCATAGAAAATATATTTAGCATACATAAACACATTTTCACAATCAAAACTCCATTCTTATATCTTTGAGCTCACCATAGCTCCACCACACATAAATTTCTCCCACATCCAACTGTGATAAATATTTATATAACAAATATTAACCATAGAAATGAAAGAGTTTTAAGAATATAAAAATTTTCAACCTTTTAAGATTAGATGTTCTTCTTCTTTTTCTTCCAAAGTATGAAACAAAAGATGATGAATCCACTCTGGCTACTAGAATTACACTCTTAGTATATTATCTCTCAATAACTCACCTTCAAAGCTCTCACTTCTCACTAGAATTCTCTCTCTAAAAATATAAGCTAGTAGCAAATGAAGTAAACTCTTTACAAGCTAAGCCACTAGTTCTATTTATATGCCAAACTCAGCATCCAAAATGTATACTTGCATACACTATAAGTCTACAAAAACACAAACTCATCTTATCTTCAAGCTCATCAATTGTTGGATTTTAGGGATTTCACTTACACCAAGGACTAGGGTTAGTGAACAACTTGTCCTTCCCAAGATTTTGCAAGCAACCAAAGGAAAAACACTCCACCTCAATGTGGGGCCCCTAGGGCTATCGGTCAATGCTCCATTTTGACACCATTTTTGATTTATTTTTCTAGCATATATATATATATATATATATATTGACCAACTCTGACATGTAATTGGGCTACACTTTGGGTCAATTGATTAATTTAATGTAGGCTACTAGATACTTTTGGTTGGACTTACACATTAATTCATTTGGGCTACTACCTCATTTATGCAAGCAAAAATACATTGCCCTATCATTAAAATAGATTATGGACTACCTATTAATTAAGTTCATGGACTACTAAGTTAAATCCATTAGACATAGTTTAAAAATTTATTTGAACTTAATATATAATCCAATTAGACTTGCCTTATTAATTTTTTTAGGCTACTAGATTGGGCTAGTTTATAAAATAATAACACATAGATCACTTACAAGGCTTGAGATTGTTAAATTCAACTTATTGGCTAGTCCACTAGTAGAATATAATTACTTTGACTCTTCTTGGATTAATTTAATTAATTCAACTACCTTGATACATTATTAGATTAATAAATATACATACACGTACATATATTCATTCAATCATGTAAATGCACAATTAATTAATACAAAAATTTACTTCATTGATAATTATTTAGTATTTACAATTACAATGTAACTTAGAATTCGTGGTTATTACACACATCACACGGTATTAATAAATTTTCTTTTAGAATACTCTTACTTTAGAAGATTTATTTTGAAAATTTTCATTTAAAAGATTTTATTTTGAAATATTATTTTCTTTCAAAAACTATATTGAAGTTATTCTACTTTATTCTATCAGATCACTTTTGATGATTTCATACAAATTAGTATACACCATGAAATTTTTATATGTGGCAGTTACTAATTAAATTATAAATATATAGGTTGATCAACTTCATTTAAATCAATATCTAGTCGCGTGTTAAGGTAAGGGATATTATTTTCTTTCATACTCTTAAACTTACTATGGTAAGTATTGTTCGGTAAAACTTCTTGAAATGATTATATGTTCCTTAATAGTTTGCGCTTCATTTAATATAATTTCACGTGAATCTTCCTATTTACTCGAACATTTCTATTGAACTTTAACCATTATATTTGAATTATGGATCTTGAATATCATTTTTAAATTTGACTCCACGTCATGTTGACAATTTGAATATTATTTGACTCTGTATAAAGTAAAATTGTAAACTTCCGATATCTATTATTTATCATGTTTCTTCTGTTCGTCATTTATATAACTATTATTAGTATTAATCATCAAGAATCAAGTTGTTGTGAATATCTTTGGCCTGAGTGCAAAGATAATATAATTGGTGAATTTTTGTGGACTGGGGCGCAGATGATAAGATAAAAGCGATATAATTGTTGAGTGTCTTTTAGGACACATGGTGAATGTTCTCTTTGCCTGGGGCAAATAAAAGTTGTTGTTTGACATGATCATAACCAGTGGTACTTCAGATAATAAAAGTTGATTATTTTTTTGAAAAAGAGAAGCTAGTAAACATCATCATCTATGTGATTTTTTTAATGATTGTTATTCCGCTGCAGTTGTTGATATAAACTTTGTTCAAGAACTTAACTGCACCAAACCCCTCATGGTTCAATGGTTAAACAACTACTCATAAGACTTTAGGTGCATGAGGTCAAAGAACTTAACTGCTGCTGTTGATTTAAA
Organism: Hedera helix; assembly: GCA_947179155.2. NCBI lineage: Eukaryota > Viridiplantae > Streptophyta > Magnoliopsida > Apiales > Araliaceae > Hedera > Hedera helix. The sequence goes on from OX359280.1 coordinate 24,260,358, forward strand.
ACTTGTTGTATTTTCTAATGGAAGGTTTGAGATGCTCTAGAAATTATGAAAAGTTGCAGCAATAGTATGCGGTGGTATTGACGAAGCCAGAATTTGTACTTAGGGGGTCAAAATTTTATAAGGCTATAAATAATTTAGTGGTGTTTAGGGGTAACATTCCCGAGTTAATTTTTTTGAATAATTTTATAGTTTCAGGTTGTATATATAAAATATATATTTAATTACAATAATAATATAATAATTGTTAATTATATATATATATACACACACACCCCCTATTGACCCTTAATAGACTTTTTTAAAGACAAATTATTTATAACTAATTAATTTCTTTAAAAAATAATATAAAATATAGTATTAATTAGTTTAAAAAAATTATATGAATATACGTATATAGAGAATGTAAGAATGATATGAATTTAAAATTTAAGTAAGAAAGTTATAAAATTTTAATTTGATCCATATATTAAAAATTTTACAAAATTTCAATAGGGTCAATTTGCATATAATATTTAAAAATTTTAATTTTTGCTATACATTATAAAATTTTAAAAAAATAAAATCAATGTGGTCAATTGATCCCATAACCTTCAACCTAGCTTCATCAGTGGGTGGAGATCTTTCAACGAGGAAATGGTTTTAATTTAATAGAATATGTTGAATTTGATTATATTATACTAGTTTATGCATGTCAGTTTTTATTTTAACAATTTTAAACAAGTTTTTAAAATTTTAATTTTTTTTAATTTAATGAGTTGATAGAATAAAAATCAATTCAGTGATACAAATATAAATTAATATTTAGTTTAGTTGGAAAAAATGACATTAACCCAATCTAAGAAATTTAAAAAAGAGAATTGATATTTCTACATGTGTTTTTAATATTTTTACATGATTCTCTATTACGTGAGAAGAAAGTGAGTTAATGTAAGAGAGAAACATGTGAAAATATCAAAAACTCATATAAAAATAATATTCTTTTTTAAAAAACTGGAATTTGCACATCCAACAAAACAAATATTATTTTTAATAATAATATAAGTAATATAATTATTTGTAATAAATTTTATTAGATTTTTAATTATTTGTAATAAATTTTATTATGTCGTTAAATTTAATATTTGTGTTATTAATGAGAGAAATTAAAGAATAAAATTAATGGAAGGGATTAAAAAAATGAAAGAAAGCCCCGTAAAATACGTAGAAACTAGAAAGTGAAAAATCTGAATAAAAGCATGCAAAAGATAACCATGAGGAGAGAGACTCAACATCAGAGCAGCCTATATAGGAGGAGCAACAATCAAGACAAAAATTCACTAAACCAATGCCATTACAAAAGAAAAATCCAGAACCACACGCAACCAAAAAAAACATGGTCAGATGAATGAAGCAAAATGCAGCAACAAAAGGAAAAACAAACTAGTCGATGATCAAAGGAGCACGAATTAGTGAAAAAACCTTAAAATCGAAGCCAACCCACTTATGAAAAAACCTTAATCTTTTTCAAATTGCTAACACAAGCAAACTGGAACCTGCCCCCGATAAGCCCGGCGGCGGCAGAGCTCAGCCTCGTCGGTGCCGCCATTGCCTTGTTCAAAATACCCCACAATGGCGAATTGGTCCAGTCGGTTCCAAAACGCTCTGTAACGCCTGCGGAGTTCGTTACAGGTCGGGTCGACTCCTACCCGAATACAGACCTGCATGCAGCCCGACATTCTCCAGTGAAATTCACTCCAACGATCACCGGAAAGTGCTGGAAATACGGCGGAAGAAAGAGAGTGACGGCGGATTTGCTACGCCGCCGGTTCAAAAACTCGCCAGTCAACAGAAATTGATGAAACAAAGGCTTGAAGAGATGAATTCGAAAGAGGTCTACTTGGAAAATCAGCTTGATTCGTTCCAAATTTCGACTAAGAGGCGCGCTAAATTGATTGAAGAACGGACGGAAAAAGTTGATTTGAAGAAAAACCAATTAGATTCAAACAGAAATTTAAGTAAAGAAAGATGCAATGAACAGGATTTAGGTCAAAAAGTGTTTGAATCAAAACAAAGGCAACTCGATGAACGGATTCGGGAACTTGAATTCAAGGAGAAGCAATTTGCTAATTTAATTAAATTCCGATTAGTTGCAGAGCAATCTGAAGGAAATTCTCCATGTGTGGATTTAGGGTTTATGGTTACAATGGATGGGAAAGGTTTGCAGTTGTTTTTAAATGATCATATAAAAAATCATGATTCGATCGCTGGGAAAGTTTTAGAAGCTCTTAAGTTTTCTATTGATCCTGCAAAGTTAGTTCTAGATGCACTGGAAGGGTTTTACCCTCCACATTTGAAGAAGGGGAATGTTGAGTTTGAAGGGGATGTAGTTAAGAGGAGTTGCATTCTTTTGTTGCAGCTAATATTTAGAATTTCACCGGAGATTCGCGATGATGTGAAAGACGAAGCGCTGAGACTTGCAGCCGAATGGAAGGGGAAAATGAAACCGGGGGTTGAGGATTCGTTGGAAATGTTGGGGTTTTTAAATTTGTTAGCTGCTTATGAGCTGGATGGGGATTTTGATGCAGATAAGGTTTTAGGTCTTTATGAGATTGTTCCTCAGCATACGCAAACGCTTGAATTGTATCCGCTCCTTGGTTACACAGATGAGATTAGTGGTGAAGTTTTTAATATATTGCTTTTTATTAATATGGTTTGTCTGTTATATATGTTAGCTTCAATATAGTGTTTCTGTTTCTTTGTTACATGAGTTAATTGTTTTAGTCATAAACTTAAATCTAGATTTTTGTAGCTATATCACTATATAATGAGCATCATGGCATCAAAATTCCACTAGGAATAGTTCTATTAGTTTGTAGTTAAAGTTGTCATTTTGCTACACCCACAATAACTTTCTGCCTGAGCCCCTTATTTGCCCAGTGAGTTGCAACATTACAGATACATGATTTGTCTAATGCAACTTTATACGGTCACATCTTTCCTATCAAGTGCAAACTTGGTCAAAATTCTTTTGGTTTTCAATGTAATGCTTATAGTAATTAATTCACACACATGAGATATGTTCATTGGTAACTGATTCTCTGCCTCTCTGATGGGTTTGATGATTGCCAATATTGTAGAAAATCCTTTTATATATGATATATTTATGTTTCTCTGTTACACGTCTTAATTGTGGTAGGCATTAAGTAATTAATCTTTGTTGTATCAAATTCATGTGCTTGCAATACATGGTTTCTGTTTATTTCTGCCTTGGCACCAATATACTCCCAGTGTGAAAGTAATCTTGTCTTTGGTTTAGGTTCCGCTTGGACTAAGCATGGAGCCAAGGGTGGAAACTCAGGTTCCAGTTTGTGTCAGTCTGCAGCTTGTCAACCGAAACAGGAAGCTTTCAGAGTGCATAAATTGAGTAGTGGAAAATTTCCATCTTCTGATGCCGCTACGGTTTCTTGGAGTTCTAAGATTAAAACTGAAGGTGGGAATGTAAGTACAGAAGACGTAAACAAAGAGGTTGGAATCCCCAAGGTTGATGCAAAAGCCAGGGAATCAGGAACTTCAAGAAAAACAAAAAGGAAAAGAGGGGGAGAGTTCTACTATTGTCTTGATCCAGAATTTAGTGATTTTGACAAGGACAAAGCTGAAAAATGTTTTTCTGTTGATCAAATCTGGGCTTGTTATGAGACAACTGATTGCCTGCCTAGATTCTACGCTGAGATTAAGAAGGTTTTTTCTCCTGGATTTAAGCTGCGAATTACTTGGCTAGAGCCCAATCCCGAGGCACAAGGTGAGATTGATTGGGTAAATCAAGAGTTACCTGTGGGTTGTGGAAAATTTATTCGCGGAGGCACTGAGGTAACTTCAAATCGTCTTACCTTCTCTCATCAGATGCATTTTGAGAAAGGCATCAGTAGAGGTTCTTACTTGATATATCCTAGAAAGGGGGAAACTTGGGCCGTCTTCAAGGACTGGGATATTGGATGGAGCTCTGACCCGGAAAATCATAAAAATTACATATTTGAAATAGTGGAGATTCTCGCAGATTTTAGCCATGATACTGGTATAAAGGTTGGTTACTTAAAAAGAATAAAAGGTTTTGTAAGCCTATTTGAGCAAATGACGTGGGGAGGGGATGTCATAATTGTAATACCATCCAGTGAACTATTTAGATTTTCCCATCGAGTTCCCTCATTCAAATTGACTGGTGCTGAAAGAGAAAGTGTCCCAGAAGGATCTTTTGAACTTGATCCTGCTTCTTTACCTATCAATCCTAACGAGCTTTGGCAACCTGAGGAGTTGAAGGTGGAGGCTCAAAGCATGATTGTTAAAGTGAATGTTTCATCTTTGAAATCCACTATTGGCTCGGAGAACACAAGCACTTTTAAGCAAGGTATGGACTTTGAACTTTGAATGGACAAATTGTTTTAAAATGGAGACACTAAAATTTCGAAGAACTAATTATTCATATATTTTATCGAAGAACTAATTATTCATATATTTTATGGTAAAGTATTATAATTTTCATTTTATAGATAAAGGTATTCATATTCTGACCCTCTATAACTTAGTGTGACTCCTCGTTTCCTCACTAAGTTTATGCATTACAATTTCTCTGATGCAACTACAAATGGTCATGTCTTCCTCATTTAGTTCCACAATAAGTAATATTCTGCTTATTTTGGAGCTAGAGAGTCTAGTACTGCATCATATTGGTTTCATTAAAAGAGCATTGACTTGGAGCTTGTTTAAGGTCAAACAGTCATTTATCCTGTACTTCCTCGGCAAGTTAACACATTTTCTCGCCTTGTTGATATTAATTCTGTTTAAAACCATGAGGTACTCCTCCAAGTTTATATTCAAATAATGTTAAACCTTGAAAAAATTCCAAATTATCATAAATAGGTGGAATCAGAGATGTAGGAAGTTACATAGCCACTCCAAATTTACATACTGTACTAGTTAAGCAAGTGTTATTGTCCTTACTTTATCCTTAAAATAGATTTGTACCCTGATAAACTCGTCTCTAGAAGGATATTGCCATTCCATGACACTTCCACCGTCGGTATCATTGTAGTTCAAAGTTTGTTCCTGGTTTATAGTATCTATCCATTTTTTTTGTTGCTAAATATATCTATTCATTTAATTGTGGATAAAGGAAGACTCCCCAACTGTACTACACCCTGAAGAAATTGTCATTTTGCTATTTTGGATGCATTAGGCTGATGTGAACAAATTCATGGTGCAGGGGCTGCTTCTAAGCTTATCAATAAATCAAATATGGTGGTTTCCTCGCCAGGAAAAAGGTCTATGCATATTAGCAAGGGCAGCTTTTCAGGAAACGCTACTGTAGGAAAGACATCTCATCAGGCAAGTCAGAATCAGGATATTAGAAACTCATTTGGAGCTCATAACAAAACAAATGAGTATCTGAATCCTCAGTTCAGTGGTTCAAATCATCATCATCACCAACTAATACAGCCAGATCAGTCCAATGGCCAGAAATCATTCTGGACTTGTTGCCCTTTTAATAATGTGTGCTGTCAAAATTGCTCAAGGACCTTCATGGCCTATGATTCAGATGCCCAAGGTGAACTGCAACGATCAGACTGCAGTAAGACCGGTAAACAAGGGGTAACACACAGTTCCAGTTTGGGTCAGCCCGGAAGTTGTCAACAGAAACAGGCAATAAAACATGGAGCAATTAAATTATGTGCAAAAATTACTGGAGGGTTTCAGTCTTCTCTTCTGGGATCTAAGGTGAGTACTATTACAAAAGTGACGCCAGAGCTGGTCATAAGGCCGGCACTTGCTAGTGTGGTTGTTGGGAGTTTGAAGACCAAAGGGAAAAACGATTGGCCGACAACGACAGAACCAGCATCCGATGAAGGTGAAAAATCCTGGACATCTTGCCCTTTTTGTAATATAAAGTCTCAATATCTCAAAGATTTCATTAACAGAATTCTCCATTGTAAATATTGTGTAAGACCGTTTGTTGCCAATGATTCAGGTGTTCAAGGAGAACTGCAATGGTTAAACCAGGGTAAAAGTGGTGGTCAAGGTGTAGCCTCAAGGTCCGTTAGTCAATTGAAAGTGGGTGCACAAAGTACTGGAATGTTTCCAGGTTCCCTTTCGAGATCAAGTAGAACAGGGGGATCAGACCCATTGACAAGAACAGGAGGTGCTACTGAGATTGGTGGGTGTCTGAAAACCAAAGGGAAAAATGACAGGCTGGTAGATATTCCTGTACTTTATGCACCCACTATGAAAAACACAAATGGGCAAAGAGATAGAATCTCCATAGCCAAATCCCATGCGTGGTATGTTTCTTATAATGAAAGTTTAAGAGATGAGCATGACTTTATGAGCCCTTCAAAAAGGTTTAGGGAGAGAAAAATAACTCTCAGTGGTGAAGAGGAGAAAAAACTAGAGGCAGAACCAGAGTTCAGTGGCTTTGATATGGATAGAGAAGAAAGTTGTTTTTCTGTTGATCAAGTGTGGGCTTGTTATGATTCAATGGATGGCATGCCTAGACTCTATGCCCAGGTCAGAAAAGCTCTTTCACATGGATTTATGTTAGAAATCACTTGGCTAAATGCTGACCCCGAGGACCAACGTGAGATTGATTGGGTAAAAGAAGGCTTACCTGTGGCCTGTGGCAAATTTACGCAAGGAAAAACTGTGATAAGTTGTGAGCATAGTGAATTTTCTCATCAGATTTTTTGTGAAAAAGGTACTAAAGGTTCTTACGAGATATATCCTAGAAAGGGGGAGACTTGGGCGCTCTTCAAGGACTGGGATATCAGTTGGAAGTCCAAACCAGAAAATCATAAAGATTACGTATATGAAATAGTGGAGATTCTCTCAGATTATTCCCAGCATATTGGCATCCACGTCGCTTATCTAGGAAAGGTGGAAGGATTTGTAAGACTTTTTCAGCAATCAACTCGGCTAGGGGTTACCTCATTTCTGATACCATCCGGTGAATTACTTAGATTTTCCCACCAAATTCCTGCGTTTAAAATGACTGGAGCCGAGAGAGGTGTCCCAGTAGGTTCTTTTGAACTCGATCCTGCTTCTCTACCTACCAACATCAATGAGCTTTGTAATGCTCGCAAGGAGATGATTGAAACTGAAAGCACGAATGCTAAAGAAATGCAGATTGCTCGTATCTCAAACCCTTTCACCGATAATTCCTCACCAACTAGCTCCTCACCAAAAAAGAGAAGCTGGGAAGAGGATATCAAGGTCTACCACAGGAAAATGAAGGTTAAGGATGGTTTATGAATTTTAAGAAAAATGGTGCTTTTCGTATGATCTACCCGAGTTCAGGTCTTTGCCAAATAGTTAGATCGTCGTCATTATCTTTGTTGTTGATGCTGTTTGTAAATATGTATGCATAGTATTTTGTTGTGTGCCTCTGAATGCTGTTTGTAAATATATGTGTAGAGTATTTTACTGTGTGGTTCTGTTCTTTGCTCTGTCCTTTCGTGACTTGGGTTGTATGTTTTGCCTGGGATAAGCATAAGCCTGTATATATGGTTTGGTTTCTTCAATAAAGCTCATATGCTTTTGTTTAGATAGTAAGTTAGAGATGTCCAAGTTCTGAGCAAAGAAGCACACCAAGTTTTTTGAGAAAAAAGGCATATGACATTAGTGTGTATTGGTTCTTTTTTGATTTAGTTTAATTATTGTTATATTTCTTTTTAATTTTAGTTAATTATCTTTTTCACCTTAATTTCTTGTTCGCATAAATTAGTTTAAACTAAGGATCATAAAAATAAACTAGTCTTTGTGAATTCACTTTGGATTTGCTTATCCTTCAATTTGTCACTGTGCACAAGGGCGGAGCTTGGATTATGATTTGGGGTGGGATAGAAAAAAAAAATCGAGGTGGGCTAGAAAAAAAAATTCGTGAACGTTCACTACATACATTTTCTTTTTAAATTAAATCATATATTAAGATAACTGTATATGTCATAAAATCACGTAGCTAATTGAATAATAAATAAAATCATCACTAATTCATTGTAACATTAATAAAATTTTGATAACGAACGTACATCCAAGACATAATAACATACCTAATCAAATTGCACTATTCGCTCTTAAATAGAAGCAAATTCTATAATTCTTGAGTTTGCATCATAGTTCTCAGTCAACTCCTTTTCGATGCGGACAATCATGTTATCAGCTAAGAAGTCATTCTCCATCTTGTTGCGTAACATTGTTTTGATACGTTTCATAGTTGAAAATGATCTATCTGTAGTTGATGTGGAAATCGGCAAAGTCAAAATAAGACGAATTAACCGATCAATCATTTGATATGTCGTTGATTTTTCTGTTTGAAATAATCCTTGGCATAACTCAACAAGAGTAGTGATATTCTTGAGCACATCATCATGAGGTACATCAAACTCATAAATTGTCAGCTCGCTTCTCAAGCGATGCAACTCTTGTTTAGAAAAATCTCGAGGATAAAACTTCTCTGCAAGTTTGCAACTCAGTCTGTGCATTTGGCTTTTGTAAAAGTCACATCTCACTCTCATTACCCAAGTCTTTTCCCTCTTGAAACAACATGGGTTCTTTTTAAATTCAACCATATATTAAGATAACTGTATATGTCATAAAATCACATAGCTAATTGAATAATAAACAAAATCATCACTAATTCACTATAACATTAATAAAATTTTGATAACGAACGTACCTCCAAGACATAATAACATACCTAATCAAATTGCACTATTCGCTCTTGAATAGAAGCAAATTCTATAATTATTGAGTCTACATCATAGTTCTCAGTCAGCTCCTTTTTGATGTAGACAATCACGTTATCTGCTAAGAAGTCATTCTCCATCTTGTTGCGTAACATTGTTTTGATACGTTTCATAGCTGAAAATGATCTATCTGTAGTTGCTGTGGAAACTGGCAAAGTCAAAACAAGACGAATTAACCGATCAATCATTTTGATATGTCGTTGATTTTTTGGTTTCAAATAATCCTTGGCATAACTCAACAAGAGTAGTAATATTCTTAAGCACATCATCATGAGGTACATCAAACTCATAAATAGTCAGCTCGCTTCTCAAGCGATGCAACTCTTGTTTAGAAAAATCTCGAGGATAAAACTTCTCTGCAAGTTTGCAACTCAGTCTGTGCATTTGCCTTTTATAAAAGCCACATCTCATTCTCATTACCCAAGTCCTTCCCTTCTTGAAACAACACGAAAAAACACTTTCTCATGCTGGGTGCTTTTCCCAAGTTACCGTATTTTTAAACCATTAGCATTAAAAATTAGGCACAGCCTAATAAAAGCCTAGGCACTGGCGTACTCTTCACCGCATAGGCCCGCGCATGTGCGCGCATGTGCATTTACATAAAATTTTCAACTATACATTGTCATCCACTGTACAAAATGATATATTATGTCTAAAGAATAAACACACACACACACACACACACACACATATATATATATATATATATATATATATATATATATATATATATATATATATATATACACACACACACACGCCCGCATGTTAATCAATTAAAATTTAAGAAATTAACAATATCAGTCATAACTTTGCAGGATAAAGATTAAAATAATAATAATAAATATTAACATTAGTTGCACCCTAGAATTATAACTAACAGCCAAAACTCACAAATAATTACCCAAAATTTTGATACCTTTAATTTCCTTCGTAGGCTTTTTAGACCCATCACGAAGCCGTTTCTCTACGGGTTCTCCAACCAATTTTCGGATAAAGTCGAGCAATTTCACTTTAATATCAAGTTCCTTAAATCTCTCCAGTTAAATTTTTTATCTCTCCTTTTCCTTTAAATCAAGTTAGTCGACTGAAGTAAGAATAGGAAAATCTCATATACTAGGAAAGTTAATTACATAAATCAAAGACTAACCATGTGTGTGTGTGTGTGTGTGTGTATGTTGGTTCGCGTATTTACTAGCATAAATGGGTTGTCAATCTTGAGCTGAAAAGTAACGTCATCTCTAGGAAATTCTTAACCGAAAAAAAGCTTTAGATCTCAAGTAAAAAAAAGCTTAACAAGTAGTATGAAAACTTGGAGAAGGCTGGAAATGACTTGTTGAGCCAGAGAGGCTCGACCTCTCGCTCAGGTCACTATGATCGACACACAAACTGATGTTATGACCACCATCATGATCGGATGATGGTGAATTCCCGATCGATCTGTACTAAAGACCTAAGGAAACGATCGAGGTCTCCCACACTGTGTAACAGGGATGATTGAGATAGAAGACATTGGGAATGTAGCCATACCAAAGAATCATACCCAAACAAGACTCTTGATAGGCGTTTCAGATAAAAGAAACCTCGAGAATCACCATTCACAAAAGAACTCGAGGAGGAAAAGATTAATAGGAGTCTCAAAGTCCCTATTTTAGAGATGTGTGATGGGATATGTGACACTAACAATTATACTTTTTCTTTTGAACAAGCTATGCACTTTCATGGTTATGATGCAACGGCGATGTGCCATCTTTTCATATCCACTCTAAGGAAGACAACGAAAGAATGGATAATCTCTCTTCCTCAATGTTCTATTAATTCATAAGAAGAGCTGCAAGAGCAATTTCATACACGTTTTGACAACAATAAAAGGCATGTGTGAGGATGCTTACATCGCTCATTCAGGTGAAGCAAATGCTAAACAAAACTCTTTGACAATACATAAAAAATATTCAGAGATGCAGTTTTCGAAATCCCTATAATAGAATCAAATTAGGTGATTCAATTTTTTACTGTGGGATTAAATGTTGACAAATCTAGTAGGTTGATCAAAGAGATTATCTCTAAAGTCCCCAGACTCTATCTAGGGCCTATGAAAAGGTAGATAAATTCATAGAGATGGAAGAAGCCCTCGTCAATATTTGGGGTTTTTCAAAAAATATAGATGATTTTCATCAGAGAGACCCTAGAGGCGATCGTACCAATAAAAAAGAAGGTAATAAGGACAATGGAAAAAAGGATTCCGCAGGAGACAATAACTGAAGAATAGTGGCTTCAGGGATCGGGGAAACCGAAATAATAATAATAATTATTATGCTAGTACAAATGCATGTTTGAATGATCTGATGATGCTTTGATTTGATTATAAATGTATATTTGTAACTAGTAGCTTTTGTGAAGTCCTTAAGAATGAAATTGATGTACAAGGACTTAGAGTAAAAGATCAAACTTGTTAGGCTGATTTATGAAGAAAAAAAAATGAATGTATAGATCATAGAAAATCAAAAAGTTGTTTAGAAGATAAGGATCACAAAGTATGCTCAGATCATAAAGCAACTTGGAGATCACAGAGTATGCTCGAGGATCTTAAAGCAAGCAAACATTAGTAGAGCAAAGTGCACAACACAGAATTAGCTCTACATTCGTAAGGTAGGATACATTTCGTAAAGCTTGTGGAATGTGGAGTCTAAAGTCTTAGTTCAGATTATAGAGCTTGTAAATCATAGAGTCAGCCAAGCTAGATACTTTATGTCACCATGTAACTCCATGATTAGGAAAATCGTAGAGTATGACAAGCTCAACAGTGAACTGAAAATGGGAAGATCCGAAGGGTGAAAACTCCGAAGTGTTTACTGATCATCCAAAGCTTAAAATGAAGGTTGGATCAGTTTGTTTCTAATAACTAGTTTGACCATGTAACATCAACCACGTGGTTACCTTTTCAATATACTGATGTGATATACTGATGTGACATCATAGCTAAAAGCAAGCTGACACACTCCTTAAATATCAACAACATAGATCTTCAATGATTAAGGCATTAAATGAGCAACGACTACTTTTCAAAGGAAAAATCTTGAGGTTCTCTATGAAAGGACGCGAAGATTCAATCAAATAGTAACAAGCGACAAATTACAAGCTGAATTGCTGTCAAAATTTTAAGTTCTCTACTCTACGATAAAAAAACAGCTTGTTCTGCTACTAAGTCATTACTCATTGGACTTAAAGCCTCTTAACAACTAAAATCAGTTATTCTTCTTGTGATTACTGATCTTAGTGACCTTATTATTGCCAAGTCTAAGTGACTTGAAGAATTCTTAGTGAACTGTTCTAAGTGACATTTACCAAGTCTGAGTGACTTGAAGGAATCTTAGTGATTCATTATTGTAATAGATCTTAGTGATCGCCCACCTAAGTGAATTCCCTGTCGGAATTGCAGAATAGTGGACTAGAAGATCTTTGTACTTCTAACCACTTAAAATTTATGTGTCTCCTTTACTTTTTGCACTTACATTTCTTCATTATATTTTATACTTGTTTGTGACTGAATTCCACAAGATCAACAAAATTTAGAACTGAGAATTTTATTAAATCTTTAAAGGGGATTTTTAAACTAATATTCGGCCTTGCTTAAATAAATTAACTTGCTTAATTTATAATATGGTAATCCTTGTTCAAAAGCAAAGTTTTTTTAAGGATCTATTCAATCCCTTTATAGATCTCTGTGTGCCTTTGGAAAAAAATAAATTATACTCTCTTAAATACCAGCAGAGCCAACATTATCAACGAAATTCAGAAATAGCCTTTTTGCCAAAAGCCCCCGAAGATTAGAGTCCTTGCTAGATAGAAAAATGGTTATAGATATTGTACTTACCATAAGGTGAAGGGCTATGACACCGAAGATTTTTAATAGCTAAAAGACTTCCTGGAGTAACAGGTGCAGAGTGGCAATCTGGACTGCTATATTGTTGAAAGTTACATTCAATCAGCCTTTGATTAGATAGCATCACCACTTCATTCTTTAACACCAAGGGGAGTCATGGATGTTATATCTGGGAAGCTGTCGCAAGCAACCAAAAATAAAACCTTACTTTGAAAAATATTAATGTAGTAGTGAAAGTAAGAGTCGAACCCACAGAGAGTGAATTGTTTTAATAAATCTAATGTTTTCAAGAATATCTAATTATATGGGGGGTTTGGAATTAATTATTAACTAATTAAAAGTCAAATAAACAAATAAAACTAAATAATAAATAAATATGAGAAAAATCAATTAAAACAAACTTCAGTTCCTTAGTTCAGTATTCCATTCTTTTAATCAACAAATTAATCAAGTTATTATTATCTTTTCCTTCAATTGAAATTAATAATCCTAGATAACTGACAATCGTCATGCTACCCGAAATCCTCCTTAAATTATAAATCTAATGCAGTAATCGCTCACAAAAGACCTAACTATCATACAACCTAGAACTATCAGTCTAGATTTAATATAACAGTTGCATTAAAAATTAGAGAATTAGATTATTCCAAGCAACAATCTCAACATCGCGGACCATTTAACTTGCCATCTTGATAATCATAATAATATTCAAAAGTTTGTCCACAATCAAATATTATTAACTGCTACTTATGATCAGATAAAATATCGTTTGCTTAATATCAAATCTTAATCTAGCATATGACAAAAACTTAATTAATTTAACTGGCCAAATCAAATTAATCAAATAAATATCATCTAATCAATTAAAACAGATCATCAAAATAAATCTCATGCATGAAGGAATATATAATAAAACTCAATTAAAACATTAATTAAAAACAAGGTTCAACATCCCTTTAGAACTGAAAATAAAAACTTAGCCTGACATTCTTCAAAATAATCTCCAATAGTTGAAAAGCTCTCCCCAAGAAAGTAGAAGAAAGATCTCTCAAAAAATTACAATCAATAATGAGAGATTGACCCTCTATTTATAGGCCTCTAACTTGTCCAAACCCTAATAGGATTTACAATTAAAAATAAAAGAAAAATAAAAATAATTATTATCCTAACCCTAGTTGGAATTAAAATCCAATTTGGAGTCAAAAAGTAGCAAAAATCCCAAAAAATCTCGTTTTCCAGCAATTCCGACCAGCCAAACAAGCCTTTGACCCGGTCAACCCTCGTAACAGGCGTTGACAGCTGGCTTCTTTCTTTTCCCGCTGGCGCGTGAAAGTCACGCGCCTATACCAAATTTACATAGCCGCGCATTGCGCGGCCGTCAGTTTCTATCCAATCACCAAAACGGCGTCGTTTCCAATTCTCTCACTTATTTACGCTTTTGCCATCAGTGCTGGTTAATTACCAAAAGGCCATTAAACTTTTGCGGATTTTCCAGATTTGCCCCCAAGCTTTATTTTTCCTACAAAATAAAATATAAAAATAAATAAAAATAATATAAAAATAATAAAAATCATAAAAACACATAATAATAAATAAAAGACCTAAAATAAATAAAAGCACATAAATAAAAAGAAATATAAAACACTATAAAATTACCTAAATTAACATAAATTAACTAAAATCCTAAAAAACCTATTAAAACTAAAATAAGCTAAATAATTAAACATTTAAGCACACAATAAATATAAAAACTAAGTATTAGGGCATAAAAATACCGTATAATATAGTCCTATCAATATTCGATGCATCAACATCTATTATGTCCAATAGGAAGTGAAAGGCCTTCGTCAGAGTTGTTCATTAGGTGTCTGGGCAACCTCTTGATATCAAAATAGACCCTATTACCTTATTAGATTAGGATTACCCCTCAGGGTTGGTGACACGTCATTAAGACGCCCTGGTCATAACTGCACATGTGTGCACTATGGATTTAAGGCGAATCCTTATGGATAATGGAAATTTAGTCGATGTACTTTATAGTCATGCGTATTATTGTTTCCCAAATGCACAATAGAGATCTAGAAGGGGGTTGAATAGATCTCTAAATTTTTTTGTTCATTTAAAAGATCAAGTATCAGATAATTAATTTATTTAATTAATTTAGCACAGCAGAATATTAGTACAAAATCCCTCTAATAGGTTTAATAAAATTTTGATTCTATCCAAATGTGAAGATTAGTCACTGATAGATAGAACAGTTTATAGCATTTAATGACAAAATATAAATGCTGAAAGTAAATAACACAAGATATTTTAAGTGGTTCAGAGTATCAACACTCCTAGTCCGCTCTTCTACTTCAACAAGTAGGATATCCACTAAGGATAAGGTCAGTCTGACCATATTACAACTGAATTACTTAGATTCATTTGAGTTACTTAATCTCAGAATATTCAGACACTTAGTCTAGGACACTTAAACCTCTTCTAGTCACTCTGACTTGGTATAATGATCTCACAGATCAAGTGAATTATAACTGATTATTGATTCTTTTGGTACTTAGCAGCGTTGAACAAGTACTTCTCCTTTTGTGTTCGTAGAGTAGATTTCTTTTCCTTTTTTTTTGCTTTTGCAGAGGTTTGGTTTTGTACTTGTGTAATTCGTATTTGGATTTGAATCCTCATACAATTTTATATCTCTTCAGAAATAGTTCTGTTGAAGAGTTTCGTTTGAGCATTTAACGTTCTGATAGTGCTTTTAATGTTCTTCTGACTTTGGGATTGATAAAAGACTTTCTTCTGGACTTAGTATATCCCATCAGTCAGTATTTATCACTTACCTCTAAACTGAGGTGATATACTTTCTACAATGCAGTCTTTCTGATCTTCCTTTCTGAATTTGAAGATGGTGAGAAACATTCTTAAAATCTTTATATTTAAGCTCTGCAATACTCTATACTTGTCAGATTTATAACCGTTCTGACAATGTCTTCAATCTTGACTTGTTCTTTGAGTTTTATAAAGAACGCAAAGTCTAATATAGAATACTCAACGTAATCAATTCTACGAGTCAGTGAGATGCTCTAAGATCTGCTCTACTAAATGTTCTTTACGATAATGGAACAGACTCTGCGAATTTCTTCTTTTAACAGCTTTTCCAACTTTGGTGGCGACTCTGATAGCATCTTTACGATTCTAAAATAGCTCTACGTTCCTGATAGTAAACTATTTCTGACATACTTTAGATGCTTCTGATGCTTTACAAACTACTAGAGTGCTCTTCTAATAGCTTTCACATTTCAATTCAGTAGATTATTGTTTACGATACTTTAAGATTATTAAGGCAGCTCCACAACTTGATCTACAATTGCTCAGATAGCTCAAGTATCTTCTTGAAGATTCTGACTGCTGCACTATGAGCTCAAGACTTACTCTGCGAACAATAAAGACTTTACGAATAGGCAGAGTAACTCTACAATGCTTTATGATTGCTTAGATAACTTTATAGCTTGTTCGACGATTCCAACTGCTATACTGCTAACTCAATACTTACTCTATGATCAATAAGGACTTTATGAACATGCATAGTAACTTTACGAAAGATCTGACCCTATTTGTTTATACATATCATCATCTCAAACATCAACCTAACAAGTTTAAGCATTATATTATAAGTCCTTATACAATAAATCTCAGATAAGGACTTTACAAAAGCTATTGAACAATTATACATTAATCACTTTTGTATCTTCAAATCATACAAATGCAAATCCTAACAATCTCTCTCTATTTGATGATGACAAAAATAGTAGTTTCAAATACCATATCAACATAGTATAAACATGCAATTCAATATGAATTAAACATGACTTAGAATACAGTGAGAAACTGTATTTATATATCAAAAAGATGAATTTATTAATTTTGAAATTGAATTATTGCATATTACAATTAATATATTAATTCATCTTCTACCTCTCTTCCTACTTAGAGGATCTTTTTTTTCAACTTCCCTTATTCGATTGTAGTTTTTCCTTGCTTCTGCTTCTTTTCTTCTTAATTTAGAGATTTCTTTAATCGTTTCTCTAGGATCAAGATCAGGCATGTTAAATTGTTGTTCACCTAAAATAAAAACACCTTGAGACATCCTGTTAATGAACATAAGATCATCACTTGGTGGTCTCATGCTAATATTAATAACTATTTGCCATGACTCTCTTTGAGAAGATGATTGGCATCTTGAATATTGACCTTCCAAAGGTAAAGCTTGAGAGATAGGTGGAGAAGAGTGCCTTGAAACCCTTTTATCACTCTGAACTTGACTTTTCTGTGCACCATGCTCCCCCTGAGTAGAAGATCTTCTCTGACTACCTTTCTTCTCCCCATTTTTATCATCAGTCAATGAAGAGACGTCTTTAGAGAGTTGCTGAACACTAGTGACAAGCTCATTTAGTTGTTGTTTAGTGACTTCAACATCTTGTCTATTTTCTTGCAGTTTTTTTCTTAGCATTTACTTGTTGATGATGTACCATGGCCAAAGCATTATTTATGGTTGTGAAAATTATGTCAACATGTAATATTTGCTTTGTGACATCCCGATTTAGCTCAATGTGAGAAGAACTTAATTGAAGAATTTTATCATGTAGGTGCTTGATGCTGGCGTCATTGGCTTCTTGATATTTCAAGATAACAGTCTTCTGTTCAAGAAAACTTTATCCCTTCCATGAAGACCGCCAGCCATGTCTCTAAACATCTTTCTCACGTGCTTTGCAAACTCTTTGCCCATTTATGTTGGAACTTTCTCTACAGCAGATGTGATATTGTCTAAATTTTGTTTGATGTCCTTAGCATTATCATCCAGATCTTTAGAGATGTCCGCAGTTACAAGAGCCATGAGAATAACCATTTGTCTTTTAGAAGGAATTACTGAAACTCTTTCTAAGATTTGATTAAGAAGAGGTTCTGGAGTAGAATTAACAGAAGGATGAGCAGGAATTAAGGCAAGAGTTAAATCAAAATACTCATTATTTGATGAAGAGGGTATATCTCTTTGAGTAAGAGGTGGTGTTTCTGATGTAGTAGATTATACTTTGGACATCTGTAAAGATTTTATAGGAGATGAGGGATTTTGGTGGTGAATGAATATAAGTTAAAATAAAATTTAAAACATTTATTAAAGAGGAAGAGTTTGAGTGTGGTCGTGTAGGTGTATGTATAGGAGAACTAATGTTTTTAGCATCAATCATAGGGTTTTGGAACTAAGACTGGAGAGTTATTGTTTTGAGAATCTTTCGATGAGTTATTTACAACATTTGTAGAGTGTTAGGACTCTACGACTTAAAAAGGTGATGAATCGTGTTCAGAAGAATGATGGGACTCATACGACTAAAGAAGTTGAAGTAGATGTTAGTTCAATAATCTTAAAAGATGCTAAAAACCCATCATCGCAAGAAAAAAATGAATAAAAAGAATAATGAGTAGTGAGAGGAATACAGGTTATCTTATTATATGAACTTGAAGAAGTTTCTCCATATGATATCATCTTTCTGGTATATCTAAAGACTAATGGATAATTATGAGAAATCAACTTCACATTTGGAATGTATTTGAATGTCCTGAAATAGGGGCATCACTGGAAGAAAGATGTACAACTGATCACTATGCTCGCTGTAAGCAAGAGTGCGACTATATGTAGTGTTCTCCCTTTGCTCCTGATGAGTCTCATTGAGAATTTTCACTTCAGGTTGCTCATCACAGGTCTCATTAATGAGCTCTATGTTTTGTCCTTGAGCTTTTGCTTCTTGAGACATTGAGGAGATTGAATTTATTTCTTCTAGTTTCTCCCTCTCAATTTGTGCATTGATGTGCTCAGAAATATATGGACTCTACTCCACCATGATATCAGCAACAACAGACTCAATAATCATTGTCTGGTCTACTAAATCAATAAGTGAGTTTGGAGTTACCATTGGTGAAAACTCCCTCTCAGAACCAGCTTCTTTCTCTTCTAGAGAATTAAGCTTCATTTTCTTCTTTTCTGGCTCAGAACTTGAATTCTTTATAGCCATTTCTTCAGCTTCATCTTAAGGCTTCGACCAGTCAGTTATCCCAGCCATTTCATCTTCTCTTGTCATTGGCTCGGGCTCACCAGTCATTTCAGCCATCTCTTCATTATTAGTAGTGACCTTACTTTCTATCACTACAATTTGAGAGCCAGAGTATTCTATGATACGAGATAGGATGGTCATTTTTGAACGCTTGCTCCTGATTTCTTTGCTTTTTTTCCTTGGGGAAATCCACAGCTTCTATTGGTTCACTTTCTTTTGCTTTCTTCTTCTCCTCCTTTGTAGGTTTATCTGCTGTTGAGAGTTATGTTTCTTGTTCTCTTGGAGTAGTAGATCATTGAGACACAAATTTCTCTTTTGTTTTCCTCATTCTTTCAAGCCTAGTGGCTTCTTCTTCATCTTCATTTTAGCCTTTTGAACTTCACTCAGAGTGGCTTCACTATCTTTAGATTATTTTGATCGATGGATCTCTACAGGACATCTCTTCAAGTTGACAAACAATTTGGGGGTTATCTTCTTATTCACATTTAGAGCGTTTCCCTTTTTGTCTTTTATTTCTTCCTTTAACAGCTTCTTGAAAATAATGCTGATGAACCTCCCATAAAACATTTTGGGGGCTTGTTTCCTTGTCTTCTTCTTTTCATCTTTTGTCATCCATTCTTCGATCCACCCAGGTAAGATAGCTCCGAAGTTCATTTTCACCCTCATCCTTATAGCAATCATGACTTTCAGCTGAAGATCACAGACAAAGTCATGAGCCGAATCCTTGCATAAAATGCATTTTCCTACTATGTCAGCAAGGAACTCATAGTTTTAAGAAAACTCCTTCTTCTTCAACCCTCAAAGCTATGGATTCTTCTAATACTTAATATTGGATAACCCTGCTTCTGTATTAATGATATTTAGATTAGTAATCCCATCAAGTGAACATCCTAGAGCAACATTAACTTCTTTGGCTCGAAGAAGAAACATCCTTCTGATGAGTGTAGTTTATACTTACGAATCGAATGTTCTTGGGCTTAATAAATTGCTATCATTGAGTATTTTTAGAGGCAGTTTACTTGTTTTTATGTTTCTATTGCAGAAAATGGCTTTAGAGGGTCAAAACGGTAAAAATGGAACTTAATGGCAATTTTGTAAATTCTGAACAGTAACCGTGGTCGGGGCTAGATTTTACAGTGCAAATCCGCGGCTGGGGCCGTGGTCGGCAGATTTAATTTTTAGGATCCGTGTGTTTCCAGAAGTTGAGCTAAAGAAGGATTGTAATGTTGCTGCGAGTTAGGAGTTTTTAGGAGAGTTATTAGAGATATAAATAGATGAGATTAGCATGATTTTACGCAACTTTGAGAGGAAGATTTTCATTGAAGGTTAATTGGCGATTTCAACTATGTCAGGCTAAGTTTCTTATTTTCAGTTCTTAAGGGATGTTGAACCTTATTTATGATTGATGGTTTGATTAAGTTTATACTATCTTATTCTTCTTATATGAGATTTGTTCTTGATGATCCACTAGAATTGATGAATGATATTAAATTTGATTGATTTAATGTGGCCAGTTGAATTGATTGGGTTTTATTATCCTTTATTATCTGCTAGATTAAGGTATGGTATTAAGCAAAAGATATTGTATCTGATCATAAGTAGCGATTAGTAATATTTGATCGTGGTCAAACCTTTTGAATATTATTATGGTTATCAAGACGACAAGTTAAATAATCTGCGATTGCGTAATTATTACTTGGAACAATCTAATTCTCTAGTTCTTAGTGCTACTGTTATATTAAATCTAGATTGATAGTTTTGGGTTGTATGATAGTAAGGGTCTAGTGGGGGCGATTGTCACATTAGATTTAAAACCTAAGGAGAATTTTGGGTAATTGAACGATTGTGGTTACCTAGGGTTGTTAGTCTCATTGAAGGAAAGGAAAAGATAAACATTAAAACTTGATTGTTTTGTTAATGGTGAAAAGGTGATACTGAACTGAAGAACTGAAGCTTCTCTTTATTGATTTCTCTCGTTAATATTTAACTATTTGCAATTCAGTTAGTTAAAGTTAAAATTCAACCCCCCCCCCCCCCCCCCCCATTTATTTACTTATTGTTAGAAAATATTGGAATTTATTGAAGCAATATCACTCTTTGTGGGATCGACTCTTACTTGCTATTATATTGATTCTGTGATTGAAAGTAAGGATTATTTTTGGAGTGTTAACGACAGCTTCCACCTTCCTTTTACCTTGGTGTTCAAAACAACATCTTCAGACTCGCCATTCTGGAAGAACTCACTTACTAGACCGAAGAAAACCTTTGTGTTAGTGTTTAGAGCTTCACAGAGTCTAGCCTTCTTCACTAATTTTAATACTCTTTTGTATTGCTTCTCTACATCCCCAAAGCTATCGAAGTATAGCTGATTTCCATATACAACTTGAATCGACATCCTTAAAGATTGATTTTGATTCTGTAATGATGATGAAAGTAATTGAGAATTTGAAAGCTTAAAGAAAACTAGGGTTGGAATGCTCTGAAGAGAAGCGTAGAAAACAAATATAATTTTGAAATTTGTAAAGACATATATGAAAACTTCCCTCTGATTTTGTTGAGTGGAACATGTGTAAAGATTTGATTTGATAGTACGTCCCTTCATAACTGTCGTGAACAACTGTTGCTCAGTAACTTTTGACTTTTACTTGTTTTTCTTTAGCGTGACTTTCACTTGCCATAAAGTAGCCACTTTAATTTCTTCGTAAGGTAAAATATCGTTACACTATGTCTTTAGTTCTACGACTTACTTTTGATTATTTTACGATGGTTCTTCACTTAAAAGTTCATTATACGATTTTCGCATTTATTCTTTGACTTTCCTTGAGCATCCACTTGTGAACTACCAAATAGATTAAGTGAAGCTAAGTACCTATAAAATAATACATTATTCACTTTGGTATCCAGACTAGCTTGGTTCCTTCCTTGTTAGTGCCTTTTGGTACCCAAATTTGCTTAACTTTGGGTTTCTTATAAAATGGTGGATAATAATTATTATAACATATTTCAACCATATAATCATGATTGTGATATATACAACATCTATTGTTATGCATGTGTGAGTGTATGTATGTGGATCTTCCCATTTGAAACTTGTGTGGATGGCATTTATTTCCACCCTTTCTTCTAGACTTGTACTTTCTCTGCTCTCATATTGCCCTATGGTTTTGAAAGTTCGTAGAGTACAAACCAATCCTACGATTATTACCTGGTTGATTTGTAAAGTTGAGTTTATCAAACTTTACGATCCTTCGAGGCACGATTATAGACTTGGATTTACTCAACGATTTCACAAAACCCAGACCAGTAGATGACCTGTTGTTCTTTGGAACAACAATCTGGTCAACATAATTTGGACATCTTGGAATAATAGGCACGATGACCTTTTTGAATTTTACAAATATAATACCTCTATGAAAAGAAGAGGTATAATTATTATTTGTATCCATTGATTTTCCATACTAAGGATGGATGACGAATCCTCAAACACTAAACTTGATATGTCAAAAACATTTCTTTGACTTGTGATCAATGAATCCATATATGAGGAAGAAAGATTCCACATTGAGATTATCTTTTCCAACTCCTCTATCTTAGAGGTAAGAATAGACTCTCTTTGTGCATTGATTTTAATCTTCTTTCTCAAATTTTTATTCTCAGCCTCAAGCTTGGACAGAGAGGCCATGTTTCGTAGAATGGTTTTCAACTCTACGTCCACTTTCCCTTTCTCCTCTTGAAAAGGAGAGTGATCCTTTGATAGAACTCTAAATGTCTTATATATTTATGTAAATCAAATGTTATATCATGCAATGCTATTCTAAGATCATCAATACTTATATCGGGAGAGTTAAAATCAAATACCTCGTTGATGTCATATGCTCTTCGTTTAGTGGCTTTGTTTTGACATTCTTCTATGGCCATTAGACATAGATTTATTATTTGAGGTCCTTCATAATTACTAGAGTCTGAACTAGAATCTTCTTCAAAATCACTCCATGATCTTTCAGCTATAAAACATCTTTCTTTCTTATGACACTTCTTGTATCCTTTATACTCTTTCTTTTCATGAAACTTCTTTTTGTCCTTCTTGAACTCTTCTTGCAAAGGTTTGGTACACTCTGCAATAAAATGACCCGGTTTCTTATAGTTGTAGCACATATCTTTTTCTTGTTCTCTGCTACTACTACCTTTCTTAAAGTTCTTCCTTGGCCTTCAGCTATTTTTCCTCATAATTTTTTTGAGTCTTTGTACAAGCAAGGCTATATCTTCATTATCCTCAGTTTCATCTTCATCAGAATTCTCTTTGACTGGAGTTTTAAGATTTGTTACTTCTGAAACTTTTAGAGCAATTCCTTTATCTTTCTTCTTGCATTCTGATAAAGTTTCTACTATCTGATTTAGCTCAAGTTCATAGGTAGGGAGATTTACATAGAGCTTTTACATTGTCATCTCGTGTAGATTTTTTAACTCACGGATAGCAGTGGTCTTGGCATCCCACTTGCTTGATAAAGCCCTTATAAACTTTAGATTCAGATCTTTGTTTGGATAGATCTTGCCATAAGTTATAGTGATATTTTCTCTAGGGACATGAGAGAACATTTCATATTGCTGAGTCAAGAGTGATTGTTTGTTTTCTTTGACTTCTTCTGTGTCCTTATGCATCACTAGTAGACCATAATTCTTTGGCAGTGGTGCAGTTGACAACATTTTCAAACAATTCATCTTTTAGAGCCATAAATAGTATGTTATTGGCTCTTTTATCTAGCTGCATCAGCTTCTTCTCATTGTCAGTCCATTTTTCTTTAAGCTTGACTACCATCTTATCTGGATCATCATTTGTGGGGGATAACTTGATGGGAACATGTGGACCATTCAGAATAACATCAAATAAATCATCATCTATCTCATCCATATATGCTTGCATATGTACTTTCCAATTAATAATTTTTTTTCTTTATTTAATAGAGGTGGCTTATTGCCACCACCAAGCTCAGAACCGTTTTTAGTATGTGTCACGTGATCAACTCAACGTGTAAGATTTATGTTTATGAGAACGAAGCTATGATACCATTTGTTTTTCCTCAGAGGCACAATAGAGATCTAGAAGGGGGGTTGAATAAATCTCTAAAAACCTTTGTTCATTTAAAATGTCAAGTATCGGATAATTAATTTGTTTAATTAATTGAGCACAACGAAATATTAGTATAAAATCCCCCCTTAAAGGTTTAATGAAATCTTGATTCTATCTTTGGTGCGTGAAGATTAGTCCCCGACAAATACAATAGTTTATAACATTTAATAATAGAATATAAATGCTGAAAGTAAATAACACAAGATGTTTTAAGTGGTTCTGAGTATCAACACTCATAGTCCACTCTTTTACTTCAACATGTAGGGTATCCACTAAGGATAAGGTTACTCATACCATATCACAACTGAATCACTTAGATTCCTTCAAGTCACTTAGTCTTGAAATATCCAGACACTTAGTGTAGGACACCTAGTCTTCTTCAAGTCACTCTAACTTGGTATAATGATCTTATAAATCAAGTGAATCACAACTAATTGTTGATTTAGTTTGAGGTGCTGTTAAGCTTTGCAATGATGCTAGAATTCTTTTAGTACATAGCAGCGTTGAACAAGTACTTCTCTTTTTATGTTTGTAGAGTAGATTTCTTCTTTTTGCTTTTGTAGAGGTTTGACTTTGTACTTGTGTGATTCGTATTTGGATTTGAATCCTCATATAATTTTATACCTCTTCAGAAATAGTCCCGTTGAAGAGTTCCGTTAGAGCATTTAATGTTCAGATAGTCCTTTTAATGTTCTTCTAACTTTGGGGTAGATAAAAGACTTTCTTTTGGAGCTAGTATCTCCCATCAGTCAGTATTTCTCACCTACATCTGAACTGAGGTGACAGACTTTCTACAAGGCAGTCTTTCTGATCTTCCTTTTTGAATTTAAATATGGTGAGAAATATTTGTGAAATCTTTATATTTAAGCTTTGCAATACTCTGTACTTGTCAGATTTATAACCGTTCTGACAATGTCTTCAATATCGACTTGTTCTTTGAGTTTTTTGAAGAACGTAGAGTCTAATATAGAATACTCAACTTAATCAATTCTCCGAATGTCTTTCTCCGAGTCAGTGAGATGTTCTAAGATCTACTTTACTAAATGTGCTTTACGATGCTGGAGCAGACTCTACAAATTTCTTCTTTTAACAACTTTTCCAGCTTTGTTGTCGACTTTGATAACATCTTTACGATTCTAAAACTGCTCTATGTTCTTGATAGTAGACTATTTCTGAATACTTTATATGTTTCTTCTACTTTATGAACTATGAGAGTGCTCTGTTAATAGCTTCTAAATTTTGATTCAATAGATTATTCTCTGCGATACTTCAAGATTATTTAGGCAGATCTATAGCGTGATCTACGATTGCTCAGATAGCTCAAGTATCTTCTTGACGATTCTGACTGCTGCACTACAAACTCAAGACTTACTCTGCGAATAATAAAGACTTTACAAATAGGCAGAGTAACTCTATGATGCTATACGATTGCTTAGACAGTTTTATGGCTTGGTTCGACGATTCCAACTGTTGTATTGTTAACTCAATACTTACTCTGCGATGAATAAGGACTTTACAAACATGCAGAGAAACTTTACGAAAGATCTGATCTTATCAGTTTATACATATCATCATCTTAAAGATTAACATAACAAATTTGATCATTCTATTATAAGTCCTTGTGCAATAAATCTCAGATAAGGACTTTACAAAAGTTACTGAACTATTATACATTAATCATTTTTGTATCATCAAATAATACAAATGCAAATCCTAACACGTACAATCTGCTGGACTTAGGGAGTAGAAAGTTGGAGATCTACAATGAGTCACCCTTCTATGGCTTTGATAATAACCAAGTCCGAATAATAGGAACAATTTAACTGTCGGTGATCTTTGACGCAACCCTAAAACTATCCTCCATAATGTTAAAATTTTATATGGTGCAAGTGGAAAGCAACTATAAGTCCATATTAGGGAGGACTAGCTTATCGGCACTAAGAGTAGTGACATATATTCCTCATTTGAAAATGAAGTTTCCAACTAAAAATGGGATCAGGGAAGTAGCTGGAGACCAACATCTATCCCGAAGATGCTATCTCCAAACTATTTAGGCAGCTTCTGTAAGGGTCAGTAAATTAAAAACAACAATAAAAATTAAATTAGAACCCTTTACGGAAGGAGGCACAGAGCCGATAATAATGCCTATCGAAGAGACTAAGGAGATAAAATTATTCTTAGGAGACGACGAAAAGACATTACAGATCAGGCTTAGAATATAAAAGGATTTTAGAAATCGCCTAATCACTCTATTGAGGGAATACTTAGATATCTTCACCTGGACCCCAACCGACATGCCTGGGATAAATAGAAGTGTTGCTGTTCATAAACTCAGTGTAAATCCTAATGAGAAGTCCATAAAGCATAAACACCGAAATATAGCTCCTGAACATCAAAGACAATTTAAGAAAAAATTGATAAACTCTTGGCTGCAAGTTTTATTTTTGAAATAGACTATCTAGAATAACTCGCTAATATGGTGTTAGTCAAAAAGTAAAATGAAAAATGGAGGATGTGGGTGGATTATACCGATATAAACAAAGAATGCCTGAAAGACTACTATCCATTCCCGAGCATCGACCAGCTTATCAATTCTACTTCTGGACACACGATACTCAGTTTTCTTTATGCTTTCTATGGGTATAATTAGATTGCTATGCATGTTGATGATATCCTGAAGACATCATTCATCACACATAGAGCCATATACGCATACAAAGTCATGTCTTTTAGTCTCATTAATGTTGCTGCCACCTACCAACGCATGATGAACAAGGAGTTCGAATATCAAATTGGCAGAAATATGAAAGTCTATGTTGATGAAATGATAGTCAGGAGTATTTAGATAGAAGAACATTTATCCAACCTCAAGGAATGTTTCTAAAATTTATGGTGATTTAACATGAGACTTAATCCCATTAAATGCACTTTTGGCCTCGGGTCAGCCAAGTTTTTTGGGATATATGGTTAGTCGAAAAGGGATTGAGAAAAATCCCAAAAAAATAATTGTTGCACCTAACATGCAACCACCGAAGAGCTTCAAAGAAGTGCAAAGACTGATTGGAAGATTGACTGCTCTTCGACAGTTCATGGCTAGATCGGCTGAGAAGTGTCTCCGATTCTTTAACAACCTAAAAGGAGCTCAGAACCAGAAGACATTCCATTGGACTGACGAATGCCAAGAGGCCTTCGAGTAGATTAAGAGGTACATCTCTTCCTCCATATTAACTAAGGTTCTACCTGAAAAAGACCTATATATGTATTTATCTGCAACTCCCTTAGCCATCGGTTTAGTCTTAGCCAGAAAAGATTTCAAAGGAAATAAACCAGTTTACTACATAAGCCATACACTTCGGGACATTGAGATAAGATACCCAAACCTTGAGAAGTTGGCTTATGCACTAGTGGTATTGGTCATCTCTAGATGAAAACTTTGACATTATTTTTAGGGGAAGATAATTATGGTACTTATAGACCAACCCCTGAGGAAAGTTCTATATCGTTCCAATTTCTTCGGCAAATTAGTAGCCTAGGTGGTGGAATTGAGCCAGTTCAGTTTGGAGTTCTGTCCTCGGACAACCATTAAAGCATAAACCCTCATTGATTTTATCGTCAAATGCTCATTTCATGATAACTCAGAGTAGGAACAACCTATTATTACCGATCCCATAATGGCACCCACGGAGCCTGCCTGGACTTTATTTGTTAATGGATATTCCACTGGTTTAAGGAGCGAGGCTGAAATAATTCTTACATCACCTGAAGGTTTCAAGTTGTAATAGGCCATACGATTCAGATTCATGGCCACAAATAGCATAGAAGAATATGAAGCCTTTTTGGCAGGATTGAGACTTGCACGGAGTCTAAACGTAAATAATTAGATTATTTATAGTGACTCATAACTGGTTGTCAATCAGGTCCTAGGGTAGTATGAGGCACGAGAAACACATTTTCAATCTTATCTTCAGCTAGTAGACAACCTGCTTAAATATTTCTCGAAGTACTAGATCATCGGCGTGGTTAGAGCGGATAACACCATGGTCGATGCCCTTTCTAAGTTGGCAACCACTGATCAAGGGAATCTGGAGGGCTTGGTTTACTTGGAAATTCTTCAATAGCAGAGCACAATGGTTCAAGAGGTGATGGACATAGATTAGGAAGATTCATGGATAACACCAATCATTAGCTTCCTGAAAAATGGCGATCTTCATGAAGACAAAGCCTAGGACTGAAAGATCAAATACAAGTCCTCAAAATACTATATTATTAATGATCAGCTCTACCGAAGGTCTTATTCCTCTCCACTACTTTGCTGTTTGGGACCTAGAGACCCTGATTATGCCCTTTGGGAGGTACATGAAGGAATTTATGGAGACTACATAAGAGCAAAGACATTCGAACAGAGAATTCTTACACAAAGATATTATTGGCCGACCATTCTTCAAGACACTAAAGACTTCTTTAAGAAATACCACAAATGTCAACTCTTCACTTTTATACGATATTAACCTACCGAAGAGCTCATATTTATACTATCCCTGATCTCCTTTACACTATGGGGAATAGATATTTTAGGACCACTTCCACAAGGAAAAGGGCAAGTAAAGTTTATCGTCGTGGCTATTAATTACTTCACTAAATAGGTAAAAGCCAAGCCCCTAGCTCGTATAACCAAAGAAACATGCCTTCAATTCTTTAAAGAACAAGTAGTCTTTAGATTCGGTGTTATGATAATATTGATATCTGATAATGGGTTGCAGTTTGTTGGAAGGAAATTTGAAGGATTCTTACAAGAATTACACATTCAACACCGTCGAACATTTGTAGCTCATCCACAAACGAATTGAAATTATTAATAGAACTCTCCTTAAGGGGATAAAAGGAAGTCTAGAGGACTCTAATGCCCTAAATCCCAGTACTAGCTATTACAGATCTGGTGCATCACGATACATAACTTTTATATTATCTATCAGTATTTTTATTGATTTAACTAGTCTATTATAAATGTCATATCACATACCTCGTCACTGCATCGCAACCTAGGTCTTTCTCTTATATCCTTAAATCTGACCTTTCTGGTCCTGTCTTCCTGCAATATGTTAATGTTCACAAGAATGACCATCAAATATGCTCAGCAAGTATGAACTGAAATAAAATATTTTAAGGAATAACTATGAAGTAATATCTCAATATTTTTGAATTGAAAGATTTATTAATTTTCGTTAATTAGAAGGTCAAAAAGGACTAAGAATTCTTTCGGACTGTACTGCAGGTGATCAGCCTAGCAACACTTGACATGACAAGTAACATGTTAGCTAACTGTAGTACACAGTGACTTGTTAGAATAAGCTCATTAATGAATAAATATTCTTTAAACCAATGAATAACTCACTAAAAAAATTTCAATATTCGTAACTTTATGAATTTGCATTAGCATAAACTTAATAAGAAATTTTAGACTTTCTATTGAGGGGTCATTAATACCATGAACTCTTTACTTTTCAAAATATTTCTTTGCTAAAGCGTAGCTGTAATGACCGAGAAAATTACGAACCCAATTTTTTTTTTTTTTTATTTAATTATATCCATAAGAAAATATGAGGTATGAAGTATGTGTATATAGGATAAGTTGTATGATGAGATGTATTAAATTAGTTAATTAAATTAATTAACTAAAGAAGAAAAAAGATTGCAAGAGAAGCTTATGTGATGAGATCACAAAGCTTGAATGGCAAATAAGAAGTTTTATACTAAACAAGTTAATTACTTGTATGAATAATGCGAAAGAAGAAGCAAGTGAATTATTTGAGATAATCCAATGAGGGAATAATTGTTTGTGTAGGGTTAATTATTTTATAAACCCAATTTGATGATAGGGGTAAGTGAATGAATTAAATTAATCAAGTACAATGTACTTATATTAATACGTATTAGGGTATTATTAAAAACAAACCCAAGATTTTTCAATTAAGAGTGTTATTTAATTAAGGAGTCCAATGGACTTATTAATAGCAAATCTAATTGGATTATAATTTAAATCCAAATGAGTTGTTAAACTAGGTCAATTAAGTTTACCTAGTAGCCCATGTAATTAATTTAATTATTAGTCCATGTAATTTATTAAATAAGCCCAATGCTTATTTTAATTAAAGATAGCATAGTTATGTAAATGCTAGCCCAATGCGTGATATAAATTGAGCCCAAACAATTTAATTGAATGAGCCCAATAGAATTTAATACTAAGATCCAAAGTGGAGCCCAATAAGTTTGTATAGGTGAATATGTATACATATATTGATGTATATATATATATGGATACTTATATAATTATATAGGACTTAAAAATAAAGTCAAATTGGATAAATATTTGGTCAATCCCGAATTTTGGGGCCCACATGGATATAAATGTAGCTTGTTGGTTGATTTTGGAGTGTAAAGTGGTGCAAGTAAGCCCCAACCACCCTAGTCAATCAATGGGTCAATCAAAGAGTCCATCAAGTGGTCATTCCATGCATAGTAAGCAAGATTAAGCTCCTAATTGACTAGCATTGGTTGATTAGTAGATGTTAAGCAAGTCTAGGGAGGTTCTATAAATAGAATGCTCCATTCATTTGCTAGGTTTGTTAGTCATTTTGTAAGAACTCCAAGAGAGAATAGAGAGAGCATTCTAGAGAAAATAGAGAAGGCTCTTAAGAGTTGGTTTTTCACCAAGGAGATTACTAGAGACTTATCAAGGAGGAGTCACCAACAAAGTCTCTAGCCAAGAGTAGAAGAACATAAGGTTCAAAAGTGTTATATCTCATCTTTATTTCATTTTTGTAGGCTATATATGTTTTATATGGTCAAAATATGTTTTTAACCGATCAAAAGTGGTTTTGATGGTCTACAAGTCTTAAGCTATAATAAATTGGTAGATACATGGTTTGATATGCTTAAATCATGATTTGGTATGTGAGAAATGTATAAAAGTTGTAGAAATGTTCATAACACATTTTACCGGTAAAACCCTAACGATACATGTTGTGTTTGATGTTGTATTTTGAAATACACAAATCGAAAATTGGATTTTTATGGCTAGAAAGCTAGATCTAGGAGTTTTAAAGAAAAACCCTTTTGGAACCCTTCAAGAATATTGAATAACGAAGAAGTTATAGCTTTTACCGGAAATGATATCGTTTTTAAACGCTAGATGGTTCGATCCGTAATTTTCGTGTAAAACGTTTTCAAAAAGACGATCCAACCATGGAATATTGTAAAACAAGAGGTTAGGAACACATCAACACTGATTTAGTGTCATTTGGATGTGTAGAGTTTATTTTATTCAAGGTTGAACCATTAAAACCAAGGATTTGTGATTTTAGTTTTCACTTTGTCCTTGTGAGCAGTTTTTAGTCCACTTCCGTTTGGAATTTGGATTTTTAATCTAAAGAGAAATTGTAGAGGGGGAAATTCTGATGAGAATGGACTCAAGAATCACCCCAAAATGTTTTAAAATGAAGAAGTTATGGCTGTTGGGGCGTCGGAGGGTCGAGCAGTCAAAAGTTTACTTTCGGAGGAGTTGGCCGAGCGCCTACTGAGCGCCTACCAAGCGCCAAGGCGCTTGAGCCGGCTGTTTCTGGGGGCAGATTCGGTCCGGGTCGGGTCGGGTCGGTCCGGGTCGAGTCGGGTCGAGTTTTTTATGAAAAATTAAATTGAAATACATATTAATTGAGTGTGTTTGAATACTAAACTAATATATATAGAGTTTATTAGTGACTTAAAGGTATCTAAATGTATAAAATAAAGACTAAAGTTACAACAATTAAAAAGTTAACTATTGATAATGTTTGAAGAATATTAAAATATTATTAAATGATCAATAATATTAGTATATGATTAAAAGTTATTAAATGATGAATAACATTAGTAAATGATTAAAATATTATTAAATGGTTAATAATATTAATAAGTGATTAAAATATTATTAAAGGATTAATAATATTAATAAATGATTAAAATATTATTAAATTGTTAATAATATTAATAAGTGATTAAAATATTATTAAAGGATTAATAATATTAATAAATGATTAAAATATTATTAAATTGTTAATAATATTAATAAGTGAGTAAAATATTATTAAATGGTTAATAATATTAATATGTGATTAAAATATTATTAAATGATTAATAATATTAATAAATAATTAAAATATTATTAAATGGTTAATAATATTAGTAAATGAAAAGAATATTATTAAATGATTAATAATATTATTAAAAGAGTAAAATATGATTAAATTTTTAATAATATTTATAAGCGATTAAAATATTATTTGATAAATAATATTATTGGAAAGAGTGTAAGACATTATTAAATTATTAATAATGTTAATATGCGATTGAGATATTATTATATAATTATAATATTAATGAGTTAATAAAATATTATTAAATGGTTAATAATATTAGTAAGTTAGTAGAATATTATTAAATGATTAATAATATTAATAAATGATTAAAATATTATTAAATGGTTAATATTAGTAAGAGGATAAAATATTATTAAATGGTTAATAATATTAATGAGAGAAGAAGATATTATTAAAGGATTAATAATATTACTAAGATGATAAAATATTATTAAATGGTTAATAATATTTATAAATGATTAAGATATTATTTGATAAATAATATCCTTGGGAATAGTGTAAAACATTATTTAGTTATTAATAATGTTAATAAGTGTTGAGATAATGAAGAGATTAAGATGATTATTAGATGGTTAATAATATTGAGGAACTAGATGATTTATGGTTAAAATATTATTATACGATTAATAATATTATTTGTGGTATTTATATATTATCAAAGGTGATAATATTATAAAGCAATGAAGTGATAGTTATGTGATTTAAAATATTATCAAGGGATTGATAATATTATTAAGAGATGTAAGATTATGATTAAGTGATAGATGATTAAGACATATATGGTAAGGTTATTAATGTTAAATAAACCTATATGTGTTATGCTAATTGGAGGATCAATGTTGTTGAATATTAGGTCACCTAGAGGAAGTATTTTTAAGTTGAATAGCAGTAGTCAGCGGAACAGGCAAGTTTCTCTGAACCCTAACTTGTATTTATTTGGCAAGTTATTTATGTAGAATCTGAAATTTATTTCAAAATGCATGATGAAATAATTATTAAGAATTATTTCATATCTATATTGTTATTGACAATCGCACTTAGGTGCATTTGCATGACCGTTCACGTTATGAACTGTTTAAAGAGAAATATCTATGCTATTTATTTCAGCTAGATATTGCATGTGATATTATGACTGTTCTTGTTATAAACTGTTCTAAGTGAGGATTCTATGCCAATTGTTTCGGCTAGACCATGTACGATTTAAATTCATAAATCTGAATATTATTGAAGTTAGTCCAAACCATATTGTTGTGGTGCGGAATCTGATGGGATAAGCTGAAATGAACAGAGCATTATAAGCGGATAAGCTTACGGTCGAATGGAACATTCCCGATCAAAACGAACTAGATGGTTATATTGTGCACTCTATAAACGTACGATAGGCTGATCACCTAAAGTACCCATCACCGGATGTGTCAATCAAAATGATTGTTAATATTCAAAACGAACTGACAGACTTCTGTCTACAGGGTATTGTAAATACTCAAAACGTCTGTTCATGGTCTTGTGACCCTTTCAGCATGATGAAGCAGTATGTTATGTCAATTGAATTATATTATTCAAAGTTGCATGTCTTCACAATTATTGTATATTGTTGAAGTTTCCAGAGCTAAATTTTTTTCATTCATGATATATCTTTTATTGTTTAATAAAACTTGCTGAGCAAAGTAGTTGCTCATCCTTGCTATATCATGAACTATTTTTCAGTTAAGCTGAGTTATCTAAGGAGTACCATGGCAAAGGAAAGATGAACGAGTAGACGTAGTTAGTTCGTACTATTTGTGTAAATCTTTTGTATTATAAGGTAATGATGATGTATTAAAGTTAGTGGAACCTGGGATTGAAGGTACGTTTCGTAATGAAATGATGTATGATTTCTGCGAGTTATTGAAGTTATATTTTATGAATGTTTGACAAGTGTTGAATAGTGAGCACCGAACCCGAGGTTCAAGGGACCCGGATTTGGGGGCGTCACAGTAGCTTGATAGTCATATAGACTATAGATGCTTACACACTAAAGCTTTACCATGACACTATATGGCATGGCTACAAAATGTCCCACGGTTATATAAACTATTGACTTTCCATTTCCCTATATTATAGGGATGTTCATCCTTAGTTTGAATTAGTTTCACTGTATAGTAGCCAAAACAACTAGCATACTCTATAATTCAAATAAATTTAAGAATATCAAGAACGTGCAAATTTAAAAATAACGCTCTATTAAATGAACTTATCATATATTATGAGTTCAGGAACTTGCTATAATAATATAAGTTCAGGAATTCGCTATAGTAATATGAGTTCAAGAACAAATTAAGAACTTATCATACAATTATGGGTCATGAACTTACCATAATAAGTCATGAACCTACCATAATGGTATGAGTTCAAGAACTCAATCATAAGAATTTGCGTAAATGCATAATTACAACAAATAAGGAACTTATTCAATAAAGAACTTGAAATAATAAAAAAGTTTGCTCAAATAAAAGAATATGCAAAAGCTACAGAACTTGCACAAAGTAGGAAACTGCATAATATATAAAACTTGTCTCGGTCTGTAGTTCATCATCTTCATCAATCACATCAAATATTTCTTTCTCCCGTACTTAATTATGAGTCATCTACAATATTATAAAATATATTTTTCATCAACAAATTAATTCATTACAATATTATTAACTTTATTAATTTACTTTCCGTAATCATATTTTAATATTCCTGTTGATTTCTCCAATAATTCATATCATTCGGAATAAAATTCAAAAATTTCAAAATCTTAAACAATATGTTCTTCACGTCAAAATATACTATTTTACATCAAAATATATCATTATCCAAACTGCGTTTTAAAACGAATTATAAAATTCGTTTTAACTTCTTAACGAACACTGTTTTTCATTTAATCATTACTCCTTCGTTACTTATCCGTTTTTATTTATTCTTATGTCAAATTAAAGCTTATACAATCTACTTTAACCTCATCTAAACTCAGGTTTCAGCCTCTTCCTCATTCAAAAAAGATTTCACTTTTTACTAATAAGGTTAGATTGTTATAAAATCTCACCATTTTTACTAAAAAAATCATAATAAATAATCTACAAAGGAGTTTTGATGTGATTCTTATGGTCACGCATAGATAACTTCCATCTCTGCAACTTTGCTCTATATTTTATACCCAAATTATACACCTATCAGCACAAAAAATCCCCCAAAAGTCTTGCCAAAATCTGTCCAGATTCCTCAGTTTCATCCCAACCAACCTTCTTTAAAAAATCATAACAAATAATTTACAAGAAATTTTTGAGTTAGACTTTTTTCTATGTGTAACTAATGTTCCAAGCTATTTTTAAACAAAGAACTCATCTTAACTCCTTATACACTAGGAGATATGGTATTTACAAAAATAGGGCAGCAACTTACAAATCTATAAATTTTTAGGTTTTATGTTCTTCGTTCTTCTAGTTTGATTTCTTGGTTCTTCTTGTTTGATTCTTGTTTATAAAAGTTTAAATCATCGCGTACATATATAATCATGCCCTCTTTGCATAAAATCCATAAAACTTAATATCCATGCTTCAAAAATAAAATATTAGACAAGGTTTTGGAATTACCTTTCTTAGTTGCTTTTTCCTTGGGTTGATCCCTTTTCTTCCTCTTCTTTTCCCTATGTACCAGCCTTCTCTCTCTTTCCTGGCGTGAGTTGCTGCTGAAAAGTGGTTGATCTATTTTTCTTTTCCTTTTTATAGCCAGTTAAAATGATAAGCTTGAAAAAAAAAATCCTTTTTGGTGTCAAATATTCCCCTTTAATCCTTATCTCCCACTCAACCTCATACCAATAGTTTCCTACAGGTTTCAGGTCCAGGTGGGCTCTACATCAGTTGCCTTGTTTTGTGTGCTTGATCTGTTTTTGATTTTTTAACCCAAAAAAGTCAAATTTTAATATGTATAGTAATTTCCTACTAATTTCGACGTCACTGATGTCATGGTAAGGTCCGTTTCTTCAAATTCATCTCTGAACTCTAAGTTTCATTTTTTCCTGTAAAAGTCAACTATTGACTTTGACCAAAAATAACCCCGAACCCATATCGTGTTTATAGTTTTTACTTACTAATTTTGCTATTCTGGATGCAACAGTGTAGTCCGTATATTAAAATTCCTTCTCAAACTCAAATTTTACTTTTGTACTATATAGCCTCTTCATTTACATTTACCTCTTCATACATGTTCTTCATTTCCTTTATTTCCTTCTTAAATTTCTTATATTTCTTGTTTACGTTCCCTTCATTTCCTTTCCTTTGTCGACCAATACTTGTTTTACTTAATTTCTTTCAAATCTTGAACAACCTCTTCTTATTTATTTAAAATCTTTATTTCATTTCTTGAAAATTTTAGGGTATTACATTCTCCTTTTCATATATGGATTTCATCCTCGAAATACCAGCATACTATTAATCCAACAATTTTCGTCCTTGTAATCTTTTAGCCACCAAGTCAGAATAAGTTGATTAATGAATAAATATGCTTTAAACCAATGAATAGCTCGACAAATAATTTTTAATATTCACAACTTTATGAATGTGCATCAACATAGAATTAATAAGAAATTTTAAATTTTTTGTTGAGGGGTCATTTAGACCATGAACTCTTTACTTTTCAAAATTTTTCTTTGTTAGAGCGCAGCCTGACAGTTATATAGACTATAGACTCTGACACATTAAAGCCTCACGATGACACTATATGGTCTGGCTATAAAATGTCCCACATTTATATAAATTGCTGACTCTCCATTCTCCTTTATTATAGGGTTGTTTATCCTTAGTCTGAATCAGTTTTACAGTATAGCAGCTGAAACAACTAACATACTTTTCAACTCAAATAAATTTAGGAATATCAAGAACTTACAAATTTAGAAACAACGCTCTGTTTAATGAACTTACCAGACATTATGAGTTCAAAAAATTACCATAATGATATGAGTTCAGGAACTCGCCACAGTAATATGAGTTCAAGAATAAATTAGGAACTTGTCACACAACTATGGGTCACGAACTTATCACACTAATATAAGTCACGAATTACTATAATGGTATGAGTTCAAGAACCATATATATCTCCGAAACTAGCAACTTAGCTTAATCATAAGAATTTTCATAAATGCATAATTACAATAACTAATGAACTGGTTCACATTAATGAATATGCAAAAGCTACATAACTCGTACAAATTAAGAAATTGCATAATATGCAAAACTTGCCACAATCTATAGTTCATTATCTTCATCAATCACATTCAATATTTCTTTCTCTTGTTCTTAAATTTGAGGCATCTACAATATTATAAAATATATTTTTCATCAACAAATTAATTCCTTACAATAGCATTAACCTTATCAATTTACTTTTCGTAATCGTATTTTAATATTTCTGTTGATTTCTCCATTAATTTTTATCATTTGGAATGGAATTCTAAAATTTTAAAATCTTGAACAATATATTTTTTACGTCAAAATATGCTATTTTATATCAAAATATATCATTATCCAATTTTCCGTTTCAAAACAAATTATAAAACTCGTTTTAACTTCTTAACAACACTATTTTTCATTTAACCATAACTCATTCGTTACTTATCTTTTTTTTATCATTCTTATGTCAAATTAACGCTTATATATTCTAATTTAACCTTATCTAGGCCTAGATCTCATCCCCTTCCTCAATCGAAACAAATTTTACTTTTTACCAACAAGGTTAGATTGTTATAAAATCTGGCTAATTTTGTTAGAAAAATCATAATAAATAATCTACAATGAGTTTTTGGGTGATTCTTGTGTCCACGAGTAGATAACTTCTGTATCTACAACTTTACTTTATATTTTATACCCAACTTTTGCACCCCATTGGAACAGAACCCCCCCCCCCCCCCCCCCAAATGTCCTGCTAAAATCTGTCCAGATTCTGCAATTTCATCACAATTAGCCTTCTTTGAAAAATCATAACAATAATCTACTAGAAATTTTTAAGTGATTTTTTTCCACACGTAAATAACTTCCTAAGTTATTTTTTGACTTAAAGAACTCATTCTAACTCCTTATACACTAGGAGATATGGTATTTAGAAAAATAGGGCAACAACTTACAAATCTAGAAATTTCCAGGTTTTATGTTCATCATTCTTCTTGTTTGATTTATTGATTCCTCTTATTTGATTCTTATTTATACAAGTTTAAATCACCACATAAGTATAAATCATGTCCTCTTTGTATAAAATCCATAAAACTTAATATCCATACCTGAAAAAAAAATATTAGACAAGGTTTTAGAATTACCTTTCTTAGTCACTTTTTCCTTGGCTTGATCCCCTTTCTTCCTCTTTTTTTCTCCATGTACCAGCCTTATCTCTCTTTTTTCTCTCTTTCCTGCCGTGAGTTGCTACTGAAAAGTGATTGATCTCCTTTTTTTTTTCCTTTTTATAGCCAAATAAATGATAAGTTTGAAAAAAAAAAATCTTTTTTGGTCATGACCCTTAAATCCTTATCTCTAACTTAGCCCCACACCAGCTGCTTTCAGCAGGTTCCTGCAGGTTCCAAGCCCAGGTGGGTCTCACGTTATTTGCCTCATTTTACGTGCTTAAATAGTTTTGACTTTTTGACCCGAAAAGTTAAATTTTCATATGTATAGTCATTTCCTACGAATTTAGACATCCCCAACGTCATGTTGACGTCTGTTTCTTCAAATTCACCTCTGAACTCCAAGTTTGACTTTTTTCCCCATAAAAGTGAACTGTTGATTTTGACCAAAAATCAACCCCAAACCCATATCATGTTTATAATCCTTACTAATTTCGACGTTCTGGATGTAATGATGCAGTTTGTTTCTCAAAATTCTTTGTCGAACTTGAATTTGACTTTTGTACTATGTAGCATCTTCATTTACATTTACGTATTGATACATTTTCTTCTTTTCCTTCATTTCCATCTTAAATTGCTTATATTTCTCATTTATGTTTCCATACATTCCCTTCCTTTCCTTTATCGACCAATACTTGTTTTACTTAATTTCTTTTAAATCTTGAACAACCTCTTCTTCTTTATTTAAAATCTTTATTTAATTACTTGAAAATTCTGGGGTATTACATAGAAGCTAAAGGAACATGGCCCGAAGAGTTTTACATGTATTATGGACCTACCGAATGACTCCTCGGACCACTATTAGAGAGACTCCATTTAAGCTGGCCTATAGAGCCGAAGCCTTAATACCTGTTGAGATATGGATCCCTTCATCCCGAGTTCAAAACTTTTACAAAATCCTCAATAGCGAAGGACTTCAGTAAAACCTTGACCTTCTAGAAGAAGAACGCAATACTGCAGTACTTAAGCTGACAACTTACCAACAACATACAACAACTCAATAAGGCACTTCAATAAAAAGGTCAAAAATAGAACATTCAAGGTAGGAGACCTAATCCTTCGGCAAGCCATGGCCTTTACACCCCAAAAGATTCAAAAACTTATGCCCATTTGGGAGGGTCCTTACATGGTTATTGAAGTATTAAAAGCAGACACCTACAAGCTTCAAACTATTGGTTCCTATTTTTAACCCTAGGTTTAACACGCATGTATACGTGGTCAAACTATAGTAAATTGACAAAAAGAGTATCGTCCCACAAAGATTATATTTGATAACTATAAATTAATAGATTTCTAATTAAACTAATCTTAATTAAACTAACACTTCGACATTGATTATAATTAACTAAAAACAAATTAAAATTAACTAAGACTAATTATCAAAGATCAAATATTAGGTTTAAAGACTTAAGACTACAACTTCACCCAATGCTTCATTTAAATATTATTAATTCTCGTTACTTCATATTAAATACATTGGATGATTAATTAATAATTCTTTATAATATTCATATGCACCTCTCAATGACATATAAACAATTCCATTTAATTCTACCAATTAAGGAATAGAACTGCATGGAGCATCCTAATTAATTAAAACACTATATCTTTATGTGAATTATATTCACGAGGATTTAAGTGCAGATTCTCTTCATAATTACATATGGAAAATAGGCATATCTCTATCCTACTCACAAATCATAATTCCTATCGACGCATAAATTACAATAATACGTTATCATATCAAGGTCCAAATTTATACTCCGTTCATCAAGTTCATATAGATTACCACGCTAACTATTGGCCAAGTAATTAAATAATATGCACGAATATGATAGACAATCTAAATATATTTAACATAAAATAACTAAGAACAAACTCAATTCAAACTATGCATCGGGTTCCGTTGTAATCTTAAAAGAGAATTTAGTTCATCAAAGAATAATTATAAACCATAGTTGTAAAAGTCTTCAACATCTAAGAGTATCAAATACAAGAAAATAGAGAAGAAATAAGGATAAACTTGGTAGTTCTCTTCAATCCTAATGCTTTGATCTCCTCTTATTGAACGCTCCAACCCTAGCCTCTAATTGCAATCTTTGATGCTTAAGCGTTCCAAAATTTCTTTAATTAAGGTTATCCCTTTCATATTTATACTCCTAACAAGTTATCATAACTTCCTACGAACTCCTGATCAAAAACCACTTGGCCCAGTCCAAAAATAGCGAAATTAAAATATTGCTCGCCGACTGGGGCGGCTTCCCTACTTTATGGGGTGGTTGCTGTACTCTTTTAGAAAACCACTCATGATCTACATACTTGGGGCAGCTGCGCTAGGCAGTGGGGTGGCTGCCCTACTCCTTCAAAATTTCCAACATGCTTATTTTCATGCACTATTGATCCAAAACGTCCAATTCTTCCTTTGATGTGATATTTCCTACAAAATAACATAAAAATACATCAAAAGTAACATAAAACACATAGAAACAAACACTAATTCATGGCTAAAGATACTCAATTCGTAGGTATCCCACTTATCAACTATGGATGAAAAGCCTATCTCTAACACATGACATGCCATTCGACTTCGAAAATACTATCAATAGTTAAAACATGTACATAGTGAGCTTTGAGGTTATTTATTAATCGATAATGTTATCTTTTCAATATCAATAAAATGAAAAGTTCTTTTATATTGCATCTTTATATTTCTGTTTAAACGCGTCACTTAGTTTTACTCTTCAGCCTTACCCTCAATCCATCGGATAAGGCTATAGGGGGCAAGGAAGTATAAGTGTTAAGCTAGCAAATAGTTATACACATAAAAGATAGCAAAGGACTAACTCATGAAAAAAGATAAAGAAAATTCATAAAGTTCTTAACATTCATTACATCGGCCAAAACTGTTTTAATACATTAAAAAGCTACAAAAATTATAAGCAAACTAAAGGATGAAGTAAAGCTAATCTTCATAGGGATTGGGTAATGCTATCGCAAGCTCTTCAGGAGAATGACCTTTTTCCTGGATCATCTACTTTGCAAACACGAAGCCGTCGTTGAATTCATTCACCGCTTTACGATAAATTTCCTTCTCGAACTCTCGAATGCTTTATATTTAACAATTATCTTCTGTCGAAGATCTGATATAATGAGGCTAGGAGATGCATAAATAATAAATCCCTTGAGCCAATCGGCTTCCCACAAAGACCAGTCGTCGATGACTTTTGGGATATTGTCCTTCAAATTTTTTAATTGTTCAATTTGAAGCTTGACAATACCTTCTTTTTTTTTTGGCGTGATCCACGAGTTTGGTATAATTGGCATCTAGAAGCCCACTTGTTCTCTTCAACCTCTATCTTCCTCGTGACCTCATGAGCTAGGGCTTCATATTTGACCCTCTTCTCCTTAGCTGCTTTCACCACCATCCTTCAGTGTATAGTTTTGTACATTTGGCTCGGTCGTAGAGTTTTGGGATTTTTTAACTGTGATTTGAGAGGTTGTGCTTGTGTATGGTAGTATTGTGTAGTATTGAGCAGTTTTCTGTGTCAAAGAGGGTTCAATGTATATATACATTTGGTAAGTTCCCTCTAAATGATCAGGTTCACTTCCATTGGTGATTGTGTACTTAGAGAATTTGGAGATTTTGTGGTAAATTTGAGCTACTACTTGAATGCTCGTTGTTCTTGAGAATCCCCAAGTAATCCAACTATAGTTTTGTTAGTGTAGAGCTTGAAGGAGAGGTAATGTAGGTAACAAATAATAGATTGCTTTATTTACTCGACAATCTGCTCTTGATGATAACACCTCTAATACTTGAATATCTGTATCATCCTCCCCCTCAGCTAGAGGTTCCCCTTTACTAGCTATTTTTTTCTCTAGGAATAGGCTCTGGAATTGGTTTCATCATAGAAATCACAACAATGTCTTGTGGCTCAAATATATCATCCTTCCCATCCATTAAATTAACCTTTATAGTTGGCTCTGGCTCTTCAGTCATCCCAACCAAGGCTTCTACTTTCGTAGTTGGCTCAGGCTCAGGCTCAGTAGCCGTCCTAGCCATCAAAACATCTACACTAGTTGGCTCAGGCTCAATAGTTATCCCAGCCATCTCATCTTTTTAAACTTCTACTTCAATAGGCTCCGACATAGTGGTCATCCCAGCTAGAATTTATGCTTTACTAGTCCATTCTGGGAGTGGAAGTGTCTTCCAAACACTCATTAACTTCATCAATGGGGTCCATCTTCCCCTTCATCCCAGAAGGATCCTCCCTTCTAATAAGCCTATCCAGCCTTTTCTAATTTTCCTCTTTCTTCTTCCTATCTTCTTCCAATTAGTCTTCTAGACGTAGGTTAATCTTAGCAGCGGCTTTTTCCTATCTTTCCCTTTGAGTCCTGTGAAATTTCTCAGCCATAAGGTTGTAGGGATCATCTCTTGACATAGGTGGTGGTTTAGTTGTCTGTTTCCTTATCTTATTGGTATTCCAGCCTGGCTCGATAGTTACCTCCTATACTTCCCTTT
Organism: Hedera helix; assembly: GCA_947179155.2. NCBI lineage: Eukaryota > Viridiplantae > Streptophyta > Magnoliopsida > Apiales > Araliaceae > Hedera > Hedera helix. Next base: position 24,303,364 of record OX359280.1, read on the forward strand.
GTTTCATCCTTACCTCATTCTCCTTCTTCTTTTTATTATCTTTCTTCTTCGCCTTCATCATTTCCCTCCTCTCAAGAATTATGGGAGCCTCTTGAGTATCCTTGCTAATGTCTTCATGTATCTTACCTTTTAGCTTAAACTTCTTTTAAAGTGTTAAAGATTCAATTGTTGAGGCAAGAGCAGTAGCAGCAGGTCTTAGAGTGGCTTACCCTTATGATTCATCATCCCTGTCCATTGTAGTCCTATTCTTTAACAGTCTCACTAGCTTTTGAACCTCAGTGTGTGTTTTCTCACTCTCAGATTGTCTTGAGCGGGAGATCTCCATTAGTGTTTTTTTTTTTTCAGTTTTCGAAGAGCCTGGAAGTTATTCCCTTGTTTACATTCAGAGCATCTCCATCATTCTCCTTCAGATGCTCCTTCAGAAGTTTACTTAGGATGATGATGATGAACCTTCTGTTGTACATCTTGGGTAGAGGCTTTTCATATTTTCTCCTCTTTTCAGAGTCGGTAAACCATTTGGTTATCCACTCATAGAAAATCGATCCATAGTTTACCTCTAGCTCCAGAGTTATCGCTGTCATAATTTTAGCTTAGAGCTCGCTTGCAGAATCGTGAGCAGAGTCCTTGCAGAGTATGCACTTCCCTACTAATAATGGGTTTTATACCTATTTATTATATATTTTTAGGCTTAATTATTTGTTAGTTTTTAAGCATTTTAATTGATTTTAGGTAATTTATTTAATTTTATGCATTAGTATTATTTTTAGGATTTTATATTATTGTTATTTATCTTTAATTAATTTAAATTTAATAATAAACCTTGATGAAAAATGGTAAATCTGCAGTTATTGATGGCAATATGGTAATTAAGAAGCTCGGTGGCAAAATCGTAAATTCAGCTAAGATTGCTTCAGCGCCATGCGTGGTAGAGAGTGAAGGAACAGAAGATTGTACGACGTCATCTAGCGTGTGTAGAAGAAGGAGAGCAGCTGCGCAATGCGCGGTCAGGCAGAAATAAGAACAGTCCGCGCAATGCGCGGACGAGCTAAAATCAATTTTTTTTCGTGCAAAGTAGCATCGTTTTTTGCAGCAAAATAAAGCAAAGGTAGGCAGTACTGTTCAGTTTATTGTTATTTGATTCCATAAATAAACAATTAAAGGCAAGAATAAATTAAAAGGGAAGGCTTAAATTAATTCTAAATCCTATTAGGGTTTGGAAAATAAATCCTATTGGGGTTTGGATACATTAGAGACCTATAAATACATGACAAAGTGAGAACAAAAGGACACAATAACCTAGAGATACAATGAAGCATTGAAGTAAAGGAGGTGACATCAAGAGTTCAACGATTGGAGATCGAAGAAGTGCTACGCAGATTTTATACTTTATTCTGTTATTTTTAATTCTTGTTATATTAAGATATTGTTTAAATTGTGGAGTTCTTTTTATTTACTTATGAACTAATTTTATTTAAGACTACAATGGAACCCGATGTTTAGTATAAATTAATTCACTCTTATTTCAATTATTAATCTTTATGATTAATTTATCATATTTTATGCTTATATGTTATAATTGTCTGGCCATACAATTATTTGTTTTCTTAGATGGATTTGAAAGATGAAATCTAGGGTTTGATCTAAATATGATAACATGCATTGTGTATAGAATATGAATATATTTTTATGTTACATGTAATTATTTTGGGAATTTGAACTTAATGAATTCATTCTTAATTATGTTACATAGGAATATAGTATATTAATTGGAATAGATATTTTTGTCAAACTATTGGAAAAAGTTTAATAAATATTTATGAATTCCCATTTAATGAATTGTATTGATTAAATAGTTGTCATGAGAGTAAAAATATTTATGCGAAACATTGGGAGAAGTTGTAGTCTTAACTTTTAAATCTGATATTCATCCTTGCTCAGTAGTTTGCTTATTTTAGTTTATAAATTTAATTTCATAAATTTGAATCGGTTGGTTAAATAAAATTGAGTTGATATAAAATTAGTACTTAAATATTATTAATAATAATTCCTCGCGGGGTCGATACTTTACTTACTATTATATTACTTGTTGGCCATGTATATTTGCGTGAAATTGTCTATACATAAATTTGACAACAAGTTTTTGGCATCGTTGCCAAGGAATATATTTTTAATAATTATTTCAATATTAGTTACAATCAATTCGATTTTAATTTAAACGTTTCTAATTTTCTGTATTACTTGCTTTTGCAGGTCTTCATCTAGAAGGGTCAACAGTTGTAAGTCATCGATAATAGCTAAAAATTTCGCTAACGTAAAATTATGTTTTCTTAGAATTTAAAGTTTGATCATTGTTCATAAATTTCGTAGTGACCACACTTAAGAATCTGCTAGCGAATACGCTTTCCCGGAATCTTAAGGATTGTGGATACGAAAATTAAGTATGAACACGATATTGAAGGGACAATAACTAATTCCATACGTAGACGAGATCGATAGGAGGTTCCGAGCCTTGAAGAGAGTTTGCCAAGAAACAGAACAGGAACAAGGCAACATGGAGACTAAAGAGAACAAATCATTGAGGGATTAAGCGATGCCACGAGTCATAGAGATCCAATCAAGCATTCAAAGGCCCGCAAATCAGGCTAATACCTTTGAGATCAAGCTTAGTACAATCCAAAATGATTCAGAACTTTGTGCAGTTTGGGGGTTTACCGAACGATAACCCAAACGACCACTTAGTTAACTTCCTGGAGATTTGTGACACCTTCAAGTACAACGATGTTACAGAAGATGCAATTCAACTTAGACTATTTCCTTTCACACTCTGTGACAAAGCAAAGAGCTTCATTCACTACAACCAGGCTCCATCACTATATGGAATGATTTAGCACAGAAGTTTCTTGCAAAGCTTTTCCCACCAGCCAAAACAGCTAAGATGAGGAACGATATCACCTCTTTCATTCCGCTTGATACAGAGTCATTCTATGAAGCGTGAGAAAGATTTAAGGACTTACTGCGATGATGTCCTCACCATGGCATTCCCAAATGGTTGCAAGTCCAGACGTTTTACAACGGGTTATTCAGTACTACACGGACGAGTATCGGTGGAGCGACATGAGGAGCACTGATAGCCAAGAATTTTGATGCTGCCTATGAGTTACTGGAGACTATGGAAGCAAATAATTATCAATGGCTATCTGTAAGGATGAATCAGCCAAAGGCGCCTGGAATTTATGAGGTAGATGCGATAACTGCATTGGCGGCACAGGTCGCTACATTGACAAAGAAGATCGATGCCTTAGGAGTGAAGCCTATACAGAGTGTAGCAGCTATTTGTGATTTATGTGCAGTAAACCATCTAAGTGAACAATGTGCAATCAACGCAGAATCAGTTTAGTTCATTGGAAATTACAACAGGCAACAAAATAGTAACAATTATAATCTAGGATGGAGGAATCATCCTACTTTCTCATGGACCAACAATCAAGCACAACAACCTGCTCAAAGACAACCATACCCACCTGAATTTCAAAATCAAGCCCCACCGCAGCAGGAGAAGAAGACAAATTTGGAAGAGTTACTTTCTAGGTACATTACACAGAATGAGACAAGGATAAACATTCAGGAAGTGTCAATCTAGAACCTAGAAAATCAGATGGGGTAGCTTGCTAACACCATCAACAACCGACCCCAAGGCACTTTACCGAGCAACACAGAAGTCAACCCTCGGTGAGATGGTAAATAGCAGTGCAAGGCAATAACACTTCATAGCAGTAAAAAGTTACTCAAAGTTGTTGATGAAACTCCCAAGCAGACATAGAAAGATGATGGTGAGGTTGACAAGCAAGATGACAATAATGGAGAGTATAAAAAGATAAAGGATTAGACTTCAATGTCAAAAACAGATGCAAGCAAGCCGAACTCTATTGTACCACCTGTGCCTTTCCCCCAGGGACTATAGAAATCAAAGTTGGATAAACAATTCTCAAAATTTTTGGAAGTGTTCAAGAAGCTGCAGATCAACATTCCATTTGTCAATGCACTGGAGTAGGTGCCCAGCTATGTAAAGTTTATGAAAGATATCTTATCCAAGAAGAAAAAGTTAAGCAAATTTGAAACAATGACATTAACTGAGGAATGCAGCGCAATATTTCAAAAGAAGCTACCATTAAAGCTCAAAGATCCAGGTAGCTTCACAATTCCATGCACGATTGGCAGGAAATTTTTTGGGAGAGCATTATGTGATTTGGGAGCCAGTATCAATTTGATACCGCTCTCAATTTATCAATAGTTGGGATTGAAAGAAGAAAAACCTACGAATGTCACACTGCAGCTTGTGGACAAATCACTTACTTATCCATGGGGCATAGTTGAAGACGTTTTAGTTAAGGTGGAGGAATTTATTTTTCTAGCTAATTTCATAGTCTTAGACTTTGAGGAGGATCGGGATATATCGATTGTTCTTAGGCACCCATTTTTTTCCACAAGGAGAACACTGATTGATGTACAAAAGAGTGAACTAACTATGAGAGTCCAAGATCAAGAGATTACATTCAACGTATTTTCAGCTATGAAATTTCCAAACTATGCAGAAGAATGCTTTTAGATTAGTTTAATTGATGAGACAGTGAATGAAGTATTCGAAGGTAGTTGTTTCTTGGATTCTCTTGAGACATCATTAGTTAGTCCTTTTGCTTTGGACTTCCCAACTTCCTTGGATTACGTGCAACTGTTGAATTCATCTCCACCATTTATTAAGTTTAAAAAGCAATTTGAACCTTTAGAGCATTCAGAAAGTTCAACTACTCGTGCAAAGTCATCATTGGAAGAACCACCTTCATTGGAGCTAAAACCTCTTCCTAATCATCTGCGGTGTGCATATTTGGGAGATTCGTGTACTTTACCTATTATTGTCTCTACTTCACTTGACGAATCTTAAGAAAGTAAGCTTTTGCGAGTCCTACAAGAATACAAAATGGCGTTAGGATGGACTATTGCCGATATTAAAGGGACTAGTCCTTCGTTTTGCATGCATAAGATCCTACTAGAAGATAATGCGATGCTTGTGATTGAGCAACAACACCGGTTGAATCCGATCATGAATGAGGTTGTTAAAAAGGAGATCATCAAGTGGTTGGGTGCTGGAATTATCTACCCAATTTTAGACAATTCGTGGGTAAGTCCAGTCCAATGTGTTCCAAAGAAAGGATGTATGACGGTAGTGGCCAATGCAAATAATGAGTTTATCCCTACTCAGACAGTAACTGGATGACGAGTTTGCATGGATTATCACAAACTTAACATGGCAACTCGCAAATATCACTTCCTTCTTCTATTCATTAACCAGATGCTCGACAGATTGGCGAGCCATGACTTTTATTGTCTCTCAGACGAATATTCAGGCTATAATCAGATTGCAATAGCCCCTGAAGATCAAGAAAAAACCACCTTCACGTGCCCATATGGAACGTTTGCTTTTTGAAGGATGTCTTTTGGACTATACAACGCATCAGCAATGTTCTAACGATGTATGATGGCAATATTCTCAAACATGGTCGAGCAAAACCTTGAGGTATTCATGGACGACTTTCAGTATTCGAGGATAGTTTCGATTTATGCTTAGAGAATCTAATACTTGTGCTAAAAAGATGCGTGGAAACTAATCTGGTGTTGAATTAAGAGAAGTGCCACTTCCTGGTTTATGAAGGTATAATTTTGCGGCATAAGGTGTCTGCTGATGGAATACAGGTGGAAAAGGCAAAAATAGAGATTATAGAAAAGCTTCCACCTCTAGCATCAGTGAAGGGGATTCAATATTTTTTGGGACATGCAGGTTTCTACAGGTGTTTTATCACAGACTTTTCAAATATCACAAAGCCTCTTTGCAATCTTTTGGAGAAAGATATACCCTTCAACTTCGATAAGAAAAGCTTATTACTGCCCCCGTGATAGCTACACCAAATTGGGATCTTCCATTCGAGCTAATGTGCGATGCTAGTGACTTTGCGATTAGCGCGGTCTTAGGCCAACGTAAAGAGAGAAAAATTCTTGCCATATATTATGCTAACAAAACATTAACTGATGCACAACTCAACTATACAATAACCAAGAAAAAGTTACTAGCAGTTGTTTATGGTTTCGACAAGTTTTGTTCCTACCTCATTGGCATGAAAGTGATTGTGTTCACGGATCACTCCACCATCAAATATTTAATCTTAAAGAAGGACGCTAAGCCACACTTGATTCGATTGATCCTTCTACTGCAAGAGTTTGATCTTGAAATTCGGGATAAAAAAGGGATCGAAATCAAGTGGTGGACCATCTCTAGAGATTTGAGAATCCTGAACAGCAAAAGGGAGCTGGTACACTAATCAATGAATCATTCCCGGATGAGCAGCTATTTTCAGTCACAACAACAACACTGTGGTATGCAGATTTGGTGAATTATATTATAAGTCAAGTGCTTCCTCCTAAGTTAAGCTACCAACAGAGAAAAAAGTTCTTATATGACGTGAAGAATTACTTGTGGGATGAACCATTTTTGTTCAAGCAGTGTGCAGATCATATGTTAAGAAAATCTGTACCCATTGAGGAAATTGAAGGTATATTTCACTATTGCCACTCATCCGGCTATGGAGGACATTATGGGGGAGAGAGAACGGCAGCAAAAGTTCTTCAATCTGAATACTATTGGCCCATTCTCTTCAAAGATGCTCATGCTTTTGTGTCAAGGTGCGATAAATTCCAAAGGAGGCAACATTTCAAAGCAACTTGAGATGCCTTTAAACAATATTTTGGAGGTTGAGATTTTTGATGTTTGGGGTATTGACTTCATGGGCCCATTCCCATCCTCCTATAATAATTTGTACATTCTGGTTGTGGTTGACTATGTCTCAAAGTGGGTTGAAGTAGCTGCTTTGCCTACCAACGATTCTAAAGTGGTGTTAAATTTTTTACGAAAGAATATCTTTACTAGGTTTGGCACACCAAGGGCGATCATCAGTGATGAAGGCACTCACTTTTGTAATAAGTAGTTTGCAGCCCTTCTAGCTAAGTATGGAATTACTCATAAGATCACCGCAGCTTATCACCCCCAGACAAGTGGCCAGGCAGAACTTTAAAATAGAGAGGTAAAGCGTATTCTAGAGAAGATTGTTAATCCAAACAGGAAAGATTGGTCGACGAAGCTTGATGATGCTTTATGGGCTTATTGAACTGCTTATAAAACACCGATAAGAATGTCCCAATACAAGCTAGTGTTTGGGAAAGCTTGTCATCTGCCAGTCGAATTGGAGCATAGTGCATATTGGGCTATTCGGAAGTTGAATGAGAGGAAGCAAGTGAAAGTTACTACACGAGGAAGTCAAGGGATTTTCTTCTTTGCTTGTTTTTTTGTTGTGGTTTGCTTTTACTTGCAAGCAGCTGGTAAGAAACGTCTTTTGCATCTTAATGAAATGGATGAATTTCGTTTTCAAGCGTATGAGAATGCCAAGTTGTATAAAGAAAAGACCAAATAGTGGCATGAAAAGTGAATCATTGAGCAGAGGTTCGAACCAGGTCAATCCGTACTCCTTCTCAACTCTAGATTAAAGTTTTTCCCAGGCAAACCAAAATCAAGATGGTCTGGTCCATTCGTCATTACCATATTATTTCCACATGGAGTAGTTGAGGTTGAAGAGCCTAACACGAAGAGAACTTTTAAAGTAAATGGTTAACGTCTTAAGCAGTATTGGGGTGATGACATTGCTTATCAAAGGACCTCCATTAATCTTGCCAATCCGAAATGATAAAGGGAGTAGTGAGGCTGAAGACTATAAAACAAGAACTCTTGGGAGGCAACCCAAGTTTATTTATTTTATTCGATTTCACATTAGTTAGTTTTAGTTTTTAGTGATTATATTAGTATTATGATTATATTAGTTTTTAGTTAATCCTACCAATGCAATCCAACCCAAATGCTAATCCAATTCATTTTCCAGAGCCTCCACCTTCTTTGATTTACCTACCTCCACACTTGGATGACAAAGAGGTCCCTCATGACGATTAATCTAATCAGGGGAGTCCTCTGTTATAATTCTTTCAATATTTACTCCATGAGGACATTGTCGTATCTAAGTTTGAGGGTGGTTTATATTTATTGCATCTCATTATAGTTTTTTTTAGTTTTTATTTTTGCATTTAGAGCATACATTTGGAGTCATTTAAGCAATATTTCAATTTCGGTGGTAAAATTCTTGGCCAATGATAATAACTTAGTGAATTATTTAATCACTTGTGTGAAATGAATACTGATTGTTAGTCAAATTGTTAATTGTTTACTAGTTTTGGCATTTCTTGAGACCCTATACACTTTTAAGCACGTATTCAGTGCGTTGAATCAGTTGAAATTTGGACTAGGTTTGTGGATTAAATGTTAGTGAAAAGTGAAGAAAACCTTTATTACTTATTTGATTATGTTAAAAAAGTAAAAATAACTACTTCAATGACTATCGAGAAAGAAGAATTGAAAAATATTATGAATTATGATAGTTAAAAGCAGGCTAAGTTTATTTTTGTGGCCTTAGTTACTCGAACAAGTAAGCCCTTAAAAGTGTCTCTACACATAGTGCCCTAAAGCCATCTGGTTTGGGAGTCATTGGTGGAAAGTTCACTAAATGAGTAACTTTGAAAAGCCTAATAAAAATAAACATTGCACATGCCAAGAAAAAATATATGAGATGGAGCATAAGACGCATTCATAAGAAAAAGAAATATATATGAAAATAAGTAAATAGATGAGCATTAGAATTCTAATTGTTAAATATCTTTTATGGGCATTGAAATTCATTAGACTTACCTGAATATTGATTGGCTTGATGCATTGGGTTCACACACATACACAAAAAGGGTTTATAGTAATGTGATACTAGTGATATGTTAAGTTATGGATAAAGCATAATGTTGAAGTTTTGTGTGAGTTGTTACTAATGAATCTTTGAGGCTGATATTTCGATCATTATATTGAATCATTGCTCGAGTTGTTTTGTCATTAGAGTCTTCATGTTTATTAGTTTGTTAGAGTTGTATTTACAAAGTTTTAATTTTCTAGTTTTTGCTTGAGGACACGCAAATTCTTAAGTTTAGGGGTATTTAATAATGGGTTTTTATACCTACTTATTATATATTTTTAGGCTTAATTATTTGTTAATTTTTAAGCATTTGAATTGAGTTTTAATTTTATGCATTAGTATTATTTTTAGGGTTTTTATATTATTGTTATTTATTTTTAAGTAATTTAAATTTAATTTTATAGGTAAAATAAACCTTGATGGCAATATGGTAAATCTGTAGTTATTGATGGCAATATGGTAATTAAGAAGCTCAGTGGAAAAATCGTAAATTCAACCAATATTGCTTCAGCGCCATACGCGGTAGAGAGTGAAGGAACCGGAGCTCGTACTACATCATCCAGAGCGTTTAGAGGAAGGAGAGCAGTCGCGCATTGTGCAGTTAGGCAAAAATAAGAACAATCCGCAAAATGCGCGGACAAGCTGAAATCAATTTTTTTTTTTGTGCAAAGTGGCGTCGTTTTTTGCAGTAAAATAAAGCAAAGGCAAGCGGCGCTGTTCAGTTTATTGTTATTTGGTTCCATAAATAAACAACTAAAGGTAAGAACAAATTAAAAATGATGCCTTAAATTAATTCTAAATCCTATTAAGGTTTGGAAAATAAATCCTATTAGGGTTTGGATAAATTAGAGGCCGATAAATACATGACAAAATGAGAGCAAAATGGCACAATAACCTAGAGATACATTGAAGCATTGAAGCAAAGGAGGCGACATCAAGAGTTCAGCGATTGGAGATTGAAAAAGTGTTACACAAATTTTATCCTTTATTCTGTTATTTTTAATTCTTGTTGTACTAAGATGTTGTTTAAATTGTGGAGTTCTTTTTATTTACTTATGAACTAATTTTATTTTAAGACTACAATGGAACCCGATGTTTAGTATAAATTAATTCGCTCTTATTTCAATTATTAATCTTTATAATTAATTTATCATATTTTATGCTTATATGTTATAATTGCTTGGCCATACAATTATTTGATTTCCTAGATGGATTGGGAAAATGAAATCTAGGGTTTGATCTAAATATGATAACATGCATTATGTATATAATAGGAATATATTTATATGTTGCATGTAATTGTTTTGGGAATTTGAACTTAATGAATCTATTCTTAATTATGTTATATAGGAATATAGTAGATTAATTGGAGTAGATATTTTTGTCAAACTATTGGAAAAAGTTTAATAAATATTTATGAATTCTCATTTAATGAATTGTATTGATTAAATAGTTGTCAAGAGAGTAAAAATATTTATGCGAAACATTAGGGAAAGTTGTACTCTTAACTTTTAAATATGATATTCATCATTGTTTAGTAGTTTTCTTATTTTAGTTAATAAATTTAATCTCATAAATTTGAATCGGTTGTTTAAATAAAATTGAGTTGATATAAAATTAATACTTAAATATTATTAATAATAATTCCTCGTGGGATCGATACTTTACTTACTATTATATTACTTATTGGCCACGTATACTTGCATGAAATTTTCTATACATAAATTTAACAACACCTACCACATCAGTTAGAAACTCGAACTGTGGGGGGAAGTTCTTCTTCTTCAGCCCTTTGTTTATAGCGTTCTTCTGGTAGTTCATTTCCAGAAGTCCAATCTTGATTTTCATAAACTTCATGATCGTCTCCCCTTTTGATGAGAACCCGAGGTGAAAATTAATTTCCTTAGGGTCCAGAACTAAGGTCTTTCCTATGACCTTGGTGGTTGTTGCTCCTTTGGCCTCTTTACCATTCAAATAAAACTCTGCCACTTAATATGTGTAGATCCTTGTGTTTTACCCCTGTGTGAACTAAAAACCAACACTCTTAAAGAGGTTTAGGACGTTGGTAATTGAGGCGTTAACATCCTTAAATTGGTTGAATTACAGTTAGTTACCGGTGATGATTTGTTGGGTAGACATTTTTGCTGGTGAGTTTTAAGCTAAAAAGAGATTAATTTTGTGAGGGTTCGGTACTTTTTGAAATTCTAGGGTTTCAAAAGTTAGAGAGAAATTGATTTTTCAAAAACTTTGATAGTAAATGAAAAGGTAGATTTGGACAGTTAAAAATTTAAAATATATGGTACTTCCCTCATTTTTGGCTGATTGTTGCACATGTTAGACTTGTATTGGATTGTCAGACTGTGATGTGGACATGCAGTAGTCACATTCGTCTGTTGGTCTGTTTTGAAGCACTTCTGTCTAGGTGTGTCCGCCACTCGTTGTCTTGACCATTTATTTTTGAGTCAATGATCTTAACTTCATAATTTATGTAGTGGAATTAAAGCTTTCAGCTTTCGTGGAATAGTCCATTGTAGACTATTCACGTTGCTCTACGATACATCACAAAGCTATTGTACTCTACAATCTTCTCCTACATTGTTAGACTTATAAGGCAAAATATATAATATACTTAACTTAAATTTAATATGCCTAATTCACTTATTCACTTATTAAATATTGATTCATTTAAGGGTTTTATAAACGCATCAATAAGTTGATCATCTATTGGGATATAATGTAAAGTGATATAATTATTTAAAACATGATCCCTAATGAAGTGTTGCCTTATATCAATATGTTTAGTCCTAGAATGTAGAATAGGATTATGAATTATTGTAATTGCACTAGTGTTATCATAATATTTAAGCTCAAACCCATAGTCAGCTAGCTGATTCTTTATCCATAAGATTTGAGCACAAGAGCTTCAAACAACAATATACTTAGCTTCTAAAGTAAAAGTTGAAACAAAATTATGCTTCTTGCTGAACCATGAGACAAGTTTATTCCCTAACAGTTGGAATGTCGCACTAGTACTCTTTCTGTCTATCCTGTATCTATAAAGTTAGCATTTGAGTATCCAATTAGATTAAAGGGAGACTTCTAGGGATACCATAGTCCAAAATCTGGAATGCCCTTGAGATATCTAAATATTCTCTTAATAGAGACCAAATGAGATTCCTTAGTATTAGCTTGAAATCTAGCAAAAATATGTGGAGAACATAATATCAGGTCTACTGGAAGTTAGATATAAGAAAGAGCCAATCATACATCTGTATTATGTGATATCAATACTTTTACCACTTTTAACTTTGTCTAACTTAGTGGTAGGAACCATAAAAGTCTTCATGGGAGTGGTAGATTCCAAACCATACTTCTTCAATAGATCTTTGATATACTTGGCTAGATTGACGAAGATGTACTTATCCATCTACTTTACTTGTAGTTTAATGAAGAAGTTCAGCTCACCAACCATGCTCATCTAAAACTTACTCTGCATAAGCTTTGCAAACCTCTCACATAGTTTTTTTTGTTAGTAGAACCAAATATTATATCATCTACAGAAATTTGTACTAACAATATTTTATCCTTATGCTTCATAAGAAATAGTGTTGTATCTACTCTACCTCTAGTAAATCCTTTTTCAATAAGAAAACTAGTTAATATTTCATACCATGCCCTAGATACTTGTTTTAACTCATATAATACTTTTTCTAATTTATAAATATAATTTGAACGAGTTAGATTAACAAAATCATAAGGTTGGTGTATATACACCTTTTCTTGAAGTTCTCCATTTAGGAAGGCACTCTTGACATCCATCTGAAACACTTTGAATTTCATGTGGGCTGCATAGGCAAGGAACATCTTGATAGCTTCTAGTTTTGCTACGGGTGCATATGTTTTATCATATTTAATCCCTTTTTTCTTGAGAGTAACCATTTGCTACCAATTTAGCATTGTTTCTTATGATCACACCATCTTCATCAATTTTGTTTATGAAGACTCAGTTGGTGTTGATGACTAGATGATTGCTTGGCCTAAGAACCAATCTCTAGACCTTGCTTCTTTTATACTAGTTCAATTCATCTTGCATTGCTTCTATCCAGCTTGAATCTCGTAGAGCCCCATCAATCTGCTTTGGCTCCATTTGAGAAAGAAAACTTCAATAGGTACATTCATTTTTAGTTGTAGATTTGGTAGTGACTCTAGTTGTTGGATCACTAATAACTAGATCTTGTGGGTGTTCTCTTGCCCGTCTACTTTCAGGTGGTACATCAATCCTTGTGCCTTCTTCTCTGAATATTTCTAGATTCGATTTTACAGGTTATGGTGTTGTTGGTTCTTTAACTCGTAGAGTACCTCTGTCAGGTATATTTGGTTCTATGTTTTCTTCATATGACTCCATGATCACTAGGTAGGATCATAGGGTCATTCTGTTATATGTCTTTTGCTCCTACCTATACGATCACATGATGGTTGATCGTAGGGTCTACCTGTTCTATGTTTTCATCGAAGATAACAACTTCGTTTGGTTCAAGATTGTTAGTTTCACCAAAAGAAATATGAATTGAAACTTCAATAGTTAACAATCTCTAATTAAAAATATGGTAAGCTTAGTTAATATATGAATAGCCAAGAAAAATACCTTCATTTAACTTAGGTTAAAACTTAGTCAGATACCTCTTACCGTTGTTAAGGACATAACATGTATAGTCGAAGATGTGCAAGTAATCAATGTTAGATTGTATTCCTCTCCAGAGTTCGTAAGGTGTCTTCTTAAGTGTAAAGTGGATTAGAGAACAATTCTAAGTATAGCAGGCAGTGTTGACAGTTTCAGCCCAGAAATATTTCGGCATCTTTGAAGCTGTCAGAAGTGTCCTTTATGCTCTATTCAAGGTTATGTTCTTCCTTTCAACTACACCATTCTATTGTGAATTTCTTGGTGTTGAGAAATTGTGCTTGATTATATTTTTTCCATAGAACTTTCTTACTTCAGAAAAGTCAAATTCTCTGACATGATCACTTCTTACGGCCTTGATCTTCTCACTATTCTCATTCTCAACTAGCTTAAAGAATTTGATTAAACTGAAGTTGGCTTTTGTAACGTCCCTGAAACCCCATTATTTACTAATGACGATCTCGTGCGTTAATACATATATTTTACCTTTAAAACTATTCATTTAACCATAATACAGCTCATAATCTTGTTTATTAAACTTACATTCATCACCTGCCTCAGAATCATAACCTTTACTTTCCTTATACTAGAACTCAAATCATATATAAATAAATTATGACCTAGTTTATTACATTTCAAAATCATATATCTTTTGATTTATCTTAGCTTAACCTGTAAATACCATCATCATGTTTAACTATCCATACATCATCTTGTTTACACATACTTGCTTCATACATGCGAGTTCATTACATATAAGACTTGACTTACAATAATACATTAATCTTACATCATTACAACTTTTCTCTGAATAATACATACATACATACAAATCAATCCCTACGGATATATAAAACATTCATCTCTTTATTAACGATCGGGTTCACAATTAAAACAAGATGTTAATTAGCTTATACCTTTATAGGTTTACATTTAACTAACTGACTTAACACATTTCATAATTACATATAACAAATTTCTTATGCTTTTCTATGCATCTAGCATTCCTTACCCTTTAGCTTTACCGGAAACTCCGGCCTTCTCATACTTTACCTGAAATTGTTAGTTCATAGCAAGAGTGAGCACAAAGGCTCAGCAAGTCTAACAGATAACACCTTTCATGCTTGCAGTTTATATTCATGTGTCATACATTCTTACTTTACTATGATGTGCATAAATGTCACATATTGCATTTAACAGTTAGAACACATAGTTGCACAAAGTGCACATATCAAAACACTTAATGTCACATAGTCTGTCATATAGTTCACATAAAACAACTACTACATTTCAACAAGTCTGAAAAACTTGCCTATTACGCATTATACACTTAACCTTTACGTTCCTCGATCGTCTTTTCTATCCTTCATCGCGTCGGGTTGCTAATCCGAACTCTATCTGTCAACATTGAACCTATATGTCATTATAAGGTTATAACATGTTTTATAATATTTTTCAAACTTAACTCATAAATACTACACCACTCGTCTCTAATCATTTCACATTTGATATATTATACCTTACATAGGTTAATAATACATCACAACTCATTACCGACCTTTTACACAATCATTAGCATGCTTTTACTTAGCTTTAGTCATGTTATATTATGTTATTCATTATTTTATTATACTTTAACACCATTTACATTGACCAATTTTATCAATTTTAGGGTTTATATAACTTATTTCTATCATCCCACATCAAAATATAACTTTTTGGAAACTTAATTTTTTTTGCTGTGAACAGTAACCTCGCCTCGATGCACTCTGAACTCGATGGCCGTGAAATGCTCTCAGCCAGGAACAATAACTTAGCCCCAGTGCAGTTTTTAGTACAAAACACTGCGCCTAGGCGCAGTGCTCAGAAGTCTGAAATTTTGATTTTTGCACTACCTTTGCTGATTTTTAACTCCTTCATCTTACATCCAATTAAGCTCAAATTTGGACCACATATATACCTTACTACCTAGTATTTTAAAAAATTATTACTTGTCCCATTTGTCTTCTTAAAATTATCAAAGCAATAGCCCATAGAAGGGCGTTTCAAAAGATATTTACACTTAGACAAATTTTCAACCTTTTCGCCAACTTTGTAATTTTTGGCCATTCACTTTTAACGTTCATTCTGACACTTGATATAGTCTATATACATCATATAAAATATGTTTAGACCTTTAAAACAACTTAGCTTTGAACGAGGCAAAAATTGTCCGTAAAAAACCATTTTAGGTCGAAACGATCGATTTCGATCGTTTGAAACAAATTTGCATTCTAACTTTCATCCATTGACTACCAAATCAACGTAGACACGTGTAATAATATAAAACCAAGTCATTTGACTTTATTTCATCATTAATTACTCAAAATTGTCAAAAATCATCTTTTAGTTGAATTTTCATCAACTTTACTTAGAATTTTGTTTCCAACACTTAGACTTACTTTCTCACATACTCATTAAAGTGTTTGTTTCTAACTTTTGTAGACTTATACTACATATATGAATTGTTCAAAATTCATATATCTTTAAATTATGTTTACATGAACATAAAACCATTTTAGCCAATTTTAGCCTTCAAATTCATACTCTCTATACTTTTAAGCATTTTTCATGCTATCTTTCATACAATACACCTCATATACATAAGTTCAACCTTATATATTAAGGTTTCACCATACTCTTTCAACTCTAGACACTTTTTCTTCCATAAATTATGACTTTAACTATACATACATACATAAACTAACATAAATCAAGGTTTTAAGTATAGAAAACTTTTAAACCTTTATGGATGATCAATTTCTTCACATGAATAGCTTTGCCATGACGAGGCCTTCCTCTTTTCTTCTTGCTCCTTGATCATCCAAGCATCCTAGTTCAAGAACTCAAGCTTTCTCCCTCTAAACATCCATGACTTCTTGCTCTTTCTCTCTCCTAGGGTTATATTTCCAGGAAAATGAAGAATAATAGCTCTTGGCTTGCTTTTCACTTAATTTATGAGACTTAACTAGGCTAGTTAAGGTAACATAATCATGGTTAACCCTTCCAAGGGCATTTTAATCATTTCACATAATTGGTTAGGGGTATTTTTGACATTTTACCTCTAAGGACACCATGGTCATTACTTATTTTGTCAAGGGTATTTTGGTCATTTTTCCCTTTAGGACACAATGATCATTAAATAATATGTTGAGGGCATTTTGATCTTTAGCCAAATTTCCTAGATTTTTAATTTTCATGGCAATTTCCCTTTTAAGGTAACTTTCATACTTTTCTCCCATTAATTCATTTCATGCTCATTCAAATTGATTTTTCTTTCAATCGACCAACTAAGTCATTCATTTTCCACTGTGCTACGTTTACGTAGTCTCATTTTATAACTTAATTAGTCATTTAATCGTAAATCAATTAAATAACTTTTACATAATTATAATTACGTTTTTAATTTCTTACGAACCTTCTCGGTTTCACATTCAATCAATTTCAATTTTTGACATCTCAAATAGTCAGATTGCTCACTTTTCATAAATCTCTTTCTCAAAAAGCGCACCCTGATCGGATTACCAAAATCCAGCTTCTTTTATCCTTTTAAGCTCATATTACCATTTTGACTTTAAAGTCATTTCGTTCTTTTACCTAATACGTTTATGACAATTACATCATACATGCATATTACTTTCTTTTTACTCATATTCGGGAGTATTACCTTTTGTATTTATATGTCGTATAAATACATAATTCATTTCAATCAATTAATATTAATTCCTTAATAAATTCCAAATATTCAAGAATCATTATCCTTATTATTCCATTAATTCCTAATACACCGATTAGGTTAAACTGATCATTCATTTCTGTATATGCTGTTATACATTACCTTGCCATTCTTGTAACCTAGCCTCTCACGGCCTATTCCTCAAGCTGGTTATTAATTTTCATAGCCTAAGCTCAATTTAAACTTTTCTTCAATTATTTTCTATTATTTTCAAATTCTAAATTTTCTTCCATTATTAGATCAAATATATATATAAATACATTCAATCTATCACATCCTAACACAACACAGTGTCTTACAATAATTTCTTTTTAATTACTTAATCGTTGGTATTTCATTCTATCTTTTACCTTTAATCCATTCTATTTTCTTTCAACCATAGTAAATTATATTAAATATAATTTCAATCTATATCAAGCCACTAATGTACCTCAAGTTAGCGACTGATTCACATAACCTTTATAGAACCTTTGCTACATCAGGAGTCTCTCTTTATAATTTAACCACATAGGTCATTCTTAACATATTGATTAAATAATAAATTATATTTAATTACTTAATTACACTTTCTATCCTTCCAAACTAGGTTTTAACTTCTAACCTTTACTTAATTAACCAAAATTCTTATTTAGAAATCTTGTTAAAATCTAGGATGTCATAGCTTCATCCTTAGAGGCCAGAAAAAACACCCATATGAATCTGCGATGATCATCTAAAATGACTATAGTGTACTTCTTTCCTCCAAGATTGACAATAGGTATAGGCCAAAAAAATCTATGTGTAAAAGTTGTAGGAGCCTATTGTTGGAGTTGACTGTCTTGCTTTTGAATGAGACTCTTGCTTGCTTTCCTAGCTGACAGGCTTTACATGGTTTCTCTTTGGTGAAGGTCAGGTTGGGCATCCTAGAGACTAGATCCTTGGTAACTAACTTAGACATATTTTTAAAGTTAAGGTGGGAGAGCCTTTGGTGCTATAACCAGCTTACATTTTTTGAAGTTTCGGCAAAGAAGCAAGATGTTGCGGTTGAGCTTAGCATTGCTAGATCCACCACATAGACATTTCCATCTCTTATCCTAGTCAGCATTAATGAGTTTGAATCCAGGTCTATAACTTAACATTTGTTGTTGAGGAAGACCATTTGGTGTCTTTTACCACACAGGTAGTTGATGCTTATCAGGTTGTGCTTCAATCCTTCAACATAAGCTACTTTCTTGAATGCAATGACACCACTCCCTAAGGTGTCATACCCTTTAGTCTTGCCAGAGTTATTATCTCAAAAGATAACAGCTAGACTATCTTTTTCTCTAAACTTTGATAGCTGAGCTCAATTTTCTGTCATATGTCTTGAGCATCCACTGTCTAAAAACTGGGTTGACTCAGTGGAATTCATTTCCTGTATTTAAACATTATACTACATTTTTTATACCCATATTTATTTGGGTCTAGGTGGATTAGTGTTCTTTGGTACCCATATATATTTGATTTTGAGTCTTAGTGTCACAGGATAATTATTAAATTTACACAAAGCGATAATATATCCAAATCTATGACAAGTATAACAATATTTATATTGAATGCTTATGTGTGTGTTTATAAATGTTCTACAATTTAGAGAGTTTGTAGAAAGAAAAGTAACTCTACGTTTGTTACTAGGTTGATTCGTATAGTGAGTTTTTACTGACTCTACGATCCTTTTAGGTTTGATCGCAGTGTTATTTTTACTCTACAATTTCTTAACACCAAGACTAGTGTGCAATCTATTGTCTAGAGGGACTACACAGAGATCACCAGAAATAGTAAAATACTGAGTAATTGGATCTACAACCTATTTTGACTTCACAAACACAATGCTTCTATGAGAAGTAGAAGCAATGTTGTTGTTAATCTCAATGTATATGTCCACACTCTATTTTTGAAGAAGATTCCTCAAATCCTAAACCTAATATGTCAAAAATCGATCTTTGACAGGTGATCAGGGAATCCATAGAGGTCGAAGGCCTATTCCATTACGATATTATTTTCTCTAACTCCTCAATCTTGGAGACTAGAGTCTACTCTTTGTGTGTAGACTGCTTAATTATAGATTTCAAAATGTTATTATCTGCTTTAAGCTTTAACAAAGAAGAAGTATTTACTTTAATTATTTCCAACTTAAGTTGTACTTGTTCTTTCTCTATTTGAAGTAGAGAATGGTCTTTTGTAAGTACCCTGAACCACTTCAAATATTTATGCAGATCAGAAGTAATGTCACATAAGCAATTCTAAGACCATGCATATCAATATTAGGAGAGTTGAAGTCAAATACCTCACTGATATCAAACTCTTGAATATTAGTGGTTGTCTCCTTTGTGGTCTTAGCAATCGTGAGGTAAAAGTGGGCCTTGTGGGGTCCTTCATCTTCACTTAACTAAGATTCTGAGTCACTATCAGTTTCACTCCAAGAGCCCTCAGCTACTAGACCTATGCCCTTCTTTTGGAATTTCCTTGGATATGCCTTTTTGTCCTTTTTGGCAAATTCCTTCTTTCTGTCTTTCTTCAATTCTTCACGGATAGGCTTACTACAGTCAGCAATAAAATGTATTGACTTCTTACAATTGTAGCACAGGTATTTTGCATATTATTTCTTCTTGTTGTTGTAGTTTGTGAATATCTTGTTATTGCTACTACAACATTTCTTCATGAACTCTCTTAATCTTGTGGTCAGGAAAGCAATGTCTTCATCATCATCTTTAGATTCATTATTTTCTTATGTGGTAGTCTTTGAGGGACTTTTAGTAGCTTTCAAAGCAACACTTTTGTCTTTTCTTCTTACCTCTGATGTGGATGTTGTCTCTGCTCTTTGATTAAGCTCAAGCTCATAGGTGAGCAAGTTCCTATATAACTACTATAGAGTTATATCATGAAGATTTTTGAATTATCTGATTGTTGTTGTCTTAGCATCTCATTTACTTGGTAAAGATCTCATTAACTTGATGTTCACATCTTTTATTGGATATATCTTTTCAAAGGCTTTTAGATAGTTGAGAAGAATGTTGAATTTCGCATATAGGTATATGTAATGGTCTCACCTGCAATATGTAAAGACCGAGGAACATATGTACTTTTATTATTAATGAAATTGATAATATTTAAAAATGATTATGTGCACATATATATGTGTCATGATGATAGAGTTAATAATTCAATTAAATTGAATTAATTATGTGACAAGTAAGAAACCAAGTGATGATGGTGAATGGGCTTAAGTTGTGGTTAATTAAGCTTATGCAATATGTCTTGTTTAGCATGAAGATTAATGATAAATAAATTAAATGTTTAATTAAATTATTTTGTGAAATGATGAAATAATTAAATGGACTTGTAAGGATAATTAATTAAGTCCACTATAGGTGTTAAAAGGTCACATAATGTGAAATGATCCAATGTCTTAGAAAATTGATAAATAGATTTTAATATCTATTTATTAGGTATTTTATTCTTAATTATTTGAGAGTTTTTAAGTATTTTTAGTGTTTTAGATAATTTATTTAATTTTATGCATTTTTATTAGTTTTAGTAATATTATATTATTTTAAATAATTTTTATTTAATTTTGTAGGAAAATTGAAGTTGATGGCATAATTGTAATTTTCAGGAGCAAATAGTGGCTCGCGCATAGCGTTTGGATCAATGAGTGACAGTTTGGCGCCTTGCACTGGGCTTATCTTGTCATTCTTTTCCTATAGTAGGCTTGAAGATTAATTCTGTGTAGGTCCAATAGTGAATAATTAAAAGAGATTTATATATATCCAATAATGAATTGGATTTGGATTAAAAATAGGATTTTTAATTTTTAATTTATTTTTTATTCTAATTCCTATTAGGGTTAGAAAAATTATGTAGTTTATAAATAGAGGGTTTTAGGCACAATTAGGGGATATATTCTTATTCTTCTTCTATTATGAGTAGCTAAGTTTTTGTTCTTGATTTAAATTAGCGAAAGCCATCAGAATTTATGCACTGTGAGATCTAATTGGTTTTAATTGTTCAATTTATATTTTGAGTATTTAATATTCTTCTATGTTTAATTTTATGATTGATTTATTTGATTACTAGAATGCATACTATTTTATTATTCGCATTAATCTACTACTAAATTAAATATCAAATCCGTAATTATTTGATCACTTTAATTTATGAAACAACTAAGTTTAATAATTATTTTGCAGATCAAAAGATTATTATATCTTAGGAAATATATTCATCTAAATTAAATGCAAACACTTGTGTTTGTGTTGTTTAGTTCAATGATCTCTCTATTTCTTAAAGCTACTATTAGGTTAAATCTTTAGCGCTTGTCTAAGGTTATTTAGTAGTAAGGCTTATTTAGATCACTTGTTTCTACTTAACTAAAATTAAAAAGTGATAGAAAAATTATTCGAATGGGGTAATTATTCCATAGTGAATATTTTTAATATTAATTGATTTATTCTTACATCAATGATCAGTTGTAAATTCTCGATGGTGGATTTTAACTTGACCCAAGACTTGTTCTTCTTATTTATTTCATTAAATTACTTGCATATTTATTTATTTATTTTAGTTAATTTTATTTAAATTGTTTCTTTTAATTTAAACACCCCCCCCCCCCCCCATTTTGGTTTATAAAATATAAAATTAAATTAATCATTCTCTGTGGGATCGAATCTTACTTGCACACAACTATATAAATATTTTTTCAAAGTAAAATTTATTTTTAGGTGCCTGCGACAGCACAACAAAATTAAAGTCCAAATAAGTGAGATTACTAGGATTATTATAAATACTTGTACATCGCCCAAATAAATTAAATTAGTAGCCCAATGAAACTTTATTTAGCTAATCCCAATGTGTAATTGGATGATGATGGTGATATATATATATATATATATATATATATATATATATATATATATATATAACCCAGGATCAACCCCCCCCCCCCCCTTATACTAATTAAAATGCTAAAATTTTTATCTCCTTGAGTTATGTGAAATGAAATAGTAAGCAAGGGAGGTAATTTGTCCTAAAAGTAAGACTAGTTAAATATTTTTTACCTAAACTTGGTTAACCATTGGATAATGTCAAGATGAGTTTGATAGATACATGTATTTGTACATGTATAGATGTTGTATGTGTATAAGGATTCTCCTATAAATAAGAGCTCGCAATTCATTTTGCATAGTTTACTCCATTTCATATACTAAGTGCTAGAGAGAAAAAAGAGTGAGTTGAGAGAAATCAAGAAATCTAAGGAAACTCTTGCAATTTGGTGATTCAAGTGAAGTCTAACAAAGAGGGAAAAAGTGAGGAGCTACTTGAGATTCATTTATAAGAGAAAGAATGCTTTGAGGAGGTATAAATATATTTCTTAACCTTAGTTGGTTTATTTTTCATGTTATAGTATGATTTAGTTATATAGTAGTGTGTTACATGTTTGGTTGTGGGAGATTTGTGTGTTGTGAGATCATGAAGGATCCAAATGTATAATGATGGATTTGTGAAGGAGATTATGTGATTAGTATGTATTTATATGTGATATATACTTAGATGTACAAAAACTATGTGTATGAACATAAAACCTAAGTGCACCAAATGAAAACGTGAGTTTTAATGCTAGATGAAGTATAGCATGTAAGCTATTTGTATGATTTAAAATTTTTATGTCAAAGATCCATAAGTTACGGAAATAATCCAAGTGGAATGAACGAAAATAAAGTTAAAATGGATTTATGGTGAAATTTTTAGTAAAACATGTCAAAGTGAAAACCCTGGCTTTATGGATCAATATTTTGGCTAAATCAATATTTTTGAAAAATGATTTAAAATTTTGAATAATGTAGGAATATGAGTTTACTAACCAATGAACCACGTTTGTGCTCGTGTGCATGTAAAATGAGCAAGTTATGAAAGATTAAATAAAAAAATGATAGGAATCATAATGCTAGAAAACTGCACTTGAGCATTCTGCTTGTAAGTGTCGGGGCACTGTTGAAGAATTGAAAACCAGCGCCGGGGCGCTGGTCTAAATTATTTTTTTAAATTTCGGAGACAGTGTCGGGGCTCTATCCCTAGTTAAAAAACGAGCGCCAGGGCACTAGTCTGATTTAGCAGTTGTTCGATTTAGTCAAACCCGAGTCCAACCAGTTGGGTTAACCCAATCCGATCTAACCCGATCCAGATAAGAAAATAATAATAATAAAATAAAATAATAATAATAAACAAATAAAATAATAATTAAAATTATTTTATTTGTGAGTTAATAAATAATAACAATTAAAATAATTATAAAGATTATTTTAATTAACATTAAAGATTACTTTAAACAATTAAAATAATATTAAAAATTATTTTAGGTGTGGATTAATAAAGTATAAACAATTAAAATAATATTATAGATTATTTTAATTGTGAATTAATAAGACCTGAATAATTAAAATAATATTAAATATTATTTTAATTGTGGATTAATAAAGGATAAACAATTAAAATAATGTTAAGCATTATTTTAATTGTGTACTAATGAAGCAAAAATAATTAAAATAAGATTAAAGATTATTCCAATTAGATATTAAACAAATAAAATAATAACTTAAATTATTTTATTTGTGGACTAATAAAGTGTGAAGAAATAGAATAATGCTTGAGAAAATTATTTGAAAAGTAATTAATTATAAATGAATAAAGTAGGGATACTTTATTTGTGAGACAATGGAACATAAATAAAATAAGATGTGTAAGAACCAAAGTGTGAATAATTAAGTAATAATAAATGATGATTAAACAAATAAAATAATACTAAACATTATTTTATTTGTAAAGGTTAAAGAATGAACTAAATAAAGAAAATGAGGAACAAAAATACTTAAATAAATAATTTTATTTGTGAACAACATGTATGAGAAATAAACAATAAAGATTATTTGTGAGTCCTAGTTATGTAAAACTAGTAAGTTAGATCGACTAGATCATTATGTGGAAGTTAATAGAGATTAACTATTAGACAAAAATGGTGAACATATGTTGTTAGAAGGGAAAGGAGTTAGAGTCGAATAGTGTCGATGATCCAGGCAAACTTGTACCCTTTATTTTTTCGTACAAGTAATTTGAATGCTATATTTATTAAAGGAGAATTCATATTCATATATATGTTCATGTTTACATTCATGCAAGATTAATCTTATGTCAAATTATTAATTTTAAAAGTCCGAGTTATTCATACTTGAATTCCTTTATAAGATTATTTGAATCCTATCATGTGGGCATTAAGAGTTTTAATTGCTCGTAAACGTTTGAGAAGATCATCTATACCATTTGATTCGGCTAGAAAAATAATGACATAAAGTTAATCATATTTTTAGAAAGTGATCCAAACCAATTACCTTGGTGCGGACTCTAATATGCTGAGATTAACAACCCTTATAGAAGGGGAAATTACTTTACATCGGGAAGCCGACATGCGCGCAAACTACATGTCTACGTATTATGCATAACATAGAGTACTTTAGGCTAGTCACCAACTGTACTTATTTATATTGAGGATTTTTCAGTAGAATACTGTTAAACCTGGTAAGAGTTTATGGTCCATAGTGACCACTCAGTAATAATGATGTTCTGATCTTAAAATAATTAAAGCTATTTATCCTTAGTTCATTCAATCCACTTTATAAATTTCCTTCAATTTTTATAATTCTGATAGTATTAAACCTTGAGCATGATTATCTATTCTTGTTAGCTTTATACTTGCTGAGCAAACTCGTTGCTCATTCTTACTTTATTTTAAATGATACAGTTAAAATCGAGTAAGGCAGTGCTTCAGGAAAAGATAAAGGGAAAGGCAATGCTGCAGAGTAGGGTTGTTTTATTATGTTTTAAGATAAGGATAATAGATATTTGTATTAAAACTTATGTCAATTATGAATTAAGTTTTGTAGTGTAGTAGTAATGATTGCGAGACTTGAGACGAGAATATTTATGTTATATCAATGTAAATATTTCTATTATTCTGCAATGAGTTGTTATTAGAATGATGTATGAGTTGGATTATGAAGCACCAGATTTTAGGTGTAGGTACCTGAATTTGGGGGCGTCACAGAATGTGTGAGAATATTTTATATTGTTGAGTGAGGAGAGATTGTTCGTTTTTCCTTACTTCTTTTGTTCCTTTATGCATTACTAGGAGAGCTTCCCACACCTCCTTGGCAGTCGTGCAGTTTACCATATTTTCCAATATAACATCATTTAGAGCCATGAATAGAATATTCTTTGCTTTCTTATCCAATGCTATTAGCTTCTTCTCGTTGTCTGTCCATTCTGATCTTTGTTTGACAGCTATTTTGTTTGGATATTCTATTGATGGAGCTAACTTCATCGAAATGTATGGGTCGTTCAACACAATGTAGAATAACTTCTCATTTGCTACGTCCATATACACCTGCATATGCAGTTTCTAATTAGCAAACTTATCTATATTACATAATGGTGGTTTACTTCCACCTCAAAGCTCAAAACTAGTTTTGTTGTGTGCCATATAGATCAACTCAAGCAGTAAAGCTTAGTTCAATGAGAACACTACTCTGATATCAATTGTGACGCCCCCAAATTCAGGCTCCTTGAACCCCGAATTTGGTGCTCATGATTCATATATTCTAACTTCATTTGCCACTATTCAAAAGCATTATATATTACACTCATTAAGGTTCAACATAATACAAAAGATGTCTAATTAACTCCCAGGGTCATCAACCTTTATATACATACAACATTACTATAATATATATTTCACATCTATAACCACAAAATAGATTTAAAACTATTAGCGAGGGGGACATTCAACATTTCTTCAATCCGCCATCTTTTCTTTGCCCTTGTCTTTCTTATTTATACTTTCAGGTTTTACATCTCTATCTGCGTCACATTAGTTAAGCAAGAATGAGCAACCGAAGTGCTCAGCAAGTATAATGAATTTCATAACAAACAATATGAGAAAAAGAATTTATAATAATAACGTAACATGAATCTATTTCAAATGAATGAAAGTAACTGAGGAATTTGTCTTTTGAAAGATGATAATTGAACATCATACTGAGGGTCCCAATATCATTGAACATAGGTTAGTCAATAATAATATTGATAACCTGTATGTGTCATAAAGACCATAAAACCTTAAGCCCGTACTCGAGGTGATCAGCCTCTCGTACCTATGATTGTGCACATCATATTACCGCATATAACGGAATTTCAAATATAAGACTTTCAACAACTTTATTCCTTGGAACATGATTGTTCACCGCAGTTTCTAAGAGTCCGCACCAAAACAATTTGGTTTGGCTCAGCACTTATCAATAAAGAGTAATTTGAAATTTAATTGTACCGCAAGTCTAGCCGAACAAATGGTCTAGACTCACAATTATCAACTTACTAACCAACAAATTTGGTTTCATTATGAATGGCATTTAAGAATAAATGTGTGTAACAAAAGAGATTTTCAATTGAATAATTCACAATATCAACTGAAATCAATATTCATGAAAATGAAATAATAATGAAACTCTAGGGAATAGAGCTTAATAAAGAATTTAATATCTAACACATGATTAATGGTTCAAAGTTAGGGTTTAGGAACTTGCCTCGATGTCCGTTTACTAATTTAATAGCTAAATTTTCCTTTCTTGAGCAACCTATAATAATTACATAATCAAATAATAGTTATTTAGTAACTCACGATATTAATTCATATAATTAATATCACTCACAACCTAATTATTCTACCCATCGGTTCTATATGGGTATTTATAATTAATTATAACCTAATTTGATTATTAATTCTAATTATATTCTTTTAATTCTTATTATTAAACATTTAATAATAAATAGGAATTATTCCTCAAAAATTGGAAAATTGTTAAATTTAATTTATAAAACATTTTTGTACATTTTTCTGATTTTATATAATTTTTATATAATTTTTATTAATTTTTAAACATTAATTTTAATTGATTTTACTTCCAATGGCATTTCCGTAAATAATCTGAAAACCGAAACCAGGGGCAAAATGGTAATTTCGCGGAAAATCGGTCGGCCCCGCATGGCGCGGCCCAAAATTTTTCTGCCCGAAACGACGCCGTTTCATTCCTGGGTCAGAAAAAAAAATTGGCCGCGCGCCATGCGCGGGCGGCCAATTTTTTTTTTCTCCTTCTTCCTGCGTCACAGTAGCCACCTTGAACCAATTTTCTACCATTTTTGATCATTATTTTCCCAACATAATTACTCCAAACACAATATAATTCATCAACACATACCTAAAAATTATCAAGAACAAGTATATAATTATTTACAACTTTTTCATATAAATATTTTATCACCAAAATTTACAACAATAATTCAAATATTTGGTTTATACCTTCCTTTGAAGTTGTTGTATGCACCCGGATAGCTCCAATTATTTTCTTGTCGTCGATAGTGGTGGTTGTGGGTGGCGGATGGTGGTGATGAAGGAAGAAGAGGATAAAGAAAGATGGTTTTGTTTGATTTGCTTGATAAGTGTTTAGTTATATTATTATTATTTATTCCATACATACATATATATATATATATATATATAACTGCTTTTAATTATTTCCTCTTGATTCCACCGACTTAGTTTAAGTCGGTGGGAAAATTACCATGCATGCGTATTTATTTAGTACATTACGTAGTTAATTCGGGTAATAAATATTTTATATAATGTATATAAAATATTCATTTTAATTTATCAAAATTCATAAAATAATATTTATATAATATTTATATATTTTTGAGGTACCTTACTTGATAAATTTTGTACACGCATAATGACTTGCATGTACTTATATGAAGTATTTTATACTTCCAAAATTAATAAAATAATACCCATAATTTAATAAAATTATGTTTTGTTACCTATACATTACGTAAATATACACGTATTTTTATTACTACATAATATATACATATATCAATTATTGTATATATTATGTATTATAATAATTTCTTTTAGATGCATAATTCACAAAACATTACATCTCATAAAAATAAAAAAAATTCTATTTTACATAAACATAAATTATCTTATTAAAATAAGAATCACCCATATTTATTAATTATTCCTTTTTCGCTACTCCATATATTTTATATAAACTATACAATATAATTTTGTACAATTTATATAATTATTAACATTTATTTTCTTGTATAAATTATATATTACCCTCATATAATTTATATAATCAAAATTCTTCCATATTTAATTATATTTCCTTATATAAAATATATAATTTATTTCTATATATTTTATATAATTAATTCCCTTCTTAAAATTTTCAAATATTTCTCATAATTATTAATTAATCCATAATCAATAATTATGACCACGTTAATTACCTCATTAACTTTTAATTTAATTTAGGATTAATTTCCAATATTAATCCTCCTTTCATTAACATACATCATTTACTTCATTAAATTAATAACCGTAATAGAAATATACGTCTATAAGTAATTTACATAATTCACATTAATTGCTTAATTTAAATAACTAAAATACACACATTTTATTTATTTAAACTTTTTACACATCATAATATCCTGGATATTACATTGTTCCCACCTTAGAAAAATTTCGTCCCGGAATTTTCTACACCAACTATTCAAATAAATGGGGATAATTCTTTCGCATTTTCTCTTGCAACTCCCAAGTGGCTTCTTCAACGTTATGATTTCGCCATAGCACTTTAACAGGAGGAATCACCTTATTTCTTAAGACTTGTTCTTTCTTATCTAATATTTGGACAGGAATTTCTTCATAAGTTAAATCCCTCTCTATCTAAATTGGTTCATATGCTATGACGTGCTTATAATCTGGCTTGTACGGTCGTAGCACTGACACGTGGAAAACGTTGTGTATGTGCGCTAACTCTGGAGGCAGAGCCACTTCATAAGCCACTTCCCCAACTTTCTTCAATACTTCAAACGGTCCAATAAATCTAGGACTTAATTTACCTTTCTTTCCGAATCTAATTTTTCCCTTCCATGGAGACACTTTAAGAGACACGTGACTTCCCACCTCAAAATCTCGACTTTGCCTATGCAAATCTGCATACTTTTTTTGTCTATCATGAGCTGCTACCAATCGAGATCGTATCAGCCTGACTGTCTCCGCCGTCTGTTGGACTAGTTCAGGTCCTAATAATTGACGTTCACCAACTTCATCCTAGCACAAAGGAGTTCTGCACTTTCTTCCATATAAGGCTTCATAAGGTGGCATTCCTATACTTGCGTGGTAACTGTTGTTATACGCAAATTCCACCAAAGGTAGATGGTCATCCCAACTTCCTTTGAAATCCATAATACATGCCCGTAACATATCTTCTAAAGTTTGTATCGTTCTTTCGCTTTGACCATCGGTTTGAGGATGGTAGGCCGTACTCAACCTCAGTTGTGTCCCTAAACTCTCTTGCAGACTCCTCCAAAAATTTGAAGTAAATCGCGGATCCCGATATGACACAATTGACAATGGTACTCCATGTCGCGATATCACTTCCTTAATGTAGATTCTGGCCAATTGATCCAATTTGTATTTGATCTTAATTGGCAAAAAGTGGCCGACTTTGTTAATCTGTCTACAATCACCCATATAGCATCGTAGCCCTTTTGAGTAATCGGAAGCCCTACTACAAAATCCATGGTAATATGTTCCCATTTCCATTCTAGAATTTCAAGAGGTTGTAGCAGTCCACCTGGCTTCTGATGCTCAGCTTTGATACGCTGACACGTCAAGCATCGACTTACAAAATCCGCAATTTCTCATTTCATGTTTGGCCACCAAAAATGCTTTCGTAAATCTTGGTACATTTTCGTACTCCCTAGGTGAATTGAAAATTTTGAATTATGTGCTTCCTGTAATATCTCCTCCTTTAATTCAACCACTGTTGGTATCCAAATTCGTCCTTCAAATCTGAGAATTCCATTACTATCTATTTGAAATTTTATTTCATCACCTGAGGTAACCCTATCCCTCATCTGACTATATTCATCATTGGCTAATTGGGCCTCCTTCACCTTATCTAATAGTGTTGGTTGAATCTCTACAACAAACAACATCTCACCTGTTTCAGAGGGATACTTCACTTCAATTTCCAACTTTGTCATTTCCCGAATTAGTTCATCCTGAACAGTTAATTTCATCAATTTTTCTCTCTCCTTTCTACTTAAAGCATCAGCTACTACATTAGTTTTTCCTGGATGGTAAAGGATTTCAGAATCATAGTCCTTTATCAATTCCAGCCACCTCCTTTGACGCATGTTCAACTCCTTTTGCGTGAAGATATACTTCAGACTTTTGTGGTCTGTATATATTTCACATTTTTCCCCATAAAGGTAATGTCTCCATATTTTCAATGCAAAAACTACTGTTGCCAATTCCAAATCATGCGTCGGATACCCTTTCTCATAATCTTTCAACTGTCGAGATGCATATGCAATAACCTTTCCGTTTTGCATAAGCACATAACCTAATCCTTTATGAGAAACATCACTATATACCACAAAATTTCCGGTTTCATCAGGCAAAGTTAACACCGGGGCTTCACTTAGCCTTTTCTTTAACTCACAAAAATTTTCTTCACATTTATCGGTCCACACAAACTTCACGGACTTTCTAGTTAAATTGGTTAGCGGAGTTGCTATCTTAGAGAAATCTTGAATAAATCGTCGATAATAACCCGCTAAACCTAAAAAACTTCTCACCTTCGTGGGTGTCTTTGGTTGTTCCCAATTAATTACAGCTTCAACTTTTACAGGGTCCACAGAAATTCCATCTTTATCAATAACATGACCCAAAAAGTGAACTCTTTGCAACCAGAATTCACACTTCGAGAATTTAGCATATAACTTTTCTTTTCTCAAAGTTTCCAACACTATCTTCAAATGATTTGCATGTTCTTCCTGAGACTTGGAATATACCAGGATATCATTTATGAACACCACTACGAATTTATCCAAATAGGGTTTAAAAATCCTATTCATCATATCCATAAATACCGTTGGTGCATTTGTCAGTCCAAATGGCATAACCAGAAACTCGTAATGACCATAACGAGTTCTGGATGTTGTTTTCGGCACATCTTCCTTTCTTATTTTCAACTGATGATACCCTAATCGAAGATTAATCTTTGAAAAATATTTTGCTCCTTTCAACTGATCAAAAAGATCATCAATTCTTGGCAACGGGTATTTATTCTTGATGGTCATCTTATTTAATTCTCTATAATCAATACATAATCGCAAAGTTCCATCCTTCTTCTTAACAAATAGCACTGGTGCTCCCCATGGAGACACACTCGGCTGAATAAACTTCTTATCTAATAGCTCCTGTAATTGTTTCATTAACTCTTTCATTTCCACTGGGGCCATTCTATACGGAGCCTTAGATATTGGAGCCGTTCCCGGTGCTAAATCAATCATAAATTCGATTTCCCGATCTGGTGGAAGACCAGGTAAGTCATCCGGAAACACATCAGGAAATTCGTTCACTACCGGTATTTCTCCCATTTTCATCTCACCTTTTTCGGTATCTATCACATACGCTAAGTATCCCGTGCCTCCCTTCCTTAACGCCTTACTAGCTTGCATAAAATACTATTTTTGACTTTCTAGGAGTCTGTAAAGTTACACACTTTCGTTGACAATCAATCATTGCTTTATGGTTATACAATCAATCCATCCCTAGGATGACATCAAATTCTCCAAGACGTATTGGAATTAAATCCACATACAACTTACGTTTTCTTATTACCATAGGACAATGTTTATGCACATGATTAACAGGTATCACTTCTTTATTTGCAATCTCTATATTCAAGGGTTGTTCTAACTTTTCAGGAGTCAACCCTAGTCTTCTAGCAAATTCATCAGAAATAAAAGAGCACGTAGCACCCGAATCAAAAATCACACATGCATTAATATTGCAAATTGAAATGGTACCTGACACCACATCTTTAGACTTTTCAGCATCCTGTATCGTCATATTAAAGGTTCGAGCGGTAGGACAACCTGGATGAGTGGGTGCGGGGAGTGTCAGTTTTCCTCCAGTATTTATACTTTTCCCTCCACTCGTTACTTCCATCGTCTTCTTTGGACAGTTTCGAGCGAAATGGTCTGTTGCTCCACAATTAAAACATCCTGGTTTCTTCAACTTTGGGCAATCTGGGGCAATGTGTCCTTCTTGTTGGCACTTATAGCAAACTTTCTTTCCTTTCAGACAAACCCCAGAATGACTCTTTCCGCAATTACTACACGGCTCGATTTTCCTCTTTACATCTCCAGATTTATTTTCGGAAATGTTTGTATTACCACTCCACCTTTTCTTATTAGGAGGGTTGGTACTACTACCACTTCCCCCCTTAGAATCTCCCTCATTTTTCCTTTTCTTTTGTTCTTGATTGTATTTTATAATAGCTTCACTACCTCCCTCAGCCAAGACTGCCTTTTCCAGTACCTCAGCGTATGTTGTTGTCTGAAACATATTTACCTTGCTATAAATCCAGGGCTTCAATCCTTGTTCAAATCTTTTGGCTTTCCGCTCTTCTGTACTGACCTGGTATGGGGAAAACCGGGCCAATTCATTAAATTTGGCGGCATACTCAGCTACTGACATGTTATTCTGTTTTAATTCAAAAAACTGAATCTCTAACTTGTTCTGCATACTAGTGGGAAAATAATTCTCGAAAAACAGTTCCTTAAACCTCAACCATGGAATTATTTCCCCTGCCACCCTATTCCGATTGGCTTGCCACCAGTGGGCAGCCTCTCCTTTCATCATAAAAGTTGCAAAAGCAGTCTTCTGCTCCTCTACTACCCTAACCACCTCGAAAACCCTCTCCATCTCCATGATCCAAGTTTGAGCCTCTATAGGATTTATAGAGCCCTTAAATTCTGGTGGTCCAGCTAGTTTAAAGTCTTTAAATTTTGCAAAATGAGGGGGTTGGGTATTTTGTTCAGTAGGAACTGGGTTCCTATTTTGCATTGCACCTGCTAGTAAATCTACTAACCTTTGCACTAGATCAACTGGGGCTGTTTCCGGTTCTGTTCTTGTATTTGTCCCAGTAATTTCATTTACTGATTCTTCCTGTGCTTTTCTAGTAGGTCTACCTCTCTTTGGCGGCATTCTGAAATATGAGCTTTATATTAATTTACATTACTATTTTTACAATGCAGAATTTAGAACTAGCAATTTATATTAAAACATACTTTATAACATTACCCTTCAAATATTTACATTAACAACTAACTATTTTACAAGATACATACATACTCCAGATCACGCATACATCCTATTTACATATCATATTACTACTATTTATATCAAAAGTAGGGTTTCATACTATTTATATAAACACCAATATATATATATATATATATATATATATATATATATATATATATCTCAGTATCACACTATCCCATATTCCACGGGTTCATTGCTCTGCTCATTGCATCTTCAAATTCTTGTTTTATAATGTTGATCGTCACATCGCGATCAATGTCTCGCCAATATTGACCTTCCTCCACTCGAAAGTATCGAATCCTGTGTTGTGGCCTTTCTGCCGCGCACTTAAAAGCATACTCCATATCATCCATTCTTACTTGTTTAGCTCTCACCTCGTTTTCTGTGAGGCCTACCTGTCTAGTTGCTCTACCCCAAGCATTCTCAATTCTCGTCCTATCTGCCACCTCTCTATTCAATCTATCAACAAGAATTTGTCTTTCTGTAGACAACTCTTCTATTCTATGCTCGGCTTGGGCTAGTTTATTTACTGCCTCATTTTTTTGTTGGGTGAGGACCTGGAGTTCTTCCTCTCTCTGCTGTGATACAACATTTCGAGCTACAGCTTGGGCTTCTAATTCATGTACTTGATGTGTAAGATCAGCCACCTGAATCTCTAAACCATTTATAGTATCTATGGCATTAGCTATTAACTCTTCATTTGGGTATAAGTTTTCGGGAGGAGTACCTTCAGAAGATCCTCCTATTCCTTCTTCTCCTTCATTGACTTCCATATGTTCTTCTGGTTCAAAGTCTGGTCCATACTCTGACCCTGGCTCGGACATAAGTGGACTAGCAATTACTCGCTCAGGTACTACATGTATATCCCTAATCTCTTCTTCTTCAATCCTAGCCCCACTTGGTTCACCTGTCTCTGTCATCCTATAAAACAACAATAAGATAATCTTCTATCAACGTTAATCTAACCATTATATAATAACTTTTAAATAACACATAAATTATCGACTTTTGAACGTCCTAAATTCCCTACTTCTCTTTATCCTTAAACTCGATTTGAGTTGTACTTATACCTAGGTTTTTATCCTAAAATTTTCCCTCACCTATAGTCTTAAATCTTTCAGCTCTGATACCATCCTGTGACGCCACCAAATTCAGGCTCCTTGAACCCTGAATTTGGTGCTCATGATTCATATATTCTAACTTCATTTACCACTATTCAAAAGCATTATATATTACACTCATTAAGGTTCAACATAATACAAAAGATGTCTAATTAACTCCCAGGGTCATCAACCTTTATATACATACAACATTACTATAATACATATTTCACATCTATAACCACAAAATAGATTTAAAACTATTAGCGAGGGGGACATTCATCATTTCTTCAATCCGCCATCTTTTCTTTGCCCTTGTCTTTCTTATTTATACTTTCAGGTTTTACATCTCTATCTGCGTCACATTAGTTAAGCAAGAATGAGCAACCGAAGTGCTCAGCAAGTATAATGAATTTCATAACAAACAATATGAGAAAAAGAATTTATAATAATAACGTAACATGAATCTATTTCAAATGAATGAAAGTAACTGAGGAATTTGTCTTTTGAAACATGATAATTGAACATCATACTGAGGGTCACAATATCATTGAACATAGGTTAGTCAATAATAATATTGATAACCTGTATGTGTCATAAAGACCATAAAACCTTAAGCCCGTACTCGAGGTGATCAGCCTCTCGTACCTATGATTGTGCACATCATATTACCGCATATAACGGAATTTCAAATATAAGACTTTCAACAACTTTATTCCTTGGAACATGATTGTTCACCGCAGTTTCTAAGAGTCCGCACCAAAACAATTTGGTTTGGCTCAGCACTTATCAATAAAGAGTAATTTGAAATTTAATTGTACCGCAAGTCTAGCCGAACAAATGGTCTAGACTCACAATTATCAACTTACTAACCAACAAATTTGGTTTCATTATGAATGGCATTTAAGAATAAATGTGTGTAACAAAAGAGATTTTCAATTGAATAATTCACAATATCAACTGAAATCAATATTCATGAAAATGAAATAATAATGAAACTCTAGGGAATAGAGCTTAATAAAGAATTTAATATCTAACACATGATTAATGGTTCAAAGTTAGGGTTTAGGAACTTGCCTCGATGTCCGTTTACTAATTTAATAGCTAAATTTTCCTTTCTTGAGCAACCTATAATAATTACATAATCAAATAATAGTTATTTAGTAACTCACGATATTAATTCATATAATTAATATCACTCACAACCTAATTATTCTACCCATCGGTTCTATATGGGTATTTATAATTAATTATAACCTAATTTGATTATTAATTCTAATTATATTCTTTTAATTCTTATTATTAAACATTTAATAATAAATAGGAATTATTCCTCAAAAATTGGAAAATTGTTAAATTTAATTTATAAAACATTTTTGTACATTTTTCTGATTTTATATAATTTTTATATAATTTTTATTAATTTTTAAACATTAATTTTAATTGATTTTACTTCCAATGGCATTTCCGTAAATAATCTGAAAACCGAAACCAGGGGCAAAATGGTAATTTCGCGGAAAATCGGTCGGCCCCGCATGGCGCGGCCCAAAATTTTTCTGCCCGAAACGACGCCGTTTCATTCCTGGGTCAGAAAAAAAAATTGGCCGCGCGCCATGCGCGGGCGGCCAATTTTTTTTTTCTCCTTCTTCCTGCGTCACAGTAGCCACCTTGAACCAATTTTCTACCATTTTTGATCATTATTTTCCCAACATAATTACTCCAAACACAATATAATTCATCAACACATACCTAAAAATTATCAAGAACAAGTATATAATTATTTACAACTTTTTCATATAAATATTTTATCACCAAAATTTACAACAATAATTCAAATATTTGGTTTATACCTTCCTTTGAAGTTGTTGTATGCACCCGGATAGCTCCAATTATTTTCTTGTCGTCGATAGTGGTGGTTGTGGGTGGCGGATGGTGGTGATGAAGGAAGAAGAGGATAAAGAAAGATGGTTTTGTTTGATTTGCTTGATAAGTGTTTAGTTATATTATTATTATTTATTCCATACATACATATATATATATATATATATATATATATATATATATATATATATATATATATAACTGCTTTTAATTATTTCCTCTTGATTCCACCGACTTAGTTTAAGTCGGTGGGAAAATTACCATGCATGCGTATTTATTTAGTACATTACGTAGTTAATTCGGGTAATAAATATTTTATATAATGTATATAAAATATTCATTTTAATTTATCAAAATTCATAAAATAATATTTATATAATATTTATATATTTTTGAGTTACCTTACTTGATAAATTTTGTACACGCATAATGACTTGCATGTACTTATATGAAGTATTTTATACTTCCAAAATTAATAAAATAATACCCATAATTTAATAAAATTATGTTTTGTTACCTATACATTACGTAAATATACACGTATTTTTATTACTACATAATATATACATATATCAATTATTGTATATATTATGTATTATAATAATTTCTTTTAGATGCATAATTCACAAAACATTACATCTCATAAAAATAAAAATAATTCTATTTTACATAAACATAAATTATCTTATTAAAATAAGAATCACCCATATTTATTAATTATTCCTTTTTCACTACTCCATATATTTTATATAAACTATACAATATAATTTTGTACAATTTATATAATTATTAACATTTATTTTCTTGTATAAATTATATATTACCCTCATATAATTTATATAATCAAAATTCTTCCATATTTAATTATATTTCCTTATATAAAATATATAATTTATTTCTATATATTTTATATAATTAATTCCCTTCTTAAAATTTTCAAATATTTCTCATAATTATTAATTAATCCATAATCAATAATTATGACCACGTTAATTACCTCATTAACTTTTAATTTAATTTAGGATTAATTTCCAATATTAATCCTCCTTTCATTAACATACATCATTTACTTTATTAAATTAATAACCGTAATAGAAATATACGTCTATAAGTAATTTACATAATTCACATTAATTGCTTAATTTAAATAACTAAAATACACACATTTTATTTATTTAAACTTTTTACACATCATAATATCCTGGATATTACATCAATTGTTATTCCTAAAGGGTATAAAAGAGATCTAGATATAGGATTGAAAATATTTACTTATAAATTTTTCCTTTAACATTATTTACTAAATAATATTAGCAGATAACTTATTAGTTATGCGCAGAGGAATATTAGTTTATTTATAATATCCCTTTAAAGATTATTGAAGTCTATAGCTCTGAATTTAGTGTACAATGTGGAAATGAACCTTAAGTTGTATTTCAATTTATATTGCAGTTATGAAAGTTTATAATAGTTTAACACAGTTATGGTAGCAGTTAAATGAAAAACGGTTTTAAGAGGTTTGGAGTCTAACTACTCCTAATCCTCTCTTACATTCCTCTGAGAGCAGGGATCCTTCACTAGGATAAAAGTTACTAAGACCAAGGTTCACTTGGAACCAATTATAATAAGTCACTTAGACTTAATCTCACATAGAGAACTGATTCATTTGAATCAAACGAGCCACCAAAACTCGTCTTGCTATATTTTTACTAAGAGACTGATTCCTTTGAATCAAGCAAGCCACCTAAACTCGTCTTTATTGATTGGTTATGTGTGTTTGAGGTGTTACTAAGGATCTTTAAGCTCTTCTTTAAATGGCTTAGCACTAGTGATCGTAATTATAGAAATTGTAAAGTGATTTTGGGATCATAAAGTAGCTTCAGGATCAAGATTGTAGAGTATGATGTGCTTTAGACTTTTATAAAGCTTTGATCGATCTCTATTTTCCTGTTATTCGATCTTCTCTTTCTTTTTAATCAAATATACTATTGCTCTTTTTTATTAATCCCCTATGTCTAAACGCAGAACTCTTTTTTATAAATTTCCATTCAAAATCTGCCCATTAGAAACTCTTGTATCAAAGCCTCTAAAGTCAAGTGTGAGTTTGTTGTAGCTGTTCTAAATATCAACTGAGTCAGGTTACTGTGGCGGACTATTTTTACTAAATATAGTTATTTGAGTTGTATCTTGATTAAACCTTTATATTTCTGTCAACACACTATAAGAATCTTCAGTAGTTGTGTGATGAGGAAGCTTTCATATCCAACAAAAACTTCCTAGGTTACACTTTACAATGTGATGGTTAATGATCGTAGAGTTAAGGTTCAGGTAGTTCACTTTATAATATCAACTGACTGACTCTATGTTTCGACTGTTTATAGTCATTCTACATT
This sequence comes from Hedera helix, assembly GCA_947179155.2. Lineage (NCBI taxonomy): Eukaryota > Viridiplantae > Streptophyta > Magnoliopsida > Apiales > Araliaceae > Hedera > Hedera helix. The sequence continues at coordinate 24,342,400 of OX359280.1, forward strand.
TTATCTATCTGGAGTCATTCTACGTTTTAGCTATGTCCTTCTATTCACTCTACGAGCTCCCAGTCCTTTGCATTCTACTTGACTATTTTGCCAGTTGCTTAGTTAACTCTCCGATCTCAGAGTAACTAAGTCTCAATTCTTCAAACTCTTATTCGACCTCTTATTGATCTCTATTTGATCTTTGATCTGACATCTTTTTCTTTATCAAATCTGTTGTCCGAACTCTATTCGATGTCTTCTCCTTTATCTGATCTGTTGTCCAAACTCATCCAAACTCTATTCGACGTCTTCTCCTTTATCTGACCTGTTGTTCGAACTCATCCGAACTCTATCAAATATCTTCTCCTTTATCTTATCTGTTGTCTTAACTCTATCAAATGGATCAACCTAACATTATTTGATCTCTAAGTCCTTTTACAATAATTATCTCAAAAGGACTTTACAATATTACTTGTTTTCTTTTCTTGAATACATATATACGTTAATTTCACCATATAATCATCATTAAATCCAACAGGGCTTAAACATAAATATGCTAACACTTGCATTTTTGGAAAAAAAACATAATCGACAATTTCCTACTTTGACTGCGACGGCCCGTGATTTACTAAATATCCAAGCTAGTACCGTAGTTTTGGAATCTTATTTTTCTTTATCTGGCAGGGAACTGGATGAAAAAAGAAGTAGGCTTAGCCCGAAATCGTTGGAGATATGCATTTGTTATAAAGATTATTTTTCCCCACAAAGAAGAGTATATGACATAATAGACGATCAAGATAGCTCGAAAGATCTCGAAATTGGAGCGGGAACTACCGAAAGTGCACATCCATGAATATTGAAGCTATATTCTTTTGAAGATTTGAAGATTAAAGCTATATTTTTTGAAGATTTAAAGATAAATTTTTTGAAGTTTTGAAGATAAATCGTTTTTAAAGATTTGAACTTTGAAGGCATTTTTTAAAATATTTAAAAACATAATTTAAAAAAATTGAAGCCAAATATTTGTAACTGACTCATTCTTGATTATCATTTAATTAGTCATTTTTAATTTTTTGTTAATACATTTAATTATTATAGTAGTTAGTTTGTCAAATAATATAATATAATATTAAATAGATAAATAGAAAAGTACTTTATAATTTATGCGATACAATCATTAAGAAAATATAGTAATAAACAAATATAGTAATGTCCCATTATTTAAGAGGATATTTGAGGCTAAGGTTGCCAAAATGGTGACTTCAAGTCCTACCCATAAATTAAAAGTGAAAAGAGGGTAAGCAAAAAAGAACATTAGTGAATAAGAGATTTAGATAGAGAAAATGATGCTGAGAACACCCCCACCTTGCAAACAAAGGGCCGAATCAGGGCCACCTGAAAGCCATAATTTCAATCATTGTTTGGTATTTTCAAGGATCCTCCGGGGCCGGAATCAACAAATAATCTGTCAGAGCACATGCTCTACATTTACCAGTGCTGTCAGATGGTATTTACTTACACCTTTTTAATTTCTAACTCTTAATTTGATGATTCATATATATATATGCATATAAGTTTTGTTGTGATTATATGGGTCTATGATTATATGCATTCTTATTGCATGTTTTGAATTTAATAAATTAACTTCAGCGATATGAACTATAATAAAGAAAATAATGGGATTACTCCTAATCGTTGGATATTATTAGCTAGATTAAGCTTGTTTTGTTCACAACATTATGTTTTATTATGCTTGATATCTGGCCTGGCATGTATGCCTCAATAGACCAGATTTTCGTTGGGGATCCCAACCTGGCCTAGTCAAGGAGGGCCAAAAGTCAAGGTCTGGTCTGGTCAACGGCCAAAGCCTGACAGACCCAGGCCAGAATAGACCAGGTCGACATGTTATGCATGTCTGCTTTAAAGCATAAAAAAAATAATAATAAAATAAAAAAGCATGTCTCAAAAACAAAACAACACCATGTCACTCCACCCTCTAAGGGGCGGAAGAGGTCTTTTATTTCACTAGTTAAATGCTTCGTATGAAGTACGGGTTTGGTTTTTAAATAGCATATTTTTTTTTTATTCATTTTATATATAATGATTATAAAATATTTTTTAAAATCTCACAAATTAACTTATTATTACTATTAAAATGTTTACAAACTTTGTTCGAAAAGATGTAATTGTATGATTAATGAGTTAAAGGAACCTTAAAAGGAATAAAATTATTGTAGAATACTAAGTTACTATTATGATAAAATTGAAAACAAATGTTTAATCATATATTAATTTATTTTGATATATATGTTAAGCTTTTTAATACTAATTACTATTTAGTCTTAATATTTTTTTAATATATATTAATGAATAGAATTGTTGTAAAACAATGAGTTACCACTATAATTTTTAGTTTCAAAATTAGTTAACTAAATTTTAATCACTAATATATAAGTTAGAATTGATTTTATAATATTAATTAACTAAAGATCTCCTATGTGAAATAGAATTGGTAACTGAAGTTTAATCGTTAATATATTTTGTAATATATCTAATATTTTTATAAATTTTAATTATTATTTACTCATAATATTTTTTTCTTAAATTTTAAATGTATAATTATTTAGAGTCCATAGTTGAGTAGAAAATAGCTAAAGTAAAATTCTAAGCATGGTTGTTAAGTTGATTTTTTTTTGTATGAATAAGTAACTAAATGACTCTTATAAAGAATTAAATTATTGTATAAGTTAATATTTAGTCATAATAATTTTTTTTATATGTTTAATATTTTTCTTATATTCTTAATATATAGTTATTTAGAGTCCAAAGTTAAGTGAAGATCGTAAAGTAACTCAAAAGCACAAGATCGTCCAACGACTTAAAGCTCAAGATCGTAGATTAACTACATCAGATAGTTGAGCTCCTTTAGATCATAGAGTTTTGTCAGTACTATATCATAGAATTCAGATCATAAATCTACATCAGTGCCCAATAGAGTTCAGATTGTAGAGCTACATAAGTGGTACTTATATCACAACATGAAAATACTGATGCATAAATAACTAACCTACAACAAATGATCAGAACATCTCTTTTAAATATTCACCTAAAGATAAAGGTCTATGCTGGCAAAAGGGATAAGAATTGATTTTAAATCCTTATCAAAAAATGTTTATTTTAGCAAATACAAAGGACATGTGTCTACCAGTATAGTAAACAGAATACAACTGATAATGAGAGCCAGTAGTCTAGTCGACAAACCTACAAAGCAGGAATAATTAAACGATGGCAAATGTCCTAGGAAGAGTGGTGCAATGGTTCTTTTGAAACGAGAAGAATTCCAACGATGTCTATAAAAGGATTACTACTCCAGACTTCAGGACCAACGATTTTTAACAATTTCTGCTAGCAATTTCTGCTATCTAAAACCCAAGAAGTACAAGAGAAAGATTTAAGTATTCCAAAATTCTTAAGAGAAATTGTTCACCTGCTAAGTCTTTTAGAGAGATATTTCTAACGCCACTTAAAAGCACCTCAAACATCAATCATCATCAACAGCCTTCGGATCTCAGTGATTGTTAGCAAGACAAGTATGGGTGACTTGGCTTAATTATTAATGAATAAAGTCTCTTTGTGAGAAAGGGTCTTAGTGACTAAGAGAAGACTTAGTATCTGGGAGATAAGGTTTTAGTAACCTTGAGAAGACTTAGTGTCTTGGAGAGAGAAGGCCATATATAGTGACCTGAGAAGATTGAATATCTTTGTTGTTTCTAAGTTGTAGGCGGCTCTAAGTGAACTATTGGTTTGTATAACTTATATCCTTAGTGGATCATCCCTACTCATAGGAGTGGAAGAAAGGACTATGAGTATTTTAGTCTCCGAACCTCTTAAAAATTCATGTGTCTCTTTACTGCCTTCATATTAACTACCATAACTGTTATTATGGTTTTATTTATTGCAATATCTTTCTACAAGCTCACTTAATTCAGAATTGAGAGTTTTTATTTAATCTTAGAAGAGATTTTTCAAAATAATAAAATTCGTTATGCATTATCAAATAAGTTAATTATTTAAATATTTTGGTAAATATTATGTAATATTTTTTTAATGGATCTATTCAATCCCCCCCCCCCCCCCTCCCTTTAGATCTTTTTTATGCCTTTGAAAAATAACAATTGTATCAAAGCTAAGTTCTCATTGAATTTACTTTACTGCTTGAGTAGATCTTGTAATATCCGAGGATTTTTACTAATATAAATTTGGTAAATAAAATAATATTTTATTTGATATATGATTGTGGGATGAGTTGTAATTAAAAATAAATATCCATGAAATATTTATATATGGATTAAGAATAAATTTAACAGCTAATTATAAGTTATTAAAAAAAATGTTTAATTTAACTAAGGAATGTAAAGGAATAAATTGGGTAAATTAATCTGTGATATTAAAATTTATGTTATTAAACTATATGACTTGATCGTTAAACCGGTGTGGTAATGCGACAATGATGAATCGAAATTATAAGCAAGTTAATTAAATCATTAAATAATAATTAGTGAATTAATTTATGTATCTTAATTAATTAAATAAAGAATTTTATTTAATTAAATAAGGAAATGAAATTTCATTACAATAATCGAACGTAACGCGAGATGTGGCCTAATAATTAATATTACGCTAAATGAAATGGAAATTTTAATATTCATTATGGAAATGAGGTTCAATATATAAAATAAATATGTTGGAATCAAAATGGTAAATTAAAATAATAATTTTATTTAATGAATCAATATTTATTAAATAAATATATTTAATCAATAACTTGGTTGAAAACCATTTATGGAACGAGGGAGTCAATTAATTGTATATGTATGATTGTGTATATTAGCTATGTAAATAAAGAAAAAATTTAACGCGCTGATGGTATTACTTTATACTAATTAAACGTTACGCGAATGATGATTTAATATGTATTATTTTGTCAAACGGAATAAATTGGTTATTAAGTGAGATTCAATATGAATTTGGAAACCAAATTTGTAAGCTAGTCTAATAATTAAATAAGAGATTTAATATATTAAATGAATATATTTTGTATATAATTTAATTACTTGGAAACAATTTTTGTAACGAACAATGTAATTTAATTTATATATACAATATTAATTATATAACCCAAATGAGATGAGTAAAATAATTAATGATAATTTTTTTAATAATGATTTGTTACACTAAAAATATAAATTTGAGTTATGTATTTAAATTCTATAATTAGTGATAGGGTTGAATTATATGATATTTTTATTCCCTAATACTTAGTTTTTATATTTATTGAATGCTTAAATGTTTAATTATTTAGCTTATTTTGGTTTTAATAGGTTTTATAGGATTTCAGTTAATTTATGTTAATTTAGGTAATTTTATAGTATTTTTATATTTCTTTTTATTTATTTGTTTTTATTTATTTTTAGTGTTTTAGGTGTTTTATTTATTATTATGTGTTTTTAGTATTTTTTATATTATTTTTATTTATTTTTAATTAATTTATATTTATTTTTAATTAATTTATATTTATTTTTGTAGGAAAAATGAGTTTTGAGGGCCAAAGTGTAAATTCCGCAAGAATCTGAGGGCAATTCCGTAAAATCTGCAAAGACTGGGGGCAATTCTGTAAATTCCGGAAAAGTTGGTCGGCCCGCGCAATGCGCGCGGATGGAGAGTATGCCGCAAGGAGTAAAACGACGCCGTTTTGGTCTAAGCGGAAGAAACAGTCTTCGCGCAATGCGCGGATGTGGTCAGTTGGCACGGGCGCGTGAATGTCACGCGCCAGCGGGAAAAAAAAAAAAAAAAGCGCATGGCGGCTGGCGTCAGGGAAGAGAGAGAAAGTGGCGGCTGACAGCTTTATTACTTTTCCTTCTTTATTTTGGATTTCCTACACTGCAATGCAACAAATCAGTAGAATAAAAGTCCAATTTTAATTTGGAAAATGAGGCAATAATTCTTTATTTTATTTTTAATATTTTATTTAGACTTCCAACTAGGGTTAGGAAAATAATTATTTTCTTTTTCTTTTATTTTTAATTGTAAATCCTACTAGGGTTAGGAGGATTTTGGAGCCTATAATTAGAGGGCTTGAGATACATTGTAAGACACAACTTTTCTTAGAATAAAATTCTCTCTTCTATTATTTAGTGTTCTTTATATTTATGAGTAGTTAATTTATTTTTCTTGGTTTAAGTGATTGAAGCCATCAAGATTTATACACTGTGAGATCTAATTTGTTTTAATTGTTCGATTTATATTTTGATTATTGAATATTCTTCTATGCTTAATTTTATGATTAATTTGTTTAATTGCTAGGAGTACTACTAGTTTATTATTCATATTAATCTACTGCTATTTGTGAAGCAACTAAGTTTAATAATTGTTTTGCAGATCAAAAGATTATTTTAGCTTAGGAAGAATATTCATCTAAATTAAATGCAAACAAGTGGCTTGTGTTGTTTAGTTCAACGATCTCTCTAATTCTTTATGCTGCTATTAAATTAAATCTTTAGCAAGTGTCGGAGGTTGTTTAATACTAAGGGTATTTAGACCAACTGGCTCTACTTATCTAAAATTAAGGAGAGAGGAGAAAAATTATTCCACCTGCGAGTAGTTCTTTCTACGGTGAATCTTCAAAATATGAATTGCGTTATTCTTGCATCAGTGATCAGTTGTAAATTCTTGATGGTGGATGTTGACTTAAACCAAGGTTTTTATTTTTTATTTATTTCTTACATAATTATTTTAATTAGTTTTATTTAAATTATTTTTTTAATTACAAAACCCCCCAACTTTTGTTTACGAAAACATAAAATTAAATTAATCATTCTCTGTGGGTTCGACTCTTACTTCCACTACTACATATTTATTTTTTCAAAAGTAAGATATTATTTTTGGGTGCTTGCGACATCACACCAAATTTTAGTGCCGTTACATATATATACATTATGTGTGTGTGCATGAATGCCTTGTACATGTATTACTTAGACTAGGAGGTATTAGTGGAATACAAGTGTAGGCTACTTAAGCCAATAAAAGAATTATTCAGCATTTTGCTGTTAGTGGAGGGAGTGAGAATTAGGGAAGTTAACCAGTAAAACAAAAACCTATATTCCTAAGTTCATTTCACATACTCAAACCCAAGTAGAAAACTTCATTCGTCTCTTTTATCAAGCTCTACCAAACACTAAGCCAAAGTTTATATAAATTGGAACATGCAAATAAAAGGTTGTCATTCCAAGTTCTTTTCTGATTAGGGGATTGTATTTTTTTCATCAAGAGTTCAGTTTATTATCAATAATCAATCAAGTTTTTCAAACCAAAAGGGTATATTTTCTTTCCTTGATAGTTTACATGAATTAGTTGATTATAATAGTTATTGGATATGAATTATTGTTGTGGGAGGTTTATTTGTTGGAGAATCAGATGGATTCTGAAGATACAAAGTTGGAATTGAGGATTGGAGGGTATGTTATATGTATAAATTCTTGAAATCTGACTTTTAGATGCATGCATACCACATGTTTGTTAAAATGCTATAATGAAGCTAGTTTATCAAAATTAAAGAATTGGTGATCCATGGTTATAGTTTTATATGCATTTAAGTGTTTTAAAATTTAATCAAGCTCTATGAAGGTTTCAAAGCTTATCTAAAGTGGTTTTACAAGAGTTTTAGCAAACTAGTTTCAAATGAATCTTTGTACTAAATGCATACTTTTGGTCATATGAATTTGTATTTTAAACAAACTATTTTGGTCATATAATATTTTTCTAAAAATATTATGTAGTATCATTTAGATGGTGTTCAATTTTGGAGGTTATTGGATGTGTGGTTTATAAGATATGATTTTTCAAAGTAGCTTCAAAAATAAAGAAAAGTGCAAATTTTGAGAGCAGGGCACTGAGTAGTCTAGTCGCGCCCCCAGCGAGGTTTGCTCAGTCAATTGTGCTGGGGCGCAATGTTATAGGGTAAAAAGTGCACCGGGGCACAGTGTTGCTGAAACTGTTTTTAATTTATATTTTTAAATATTAAACATCCAAATAATTTAATATTATAATAAATTATGTGTTTAGAGTATAATTCAACGTAGAATATATTCTAAGGTATATATTAATTTATGATTTTATAATGAATTCAATTTGGATTCGTAATTAGGAATTGAATGTTAAGACTAAGATATATGAAGTTTGAATTAAATGTGAACTATTATGTGTTTAGTTGTATTAGCATTCAAATAATTTAATAAAAAGACAAGTTATCTTTTTAATAAAATCCAACAAAGAATATGTTATATGGTGATAAAGTTTAGTAATTAAACAAGTTAAAGATTGGTATTAAAATGTACTAAGAATTAAATAAAAATAATAAACATAATTATTTGTGTGACTGTGTAATGATTTGATTCATGTTATTTAGAACATACGACGAGTGATAAAGTTACGAGAGAACGTGAATGTTGTATATGTTAAAATTATGTAATAATATGCATTAAATGACATAGGTTGCATCACGATCGATAACATCCTGAATTTTCATAAACGACTATAATTGACAGTGTAATCGTCGCAGAGGCAATTTCCTTTTCTCTTAAACTTCATGCAACAATTTGATTTTAATTATCGAATTTCATTTGCATTATGAAGTTCTTATTGATTATTGAGTAAGTATTCTAATTATATTTCCAAACATTATTATCAAATCTCAATTTGTACTCGTTTGTTTCAAAAATGATATTGTTATTATTCAATGGCTTTGTTATTTCAAGATTCTTTTCAAAAAGTAAACTTTCATTGTACTTCTATGCCAATTGATTCGGCTAGACTATTACTGATGCATGTTTAATAAATCCATGATTGTTGTGAACCATGACTTGCTTATAATAGTTATTATTCAATTATTGAATTAAGCTATCATTTGAAAGTTAATTCAAAAAGAAATTGTTATAGTAATTATAAGCCATTTGCTTCGACTATATCATTATTGTTATATGATTGTTGAATCCCTACTTTTATAAAAGCTAATTGACGGTCGTTTTTCACGATTGATATTTACGTGAAAGTATACACGGCCTTCAAGTAGTAAAGAGTAAGTCTAAGTTGATCCCACAGAGAGTTATACTAATGTTATCTGAATAGCAAACTTAAAGCAACCTAATCTGATTTAAACTATGATTAAAGATGGTGAGCTTTTGTTAACACAATATCCTAAAATAATTAAAACTTAACAACAAAGATTCGATTTAAACAAGCTAAGATCACAACTTCACTCACTACCTCCTTTAACCCTCACACCTCTCTTTTCAATGCTAAGATCGTACGAATGATAATCAGAGAAAAATAAGCAACCAATAACCTCTTTCGATAGTTAAATGATTCACACCCTACTAATTAGCTCACTATATTCCTATGTGACCTAACTTAGCAAGACGGCAATAAAAGCAATTCTCAACAAGGCTACACAAGGTACACCGGTATATTCCTATCTGAGATACAAATTAGGCACTCCATCTAAAGATAAGGCTTCCTACAAGTGCTATCATGTTTTAGGTCGAGTTATTTAATCCATTTTTCAATATCATAAACAACCACACATTACATACAAAGTACATAATCCATACATGAAGAACAAAGCATGATAACCATTCATTAGCAATCCATACACATCAAAAAGAGAGATATTCAATTAAAAGCAAGTAATGAGCTCCATTGTGATCCTAGGAATGAAGTTAGTTCATATCTAAATGAATAAAAACCATTAACAAGTCAGTCATTAGACTTAAATACACAGAATGAAGATAACTAAATGGTTGAAACTTCCTAAGACACAAGTCTCAACACATAAACTCCTTTCATAATGTAGCAATCCAAGCTTGATGAGTCTTCTTGCTCTTGAGTTAAATACCAATCCAAGTTACTTTGAAGGCTTCCAAAACTGAAGAACAACTGCTCTCAGGCGTAAAATCTAATATATCTAGGTCAAGAAACGAATGGCTTTAAGTACAAAAATCCCATCTGATTTCAGCAACTTCGACCGCTGCGGTGGTGATATCCACCGCTGCGGCGGTAGTCATGAATAAAAATTACGATTTTGCCCTCCAAGCTTAAAAATCCTACAAAACACCGACGAGACATTAGGGACCATAAAATTCATAAATATAAGCAATAATAACTCTCAAAAACTCACAAAACATTAAGTCAGACGTACTAATTCGCAGGTATAAAACTCACTCATCACTAATCCAAACCAAATTGTTTTAGTGCAGATTCAAATGGTGAAAACTGATATGAACAACTCTATAAAAGGAAAAAGGATATCGAATCCTAAAATTTCAACTTACGCTTATGTGTTTATATGTTTGTGCATAATACATACGTACAAAAGGCTAACCCCCTTGCGTACATACAAAAGAGTACAGTTTTATGATTGCTAAAGGTTACTTAACCTAAAAGTAGTTCAAGGTCTTGCGACCCTCAGTATCGTTTTGATTTCAAAATTTATCAAAAGTTTGAAAAACAATTATTCATTTCAATTCATGATTTTGTTCAGCTGTTGAAAATCTCAATAAAGCATATTCATATATGAATTGTTTATCTTAAACTATTACACTTGCTGAGCATTTTAATTTCTCATTCTTGCTTAAACTTACCATTTCAACTAAAAACGAAATGTCCGGAGGGATTGTGACAGACAAGGGAAAAGAAAAAGCGCATGAGTAGTTGCTACATGTTTTATTTATTCTGTTTTAAATTATGTAAATACAGTTATGTGAATATTTATTTTTATATGTTTTAATAGTTAAGATTAGACAACCTGGGATTGTGATGTATGTTTTTGTAATATTACAGGTTAAGTTCTTATTATATTGCATGTTGGGTAAAATAGATGTATGAATGTGTTGGATTGTGAGTATTGAATCTTAGGTTCAAGGAACCCGAATTTGGGGGCGTCACAGATCCTATGGTATTCAATAAAACCAGTTCTGAACTTGGTGATGGAGAAAAGTCCCTTATATGCAATAAAGATAAATTTGCCAGTTAGAAAGCTTGAATAAAGGCTTTCATGGATGCAAGTGATGATGAATTATTTGATGCAGTATTAAACAATATTAAATGGTCCTTACATTCCTATAAAGCTGGCTCCATCCTTTGAAGATCTGAACAAAGTGGTTGTTAAATTAAGATCAAAATGGACTGACACTTAGAAGAAGCTCGTTACTCTAGATAAGCGAGCTAAGAACATCTTGTTTATAACTCTAGAAGATGAACTATTCAAAAATGTTGTGACGCCCCTAAATCTAGGTCTACACAACCCAATTTGAGACTCCAAAAATACACGATAACTATTACAAAATACTATATAATACAAAATTACAGAGCTCAATAATACACAACTAAGTCTTCACTATTATTGTCGCACTATTTTACAACATATGAAGACTACTACAGCCTATCACTCGGACTTTCACTCTATCACCCAGCAAGACCCAACTACTCTCTCATTTCCTGAAGAACAATGAAACAAACGAAAGGGTGAGCTCAAATAGCCAGTAAAGAAATAACATGACTAAGTTAACAATGAGTAAATTATCATTAGCCTTCAACAGATAAGTTCTTGAAAGAATATAATAAACAACAAATTTTAAATCAATAATAACAGTGAAATGAACAATCTATTAGAAGAATCATGTAGACTATGATGTTCTCTTTTACAGAAAAATATCATCAACTTTTATCATCTGAAACACCACTGGTCATGATCATACCAACAACAGTTCTTCTTCGCCCCAGGCCAAAGAGAACATTCACCACTTGCCCTAAAAGACACACCACCATTATATCACCTTTATCCTATCATCTGTACCTCAAGCCATAGATATTCATAACAACTTAATTCTTGATTATTAGAATAACAACAGAGATATAAATAATGAATAGAATAAGATGATACTTTGTCCAGGGTTAAATAATGTCCAAATTGTCAACATGATGTGGACTCAAATTCAAGAATGATATTCAAGATCCATAATTCAAAATAACAGTTGAAGTTCAATAGAAAGGTTCAAGTAAATAAGAAGGTTCACATGAAATGATATTAAATAAAGCGCAAACTATTAAGGAATATATAGTTATTTCATGTAGTTTTACCAAACAACACTAACCATAGTAAGTTTAAGAGTATAAAAAAATGATATCTCTTACCTTAACACATGACTGGATATTGATTTAAATGAAGTTGATCAACTTGAACAATACTTGTACTTTTACAGATCTTCACAAATACACACGATAGCTCAAGCACACTCAGATATAACTTATAAAAAATAATATTTAAAGAGTGAAAGAAAGAATAAGCAAGGAAGTTATCAAAATTTCTTAAGTTAAAACCTCTATTTATTGATCAAAAATTTTATCCCAAACCAAGATTTTCTAAATTAATCTAAACCGTTCATTTCAAGATAATGTTGAATCCGTATCACACATTTCAACATTTAAATATTTCTTTAATCTAAACCATTCATTTAAAAAAAATTAATCTATACCGCTCATTTCATATCTTAATAAAACAACTAACTTTACATATAAAATAATTAACTTTATATATAAAACAATTAACTTTATATAAATCAATTAACTTTATATATAAAATAATTAACTTTATATAAATCAATTAACTTTATATAGAGTATATAAAATAAATAACTTTATAAATTCAATTATTCAACAATAATTCACCAATTATTCATTATTATAACCAATTAATATAAATACAGTGTAGTTGGTTTTCTAAGTTAGATACTCACAATAAAAGCAAAAATATCAACTAATAATGGAATACAACATTTAAATCAACATTATAATATAAAAAATAAATAAAAGAAAAAGCACGTTACTGTGTAATGACAATTATTGATTCAGTAATGTGAATTACTGTGCACATGATACTTTGATAATTATTAGTTCAATAATATGAATTATTATGCATGTGATAATTATTGATTCAATAAAGTCAATATTATACAATAGCTACTTTATTAGTTCAATAATATGAAATATTATGCAATACCGTGTGCTACGGTGCAATACCGTATATTACTGTGCAATACCGTATTCTACTATTCCTTTACCACCGAGTATTTTAACAGTTAAAAATGAAAGTACCGTTGACCATTTTTATTTAAAAATTTTACTTATGTCATTTTCTATATCCGATAATATTTCGTTGTGGGGTCCACTAATGATTGGTTATTTCGGCTCCGTCATACGAATTAAATATTCTCCGACAGAACAAATATTCTCCGACAAAACGAATATTCTCTAATAAGATAAAATTTGCACATAACATTTTTTAATTTTAAATTTTGTCAATTTATCTACTTACTATTTTAGAAAAAATATATATAAAGAAAAATTAAATTTGTATTTCATAAAAGTCCGGGTCTTGCAACCTCCCTTCCTTATGAAATTTCGTCCCCAAAATTGACATACCTGCCATTTCGAAGAGGTAAGGATACTTAGATTTTATTTCAGATTCTAGCTCACAGGTCATTTCCTCAGTATCTTGGTTCATCCATAAAACCTTGACCTGAGGTATAACCTTTAAGCGTATGATCTGCTCCTTCTTATCTAAAATCTTGACAAATACATCCTCGTACGTTAAATCGTCTGCTATAACGTATGGCTCCAACTCAATGATGCGATTCGTATCCTTCACATATTTACATAGCATAGATATGTGAAAAAACATTATGAATACAGGACATGCTTGGTGGTAAGGCTAATTTGTAGACCACGGCTCCTACTCAGTCTAGAATTTCAAATACCAAAAAATCGAGAGTTGGGTTTTTCTCCCCTTCTAAATCTCGTAACTCTTTCTAAATCTCGTAACTCCTTTCCATGGAGAAACACGTAAGAATATATGGTCTCCGACATTGAATCTCTTGTCCTTTCGATGAAGATCAACATAAATCTTTTGTCATTCATGTGATGTTTGTATTCGTTGTCGAATTATTTGGATCTTTTATGTTGTCATGCGTACCAACTAGGGTCCCAATAATTTTGATTCTCCTACCTCATTCTAACATACTAGAGAGTGGAAGCTATCGTAGGCAACCAAAAATAAATTCTTACTTTGTTAAATAAATATGTAGTAGTGCAAGTAAGAGTCGATCTCACAGAGAATGATTAATTTATTCTTATACAATGTAAACTAAAATTATGATGTTTTGAAATTAATTATAATTAACTAAATAAATAAAAGTAAATTAAGATTAACCAACTAAATTAAAGATTTCAGTTCTTCAGTTCAGTATCACCTTTTCATAATAATAATAGAATCAAGTTAACTATATTCATCCCTCAAAGAAATTAATAACCCTAGGTAACCACAATCGGTCAATTACCCGAAATTCCCCTTAGGTTTTAAATCTAATGTTACAATCGCCCCAACTAGACCCTAACTATCATACAACTTAGAACTATCAGTCTAGATTTAATATAATAGAAGCATTAAGAATTAAAGAATTAGATTATTCCAAGCAATAATCACACAATCGCAGATTATTTAACTTGGCTTCTTATAACCATAATAATATTCAAAAGCTTGATCGCAGTCAAATATTACTAATTGCTACGTATGATGAGATACAATATCGTTTACTTAATACTATATCTTAATCTAGCATATGAATATATTTTAATTAATTTAACTGGCAATAATTAAATCAATCAAAACAAATATCATTCAAACAATTAAAATAGATTATCAAGAATAAATCTCATATAAAAAGAAATAAATAATAATAACTCAATTAAATCATTAACTGAAAATAAGACTCAACATCCCTTTAGAACTGAATAAAAAAATTAGCCAAATATAATAAAAATAATATACAAAAGAATTGAGAGAGATAAGTGTCGACGCCGGGATTTTCGTCGTTTCGTTTTTTAATAATTAAAAATGCCCTTTTCCAACTTTAGCCTTTTGAATTAAATGTGGTTTAGAAAAGGGTCGGCTTAGTGTCGACGGGTTTTGAAAGATCGATTTTTTATGAGCCAATTGACCAGAGTCGCCAGTTGGTATGTTTGAAATGGATGTACCAACTCATCCGAATTTATTTTCGTAATCGCTGGCTCATATGTGACTCCGATTAATTGGTCCGCAAACCGAGATTCATAGAGTTCGGGGGCTTGCTTAAGCGAGGGGAAGGTGTTAGGCACCCCCCGACTTCCGTGAAACACGGTTACCGCAATCTTGATATTTTCCTATCCTTTTTAAATCCTAAAATGTGTGGTTTGCGTATGTGTGCGTGCGTGCCTAGATGAATGTTTGTGGTGCGTTTTGCATAAAAGTTCGCTTTTATTTTTATATGGCAAAAGTGTTATCTGGAAAGTGTTTTGGACGTTCTTTGACCCAAATGACGAGACTTCGCTTTTTATAAGAAAGATTGATTTTAATTTCGAAAGCGTTGAGGATTTTTTATTTAGATGTCTTTTTAGAAAACAATAGTTTTAAACTTTTGTCAAATAGGAATCGAGACTATACATTGCCTTCTAACAGTTAATATAAATAAAACGAGGGCAACTTCTAGAACTCTTTAACCCTATGCACAAAGTTTAATGAAAACATTTATTTATTTGCAAAATCATTTTTTATGACGTTTTAAAACCAACTAAAGCCTATTCATCAATCATGGATTAAAATTTGCCCAAAACACTTAACCTTTAAACCTCGTGAATCTAATATCCTAAATTTGATCACTTTTACAAAATCTTCATTATTTGCCTTATTTTGAAAACCATTTTTGAGTCGTAAATTAAAACAAGCATCCACAACATGTCGGGGCTATCCACGGGCATGTGAGCCATCCAGACAACCCCAAACACCCACAATCACATATTTTTATTATCACGGGGCCTTAACCCGATCACGATTGATATCGCGTTAAGGCCCGATATTACAAATACATCGCCATGGACCCTATGCCACGATTACATACACCCAAAACGTCCATCATCGGGGTTCGACCACTAGGATCTCCTCCCTAGGCTCACAACCATCCCATCACAGCATAACCAACACTAAAACAAATCTAACAAGCTCTAAACATTTGCTATCACTTTATATAACCCAAATATCACAACTTAATTACTACAACCCATCTATTATCACAACGAACAATATATCACCGTACGGATGTCATCAGGGTGTTAGGAGGAGTTACTTTCCGATGGAAACCTCACTAACAACCCCTAATCCACGGATCATTATCCATACAACAACAAACTACACTACACAAACTCAAAACACAACATCAAACACACTAATATAAACAAAAAAACATCAAAAGAACACTCTTTTCACCTTGCAATACACCAATACGAGCTTTATATTCCAAGATTTGAGCCAAACTACAAGCAAATCTAAGCTATTGGAGCAACAACACACAATTTATCACTCAAAACACCTCCACCCGAGCCTTTCTCTCTCCTCCCGCGCTCCTTCTCTCTCTAAAAATCTATTTCTCTCTCTCTATTTTCTTCTCGGACGCAGATCCGGACGCTTAATAGACTGCCGAGACCAGCCGCAGGTGCATCTGCGGCTGGCCGCAGGTGCATCTGCGGCTGGGCTCGGCAGCCGTCCGCGCCGAACCTCGGCTGTCGTGTGCCGTCCTCGAGCCGCGAACCTGCCCCTTTGTCGGTGGCCGCAGGTGCATCCGCGGCTGTCCGGCTTGCTTTTCTTGATTTCCGTGCCGCGCGGTCTTAATTCGCCAATTTCTGCGGTATTATTTCGGAAGGCTGTATTTTTGAGATCCGGAAATCCCTGGAAAACGTGCCATATTGTTCTGGGAGGCTAGTTCGGAGGGCTGCGACTTGATATAGAATTTGATAATTGTGCCTGGCTTTCGGTGAGCGAGACCCCCGAACATCGTAAGCGGAGTGGCCATTAGTCGTCCTTTGTGGCCAGCTTAAGTTTTCTGGGTCAACTGTTCGCCTCGCCTCAAGTGACCGGATGCTCGTTGTCCGTTGTGGCGGCTTTGACCGTAAATCGCTGGAGTGGCTTTGTGTTGGGGTCCACCATTCTTTCCGCATGTCGGGTCAAATGACAATTTTGCCCTCCTGCCAGGATTAGTAGAGAAGTGCAAAATTTGGGTGTCTACAGCTGCCCCTCTTTATCATGTCTATGGAATGAAATATGAAATGGACATGATAAAGAAGTAGGCACCCGATGCATGAAATGCCAAATATATATTTAACGATGCCGCACATGCGTTCAGATGATGCGATGTCACATTCAATATGTTCATGTAGAGGTTATTTTTCAAGGTCACGAATGAACATTGGTCGGGTCTCGTTTCCGGCGGGTCGTTATGAGGGGTCAGGTATTGTTTTATGACTGGTCGCTTTGGAATTGGTCAGGTATCGTCTGTGACAGGTCGTTTTTGAATTGGTCAGGTATCGTCTGTGACAGGTCGTTTTTGAATTGGTCAGGTATCGTATCTGACGGTCGTTTTTTTTTTCAATTGGTCAGATATCGCATCTGACGGTCGGTTTTTTTTCAATTGGTCAGATATCGTATCTGACGGGTCGTTTTTTCAATCGGTCAGGTCTCGTATCTGACGGGTCGTTTTCCAATTGGTCAGGTCTCGTATCTGACGGGTCGTTTTTCAATTGGTCAGGTCTCGTGTCTGACGGGTCGTTTTTCAATTGGTCAGGTCTCGTGTCTGACGGGTCGTTTTTCAATTGGTCAGGTCTCGTCTCTGACGGGTCGTTTTTCAATTGGTCAGGTCTCGTATCTGACGGGTCGTTTTTCAATTGGTCAGGCCTCGTATCTGACGGGTCGTTTTTTCGATGGGTCAGGCCTCGTATCTGACGGGTCATTTTTCAATTGGTCAGGTCTCGTATCTGACGGGTCGTTTTTCAATTGGTCAGGTCTCGTATCTGACGGGTCGTTTTTCGATGGGTCAGGCCTCGTATCTGACGGGTCGTTTTTCAATTGGTCAGGTCTCGTATCTGACGGGTCGTTTTTCAATTGGTCAGGTCTCGTATCTGACGGGTCGTTTTTCAATTGGTCAGGTCTCGTATCTGACGAGTCGTCTTTTATCGGTCATGTGGTTTTAAAATCCTGTATTTTATCACGTGACACGCTACATGTTGACTCGGGGGAACAAAAGGGAGGCAAAAGGGTCACCGAGACCAGCCGCAGGTGCATCTGCGGCCAGCCGCAGATGCAGCTGCGGCTAGGATCGGTCCTATTTCAGATCGCGACCCCTCACGATCTAGTCACTTTCTCACTTTTCTTTTCTCTCGTTCTCGGTTTTCCTCGTCCCCACCCAGCCTTTTCGTCTTTTGGGCAACTTTTGGGAAATTCTGCTCCGATTAAATCAGTCTACGCACTTTGGGTAACGTTTTAACTCCTTTTTCTTTGATTTTCGCTTTCATTTGACTATTCATTTGCTTGTTTGAATATTTTAATTTTATCCATGCATGCTTATATGTGATATTTGTGTTGCCCGTAGCATAGATAACTACCGGGTTTCGTAGAGATGCCTCATTATTTTGAAAATTTGTTTTATTCATTTTATGCATTTGAGGCATTATTTTCACTTGCATTCTGGGTTTGTTGGTTGCCTGACCAGATTAAACATGCCTGATTGTGCATGGGATGTCCATTTTACAAACGAAACTCTGCCGAAATTTCGGGAAATTTAGTGCACCGCTAGGGACCTTATTTATGCATTTTCTATTTTCACACCATGCTATGCCACCCTATTATTTCTAGCAATATGCAATAAGACTTTTGAAAGATACTGAGCTAAGGGTGTACCTTTTTTGTGATACCGTTCCAGTTATGGATCCAGATGCTCCCAGTGGTTCCTCAGTGCCCCGAGCGTCGGGTGTCCGTCGTCGTAGAGCGACCTCTTCAGCTCCAGCTCCAGTCCTGACTCGCCATTCCCGTAGACTGGCTGAGTCTGTTATTCGCCCCGTTCAGCCTGATGTGGATGAGGACGCCCCAGCGGAGGCAGAGGCGGGTCCCTCGGGCACAGCGGCTCCTTCTCCCATGCGCCGGACCTTACCCGGGGCCCGTGCTAGGATACCGGATCTGCTCGGTCCTGACCTCGGTCGTCACCCCTCAGCCTACCTTGCGGCTAACGAGGTATATTCGTTATTTAAATTCATTCAACCTTGTGAGATTATCGGGACTGACTGTTTCGGTGGCTGTCACAGGTTCCTGAGTTTACCCAGCCTCGGGGTAACTGGTTCAGCATTTACACCCTCTACCACGCGTTGCATCCCGACTATAGGGGAATGGTAGACTCCTGGGGGTTCAGACATTTCTTTACTATTGCCCCTCGTCGATGTCCGTGGGGCTATATGAGGGCCCTGTCTGAGCGCTGGTTCCACCAGACCCAGTCGCTTCATCTACTGGACTGCGAGCTGTTGTTGACTCCTCTGGACTGGCGTTATATTACCGGGGTGGAGTTCTCCGGACCCCGTGTTCCTCTGGAGCCGGACATCACTTCCGTAACCGTTCGATCCTTGTTGGGGTTCACTCCTCAGGATAAGGTCTTTAAGGCCCGCAGCATCCGATCCGGAGCTTTGGCTGTAGATGCCATTGGAGGGGCTCTTTCCGAGCCATTTCCCGAGGACCGCTCCGCTCGTGACTTCCTGCTCCGGCGTCTATTCCTGACTATCATGAGGGGCTGTTTTCTGGGGAACAACTCCTCGACCATTCATTTCAATATCGTCGGCGCTACTCGAGATGTGGATCGGATCGGGGACTATGACTGGGGTTCCTTCACCTTCGCCTATTTCCTCCATGGCCTTCGCCTTCGCTCAGAGGGGCAGACAGATGCCTGGCTGGGGTTTTATCCTTTTATGCTGGTAAGTCCCATTCCTTTAGCCGCTTTATTTGTTTTATTCATTTGCCGTCCTTGGTACTTACGTCCCATTTTCTTTGTTTATCAGTTCTGGGCCTATGAGCGGCTACCCTGCTTGCGGCCGATTACCACCCTCGGTCCAGAGACTTATCCCCGGGGTCGTCGATGGCATCACAGCACTTTGGCGGAGACCCCGGTGTCAGATAGCTTCTCCCACTGCCGGCTGCAGTTAGAGATGGTTTCTTCGGCGGACGTGACATGGGTTCCTTACACTGCGGATCATCTGGCGGCTGGCCTCGCCGGTGGTTATGCTGCGGACCAGGAGTTTGCCTTGTCCACTCGCCGTATTCCCTTCCTGACTTATGGTGGCTGGGAGCTGTATTTGGGGGAGCGAGCCATCAGATGCGTTTCCGGGGAGGTCCGGATCCCTTTCGCTCCCCCTTCCCGGAGATTATGGTTCATGGATTCCCATCTCCCAGAAGCAGTGACAGCCGGGGAGGATGGATATATGCTGTCCGACGGCCCGCAGACGAGTGAGAGTTTTAGTGCCTGGTGGAGACCTCGTACCATTGGGCCTCAGACTCGGGCCACTTTTTTCCTTGGGGATCTGGTTCACGGGTCGGTGATGATGACAGACTGGATGGAGTGTGTTCGGGCCCCCACCCACTCAGACCAGATTGCTTCCTTGACTCGGCAGGTGGACCAGTTGTCATCTTTCGTTCGGAGCTTGGGCCGGGATCCTGAGGAAGCTTATGCTGCAGACCCGTACGGACCTGACTTTGGCGCAGCTCCCGGCTTGTCGGATGCCCCTGCTCCGCCTTATTCCTGTCCCGATCTGAACTTCGGCGCTGAGGCTTCCATTCCCGGGGACGTGGGTCATGCGGACCAGTTTGATGATGACACCTTTATTGATGGCCTATAGTGCGCCTGCTAGATTCCGATAGGCTAGGACCCCTGTATTTGCACCTGTTTGGTTTATTTGTCATTATTATTTCTCATCCCATGTATTATGTACAGAATTATCTTTATTTCATGCATAACCTTTTCTTTATGATGATCCATTTATTCCTTTATAGCCCTTATGATGCATGATTTATTATATACGTGGATAAAGAAATTGACCCCTGTATAGTCTTTTGATACTGTTTTTTACAGATGTCATCCCTGGATGTGGTTCGCGTGGGTCCTCGCGTCCCCTCAGGGATCCTTGGCAGGCTTCGCTTGTGGCTGGATAGTTTGCTACCCTCTGATCGTATCATCGCAGAGGGTCTTTTGGGACATTCCATGGCTCTTTTGTCATTTCAGGTGCCGCCGGGCTTTGTTGATGGCATTCTCAGTTGTTGGATCCCGGACAGACAGGTTTTCAGGTTTGGGCTGGAGTATCTGACTCCCACCCTTGAGGAGTATGCTCGCTTTACCGGTTTATCAGTGGATGGTCCTTGTGCACGGGTTACCTCTGGCCATATGCGCCGCCAGTTCCTGACTTTCACAGGCTTGCGGAGGACAGCTCTGTTATCTGCGATCTCTTCAAGCCATCTTGTTCCTCTATCCTTCTTGGTTGACAGATTTGGCTCAGTGGATAGCTTCTCTCGATTCTCCATTGATTTTTCCGTATCTGAGGAGCGCTGGGGCGCTTTGAGAGTGGATGTTTTGATGGCTTGTGTCATATCAGTTTTGTACATGCCTGCAGGGGATAACCTTCTGGATATGCGGGTTATTGCAGCGGTGCAGGCTCTCCAGGAGGATCATACCATTCTTCCCATGATATTAGCAGAGACTTACCTGTCGGCCTCATATTGTCATTCCTTCTCTGGTCGCATATTTAGGGGAAGCTCTATCTTGTTATATGTATGGTTCATGAGCCATCTCAGACCCATCGGGCAGTTTCGTCGACACGGGTTCTGTTTCAGCCACAGCCTGGCCATGCAATTCTCATTTCGTCCCCGACGATGCACGGATACAGCCTCATGGAGGGAGTTCTTATCGGCCATTGAGGAGCCTTTCCATCTTCTGATCTATTCGGGTTATTGCTCCTTCCAGAGTTTCCTGACTCACGTGCCACCTTTTGATTTCCTCCCTCTCCTTGGCTTGAGGGGGGTGACGACTTATCATCCCTTAGCTGTCATGGGGCAGTTTGATCAGATGCAGGATCTCCATCTCTTTGCGGGAGCGGCTGACTACCGATTTCCCATATCGCCTCAGACGGAGGGGGAGCTGTTGAGGGTATATGATCTTTGGTCCCATCGAGCCTCGGCCGATTTCGGGGATAGTCATCCTGGTCAGACACCCGCTTATCTGCTATGGTTGCGAGGAGGTTCTGATATTGCCGACTTTGACCAGATTGGGGCCTTGGATGGTCCTCGGGGACCTTTTCCGGTTGAGACCGGTTCAGATGTGGTCATTCCTCCGGAGCTTTCAGGATTAGCGCCCAGATCTGGTGTGGAAGAGGTTTCTACTTCGGTACATACCCATTCCCTTGACTTGGCGGACCGTATCCAGATACTAATGATTGAGGGTGCCAGGCTCCGGTCAGCTTTGAGTACTACTGAGACTGAGAGGGATAACGCCCACGCGGAGCGGGATGTTGCTGTACTAGCTCGTGATGCCGCCCTATCTGCCAGAGATAGTGTTGTCGAGCAGGTCAGAGTTGTCATGGAGGGCCATTCTGCGACTGTTACCAGGGCTGCTGCTCTTTTGACTCAGATTGACATGATGGGCCAGCAGATTGCGGGTGAGCCGGAGATTTATGATGCCTCGACTATTCTGTCTATCCTGCTTCAGCTGGTCTCTGACCTGTAGATGATTTTATTTCCTGCACAGACTATGTCAGTTTTATCACTTTTATTTAAAAGACAGACTTGTAAGCAAAATGTTTTGTATATATAGAGAAATATTTATGGTTTTAGTCATTTCCCTTTTTGATGCATCGTCGCCCTCCATTGGATCCTCATTTTATCCAGCCGATCATGATTTCGATATATTGCCTCATTTCTTTCCTCAAGTCTTGATTGGAACTCCACAGATATTGCCGCGTGCCCCTTTGATTTCATCGGAGTGAGTCTCGGACTTTGGGCTAATTATGTGGCTAGGCTTGGGTAAGATTTGGAATGTATAGGGCTTCGGGGTTTTCAGAAAGTGGTTTCGGTATAGGGACAAGGTTTATTATTTGTATAGAACGGACCGGGCCATGACGGCTGAGTGTATTCGTCCAAAGTAAGGTTTCGGGTTTTCTGGAAATGGGTTTGGTATAGGGACAATATTTATTATTTTGTATAGAACGGACCGTGCCATGATAGCTGCCTACGTACTCCCACAAGGTCGGGAGATCAGGTCCTACGTAGTTCGAGTTGCAAGGGAGATAGAATATATATTTTTTTTTTTTTTTTTTTTTTTTTTTTTTTTTAAGCGTAGAATCGTTTCACAGAGTCAGAGTTCAGGGGCTGCGGGAAAACCTCGCCATCCATTTCTTGTAGGATAAGGGCCCCTCCAGATAGGACTTTCTTGATCACAAAGGGTCCTTCCCAATTTGGAGCGAATTTCCCTTTGGCTTCGTCTTGACAGGGCATGACCCTCTTTAGCACTAAATCATTTTCCTTGAACTTTCGGGACCGTATCTTTTTGTCGTACGATCGAGAGATGCGTTGCTGATACAACTGACCGTGCAATATAGCCGCCACCCTTCTTTCATCTATTAAGGCTAACTGGTCGTATCGACTTTGTATCCAATCCTCCTCGTCAATCCGAGCATCGAGCAAAATTCGGAGTGATGCCATCTCCATTTCAATTGGCAAAACAGCCTCCATCCCATATACCAAGGCGTAAGGGGTTGCTCCTGTAGACGTACGAACTGATGTCCGATATGCAAACAGAGTGAGGGGCAACAATTCTGGCCATCCCCGATGATTAGCAGACATTCTCGCCATGATTCTCTTTATATTCTTATTTGCCGCCTCCACGGCCCCATTCATTTTGGGCCGGTAAATGACAGAATTGAGATGCTTGATCTTGAATTGGGCGCACAACTCCTTCATAAGGGCATTGTTCAGATTCTTGGCATTGTCGGACACCAAGATTTCAGGCTGTCTGTATCGGCAAATCACATTGTTCCTGATGAAACTGACTATAACTTCCTGCGTTACTTTGGGGAAAGAAGCTGCCTCTACCCATTTAGTGAAATAGTCGATCATGACGAAAATGAACCGGTGGCCGTTGCTCGCTTTGGGCTCCACGGGCCCGATAACATCCATACCCCACATGGAGAACGGCCAAGGGGAAGTCATACAATGTAGTTCATTAGGAGGCGCATGCATCACATTACCGTGTGCTTGGCATTGGAAACATCGCTTGACATGATCGTCACAGTCAGCTTTAAGTGATAGCCAGTAATGCCCGGTTCTCAGAATTTTCTTGGCCAACATTGGCCCACTCATATGCGGCCCACATACTCCACCGTGCACTTCGCCCATGATTTTCTGTGCTTGAGTCTCGTCCACACATCGCAATAATCCCAAGCCTACATCCCTCTTATACAGGGAGTCTCCGCTTAAATAGAATTTCATCGCCATCTTCTGGATTCTCTGCCTTTCCGTTCGGTTCGCCTGGTCGGGGAGTGATCTATCCCTCAAGTATTTCTGAATGTCATGATACCAGGGCTGATTTGGTTGAGCCACATCTTCTGACAACTC
Source organism: Hedera helix (assembly GCA_947179155.2). Classification (NCBI taxonomy): domain Eukaryota; kingdom Viridiplantae; phylum Streptophyta; class Magnoliopsida; order Apiales; family Araliaceae; genus Hedera; species Hedera helix. Next base: position 24,366,989 of record OX359280.1, read on the forward strand.
CGATATGTATTCTTCGTAAGCGGGGGCACTTTGTACTGTCATTTCAATCTGGGGAGTGGCTTTATTTTTGAGCACGTGGACTAATGAAGCCAGGGTGGCCAATGCATCGGCAAAGTCATTCCGCCCCCGGGGAATGTGTCGGAAAGCTATATCTTCAAATTCTTGCATCAATCGGACTACACACCGGTGGTAGGGGAGTAACCGAAGCTCCTTAGTGCCATATTCCCCAGTCGCTTGTCTGATCACCAACTCTGAATCTCCGAATACGGCTAATCTTTTCACTCCCATATTGCGGGCGAACCTCAGTCCCAATATACATCCTTCATATTCAGCCGTATTGTTTGAGTTATTGAACCGTAACTTGGTGAGAACAGGGTATTGCTCGCCCGTAATGGAGACCAGGACCGCCCCAGCTCCAGCCCCTTCAGCATTCATGGCACCGTCGAAATACATCTTCCAAAATTGCCCTTCGTCATCACCCCTCGCTTGTTGGACCCACAATATATCTTCCCCTGGTAGGAAAGTCTCTAGAGGCTCCATCCCCCCTATCGGCATCTCTGATAACTGATCTGCAATTCCCTGCCCTTTCATGGCCTTCTGGGTAACATACAGGATGTCGAATTGCTGGAGGATTAACTGCCACCTTGACAATCGACAATTCAGCATTGGTCTCTCAAATATATATTTCAAGGGGTCGATCCGCGAGATCAAATAGGTAGTGTGTCCATGGAGGTAATGTTGTAACCTCAGAGCAGCCCAGGCCAAGGCGCAACATGTTCTCTCGATTGGTGTGTAATTCTGTTCACAGCTGCTGAATCTCTTGCTGAGGTAATAAATGGCATGCTCCTTACCGGACTCGCTCTTCTGCCCCAGCATACAACCCATCGCCATATCATTCACGGATATATACAGGAAAAGGGGAATCCCATCCTTCGGAGGTACCAGCACTGGCGCTTCTGTTAATTGCTTCTTGATAGTCTGAAAGGCCTTTTGGCATTGACTGTTCCACTTCCGGGAGGCATCTTTCCTTAACAGTTTGAAGATTGGTTCGCAGGTGGTGGTCAGATGGGATATGAACCGACTGATGAAGTTTATCCTCCCCAAAAATCCCCTTATCTCTTTCTCCGTACGGGGAGCTGGCATATCCACAATAGCCCTGATCTTAGCCGGATCTAGTTCGATGCCTCGATTGCTCACCAAGAATCCAAGGAGTTTACCTGACTGAACCCCGAAGGCACATTTGGCTGGATTGAGCTTCAAATTATACTTCCTGAGCCGCTCAAACAGCTTTTTAAGATGAGTCACATGGTCAGATTCCGCCCTCGATTTCACAATGATGTCATCCACGTAAACCTCTATCTCCTTGTGCATCATGTCGTGGAATAGGGCCATCATGGCCCTCTGATAAGTGGCTCCTGCATTTGTGAGGCCGAAAGCAAGTCGTCTATAACAGAACGTGCCCCAGGGGGTGATGAAGGCAGTCTTTTCTCGATCCTCTTCCGCCACCATTATCTGATGATATCCCGCAAAACAATCGACGAACGAATACATTTCATACTGAGCCGTATTATCCACCAAGATGTGTATGAAAGGCACTGGGAAGTTATCCTTAAGACTTGCCTTGTTTAGATCCCTATAGTCGACGCATACTCTCACCTTTCCTCCGGGCTTCGCCACTGGAACTATATTGGAAAGCCATTCTGGGTAAGTCGACACCATGATGATCCCAGCCTTGAATTGCTTGACTATCTCTTCCTTCACTTTTAAGCTCCACTCCGGTTTCAATTTCCTCAGCTTCTGCTTAACTGGTCTGAAACCCTCTTTGATAGGCAATCGATGTACCACAATATCCGTGGACAAACCGACCATGTCTTCGTGTGACCAAGCAAACACATCCTCATATTGGCTCAATAGTTTGGCTATCTCTGTTTTCTGGTCTGGAGTCAAGTCTGCCCCAATTTTTAGCTCTTTGGGATTTTCAGGGGTTCCTATGTTGATGGTGATGGTTTGGTCTAGGTTGGGTTTGGGTTTGTCCTCGACCCACTCTTTGATCTCGTCGGGAGCGTCGTCATCATCTACTTCGTCCTGCTCAATTCCCATCAAATCGAAATCCAGTTCTATATCAAAATCATAATCGTCTTTCAAATTTGGAAAATCGTTTGTTAGGCTAGAATGACTCAAATCGGTACACCTGACATGAAACAAAAATATTTGTCATATATATAAACATTAAGTACATGACTTCCTTTTTCAATAATCATGACAAAAATATGAAATAGACGTGCAGATACAGAAAAACAAAAACACCGTCTTAAAAACCCTTTGATCCCCCTACTGGACAAGATTCCCGGACACTCCTGCATTTACCCTTTTCTGGATACTACTGGCTGCACGGTCCAATTCCTGGGGATCACTTCGGTTTTATAGCTAGTGATGGAGGGGGTCTCTGTATCTGGCACCTCTTCAATGATTGCAGCGACTTGGCTTCGGCTTTCCTTTTCACTCTCCTCGGGCACTTCCAACCCGGCCCAATTGATAAATGGCAAGATTTTCTTGCCTTCAGATATCTTCTCTTTTCCCTTTTTGTTAGGGTCTGACTGCCCCGGGAGATGACACTTCTCCTCAAACTGCTCCATAATTTCTTGCAAGAAATCCATCTGATGGACCAATCCTTTGACTGGGGGAGTCTCCACCTTACCCTCTGTTCCAGACGCAGGCTTGATTATCCTCGGGGATTGTTCATTATCGGCTTTCGGTATCGGGACTCCGGTTATCCGCACGGGCATTTTCTTGTGTGAGCTCCTTGGCCTTATACCTCCGTGATATCCTAACCCCGCTTTGCCTAACTGCACTGGTACCTGGATGGGCTCGGTGATTCCTTGGCTGTGCTTGCCCAGCCCTTGCCCCGGCTGGAAGTTCATTGCCATCATTTCCCGGGCAACGAAGGTGAGCTCGGGGGACATCTTAAGTTTTAACTCCGGAGCTCCCAATTGCTTGTATTGAGGGGTGCTGATTTCAAAAGCCTGATAGCTTATCGGTTCGGCCGATTCGTCCACATGGATCACCGGCATGCCCTTTACAGAGGGAACAGGGTAGTCAGATTCTGCCGCGATTGTGATCAAGTGTCCCTCAACGATAAACTTTATTTGCTGATGCAGAGTGGAGGGAACTGCCCCAGCCATATGAATCCAGGGCCTCCCCAAGAGCATGTTGTAACTGGCCGTGATATCTAGCACTTGGAAGGAAATATCAAAAGTATACGGGCCAATCTCCACCGGCAGCTCAATCTCTCCCACCGTGTCCTTTCTCGATCCATCAAACGCCCTTACCACCACTTGGCTGGCCCGCAGGCGCTTAGGGTTGATCTTCATTTTCTCCAGAGTATTGTATGGGCAAATGTTCAGGGCTGACCCACCATCAATCAAGACTCCGTTCATCACATATCCGGACGAGATGACAGAAATGTGTAACGGCTTTCGGTGCCCCCTTCCTTCTTCAGGGATGTCGTCGTCGGTAAATGATATTACATTGCTGTCTAACAGATGGCCCACCAAGTGGCTGAAACCTTCTGTACTGATTGTCTTGGGGACATGGGCCTCTTCCAGGACTTTGCTTAATACTTGATGATGGTCATTTGAGGCCAAGGCAAGATCTAAGATGGATGTCAGGGGTGGCTGCACCTCCAGTGTTTTGGCCACATTTGCCTTGCCGTGATTCATCTTCTCCCAAAACTCCAACGCTTTGTCCTCTGATATTTTCCCGTTTTCCCTTTTTGTGTTTTCAAAAACCCGCCTTGGTAGATACAATGGGTTTCCTTTGGAGCTGACCGATGCACAACTGGCCTCTTCCACGGTTTTTTCCCCGTAATTCCACGGAACAGTCTTCAGGTTGGTGACTGGCAATTGTGATCTGGCTGTTACGACAAGGGGTCTTGGAGCTGATAACCGGATAGGCTCTGTTTTGGTCCCTTGAATTACTCCAACCAACTTAATAGGTTCCCTTGGCGCATCCTCCCGGGCATTGGTCACAGCAATTTCTCCTTCTATCCTCCTTATGTATCTCAATCTTAGGGGACCCTCCGCCCCACTAGCTTCCACTGTATTTACGCCTCCCCCATTATGCTCGGGAAGAGGGTTGGCCTTCACATTCGGGGATTCCGGTTATTCCACCACGATTTCTCCGTTGTCAATCATGTTCTGGATCTTGTGTTTGAGAGACCAGCACTCCTGGGTGTCATGCCCCGGGGATGCCGAGTGGTAGGCGCATCTCTTGCTAGGGTCATATCTCTTGCTCTTTGGGTCTGACGGAGGCAATAGCTCGGTAATCTTCTTCTGGCTTACCAGCAGGGTCAGTATCTGCTCCAACGAATCCCCCAAAGGGGTGAACTCCCTTTCTTGCGGCTTTTCGAATTTTCGACGCCCCTCATACCTCTGATTGTTGAAATTTGATGGGCGCGGGGCCTCATTTCTTTGTATGTGGACCGGGGGGCTGGTCATTGTTTTCCCTGATAGTCCTTGCAGTACCAGGGACACATCCTCCTCCTTTCTCTTTTGGGGTCTCCGGGATGAACTGCCGTAATTCCCACTCTGGATTTGCTCAGCCACAGCCTCGAGAGCTGTGAGATCTCTGATCTTTCCTGACTTCAAACCCATCTCAGCCATTTCCCCATGCTTGATCATCTCCGCAAAAGGCTTTCCTATTCCCGCCATTACTCTTTCATAATAGGGAGCCTCCTGGATATCAATGAAAGTCATGACCATTTCTGCCTCACTCATGGGTGGGTTCACTTGGGCTGCCATCCTCCTCCACCGCTGAGCATAGTCTCTGAAGGATTCACTGGTCTGTTTTCTGATTTTGGTCATCTGGTAGCGGTCCGGGGCCATCTGGGACTGAAAACTGTACTGGGTTAGGAAAGTGTGGGCCAGCTCCTCCCAGTTGTGGATCTTAGCATTATCCAATCTTGCATACCACGTCCTAGCCTCCCCTGTCAGGCTTTTCTGGAACAGTTGCATCCTTAGCGATTCATCCTCAGCATATCCTCCTAGCTCTCCGATGTATACTTTCAGGTGCGTGTAGGGATCCCCCGACCCGTTGTACTTTTCAAATTCGGGGAGTTTGAATTTTTCTGGATATCTGGTTCCCGGAAAGATGCACAGGTCGGAATAGTTAACACTGCCATATGACCCGATCCCCTTCATCGTTTTGATGGCCTCTTCCATCTGCTTTATTTTCTTACTAACACCGCTGGCAACCTCATCTTCGGGGATGATAATGACTTGCTTTGGTAGTTCAACTTTAGGAGTTTCCGGGGTCAGTGCGTTTCCTTGGGATGATGGCCCCGCCGGGTCCTCAAGCTGTGGCCCTGATTTTAGTTTGAAATGCTCCTTCAGCAACATGGTCAGCTCGGTCATTTGGTTTTTCACAGCATTGAACTCTTCCCGAGATACGGGAGCCAGGTCAGGATTAGGGTTCTCAGCCATCTCGACTGTTAATTCTCTGGCTTTCTTAGATCGGAGACGGGTTTGGGGAGCAATCCTGCGTATAAAACAACCGAAGTTTAGTTTCGGGAAATGACATTGGTGGATGCATGCTAAAGCAAATATTTTTTGAGTTTTTGAGTTTTGTAATATTTTCCTGCAAAACAGGGTTAGTATCCCTTTATTTTATCCAAAGTAATGACATTGTGCAATTTATGATGCTCTCCAAGCTGTCCCTGTAAAACAGAGGTTAGTACTTTTATTTTGACAAAATTGGTTGGTACAAAATGATTGACTACAGTATGATATCATGCGCGTAAAGCGTAAAAGGGCATGAAGAGACTTTCCGTGCGTTGGGTTTATCTGAGGCTGACCTACCCTAAGTTACTCTCGCGGGCTTTTCGGCATGAAGGTTCCCAGATCTTCGCAACATACTCGAAGGGAATAAATCCGATCTTTCAATTGGATTGGATCTGAGTGGATGCTTTTCCTGAGCCTCGCCGGGGAGCACCCCTTTGAGTCCAGTAATCCACATCCGACGGGTTTGCCTCAGGAGGAGGAACTGCTCAACATACATTCAATCATACATTCATCGTCCTCACCGTATGCATATGATGCTAATAAAGTAAAGACTTGAAAAAACCGCAATCACACCATCCACTAAAGTAAAGACTTGAACAGAAAAAACGCAATCACACCATCCACATACGCACAAAAAGGTAAATCAACGCAAATAACGCAAACACACATTTTTTAGATTTTTAAAGGATAGGAAAACATCAGGATTTTAAATGCGGCTTAAGCCCTCTAATGTCCCCAGCGGAGTCGCCAGCTGTCGACGCCGGGATTTTCGTCGTTTCGTTTTTTAATAATTAAAAATGCCCTTTTCCAACTTTAGCCTTTTGAATTAAATGTGGTTTAGAAAAGGGTCGGCTTAGTGTCGACGGGTTTTGAAAGATCGATTTTTTATGAGCCAATTGACCAGAGTCGCCAGTTGGTATGTTTGAAATGGATGTACCAACTCATCCGAATTTATTTTCGTAATCGCTGGCTCATATGTGACTCCGATTAATTGGTCCGCAAACCGAGATTCATAGAGTTCGGGGGCTTGCTTAAGCGAGGGGAAGGTGTTAGGCACCCCCCGACTTCCGTGAAACACGGTTACCGCAATCTTGATATTTTCCTATCCTTTTTAAATCCTAAAATGTGTGGTTTGCGTATGTGTGCGTGCGTGCCTAGATGAATGTTTGTGGTGCGTTTTGCATAAAAGTTCGCTTTTATTTTTATATGGCAAAAGTGTTATCTGGAAAGTGTTTTGGACGTTCTTTGACCCAAATGACGAGACTTCGCTTTTTATAAGAAAGATTGATTTTAATTTCGAAAGCGTTGAGGATTTTTTATTTAGATGTCTTTTTAGAAAACAATAGTTTTAAACTTTTGTCAAATAGGAATTGAGACTATACATTGCCTTCTAACAGTTAATATAAATAAAACGAGGGCAACTTCTAGAACTCTTTAACCCTATGCACAAAGTTTAATGAAAACATTTATTTATTTGCAAAATCATTTTTTATGACGTTTTAAAACCAACTAAAGCCTATTCATCAATCATGGATTAAAATTTGCCCAAAACACTTAACCTTTAAACCTCGTGAATCTAATATCCTAAATTTGATCACTTTTACAAAATCTTCATTATTTGCCTTATTTTGAAAACCATTTTTGAGTCGTAAATTAAAACAAGCATCCACAACATGTCGGGGCTATCCACGGGCATGTGAGCCATCCAGACAACCCCAAACACCCACAATCACATATTTTTATTATCACGGGGCCTTAACCCGATCACGATTGATATCGCGTTAAGGCCCGATATTACAAATACATCGCCATGGACCCTATGCCACGATTACATACACCCAAAACGTCCATCATCGGGGTTCGACCACTAGGATCTCCTCCCTAGGCTCACAACCATCCCATCACAGCATAACCAACACTAAAACAAATCTAACAAGCTCTAAACATTTGCTATCACTTTATATAACCCAAATATCACAACTTAATTACTACAACCCATCTATTATCACAACGAACAATATATCACCGTACGGATGTCATCAGGGTGTTAGGAGGAGTTACTTTCCGATGGAAACCTCACTAACAACCCCTAATCCACGGATCATTATCCATACAACAACAAACTACACTACACAAACTCAAAACACAACATCAAACACACTAATATAAACAAAAAAACATCAAAAGAACACTCTTTTCACCTTGCAATACACCAATACGAGCTTTATATTCCAAGATTTGAGCCAAACTACAAGCAAATCTAAGCTATTGGAGCAACAACACACAATTTATCACTCAAAACACCTCCACCCGAGCCTTTCTCTCTCCTCCCGCGCTCCTTCTCTCTCTAAAAATCTATTTCTCTCTCTCTATTTTCTTCTCGGACGCAGATCCGGACGCTTAATAGACTGCCGAGACCAGCCGCAGGTGCATCTGCGGCTGGCCGCAGGTGCATCTGCGGCTGGGCTCGGCAGCCGTCCGCGCCGAACCTCGGCTGTCGTGTGCCGTCCTCGAGCCGCGAACCTGCCCCTTTGTCGGTGGCCGCAGGTGCATCCGCGGCTGTCCGGCTTGCTTTTCTTGATTTCCGTGCCGCGCGGTCTTAATTCGCCAATTTCTGCGGTATTATTTCGGAAGGCTGTATTTTTGAGATCCGGAAATCCCTGGAAAACGTGCCATATTGTTCTGGGAGGCTAGTTCGGAGGGCTGCGACTTGATATAGAATTTGATAATTGTGCCTGGCTTTCGGTGAGCGAGACCCCCGAACATCGTAAGCGGAGTGGCCATTAGTCGTCCTTTGTGGTCAGCTTAAGTTTTCTGGGTCAACTGTTCGCCTCGCCTCAAGTGACCGGATGCTCGTTGTCCGTTGTGGCGGCTTTGACCGTAAATCGCTGGAGTGGCTTTGTGTTGGGGTCCACCATTCTTTCCGCATGTCGGGTCAAATGACAATTTTGCCCTCCTGCCAGGATTAGTAGAGAAGTGCAAAATTTGGGTGTCTACAATAAGAAAATCTTAAGAGAGAGAGCACCTAATTATGTCTAAAGTCTCTAATAATCTGTTAATCTCTGTTAATGTGCTCTCATAATGTATTTATAGAAGTACAATAATAATCTTAAGCATTAGTGAAAAGGAAATCCAATTTGAAATAAAAAAGAATCAAAAATTCGCAAAGAATTTTGTTCTAGGGCATTAATGCGCAATCCAAACACGCCCTTTGCATCCATTGACTGGTCAAACCTCACTGAAATGCGCGCATAGTGCGTAACACCATTCCTGGAGCATCATACGACATCGTCCCCTGTACCTGGAGTTGATTCATGTGTCGCGCATGGCGTGAATTGCTGTTTCTTCACCATACGACGCCACACGCTACCGTTTTACCTGCTGGGTTATTTGAGTTGCGCGCATGGCGCGGACATACAAATTGATGAATATTACAATTATGCCAGCGGACTTTAATTAATTCATTTTACCTACAAAATAAAATATAAATACATTAAACATAATATAAAAATACTAAAAATACATTAAAATAATAAAAATGCATAATATTAAATAAATTACCTAAAATACTAAAAAATACTTAAAAACTCACAAATAATTAAGTCTAAAAATACCCAATAAATAGATATAAAATATACTTATCAAATAACCCCCACACTAATTTTTGTTTGTCCTCAAGCCAAACAAGAATAAAAATTATAAACATAAAACTAATAACCAAAGAAATTACTTGAACAACAAATCAATATGAATGTCAACATTAGCCTCAAAGATTTTAAAAATAATAACTAAAAGAAAATTTTAAAATAATACAAAATCCAAAATTTTAAAATATTTTTTAATCTGACTTTATTCAAGACCCTTAGTGTGTATGTAAATCCAAATGTACCAAACTAGCAACAACAAAAATTAGATCCGCTTACATAATTAAATGCATCATAAAAGATATCAAAAATGGTTAGTTTAACAACAAAACTTTGTACTCTTATTTTTTACATCACTTTTTCTTAATATAGACAAATATAACTAGAAGATCAAAAAGTTTTTAATCTTGATAAACACACTAAGATTATTAATATTAATTTTTTTCAAGTACTTTTTTCATTTTTTTCTCTTTTAAATAGATGCATTTTATGCTTCATCCCATTTTTTTTTCCGGTGAGTGCATTTTATGTTCCATCTCACTTTTCATGTGTTTATGAGTGAGTGCGTTATATAATCCATCTCAACCCACCACATAAATTTTTTCAATTTAACAATCCATGAAAAATTACCTAAATCATCTCTCCAAAAATTATATTTTGCCTTAGATTTCACTTCAAATAATATATAAAGCTCAAAAATATCTTTCATAAGCATTTAACCATATAAACTTTTCTTAAATTAAAACTAGCTTAAACAAATAGATATAAGTACATAAAAATAAAGGATCTCAAACAAAGTAATAACTAACAAAAAGTCAAAATAATTAAACTAAGAAATTTTTTATCCCTTTTCATAAAAGTTATTAAATTAAAACCAAATTTTCATCATTGGCTAAAAATTAAAATCCAATTAACTCATTACTCAAGTGACACATCCTAAAAAAAACTAACTAACTACCCACTTTCGTAGGAAACACGGCTATACTTAGCACGCACAACAAGCCTTTAAACCCCAAAGTTACCCCCAAGTGAACGAGTTTTGTCTCATGAGGGTTTGCAGTGAATTTATCCATAAAATTCAAAAATTTAAAATTTAAAATTCCCTAAAAATAAAAATCACTAAAAATAAAATAAATATCCTAAAAATCCCTTCCCCCATACATCACACAATCACGGGTTTACGGCCAATTCACTGGTGGATTCTCATAGCTGAAATTATGATGATTCTTCCATCCTGAATTATACTTGTTTGAATAGGGATCATATCTCCTTTTTGTTTGACCAAGAAAACCACCAGCTACATTGACTTGTTCATAGGACTCCTCTCGAAGCATTAGGCACATATCAGTTGGATGTCCTATTGCCGCACAAATCCTACAAGCTTTCATCAGTTGCACATTACCTACAAACAATTGATAAACAAGAGAAGTTAGAATATCAATTTGTTACTTAAGAGAAGAAATAGTTATCTCATTGACATAATCATGCATGACTTCCATTCTTAACCTGCAAAACTTAATTAAACTATTAAAAATTAGAAAAAAAATAAAATCTAAGAAAAATTACTAAATTAAAATAAAGTTTACAAAAACACAAAAAATAAATTAGAATCACTCCCTAGCAACGGCCCCAAAATTTGGAAGTTGTCGCAAGCAACCAAAAATAAATTCTTACTTTGGTAAATAAATATGTAGTAGTGCAACTACGAGTCGATCCCATAGAGAATGATTAATTTATTCTTATGTAATGTAAACTAAAATTGGGATGTTTTGAAATTAATTATAATTAACTAAATAAAAAAATTAAGATTAAGATTAACCAAATAAATTAAAGACTCCAGTTTTTCAGTTTAGTATCACCTTTTCACCGTAATAATATAATCAAGTTAATCATATTCATCCCTCAATGAAATTAATAACCCTAGGTAACCACAATTGTTCAATTACCCGAAATTTCTCTTAGGTTTTAAATCTAATGTGACAATCGCCCCCACAGACCCTAACTATCATATAACCTAGAACTATCAGTCTACATTTAATTTAAATTATTCCAAGCAACAATCACACAATTGCAAATGATTTAACTTGCCTTCTGATAACCATAATAATATTCAAAAGCTTGACTGCGGTCAAATATTACTAATCGCTACTTATGATCAGATACAATATCGTTTGCTTAATACTATATCTTATTCTTGAATATGGATATAGTTTAGTTAGTTTCACTAACCATAATTAAGTCAATCAAAATGAATATCATTCAAACAATTAAAATAGATTATCAAGAATAAATCTCATATAAGAAGAAATAAATAATAATAACACAATTAAATCATTAACTGAAAATAAGGTTCAACATCCCCTTAGAATTGAATAAAAAATAGTCAAACATAATAAAAATAATATACAAGAAAATTGAGAGAGATAAGAAAAACCTGAGAGAGAGAGAGAGCTCCTAGTTATGTCTAATGTCTCTAATAATCTGTTAATATTCTCTCATAATATATTTATAGAAAAAAAAAATAATCCTATGCAATAGTGGAAAAGAAATCCAATTTAGAATAAAAAAGAATCAAAATTCGCCAATAATTCTGTTCTGGAGCATTAATGCGCAAGCTAAACACGCCCTTCGTGTCCATTGACTGGTCAAACCTCACTGACATGCACGCATGGTGCACATCACCATTCCTGAAGCATCATACGACATCGTCCCCTGTACCTAGAACTGATTCATGCATCGCGCATGGGCCGAATTGCTGTTTCTTCACCATGTGACGCCCACGCTACCATTTTACCGGCTGGTTTATTTGAGTTGCACGCATGGCGTGACCATACAACTTGCTGAATATTAAAATTATGCCACCGGACTTTAATTAATTCCTTTTACCCATAAAATAAAATATAAATAAATTAAAAATAAATATAAATGATATAAAAATATTAAAAATACATAAAAATAATATTAAGAAAATGCATAATATTAAATAAATTTCCTAAAACACTAAAACATACTTAAAAACTCATAAATAATTAAGCTTAAAAATACCCAATAAATAAATATAAAATCTACTTATCAAATAGCGACACTTTCATCTATACAAAGCCTCAAATGGAGTCATGTATATGCTTTTTTGGTAACTGTTGTTGTAGGAGAATTCAACCAATGACAAGTACTTGTCCTAACGTCCCTTGAAGTCCAGTATGCAAAGTCTCAAAAGATCTTCAAGAGTCTGGATCGTTCTTTTCGATTGTCCATCCGTTTAAGGATGGTATACAAAACTAAATCGTATCTCAGTGCCCATAGTTTTTGTAGACTGATCCAAAAGCATGAAGTGAATCTATGATCTCAATTAGAAATTATGGAAACTGGTAAGCCATGCAATCTCATTTATGTACATACCAACAAGACGCTCAAGTGAAAAGTTTTTTCGTATAAGCATGAAATGAGTGGATTTGGTCAATCTATCTACGATGACCCAAATTGTATCTAAGCCCTGAGAAACTTTGGGAAGACCCATCATGAAATTCATAATGATATGTTCCCACTTCTATTCTAGAATTTCGAGTGATTGCAATGGACCCTTAGGTACTTTATGTTCTTCACTGACATATTAACAAGTTAGGCACATTGAGATCAACTCTACAATCTCTCTTTTCATATTGTTCTACCAAAATATATGTTGAAGGTCACGATACATTTTGGTACTTCCCGGGTGGATTATAAACGGCGTGTTGTGTGCCTCCATCATGATTTTATACTTTAATTTAGAGTTGTTAGAAACACAGAGTCGAGAGTTAACTCGAAGTATTCTTTTTTCGATAATTCTTGCTTTTGAAATAGCACCTTCTTATACTTTCTTCATCATGTTCATCAGTTTCGGATCAGTAGCTTGAGCAGCTTTAATTTTATCGATTAAAGTTGGTTCTACTCCCACGTGTGCAATCTTCATGTAGGTCCCTAGTGTATTTAACTCTATCTCCATCTTTTGTAAGTCGTACAAAATGCATCTTTGTGTGGTCAACATTGCCCTTATACTCGCATAAGATCTTTTGCTTAATGCGTCAGCTACAACGTTTGCCTTTCCTAGGTGATACTAGATAGTGTGGTTGTAATCCTTTAATAGCTCAAGCCAATGTCGTGGTCGCATGTTGAGTTCCTTCTAGGTAAAGAAATATTTGAGATTTTTGTGATCCGTGAAGATTTTTACTTTCTCCCTGTACAAATAATGTCTCTAAATCTTTAACGCGAAAATCACTGCTGCCAACTCTAGATCATGAGTAGGGTAGTTCTTGTCATAATCTTTGAGTTGTCGAGAGACATAAGCTATAACTTTCCTATGTTGCATAAGAACGCAACATAGACATATGCCTGAAACATCATTGTAGATGATAAATTCTCCCAATCCTAATGATATGGTTAGAACAGGAGCTGAAATAAGTCTCTTCTTAAGTTCTTGAAAACTTTTCTCTCATTACTCGTTCCATACGAATTTTGTACTTTTCCAAGTTAGCTGAGTTAATGGAATAGTGATTCGAGAAAATCCTTCTACGAATCTCTGAGAATAACCAGCTAGGCCCAAAAAACTTTAGACTTCAATTACTGATCGAGGTTGGTCCTAATTTAATATTGCTTCAATCTTTGCAAGGTTAACTAATATTCCCTAACTAAAAATCGTATGCCCAAGGAACGTAACTTCCTCAAGCTAAAACTCATACTTTTTTAACTTGGCATACAAATTGTTCTCACATAGCTTTTGGAGTATTAATCTCAGGTATTGTACATGATCCTTACAACTCTTGGAGTATATGAGAATGTCATCAATAAAGATAACCACAACATGATCCAAATATTTCTTGAATATCCGATTCATCATGACCATGAAAGCTACAGGAGTATTGGTTAGTCCAAACGGTATGACTAAGAACTCATAATACCCGTAATGAGTTCTAAAAGTAGTCTTTAGAATGTCATCAGCTTTAACTTTTAACTAATGATATCCAAAGCGAAGATCAATTCTTGAAAAATTTTGAGCACCCTACAATTGATCAAACATGTCATCAATTTGAAGTAACGGATACCTGTTTTTTATGGTGACATGATTCAACTCTCGGTAGTCAATACACAATCTCATACTCCCATCCTTTTTTTGACAAAAAGAATAGGGGCACGCATTGCAATCGGACGAATGAAACCATTATTTAACAAATTCTATAGTTAGACCTTTAACTATTGAAGTTCAATAAGAGTCATTCGATATGGGGCTTTAGAAATAGGCTTAGTACTAGGTTCAAGATCAAAACATAATTCAATTTCACAGTTTGGGGATAAGTCAGGAAGTTCATCGAGAAAAACATCAGAAAACTCATTAACAATAAGAATATCATTCAAGTTTAACGTTTTTTTGTTCAAATCAGTGACATGAGCTAAAAAGGTTTTACATCCATTTTTCAATAAACGAGTGATTTTATGACTAGAAATGACAGTTATAGATTTCAATAGTTTGGTTGTTTGAATTTGCGTGACAAGTTGATTAGAAATATGAAAAATAAAAAATAATCAATTTTAGCATGATGGTTAGTCAACTAATCAATTTCTAAAACTACATCAAATTCATGCATTTCTAAAGAAATAAGGTCAATAGGTAATATGAAACTGTTGATTTGAACTAAGTTAGATTTATATACAGTAGATGTAATGGCTATTTCTCCTAATAGGGTTTCAACTGATAAGTCAAAGTCTAAATTTTCAGGAGTTAAGTTTAATCGTTGAGCACATACAAGTGAGATAAAAGAGTGGGTATAATCAATATCTAACAGGGCACAGACTTCACAAGAATTTATGAATAGCTTATCGGTTATCACCTCATTCTGGTTTCGTGCCATTTGGGATGTTACAACAAAAACTCTTCTCTGAACTACATAATTTTTCTTTTCCGTGCTAGCTTTTAGAGCCATAATCACAGCTGGACTTGATTTTGTAACAGTACAAAATCGAGCAACATGACCTTCCTTCCCACAACCGTAACACTGTTGGTTTTGCATAAACATAGCATACATACAATCTAATTGTAATAGCGCAACGAAAGCTAACAAAATTAAATTTTAAAAATTTTATAAACCAATTACCAAGATCTTTCTTATACAATAATTATTAATTTAGAAAGGATAAAAGATTTATAACTTAGTAGAACCAAGCTTCCACATGTACAAGTTCAACTCCCTTTAATCCTTCGCGTTCTTTTTCAAATTCACCGATTAGATTCCACGGATCAATGTCAGCTCCCCAAGTGTAAAGCCGCTAGAGGTGATCCACCAAGATATCTATGTATTAAAGAAGTGGATTTTGATTTCTCCAAACTATGGATGACTAGCCCTAATTCTCTCTCTCTCTCTCTCTCTCTCTCTCTCTCTCTCTCTCTCCTTAGATGTAGAGAATTGTGAAGTACTCTCTCAATTCTTGTGAAATAATGTGTAACTCTAATCTATAATAAGACTTCTCTTATTTATAGATATAAACAACCCTCCTAAACCATTTAGGATTAGGGTTTTAATTTAATTCACAATTTAATTAGGAACTAAATTAATTAATTATAATTTCTAAACCATTTAGGAACTTAATTATTTAATAATGAGAGTACTTCTTATTAATTAATTCCTAAATCATTTAGGAACTAAATTAATTATTATAATAATTATAATTCTTAAAACATTTAGAAACTTAATTATTTATAATAATACTACTATTTATTAATTAGTTCCTAAACCATTTAGGAACTAAATAGTAGTAGTAGTAGTAGTAGTAGTAGTAGTAGTAGTAGTAGTAGTAGTAGTAATAATAATAATAATAATAATAATAATAATAATAATAATAATAATAAGACTCCTTTTATTAATTTATAGTTAGTATTTATAAAATACTAAATTATAAATATTAAGTTATTTAATTTATTCTATCACTATAGTATAAATTAAATATACTTAATTTATTATTACGATTATGTCATCCACTTTTAAATAAATATTGCTCTTTTGCGGTGTGACCCTTTAGGTTCTCCATATTAAATCAGTTATAGAATAAATTAATTAGAACCATTCTAATCTTATTTATATAAATAAATTAAATCATTTAATTTATTAATAAATAATATTTATTCTTATAATAAGGGATAAGGGTAAGCCACCTTAGCGATCAATGACTTTCCAAATAATATAGATTTCAACATTTGATCGTAAAAAAACCTTTCAACGAATAGTTACCGTACAATTCAATTATTCTTCCACACAATGTCCCAATCAAATATAAGATATGAAATTATGTCAAGTCTTATTTTATTTGATCATATGCATTTTAATTCTCAAATGTACAACTCTAATGTAAATTAGAAACTCTTCTCTAATGTAAATTGGAAACTCTTTTCTAATTTTCATTCCACCTTGGCCAAGAATTTTTGAGTTGTCATTTATCGAATTATATAGGACATTTTCTCCCTTTACTGGAAGTGATAAATCATTTGTTGACCATTCACCTACCTCCATATACAACTTATTATACCCAGTCATACCTTTTGATATACCCTAAATGTCTTAAAAATATGTCAAAGTATAACTCATCATACACAAGGTACTATGATGATCTCAAGTCCAATAATCACTTGTACTACTATCACAAAAGGAACTCTTATTGATAGGCAAGTAAAACTCCATTAGATGTTCCTTGAGTGAGTCACGTTTAGTGAACGTATTCTCTAATAAGCACCTACATACTTGCTTTAGTATCTCTACACAAATAATTATGAGATCAATCATCATCTTCATAAGAGCGAACATAGTATGTACTAATATATACGGATACATTTAATCCCTATTTTAGTGATTCCACGATTATGAACTTTTTAGTTTTAAGCTATCTTGAATTTAGATCTTATTAGCATAATCAACATTATGATTCTAAAAGTATTGCTCAAAACTATGGGTTTATTCATATAATTAATTCAGCCAATTAATCATGAATAAATAAATGCCTTGATTATTTTATTAATAAATTGAATAAGATTATAAAGTATATTCATATCACATCAAATGTGATTGTCTTGATGACACTACTTTCAATCTCTCACTTGCACTAAAGTCAATCATCTTTTGCTATCCCCGTATCATTCTTCTCTAAGTGGCTTACGAATTACTTAGTAAATGCTTTAGTTAGTGGATCTGTAATGCTGTACTGAGAGTCTGCCATCGCTATGGTGTCGTCTCCTTTTCAATGATTCATCTAATCATACGGAAGTGCTGCAACACATGTTTGGAATTTAGATGAGACACAAGTTCCTTGGCGAACTAAATTCCTTTAATGCTTAAAAACCATGTCAAGTTCTTTAATGAACTTGTTGATCCAAACAATCACCTTTGTAGCTTCACTTATAGTTATTTACTATGTCTTTGTCACTAAATCAGCAACTATTTGTTGTTTGAAACCTTTCCAACTCACTGTGCCATCGTTCAAGATAATCATATAACCTAGAACGGATTTGTGGTTTTCTTAGTTAGTCTGAAAAACGGAGTCTATTAAGCCCTCTTAGTTTTAATTAGACCAAACATTAGAAACTCTTTTCTAATATTCTTATCCATAATTGAATTGATATATGCTTATCATACATAAGCAACAACAGGTATTGTACATATTAACGAATTAATGTACGTTCCTTGGGTCAAGCTGAGCATCTTTTATGATCTATCTCTATAAATCTTTATCCCCAATAAAATGTTAGGATGCTTCTCCCAAATCCTTCATGAAAAAGATTTTAGACAACTACATCTTTTACTGATTGTAGCATCGGAATGTCATGAAATATGACAGTAGAACTCAATGTATTTAGCGTTTGTCAACAACCTCCTGATCACGATGATCTCTGTGAGTTTAATTTTATTAAGAGTGCTTTGTATAATTCCTTTTGGCAGTCATCCTATGATAATCTGTTAGAGAGTTGTTTAGCTAAATTTGGCATGGATTTTGATGATGATATTGCAATTAATAAGGTGAATTCTTTGTTAGAATCTGCCCTATTAATGAATAATACCAAGTGAAAAGCCAAAATTGAACCTCTTCCACCTTCTAAATCTATACCACTTCCATTTGTTGATAAAATTCACAAGCAATAATTGAAATCTATCCCCAAGACACTAAAATATGCATTTTTAGGCCAATTTGAAACCTTGCATCTTATCATTACATCCGAATTAGATAAAGAACAGAAAAACAAACTCATTAGTGTGCCTAGGGAACATAAAGAAATTATAGGTTGGACAATTGTAGACATTAATGGTATTAGTGTTAGTTTACAAAAATATGACATACATACAATCTAATTATAATAGCGCAACGAAAGCAAACAAAATCATATTTTAAAATTTTACAAACCAATAACCAGGATCTTTCTTATGCAATAATTGTTAATTGAGGAATGATAAAAGATTTATACCTTCGTAGAACCAATTTCCTCTGGTACAAGTTCAATTCCATTTAATCCTTCGCATTCTTCTTCAAATTCACCGATTAGATTCCACGAATCAATGTCAGCTTCCCAAGTGTGAAGTCTTTAGAGGTGATCCACCAAGAGATCTATAAATTAATAAATGAATTTTTAGTTTCTCCAAACCATGGGTAGCTAGCCTTGATTCTCTCTCTCTCTCTCTCTCTCTCTCTCTCTCTCTCTCTCTCTCTTTAGATGTAGAGAATTGTGAAATACTCTCTCAATTCTTGTGAAAGAGTATGTAACCTTAATCCATAATAAAACTCCTCTTATTTATAGATATAGACAACCCACACAAATTATTTAGGATTAGGATTTTAATTTAATTCTCAATCTATTTAGGAACTAAATTAATTAATTACAATTCCTAAACCATTTAGGAACTTAATTATTTAATAATGAGAGTACTTCTTATTAATTAATTCTTAAACCATTTAGAACTAAATTAATTATTATAATAATTATAATTCTTAAACCATTTAGGAACTAAATAGTAGTAGTAGTAGTAGTAGTAGTAGTAGTAGTAGTAGTAGTAGTAGTAATAATAATAATAATAATAATAATAATAATAATAATAATAATCCTCTTACTAATTTATAATTAGTATTTCTAAAATACTAAATTATAAATATTAAGCTATTTAATTTATTCTATCACCATAGTATAAATTAAATATACTTAATTTATTATTACAATTATGTCATCCGCTTCTAAAATAAATATAACCCTTTTCTGGTCTGACCCTTTAGGTTCTCCATATTAAACCGATTGTAAAATAAATTAATTAGAACCATTATAATCTTATTTATATAAATAAATTAAATTATTTAATTTATTAATAAATAATATTTATTCTTACAATAAGGGTAAGCCCCCTTAACGATCAACGACTTTCCAGATAATATATTTTTCAACATTTAATTACAAAATAATCTATTCCGCGAATAGTTACTGTACAATTCAATCATTCTACCACACAATGTTCCAATCAAATATAAGACATGAAATTTCTGGCAAGTCTTATTTGATCATATGGATTTCAATTCTCAAATGTACAACTTTAATGTAAATTAGAAACTCTTTTTTAATCTTCATTCCACCTTGGCCAAGGATTTCTGAGTTGACATTTATCGAATTTCATAAGACATTCTCCCCCTTTACTAGAAGTGGTAGATCCTTTATTTTTACCTACTTCTATGTACAACTTATTATAACCGATCATACCCTTTTATAGACCCTAAAGGCCTTAAAAAATATGCCAAAGTATAACTCATCATACATAAGATACTATGATGTTTTCAAGTCCAATGATCACTTATACTACTATCATAAAAGGAACTCTTATTGACAAACAAGTAAAATTGCATTAGGTGTTCCTTGAGCGAGTCACGTTAAGTAAACTTATTCTCTAATAAGCACATACATACTTGCTTTAGTGTTTCTACATAAATGATTATAAGATCAATCATCATCTTCATAAGAGCAAGCATAATATGTACTAATCTATCCGAATACACGTAATCCCTATTTTAGTTATCCTCCGATTAGGAATATTTTAGTTTAGAGCTATTTTAAATTTAGATCTCATTAACATAATTGTCATTATGATTCTAAAAGTATTGCTCCAAAATAATATGTTTATTCATATAATTAATTCAGCTAATTAATCATGAATAAAAAAATGTCTTCATACTATTTGTGACCCCCCCCCCCCCCCCTGTTCGCCTTTTTATGCCTTAGAAAATTCAACACGCAAGTATACGTGGTCAATTGGTAGTATTAAGGCAAGCAAGGTATCGTCCCACAGAGATTTTTTTACTTAACAACTCTTGTCACTAATTTCAACTAAACAGTCTCAAATAAACTCATGATTAGATTTTTTTGTTTTGTTGGTTCAACTTCAAGCACTAAGAAATTACCACTATTTCGTTAACAAGAACTAAAAGATTATGAAAATGAGTAAAAGTAATGAGGGTTAAGACTGCAACTTCACTCTATGTTATCAAGTGAAACAAATTATTACCTTAAGGTTATGATGTGATCAATGGATTGTTAACTGAGAACTCCTACTAGTGTTGATAAGTATCTCTCGATTACCATTCAACAAATTAACCTAAATCTACCAATCAAGGAATAGAATTAGGAAAAACATCCAATATTAATCAAGCACTATATCTCTATGTGAAATGATTTAACAAGGATTTTCTGAACAGGTTCTCTCACAGCTACATATGGTCAACAAGTATATCTCTATCTTGTTAACAACTTATGATTTCAAGGCAACCACAAACACATGCTATCATCCATTTGTCTACTCTCCTACTAAATTTCTCAACTTAATAAAAGATACCAAGATAATTACTGGCCAGGTAATTGGTAAATTAGAAACTAGTATGATAGACAACCCAAATACACACATCAATAATCATCCGGTAATACTGAGTTCAATTTAAACAAAGCGATCCATTGAAGTCTTAACAAAAGTATTAGTTCATAATTACAGCACAGAACTTCATGCTCCACAAATTAGCATACATAATCAAAATACAGATTTAAAGTAAAGAGAAGAGAAAAAGTATGAAGTCGACAATTCTTCCTCCTCTTGTTCTTCGTTCTTTTCCTCCCTGTCTTTTGATCCGATTGCTCTGATCCGATTCCTCTCCTTTTCTTCTCTCTTTCTGTGTTCTGGTTATCTCCCCTTTCTCCTCCTCCTTCTTGCGTTTTTTTATCCCCCTTTTTCAGCTAAGTGCTGCCCCATTTTCAGATTAACTGCTATTTTTAACTCCCAGCGGGTCCTACCATGATAGCAACTGTTCAACTGAAAATGCGATGTAGCGCAGCTGCGCCCAACTTCAGAGCAGCTGCGCTGAAGGCTTTTGAGGATGAGTTCCTGATGTAGAGCAGCTGCGGCATTGTCCAGAGCAGCTGCGCTTTCGATTTCTGTGTTTCTGGCTTTGGAGATGTAGCGTAGTTGCGGTGTTCCACAGGGCAGCCGCTCTTGAACCTGCTGCTTTTGCCTTGTGATGCAGGGCAGCTGCGCTGATATACAGGGCAGCTGCGCTTGAACCTACTGATTTGGCCTTGGTGAGGTTTTGTGGTGTAGAGCAGCTGCGCTCTATCACAGAGCAGCTGCTCTTATTTGGCTTTTACCATTTTTGCCCTCGACTCCAGATTTCCTGAAAATTGAACAAAATATGAACCTTAAACCGAAATTTAATACAAAAGATCTTGAGAACTTGCATATAATCAGCTATGAAACGTACTTTTGTGGTTATAAAAACCCACTCAACACACCCCCAAACTTGACTCTTTGCTTGTCCTCAAGCAAACTTGACACGACAATGCATTACACACTCATAATACCTACTAATCAAGCGATGAACTCACACGACACCCTTACTACTAGCCTCAAAGATTAAAACATACCCACAGAAGGACTTAACCCACAACATGTCACGATTTCAACTCATCCATTGATTTTAAACCTGCTTTCAACCCCAAAACAATTGTGTGTGTATCACTTGCTCCAACTAGCACTGCACTTATATAAGAATCAGCTTATCTAAACATTCACTCAAGCAGAAAGGATACCTTCCCGAATTATTTATTTCATTAATCTAGTTACAAGGGGCGAGTGCGTTTTACGCTCCATCTCGCCTATATTCCCTTATTCTTGACATGTGCAATGTCTGTTTCTATTAGGCTATTCAGAATCACCCCTGTAGCGAACTTTCCCCCAATGGCTCCTAAACCAGACGGTTTTCGGGCATTAAGTGTAGAGACACTCCTACGGGGCTACTTGTTCGAGTAATAAAGGCCACAAAAACAGACTAGACGAGCTACACTTAACAATAATAATATCATTTTTTATTTTTATTTTTTTTTTTTATTTTTATTTTTTTTTTTCCAGTTCCGAATTAGGTACCCTCCAAACTTGAGTTCTTTCTTAGAATTTGCTTTTAACAATGTCGAGCAAGCTTTATCTAAGTGCTTGTATAGGGTTTCAACAGTGTTAAAACAAACTTCCCATCGAAACTTTAACTGTGCGAGGTTTTCAATCCTGTGTAGGTTCAGTCATAACCGAATTCTTATCATTGGCCAATCTTGCTAGACTCGAGTAAACTCATCACTTGACTCTGCTAAAATGCATTGTACAACCTACATGCAAACATAGTCTACTTAAAGTATGATAATTAAGATTAGATATATAGAAAACAAATTTCATTTAAATTAATCTCCTAAGTACTTTTTCGTAGGTACCACGGTTGCACTTAGCATGTGCAACAAGCCTTTGAAGCTCATGGTTACCCCATGAGGACGAGTTTGAGTCTCGTGAGGGTTTGCAGTGAATGTACCCACAAAATTCACTAACTTTGACTTTTTTTTTTTTTTTTTTTTTTTTTTAACACATAAAGTAAAACATGAAAGTAAAACATGAAACATGAAAGGAAAACATGAACAATACAAAGACCCCCCCAAACTTGAACATAACATTGTCCTCAATGATGATTAACAAGATAAAAGCAACGAAGACTTCCCTGACAGCCTTGGTCAAGCCTCATCTCCACTGACATGATCCGTTGGTGGGTACTCGGGCAACATTGGAACATCTGGAAGTTGAAAATTTGAGAAGGCTTGAGCCAAAGCTTGAGCGACATTCACATTGAATCCATGCATTGCATCTTGTCGTTGAGCCAGACGATCCATTCGCTGTTGCATGGAGTGCATTATCCCTGGGATTGCCGGAGTTGAACTATCGCCTTCCTTGTCAGGCGATGCAGCAAAAAGTTCATCTGTGTCTGGAGATCCGGCTTCTAAAATAAATCCCGCTCCCATAGGATTCGGCTGAGCACCACCCCATTGCGTAAAACTCCTAATTATTTTAGAGTCAATAACTACTTGCGGCTCCTGTAGCGGCTCATTCTCTTCCCATTTAACTTCCGCAAGTTCACATAACCCACAAATTACCGAAGGGTGTGGTAGACCCCTAGTTGAACCTCCCGCTATGGTCTGATGGATGGAATTCTGAATGACCTTGCCGATGTTAATACTCTTATTGTTCACTAAACAATACAATAAGATTGCACGTTCCTTGTTAATGTCGGTGATGTGCGTCGTTGGCATGAGTCTCGCACAAAGGAAATAATACCATGCCTTGCCGTATCGGCTCAAACCCTTGTATGAGAATTGGATCGGGTTTCCATCCTTAAGTTTCCAGGTGGTTCCAGGCTGACACAACCCGTTTATCACCTCAGTCATATCAAAATGGTGATCTTTATAGGTAGTGTAGTCATCCTCTTCTTCCATATTGTCTATGTTAAAATAAGAGTTTATATTATCTGCCCTGTACGACACTTTCTTCCCTCGGACTCGGACCACTCCATTCTTGGCATTCTTTGCATTGGCATAAAATTCCTTCACCACCGGAATGACTGCAGGATCTGGCTGATGTGTAAGTGCCTCCCAACGTTTGTTTAATATTGTCTGACGAAGTTTTCCATCAAGAACCCCTGGGTCAAGTCCTCTTTCGGGAATCAATTTTTTTTCTGCCAAGAAATCATGGTAGAATTCGGACGCCTCATAGCTAGTAAACCGTCGTTTGTCATATGCTGGAGTGCCGCTCGAAGTCTCTCCCTTGTGCCTCTTTGGTGCCATGATCACACTAAAAGCTAATATTTTTCAACCAAGGATGCAAACAGCTCCCCCAAACTTGCTAAACTCTCTCACGCAAAAAATCAAACACTTGGTGTGCAACTCAAATTGTCATTGTGAAAACTGAACTTGATAAAATGTGGCCACCAAAATTGGTTTATCTCTAAGCAAACAACCACACATTCAATTGACCCACATTTCCAAACCCAAATCAACTTCCAAACAACAAAAAAAATGTTAGAGATTGGATATGACCCAGAAGTTCTAACCTCTTTTTGCTGCAACAATATTGGATTTCTCTCTCTACGATTTGATGATTTTGAGTTGTGAATTTCAATCTCTCTAGCACATGTTATATAGGTGAAGAATGGAAGTGTGAAGACCGTGTGCCATCAATTTGGACGTTTTGGTTTGGAAGAGTTTATGAGGGAGAAGTCGATTGGGTTTTTGGAACGAATGCAATGAATTTACTGCCCGTTTATTTATTTATTTTTTTTTTACCGTGTCCATGTAGCGCAGATGCTCTGCGAGATGGAGCAGGTGCGCTATGGGTGTGTGCCACAAATTCCAGTGGTAGCGCAGGGGCGCTAAGAGTGAGGGCAGGTGCGCTTGGAGTGGCTGCCAAAATAGAACGTCTAAGCGCAGGGGCTCTAGGAGTGAGGGCAGGTGCGCTTGAAGTGGCTGCCAAAACAGAAAGTTGAAGCGCAGGGGCGCTTGGTGTGAGGGCAGCTGCTCTTGCACTGCCAGCAAAAAAATTTAAGTTGCAGAGCAAGGGCTCTAGGAGTGAGGGCTGGTGCTCTTTCAATGCTTTTTGTCTTTTCTTTGTAGACTTGTTGTTATTCAGCTCCTTCATGCTTCCTACCTCTTACCTACACATGATCAACACCACACATTACATCATGCAAAGTACTCACTAAAACAACTTAACTAACACAGTTAATGATTAAATGAACTAAGTTTGACTAAAACACAAAATGACTGAATAGAAATAACAGAAAATAAAACATTTGGGCTGCCTCCCAATAGCGCTTGTTTTATCGTCATCAGCCTGACCATTTCCTGTTCATTGTGTGTGAGAAAGAGTCACTGCGGACTTTTGACGATGAACGTCGCCACCCCAGTAGTGTTTTAGCCTTTGTCCATTGACTTTGAAAGTCTCACTCGATTTATTGTCCTCCAACTCTATTGCTCCATGTGGAAAAACAGTTCTGATGATGAAAGGACCCGACCATCTTGACTTGAGCTTACCCGGAAATAGTTTCAAACGGGAATTATAAAGTAACACTGATTGACCCGGCTCAAATTTACGTTCCACTATCTTGTTATCATGCCAACGCTTGACTTTTTCTTTGTACAGCTTTGTATTTTCATATGACTGAAGTCGGAATTCATCCATTTCATTGAGTTGAAGCAAACGCTTTTTACCCACGGCATCTAGATCAAAATTTAACTTCCTTATCGCCCAATACGCATTATGCTCCAGTTCGACCGGCAGATGGCATGCCTTTCCATAGACTAGCTGGTATGGTGACATCCCAAGTGGAGTTTTGTATGCTGTTCTGTAAGCCCATAACGCATCATCCAACTTAAGAGCCCAATCTTTTCTATTGGGGTTTACAATTTTTTCCAAAATTCTCTTTACTTCACGATTCGATATCTCTGCTTGGCCATTAGTTTGGGGATGATAGGCTGTGGCTACTCTGTGCGTCACCCCGTATTTAGCTAGGAGAGATGCAAACTGCCTATTACAAAAGTGCGACCCTCCATCGCTAATGATGGCTCTCGGGGTCCCAAACCTTGTGAATATATTCCGTCGCAAGAATCTTATCACCACTTTCGCGTCATTCGTGGGAAGTGCTATTGCTTCTACCCATTTGGAAACGTAGTCCACTGCGACTAAAATGTAAGCATTGCTACAAGATGACGGAAAAGGACCCATGAAATCAATTCCCCAGACGTCAAAGAGTTCCACCTCCAAAATTGTGTTAAGAGGCATCTCATGTCTCCTTGCGATATTGCCAACTCGCTGACATTTGTCACATTTTGAAACAAAGTGATGGGCATCTTTGAACAGCGTTGGCCAATAAAATCCATATTGCAATATCCTTGCTGCTGTCCTTTCACTCCCGTAATGTCCTCCATAGTTAGATGCATGACAATGATGAAGAATGTTTTCTATCTCCTCTTGCGGTATACATCTTCTCACCATCTGATCAGCACATCGCTTGAATAAAAACGGTTCATCCCACAAATAATAGCGTACATCATGCAAGAACTTCTTTCTTTGGTGGCTAGATAATTCTGGGGGAAGAACATTTCCAACAATATAATTCACAAGATCTGCATACCATGGCACCTCTGAACTGATGGAGAAGAGTTGTTCATCCGGGAAGTATTCATTAATCTCCACATCATTTTCCTTGGGCTGCTCCAATCTGGACAAATGGTCTGCCACTTGATTTTCAGTACCTTTTCTGTCACGAACTTCCAAGTTGAATTCTTGCAGCAATAGAACCCATCTGATTAACCTTGGCTTTGCATCTTTCTTCAGAATCAAGTATTTGATTGCCGAGTGATCCGTGTACACAATGACCTTTGTCCCAATTAGATAAGATCGAAACTTGTCGAATGCATAAACCACCGCTAACAATTCCTTCTCTGTAGTTGTGTAGTTTAATTGGGCTCCTGACAATGTCTTACTACTGTAGTAGATGGCACGAAAAATTTTATCCTTTCGCTGCCCCAATACTGCACCAATTGCGTAGTCACTTGCATCGCACATTAACTCAAACGGTGAATCCCAATCCGGAGCAATAATGATAGGAGCTGATACTAACTTTTTCTTTAAAATCTCAAATGCCTCACCACATGCTCTATCAAAAAGGAATGAGACCTCCTTCTCTAAAAGGTTGCAAAGAGGCTTGGCAATTTTTGAGAAGTCTTGAATGAACCTCCTGTAGAAACCAGCATGCCCCAAGAAACTTCGAATCCCCTTAACAGATGTTGGTGGTGGCAGTTTTTCTATTGTTTCAATCTTGGCTTTGTCTACCTCTATGCCCTTGGCTGACACTTTATGTCCCAGTATGATTCCTTCCTGAACCATAAAGTGGCACTTCTCCCAGTTTAGAACCAAATTCGTCTCAATGCATCTTTTCAACACCTGCATTAGATTTTCTAGACATGCATCAAATGAATCCCCGAATACTGAGAAGTCGTCCATGAAAACCTCAAGGTTCTGTTCTACCATGTCGGAAAATATTGCCATCATACACCTTTGGAAAGTCGTCGGTGCATTGCATAGCCCGAATGACATTTTTCTGAACGCAAAGGTACCATAAGGGCATGTGAATGTTGTTTTCTCTTGGTCCTCCGGAGCGATTGCTATTTGATTGTATCCAGAATATCCATCCAACAAACAGTAGAATTCATGACCCGCTAACCGATCCAACATTTGATCAATGAATGGTAGTGGGAAATGATCCTTGCGAGTGGCTTTATTGAGCTTTCGGTAGTCCATGCACACACGCCACCCTGTCACTGTTCTCGTTGGGATCAACTCATTGTTCTCATTTGCGACCACAGTCATTCCCCCTTTCTTTGGGACACATTGAACTGGACTTACCCATGGGCTATCTGAAATAGGATAAACAATACCCGCGTCTAGCCACTTGATGATTTCCTTCTTGACAACCTCTTTCATTATCGGGTTTAACCGGCGTTGATGCTCAATGATAGGTTTTGCCCCTTCTTCCAGAATTATCTTATGCATGCAGATTGAAGGGCTTATCCCTTTTATATCTGCCAAGATCCACCCTATAGCTGATTTGTACTCCCTCAGAACTCTTAATAGCTTTTCTTCTTGCACCTCATTAAGAGAAGAGGAAATGATTACCGGAAGGGTAGATGTAGCCCCAAGATAAGCGTACCTTAGATGACTAGGCAGCGGTTTAAGCTCCAAAACTTGAGGCTCTTCCATTGATGTTTTAAATCCGTCCGATGATCTGTTGGAGTAATCTAAAGACTCAAATTTCCCTTTACACCGCTCAACCCTTGGAGCTGAGTCTAGCATTTGTACCAACTCTGAAGCAGCTGAATCATCCAACTCGGTATCATTAGCGATCATCACTTCAAGAGGATCCTTACTAATAATTTCCATAAGAACATCATTAACTGCCTGTTCAACCAAATCAATTCTGAAACAATCTTCATTTTCTCTTGGAAATTGCATTGCCTTGAATACATTGAATGTCACCTCCTGGTCTTGAACCCTCATTGTCAATTCTCCTTTTTGAACATCAATTAGTGTCCTACCAGTGGCCAAGAACGGTCGACCAAGGATAATTGGAATATCCCTATCTTCTTCAAAATCCAAGACAATAAAATCAGCTGGGAATATAAGTTTATCGACCTTCACTAACACATCCTCCACAATCCCTTTTGGATACGTCAAAGAACGGTCCGCTAGCTGCAATGTGACATTCGTTGGAATTGCTTCTTTTAATCCCAATTGCTGATAAATTGACAATGGCATTAAATTCACACTTGCACCCAGATCGCAAAGACATCGATTAAACAATTGTGTTCCAATAGTGCATGGTACAGTAAAACTACCCGAATCTTTAAGCTTCGGGGGTAGTTTCCTTTGCAAGACTGCACTGCACTCTTCAGTCAATGCTACGGTTTCATAGTCTCCAAGCTTCCTTTTCCGTGACAAGATGTCTTTCATGAACTTGACATAACTTGGCATCTGTTCTAATGCCTCTGCAAAAGGAATGTTGATCTGCAACTTTTTGAATACCTCCAAGAACTTTGCAAATTGCTTATCAAGTTTCTGTTTCTGAAAACGCTGTGGAAATGGCACTTGTGGAATAATCGGCAACTGTTTCCTTGTCTTTGTCTCGGACTGATCATCTCCTTCTTTTTCCTTTGTATCTGAACTCCCAGCCTTCTCATTAGGTATTACCACCTCTTCTTGGGCTTTATCATCTGTATTCTGTAGCTCCTTCCCCCTCCTCAATGTTACAGCCTTGCAATGTTCCTTACCCTCACGGTTCGGATTTGTCTCAGTGTCGCTTGGTAACGATCCTTGAGGTCGGTTATTCAGAGCGCTTGCTAATTGCCCCATTTGATTTTCCAGATTCCTTATTGCGGCTGATTGAGTTTTCACCGTCACATCAAACTGGTTCACTAGCTTCGACAATATATCCTCCATCTGTGAAATCTTATCCGGCTGTTGATGTTGTTGATTCTGAAATCCTGGTGGATACGCATTTCTCGGAGCTTGAACTTGAGGTTGTGTCTGACCATTACTCCATGAGAAGTTCGGATGGTTTCTCCACCCCGAATTGTAGTTGTTTGAGTTGCTATTCTGCTGTCGATTGTAATTAGACACGTACTGCACAGACTCAGAATTCATTGCACACTGATCACTAGCATGGGTCCCCGCACACAACTCACAAATTACTTCTACCTTCTGAACCTTTTTTTCACTAAGTGCATCAATTTTCTTTGTGAGGACAGACATCTGAGCCGACATTTGTGCTGACAACGCTGTCATTGCATCCACTTCCAACATACCGGCTGCTCTCGGCTGACTACTCCGTGCGGTAGGCCACTGATAATTGTTAGCCGCCATTGTTTCAAGCAGCATATAAGCTTCATCACAATTCTTTGCCATTAGAGCTCCTCCTGCTGCAGCATCTATGCTTGTCCTCAGCGTACTAAGTAGCCCATTATAAAATGTCTGCACTTGAAGCCATTTAGGAATCCCATGATGTGGACAACGCCTCAATAGATCTTTAAATTTTTCCCATGCTTCATAAAGCGATTCTGATTCGTGCTGGACGAATGAGGTAATGTCATTCCTCATCTTTGCTGTCTTGGCGGGTGGAAAAAACTTTGCCAGAAACTTCTGCGCTAGGTCATTCCATGTTGTGATTGACCCAGGCGGTAGAGAATAAAGCCAACTTTTAGCTTTGTCTCGAAGTGTGAATGGGAATAACCTGAGTCTGATTTCTTCTTCTGTCACCCCATGATACTTGAATGTATCGCATATTTCTAAGAACCCGACCAAGTGATCATTGGGATCATCATTTGGCAATCCTCCAAACTGGACTGAATTCTGTACCATCTGTATTGTCCCTGGTTTGATCTCAAAGTTTGCAGCAGTAATGGCTGGCCTCGTGATACTTGATTGAAGGTCAGTCACTTGTGGCATAGCATAGTCCTGCAAAGACTTTTGTTGCTCCTCAGCCATTAGATCTAGTTCCTGATTTAGAATAGTTTCCTGAATAAACTTCCGAATTCTGCGGAACTTGCGTTCAATCTCGTCTTCGTATGGTTCTAATTCCTTCTCCTTTGAACGCGTTTGCATACAAAACTCAAGTTTATCTGAACAAAAATATAATTAAGGTGAAATTAATAACAATAAAAAGTTTATAATCAGACAGTTAGATCAAAATTAATAGTAACACTGTGTTAAGAATTAATCCCCGGCAACGGCGCCAAAAACTTGTTCGCCTTTTTATGCCTTAGAAAATTCAACACGCAAGTATACGTGGTCAATTGGTAGTATTAAGGCAAGCAAGGTATCGTCCCACAGAGATTTTTTTACTTAACAACTCTTGTCACTAATTTCAACTAAACAGTCTCAAATAAACTCATGATTAGATTTTTTTGTTTTGTTGGTTCAACTTCAAGCAATAAGAAATTACCACTATTTCGTTAACAAGAACTAAAAGATTATGAAAATGAATAAAAGTAATGAGGGTTAAGACTGCAACTTCACTCTATGTTATCAAGTGAAACAAATTATTACCTTAAGGTTATGATGTGATCAATGGATTGTTAACTGAGAACTCCTACTAGTGTTGATAAGTATCTCTCGATTACCATTCAACAAATTAACCTAAATCTACCAATCAAGGAATAGAATTAGGAAAAACATCCAATATTAATCAAGCACTATATCTCTATGTGAAATGATTTAACAAGGATTTTCTGAACAGGTTCTCTCACAGCTACATATGGTCAACAAGTATATCTCTATCTTGTTAACAACTTATGATTTCAAGGCAACCACAAACACATGCTATCATCCATTTGTCTACTCTCCTACTAAATTTCTCAACTTCATAAAAGATACCAAGATAATTACTGGCCAGGTAATTGGTAAATTAGAAACTAGTATGATAGACAACCCAAATACACACATCAATAATCATCCGGTAATACTGAGTTCAATTTAAACAAAGCGATCCATTGAAGTCTTAACAAAAGTATTAGTTCATAATTACAGCACAGAACTTCATGCTCCACAAATTAGCATACATAATCAAAATACAGATTTAAAGTAAAGAGAAGAGAAAAAGTATGAAGTCGACAATTCTTCCTCCTCTTGTTCTTCGTTCTTTTCCTCCCTGTCTTTTGATCCGATTGCTCTGATCCGATTCCTCTCCTTTTCTTCTCTCTTTCTGTGTTCTGGTTATCTCCCCTTTCTCCTCCTCCTTCTTGCGTTTTTTTATCCCCCTTTTTCAGCTAAGTGCTGCCCCATTTTCAGATTAACTGCTATTTTTAACTCCCAGCGGGTCCTACCATGATAGCAACTGTTCAACTGAAAATGCGATGTAGCGCAGCTGCGCCCAACTTCAGAGCAGCTGCGCTGAAGGCTTTTGAGGATGAGTTCCTGATGTAGAGCAGCTGCGCTTTCGATTTCTGTGTTTCTGGCTTTGGAGATGTAGCGTAGCTGCGGTGTTCCACAGGGCAGCCGCTCTTGAACCTGCTGCTTTTGCCTTGTGATGCAGGGCAGCTGCGCTGATATACAGGGCAGCTGCGCTTGAACCTACTGATTTGGCCTTGGTGAGGTTTTGTGGTGTAGAGCAGCTGCGCTCTATCACAGAGCAGCTGCTCTTATTTGGCTTTTACCATTTTTGCCCTCGACTCCAGATTTCCTGAAAATTGAACAAAATATGAACCTTAAACCGAAATTTAATACAAAAGATCTTGAGAACTTGCATATAATCAGCTATGAAACGTACTTTTGTGGTTATAAAAACCCACTCAACACCCCCCACCCCCCCCCCCCTAAAATTTGGATCCCTTCAACCTCGGGTTCGATACTCACTTGAACAACATTCACAAACTTAATCTTCAATAACTAGCAAAAAATATAAATCGATTCATTACAAAACGTATCATTAATCCCAAGTTCCTCTAACCTTAAATATATCACAATTACCTTATAACACAAAAGGTTTACAACAAGGTAAAACATAAATATAATAAAATTAATTACTTCTACTCGTTCGCCTTTTCTTTGCCTTTGTCCTTTTTAGATCACTCGAGCTTAACAGAAAAATATTTCATGATATAACAAGGGTGATCAACTCATTTGCTAGGCAAGTTTAAATAAATAATAAAGGATATATCATGAATGAAAAATAATAAACTTTTGAAACTTCAATAATATTCAATAATGGTGAAGACATGCAACTTTGAATAAT
Organism: Hedera helix; assembly: GCA_947179155.2. Classification (NCBI taxonomy): domain Eukaryota; kingdom Viridiplantae; phylum Streptophyta; class Magnoliopsida; order Apiales; family Araliaceae; genus Hedera; species Hedera helix. Next base: position 24,399,870 of record OX359280.1, read on the forward strand.
AGCTTTCAATTGATTTAACATACTATTTTTTCATGCTGAAAGATCACAAGACCATGAACATACGTTTTGAGTATTTATAATACCCAGAATTTGTAAGACTGTTATTTCATTTCAAATATTAACAACTATTTCAATTGCAATATCCGCAGATAGGTACTCTAGGTGATCAGTTTATTGTACGTATACATTGTGCACATTATAATCATCCAATTTTATATTTTATTTTGACCGAAATTATAACATCCGATCCTAATGAGGTAGACATCCACAAACGGACTAATGCCTATAGCCTGGCCTTAATCCGACTTAGGCCCGGCTTGGTCAAGGTTTGGCCCATGTTGGAAAAATGCCAGTAATTTTAAGAAAAAATTCAGCCTGACGTGGTCTGTACAAAAACCTGGCATGTGGCCTTGGTCGAGCATGGTATAGCAGGCCAACCTTTAGGAGTCCTCATATATAGGCCTTTAATAAGCCTACTTAGTAAGTCATCTTATAAGGAAGCTTTCCTTAGATATTCTAAATGATGTGGGACTTAGTTGATTTGTCTAGACCTTTTCTGAAGCTTATGTTTTCTCTTCTAACGTCTTTTCATCATTTGCAATTCCTCGCTTTTCCATTTTCTCTTCACCATCTTTGACTATATGACATAAATTTAGAAATTACAAGGAAACAAATTTAGAGGCTTGGATTGAATCATTGAACCAGTTATTAGAAGAAATTCCCTCAAGGTCCAAGTACAAGAGATCAAAAAGTGGAAAGTACAAGAGCTTTGAAGGCGGTATTGTGTGCATAAATGGAGCATCGAGCATTGGAAAAACAGAGCTCGCATTGGAATTTGCTTACAGGTATTCCTAGAGATACAAGATGAATTTGTGGGTAGGTAGTGAAGCTCGTTACTTCAGGCAGAAAATATTGAATTTGTCGCTCAATATGGGGTTGAATGTAAGTGCTGATGCAGAGAAGGAACGGGGAAGGATTTGCAGCTTTGATAAGCAGGAATCTGAAACATTCAAGAGAGCTAGAAGGGAGCTATTAAGGGATATGCCATATTTACTGATAATTGATAATCTTGAGACAGAGAAGGAATGGTTGGAAGGTAAGGATCTACATGACTTAATACCAAGGAATACTTGAGTGTCCCATTTGATTATTACTACCAGACCTTCCAGAATAATGAGCTTTGATCCAATGCAGCTTTAGCCATTGCCTTTATCTGATGCAATAATTTTGATCAAAGGAAGAAGAAATTAGGCATTGCCTTTGTCTAATGCAAACAAATTAGGCAGGTAAAGTTTTGGGTAGTGGGTGATTGGTTCGCTACTTTCTGAGCTTGCAAAGAGTATAATAGTAGGCCCGGCTTGGTCAAGGTTTGGCCCATGTTGGAAAAATGCCAGTAATTTTAAGAAAAAAATTCAGCCTGACGTGGTCTGTACAAAAACCTGGCATGTGGCCTTGGTCGAGCATGGTATAGCAGGCCAACCTTTAGGAGTCCTCATATATAGGCCTTTAATAAGCCTACTTAGTAAGTCATCTTATAAGGAAGCTTTCCTTAGATATTCTAAATGATGTGGGACTTAGTTGATTTGTCTAGACCTTTTCTGAAGCTTATGTTTTCTCTTCTAACGTCTTTTCATCATTTGCAATTCCTCGCTTTTCCATTTTCTCTTCACCATCTTTGACTATATGACATAAATTTAGAAATTACAAGGAAACAAATTTAGAGGCTTGGATTGAATCATTGAACCAGTTATTAGAAGAAATTCCCTCAAGGTCCAAGTACAAGAGATCAAAAAGTGGAAAGTACAAGAGCTTTGAAGGCGGTATTGTGTGCATAAATGGAGCATCGAGCATTGGAAAAACAGAGCTCGCATTGGAATTTGCTTACAGGTATTCCTAGAGATACAAGATGAATTTGTGGGTAGGTAGTGAAGCTCGTTACTTCAGGCAGAAAATATTGAATTTGTCGCTCAATATGGGGTTGAATGTAAGTGCTGATGCAGAGAAGGAACGGGGAAGGATTTGCAGCTTTGATAAGCAGGAATCTGAAACATTCAAGAGAGCTAGAAGGGAGCTATTAAGGGATATGCCATATTTACTGATAATTGATAATCTTGAGACAGAGAAGGAATGGTTGGAAGGTAAGGATCTACATGACTTAATACCAAGGAATACTTGAGTGTCCCATTTGATTATTACTACCAGACCTTCCAGAATAATGAGCTTTGATCCAATGCAGCTTTAGCCATTGCCTTTATCTGATGCAATAATTTTGATCAAAGGAAGAAGAAATTAGGCATTGCCTTTGTCTAATGCAAACAAATTAGGCAGGTAAAGTTTTGGGTAGTGGGTGATTGGTTCGCTACTTTCTGAGCTTGCAAAGAGTATAATAGATTTGCAACCATAGTCATCTCTACCTTATCTGGTGTTGGTGAAAGCATACGAGTGGAGGGGCGTATGGGAAAGCCTTGTACGAGTCAAAGACTCAGAAAGATCATGGAAGAAAGAAGTGTAAAGGAAAGGGTTAGATGTAGTTGGATCGAAATCAAAAATCGTATCTATTAGAACCAGAAATAGATATTTGCTTATTCCATTTGGATGCTGGATGACCAGGTGGATAGCCATTCAATTTAAAATAATCCTCTCTAACATGTCCATATCTGTTGTAGTGGGTACCAACCTTATTTGAGATGTCTAGAAAATTGTGACTGAGAATCATAAGGACTAGAATGAAAAGGCTGATAGGAACTAGAAGCGTATGCAGTTGGTGTATTAGCCATGATTATAATTGCATTTAGTCCCACACCAATTGCACACTAAAACTCAAAGTACCATTCTGAGCATAAATAAGGTCATAAGGGCTCCTTTTACAAACGCTTACTTAGTTGAGGGCAACGGGGAAGTTAAAAGAAAGGGCTTGGCTTGGGCCTGGCTTGCAGGGTTCTTCAGTCCGAGTATTTAGTTTCATTATTTGACCTGGTCTAGCCCGTTTTCATTTGAGCTTAAACCTGACCCGGTCTGGTCAATGGCCAAGGCCTGGCAGGTAGGCTTAGACCAAGTCAGGCTAGGCAGCCTGTTTGTGCTTGTCTACTATGATGGTTGTTCATTACAGCTCTTACCTTCGATTCTGCATCACAGCAATATGGTTTGCACTAGCTTCAATAATATTTAAGTTAATGAATTGATATATACATGGTCTAGCCGAAACAATTGGCATAGATCTACTTCTTTAAATAGTTTATAATAAGAACTGTCATAATAACACATGCACTGTCTAGTCGAAATAATTGGCATAGATCTATTTCTTTAAATAGTTCATATTTAAAATCATGCGAATGCACATAAGTGCGAATATCAATAACAATATAGATATGAAATAATTCTTAATAATTATTTCATCATGTACTATGAAACTAAATTTCAACTTCAAGAGACGTAGCATAATAAATACAAGTCCAGGTATATGAAACTTGTGTAATGAAACGAGTTCAGAGTTAGAAGACTTGTCTCTTCCGCTGACTACTACTAATTAACTTAAATTAACTTCATTTGGATGACCTAACATTAATAATATCGATGTACCAATTAGTATATCGCATACAGGTTCATTTTACCTTAATAACACTCCTATATATCACTTAAATTAGTTAACACTTAATCATAACATTTAAATCACTTAATAATATTATCAACTTAGATAATATTTTAATCAAATAATTATCACTTAATCACAACATAATATTATCACATTTGATAATATATTAACCAGTTAATAATATTTTAATTATTTACGAATATTATAAATTATTTTAATTAAAAAAAATTTAATTATCAATATTATTAATCATTTAATAACATTCAATCGCATAATTGTTTCAAATACTTATCAACATTATTAATCCTTTAATAATGTCTTGCACTCTTTCTAATAATATTATTTATTAAATAATACCTTAATCCTTTATAAATATTATTAATAATTTAATAATATTTTACTCTTTTAATAACGTTATTAACCATTTAATAATATTTTAATCCTTTGTTAATATTATTAATTATTTAATAATATTTTGTTCACTTAGTAATATTATTAACCATTTAATAATATTTTAATACTTTATTAATATTATTAATTATTTAATAATATTTTATTTACCTGCTAATATTATTAACCATTTAATAATTTATTAATATTATTAATCAATTAATAATATTTTATTCAATTATTAATTTTATTAATCATTTAATAAAATTGTAATCACTTATTATCTTATTAATTATTTAATAATATTTTATTCACTTATTAATATTATTAACCATTTAATAATATTTTAATTATTTATTAATATTATTAATCATTTAATAATATTTTATTCCCTTACTAATATTATTAATTATTTAATAATATTTTGTTCACTTACAAATATTATTAATTATTTAATAATATTTTAATCATTTATTAATATTATTAAGCATTTAATAATATTTTATTCACTTATTAATATTATTAAAAATTTAATAATATTTTAATTATTTATTAATATTATTAATTATTTAACAATATTTTATTCACTTACTAATATTATTAATTATTTAATAGTATTATATTTGTGAGGATCCGAATTTCCAGGATTTCTTTAATAATATTAAATGAGAATTTAATTGATAAAATTATCAAGATTGTTAAATTAATTATTGTATTATGTGGTTTAAGGTATGTGATGTGATTTAATTGATAAATTAAATATGTGCAGAGATTATGATGAATTGTGTTGAAATTAAAATAATTGAAATGTAAATAAATTGTTTAAAAACAATTTATGAGGAATAAAAGAATGTCAGGTAAGGATACAATAAATTGTACAATTAAATTATTATGGAAGTGCAGAAATTAGGTTTTAAATGAGGTTATATGGAAATGTAAGAAATATGAATTATATATGTGTGTGTGTGTGTGTGTGTGTGTGTGTATATATATATATATATATATATATATATATATATATATATATATATATATCTGTGTGTGTGTGTGTGTGTGTGTGTGTGTGTGTGTGTTTATGCTTAATTGTTATAATTATAAATGTTATTAATTATGAAAATTAAGGGATTAATAATTAAATTAATCCGAAAAATTTATGAAAAGTTAATGAGGAAGTTAATAAAAATTGTAATTATTGATTTTAAATTAATTATGAATTTTGGAAGAAGTTTAGAAATTAATTGAGAAGGAAAGGTAATTATGTAAATTATATAATTTATATAAGGAAATTAAAATAAAATATGAAGAAAATAATAATTATATAAATTATATAAGAATAATTATGTAATTTATATAAGGTGATTAAGTGGAATAAAGTTGAAGGAATTTAAGAAATTATTTAAAAAGGAATAATGTAATTATATAAATTATATAATATTAAATTATATAATTTATATAAGGAAAGTTAATGTGAATATTAAAGAAATTGAATAATAAATAGGAAAAAGGAATGTTTTAAGTTATTAAAAATTATATTTATGTATAATGGAATTATTATAATTTTTATGAAGGATAATATTTCAGAAACGTGAACATGTTAATGTAACATGTTGTCCAAGAAACGAAGTGAAAAATTACGAAAAATAATTTTTATATGTTATATGAATTATTTTATGAATTTTAGAGATAAAAATTACTTCATATAATTACATGCATGTCATTATGCATGTACAAAATTTGTCAAGAAAAATACCGAAAAAGGTATTAATATTACTCATAAATCATAATATGAATTTTAGTGAATTAAAGTAAATATTTTATATTTATTATATAAACTATTTATTACACGTGATAATTACGTAATGTATTTAATTAATTGACTTGTATGCAAAATTTGGAAATTATCCGCATTCGGAACTTTCGAGAGAGGCTTGAGTCGGTGGAATGAAATTTGGCCAAAGTTAGCTTTTGGTATAAATAGCAAACAAAAGGAAATAAAAAGAAGGAGAAAAAAAAGAATGTCAAGGAAAGAAAATGAAATAATATGTATATATATATATATATATATATATAAATAAATATATATATCTCCATTTTCTTCCCCATCCGATACCACCATGCCGCCACCCGTGTACCACCATAGCCGACCAAGAAGAAGAAAATAGTTGAAGCTTCAAGGAAGAGAATTACAAGCCAATAAAGGTATAAAAACTAATGTTATTTAATTTATTTTGGAATTATTATTGATAAATTAATTTGTGGGAAAATTAGAAAATAATTAGAATAATTATTCTAAATAATTTTAGAATATATATGTATGAATTATGTAATTTTTTGAATGATTTTGTGGTGAAAAATTGGAACAAAAATGAATGATTTTTGGGTTAGATGGTTTACTGTTGCCGCGAAGAAGAAGGAGAAATTTTTGCAAGGACGACCGCGCCATGCGCTGTAACGACCCAAAAATCCGCGTGCTAGCCACGACGGACCTCCGCTCGTTAACCGTACAACCTTGTACTTAAATCCACAATATACCTCAATAATATCATTGATGAAACTAGTTTATTTTAAAACTATTACAATCTCATTCATAATCTACAACTATATTGTAGTTATTTAAAACAGAGTTTATTCAAAACTATATCATGATCCTGTCTCAGAATCGAAATCTTTACATTCCGTCTTTAGACCTCCGATCATAACCTCATGATCAAATCTAATACCATTGAAATCATAAACACTACGATTTTTAAACCAATATAAAAACCTGTGAATATAATTATCATTCACCTAGCCATACAAATCTTTCTGTATTTACACATCTCTAATCGATAATTTGAGATTTATTTACATATACCTCTAATTGGACCATGATACTCTGATGATATCTTATTACAATATTCTATAAAATTATACACACAAATTGCTAACGATAAGATTTAATACTAAAAACACACGTTAGACAATTTATACCTTTAATGAACCTCCTTCGTCCCAAATGATTAATCACATTTGATTAAGTATAACAAACAATTTAAATCTTTGCGCGAAACTACGCAATTAGCCTTCTTTAACCTTTGGTTTTATCGAAAATTCCTGCCTTCTCGCATTTTCCTGAAACTGTTTGTTTTAAAGTGGAATGAGCACGACGGCTCAGCAAGTCCAACAGTTATCACATAACACGTATTTCACCTTTTATCATGCTTCATGCATCTCATGCTTTGCAATTCATACATGTATTATGCATATCATGCTCTGCATTTAATATTATGCTTCATGCATCTCATGCACCGCATTCATAATATCATATCAACCCAATATAAAACAAGCATCTATGCACATTAACAATATATCGTATGTTATTGCGCAAAGGTATATAATCACATGTTTCCACATAAAAACATTTAACACATAGGAGCAAGTTCTGAAAGACTTGCCTGCATCGGCGTTTTACCATACGCTAACCTTTCACGTCCTTCGTATGACCTATACGGTATGCGAGATCAACAATATACAATATCAGTCAAAACTTAACCTCAGTGTTAATCTTATCATTAAGATCCTAATTTTATTTTATTGTCTTCCTGTTAAATAACATCGGTACCCCAATGAGTTACTTATAACTCTAAACTATTTTTGTTTGAATCAAACCATGTACTGGTCTTTATAATACCAAACTTTAACTCATCCCCAGAATTTTCTTCCAAGTTCAATTTCACTTTTGGGTTGTCCAAAAAGTGCTACGCATCGATTACATATTTGGACTCTACACGAAAAACTGAACAACATATCAAAAAATTACGTAACGCTCAAAAATTGTCTCGACGAACCAAAATGGCTCGGCGTGCCCAAAAACAGCACAAAACTGCCCCAGGCAGTCTGAAATGGCCAAATTCTGCAGGAAAATTTTCTGGAAAATTTTCATTTTCATGATTTTCGAGCTAGTTTTGCGAATTTTTATCTCACTCGTTGTACATCGGATTGAATCCATTTTTGGATATGTTCTACCTCATACTACGTATTATTTTTAAAAATATAACATGTACAAAAAAATAGCTTGGTAAGACATGAAAATAGCAGCCCCAAACAGCCTAATCATAACAGATTTCAGACTTGGAAAAAAATCTGCTTCTGCAGAATTTCAATTTTTCTGATTTTCCATACCCACGTTGAGTAATTTTAACTCATTCGTTATAACTCCGATTGATATAATTCTTGGACCTAAATGTAGCCCTTACTACATAGTATTTTACAAAAATTTTACTTGGCACATTTGGTTAAACAAAACCATTGCAAAACTAGCCCGTAGGAGGGCTGTTTAACACTTAGAAAATTTCCAGAACTTAGAAATCCAACTTTGTGATTTTTGGTCATTTGCTTTAAAACTTCATTCTAACACTTGACATAGTTCACATAAGTCATATATAACAAGCCTAGGCCTTCGAATCAACTTAACTTCGCACGAGGCGAGTTTTGTCCATAAAAATCCGTTTAGGGTCGAAACGATCGATTTCGATCGTTTGAAACTCATTTTCATTTAAATTCTCATCCGTTGATTTCCAAATCAATGTAGACACGTGTAATAACATAAAACTAAGCCATTTGATTTCATTTCACTTTTAATTCTTCAAAATAGCCAAAATCACATTTTTGGTGGAATTTTGTCTACTTTACAAATTCCAACCCTCGAACCCTCTTTGAATCTCTGCACTTTATGCACATATACCCTAACACATATACATTTAGCAACTTTTCAAATTCGTATAACTTCTATACGCACCTTATAGTGCACTTTACCAAAATCATTAAGACTCATGGTCCATTATCTTAAGACTCATAACATTCCTTAACTCAACCATATTAGGTTAGTTCAAAACTCATCATAGCCAAATCATAGCTTCTAGACTTTACAACAACGCACAAGTTGACTTTCACGCTTGGTGAAATCTTTCATTCAAGGTTTTAAATCATTTTGAATTCATTCCTTCACTTAAGTCGTCAATATGACTTACATAGCTTCTTAATCATACCACTCATGGATTTTACCATTAGTTAGACACTTTGGATAACAAAGTTTAGAAAAAAAACATTCTCTTAGGCATTTTAACAAACACCTAGTGTGCATATAACCAAAATTATCATTTTAGTAGCATTTCTTCCAACTAGGTTATTCAAATCAATTTATTCAAACTCAACTAAGTTAGTAATGTTTTAAAACATTTCCTAAGTTAGCTCTTTCATACCAATTTTGGATTCTTTGCCAAGTTTGATGAATTAAGGCTTTGACGATCATTTAGTACATCAATGGGATTATATGCCAAGTTTGTAATATGAAAAATTACCTTACATTTCCAAATTTTCAAAAATGATAAATTTCTGAAAATTAGATTATGTAAATTTTGATTTTCGAGCCTACTTTGATGATTTTTAACTTGTTCGTTATAACTCTGATTTCTATAATCATTGAACCTCAATGTAGTACATATATCATAGTATTTTCCAAAAATTTTATTTGGTCAAAATCAGTTTATCAAGGCTCTCAAATCAAACCATGAAAAAGTCTGTTCATAACAGATTTTTGGTTTCTGCAGAATTCATTTTCTGCAGAATTTTCGATTTTCATACCTACTTTGAGGATTTTTAACTCGGTCAATAATGATCCGATTGCTCCCATTTTAGGACACAACTAAGATCATTCTACAAGGTATTTATTAAAATTTTTGTTTGACTAAAACAGATTATTTAAGGGTCTGAAACAGAGGCTTGAAAATCTCTGTTTAGAACAGATTTTACACCTAACCATTTTGATGGACAACTTACCAAACTCACTTTGGACTTGATTTGATGCATCTAATTGACTTGAGTTGTCTTATAACTCATAATTACCCATCTCTTAACTTCACGCCTTGCTTAATTATCAAATTTAAGCATAAAACCTCTTTGAGGTATTTTATCAAATACTTTGAATGCAACTTTTAGAAACTCGGAATTCACAAACATTTGAAAATACTCTTTGTAATATCCCAAATATTTCAAAAGTGATCTAACAAGATCTAAGCAAGGTTCTCAATTCAAAACCTTAAGAAGGATTTCTCAAGCTTACCTTGAGTTATCTGAAAGAATATATACGACTCGAAACTACGATCGTATACAACTAAGAGGTTAAATTCTTTAACCTAAACTATGTGTTATGTGATTAATAAAGCTTGAATTGAGCTTTTAAATGTGCTGTATGAAATATCTATGTGTAGGATTTTGTGTTTTGGTTCAAGTAGTTAACCTTAACACTTATTAAAAATCAGAAGTCAATTTAGGGCAAAAACCTAAATTGGAAAAAGAGTTAAAACCTAAACCCTAACCCTAGGGTCTAAACCCTAGAAAATAACCTAGGCCCTTGAGCAAAATGTGAAGGTTAAATTGACATTCTGTTTCAAGATTCAACCTTCCCACGCTTTAAAAACACGTAATAGTCAGTAAAAGTTTTTCTCGAAAAACGTGTAAAAAGCACTATTCACGAAGAAACGTTTTTCATTCGTTTGATCGTTTCTTTCACCTGTAGGACTTCTTGTATTTCACGACATAGTGATAATATGAGGTTTAGATGCCAGGGAATCAATAAAATTTTCTTGGAAAAAAGACGAAAAAGACACGATTTACGAGAAAACGTTTGTCGTCTTTTTGAACGTTCTTTTCAACGTTTGGACTTTTTCTATTTCACGATATAGCATTTATACGGGGAATAGATACCAGGGAGCCACTGATATTTTTCCATAAATAAAACGTAAATCGCTCTTCAAACGAAAACGCTTTCCGTTTTTGATCAAACCGTTGATGGATACAGTGTTTGTATGCAACACCGGTGCGTAATAAGCAATAAAAGATTTTCTCGAAAAGTGTGTTGGGAATAAGACGAAATAGGGAAAAGACAAAAATAAATATTATTTTTGACTTTTTGGTCTTCTAACCATTTTCTGAGAAATGGTCGTCAAAAACACTATTCACCGAAAAACGTGCCAAGTCTTTTGGACTTTTCACTTTACAGAAAAGTGTTCATTCGGAACAAAACTCAGTAATATCAAATTTTTAAATCAGTAGAAGATAACCAAATTAGTTGGAATCAGACTGTTATATAATTAACTGCTAATTCATCCGTATTGTTTTCATCAAACGGATCATGAGATAGGTTAACATTAAATTTGAATAATCAAATTTATCAGATTAATACCTAATTATATTATTCAATCATAATTAGTGTCTAGAATGAAATAAATTTATCAATCGCGTCGCCCGGTAGGTGTATTTGAGAAAAATACACGGAAGGTTATCCGAGATTAATTCAAGAAAAACTTTGAGGGTCAGACGAGACATCATATTAATACTGTATGATGTATTTTATGAATAAAATATGTATAAGTAATTAAAACTTATATTACTAATGCGAAATATTTTAAATTAATCGTACGCGATTTATCCGATATGCTGAAAACGGAAGAAAGAGTGGGTAAGAGTGTGGCTGGCACATGCTGGCGCATGCCTGGCACACGCTGGCACACGCCTGGCACACTCTAGATATTATTTTAGTTTTATTAATTAAATAATGTGCGAAAAGACTAAAATGCCCTTGGTCTTTTTAACTAATGACCAAATTACCCCGACCTTTGATTTTCCTATAAATAGGAAGCTAAACTCATTCATTTCTTCATCTTTTTCCAAAGCTTTTGCAAGAGCAAAATTACTCTCTATATCTATTACTCCTAGTTATAATTCATGTATTGGAAATTGCAAAGAAATAGTTAAAGCTTGCAATAACAAAAGGTACGATTCTTAGTTATTGTAATGTTTATTTTTATCGATGAGGCTCAAGAACATAAGTCGTAGCCATGTACGATTTTTCGTTCTGCGTGTTCCTTATGACTTGAGCAAGTCGTTGTTATGTCAAATTTCATTTCATAGTTTAAAGCTTAATGAACATACGTAGTGGTCATGTACGGTTTATCCGTTCTCCGCGTTTGCGTATGTTCTGGAGTATTATTATAAATTGTTATAATTAAGTAAACAAGTCGTTATAATGACCAAATTTTGTCAATTATAAAGTGTTATAATCACATATGTAAGCAGTTATAATGCTCAAATTATTCAAGTATGAAATCCAAAAGCTCAAGAACATAAGTCGTTACCATGTACGATTTTTCGTTCTTCGTGTTCTTCGTGTGTTCTTGAGCAAAAGTCATAATTTCTACATAAGTAGGTTTATGATTTGGTAATTTAGTGTTATGGGATGATGAAACATGATGGCCTTGCTAAATAATGCTTGTGGCATCAAGTTTTAGTAGTCGAAACGAAGAACGATGAAACTTTGTTCTTCGTGTTCTTCGTGTTCTTCGATTCGTTCTTCGTGTTCTTGAGAAAAAGTCATGAAATCTTATATAAGTAGGTTTATGATTTTGTTATTTTTATGTTATGAAGTGATACGGAGTGTTAGAACATGTTATCTTAGCAAATTAATGCTTGAGGTATCATGTTTTACCAATCGGATCAAAGAAAGTTAGGTCTAATATAGTCGCAGAATATTTTTGCAAATTTCCGAAACTTTAAAGTCTGAATATGCCTTAGTAACCTAAATGAAAGTTGTAGATCATGAAATTCTAAGCAATTTAGACTCAAGAATCACTTCAAAATGTTTACGTACGACAAAGTTATGACTGTCGCAGTAAAAGTGGTCAAAGCTGAATTTTTAAGGGGCATTCGGATTTTAGGGCTTAAAAATGAGTTTTTGAGTTAGCCAATTTTTCAATTAATTCCACCTATGGAAATAGTCTAATTAAGTTATTCTAAGACTTATTCAAAAGAAAATTTTGATAAACTAACATTCGGGGTCGCGTAACCCTTTTTGTAGGCGTTTAACGATTTCCCGGGAAAACCCTAAAACGGTTTCAAGGCAAGTCTTCTAACTCTTGCTATGTGCTACTTGTGTAGTATTGTTAAAATGTTAAATGAGATGTGTAATGTCATGTTATTATGCAATAGATGATATGTGAAGTCTTTAACTGATGTTTACAAGCCTTCTAACTGTTATGTTTTATGTTTACGACTTACGAACATGATTTATATACTTTGTGTGTCAATGTGATATAAATTGTTGGAACATGAGTTATATGTGATATTAAATGGAGAATTATGTTCAGTCAATGCATGTTAAAAGTTTATATGAAAGCATAAACTGCGTATGTGTTGTATGTTAGACTTGTTGAGCCGTCGTGCTCATTCTTGCGAATAAAACCTTATTTGCAGATTAAAGATGAACGTTAAGAAGATCATGAACTTAAAGATGCAGCATAGATTAGGTTTTCATGTAAATTGATTGTATTTGTATATGTCATAATGACTGTTGTAATACGAACAAACAAACATGTAACCGAATATTGAATGAATGATATAAATAATTATCATCAGAATGTTGTTATGTCTTTATTTTGATATAACCTAGAATTGTTAAAATTTAACATAGTATTGATAATGATCTATTTATCTGGATGAGGATCGGTAAATAACTTGTGAGTGCTGTACATCTGAGACAGAACTAAGCGATGTTGACTGGTCAAATCCATCGTTAAGGTTCCTCGGACCCAGGTATAACTCGTTATTACTATTCTGAATACCATATAAGTAGGATTATTGATATGAAGAGATATCTTTGTATATTGATACTTGTAGTACGAATGAGACCGTTACAAGTGGACGTATATAGAATATTTAAATCCTAAGGTTAAAATTAAACCGTTATATATGGTTTTATCCATTTATACGGATGAAATACAAGTTGATACTTGTATACTTATGAGACTGAGATCAAGTTAAGATCCAGGGACAATGTTAAGAGAAATTGTTAATGTATAGTCTAAAATAAGACTATTTCAACCAATATGATTATGGGATCATTGGTTAAGTCGATAGATGTATGAAATTAACGCACAAGGTCCGCCGCATCGAAAGCGCGGGAATTTTTGGGGGCGTAACACTCTTAGCCAAAGATTTTCATAAAAATCTTTTCTTATTATTTTATAACTCATATACATCCATTACCCATCCCACTTCACAACCAAACATAACAATAATAACTAGAAACTAAATAATTTCTTTACATTTTCATTTCTTTGTCTTAATTCCTTGGTTTGACTCTTGATAATCCATGGTTATACCAATACATATAATTTTAATCATGAGCCTGCATAATCTCTTACCCACATAAATCTTAAACATAAAATTGAAGTATTACACAAGTGTTAGTGAATACCTTCTTAGCTTCCTTCTTCTTTCTTGGCCATGGTTTCATTCTTCTTCTCCTCTTGAGTTTCAATGGCAGCCTCACATCTTTCTCTCTCTCTCTTATTGATTTTCTCATGGCTGCAACTCCAACCCTCTATCTGTCTCTGTAAATGGACGGGAAGGAGAGGAGAAATGGGATGTCTGATGTTATAAAACTACTCCCTTAGACTTGGACAATTTCTGCCCTAAATTGCACTCTACAGCCCCCTACCGCCTGCCTTGCTCCTTCTTTTTCCAACAACTGAATTTCTTGAGCCTTGCATAGCCGCGCATGCTCTGTTTTTCCTTAAGCTTTGTCCCAAAATGGTTGGCACATTTAACTCCATCGGGTTGAGAAAAAAAAAGCTTGGGCTGGGTTGTTTCTTGCTTAGCTTGTAAACCAATTAATGGCCCAATTGGTTAATTAAATGGCAACTAGACTTGGGGTTGTAGCAAGGTTAATTCTTTTGGGCAAATTTAAAATACCCATTACTATTAATTAATAATTTTATTATTTAATGTACATAATTCAATTATATTTGCTATATTCAATTTAATTGAATATTTAATTAACCAAAATCTTATCAATTTATTGATATTACTATTCTAAGGTTAGTCCATAAATTTAATTATCCATTAGTTGGACTCCCTTTGATTAATCCCAACCTTTTATTAATTTACTAATTTAATCGCATCAAGATTTAAATTAGTTCATAAAATATTCATTACATTAATAAATAAATTCATAATTTATTTATAATGAAATTTAAAATTTTGCGGACATTACATTCTTCTCCCCTTATAATAATTTCGTCTCCGAAATTTCAATATAAGGTAAAATCAAAATATGAGGGTAATTCTTCCCATCTCTTCCTCAGATTAATTTTTTTTTTTTTTCCTTATCCAAAAATAATTTCATCCTCGGAATTACCACTCCATCCTTACAACATTTGCCCCTCCGATCAATCTCATCGATTATCTTAACCTCAAATCTCTCGCTCGAATCCTGAAAAGCTTAAAATTTTCACAGATCGACTATTCACTACTTCCTTATCCAAGGGTTAGCGTAGCCTTAAATCACAATAATCACCTAAGACCTACAAATCAGTCTTATGAATTTTTGGGTCATTACATGCGCGCGGTAATTTTTTTCCGCGGCCAGCACAAAACGGCGTCGTTTTGGGCGAGAATTCGGTCGGCCGCGCCATGCGCGGCGTGGTCGCCAAACGACGTCGTTTGATGGAACGGGTAGGGGACTGTCGCGCCATACGCGGCCGGCTTTTTGGGCAAAATTAACGGTTTTGCCCTTGGGATTTTCAAGAAATACCGAACGTGTCATTTAGTCTATAAAATAACTGTTTTGTCCCATTTCTTTTCGGAAAATACCGAATGAGTCCCTAAAGCCACGAAAATTACAGAAATGCCCTTGGACTTTCCAGAAAATTTCGGTTGTGTCCTTAAGGGCGCGAAAATTACTAAATTGCCCTCAGAAATTAGTTTTAATTGAAATAAATGTTTAAAAATTGTTTAAAAATCATAGAAAAATATAAAAAAATACTAAAAATATAGAAATGATGTTTGGGCATTAAATTTAATATTTTTGTAAAAATATTAAATATTGGGGATTAATATTTAAATGTTTAAATATTAATCTAATAAGGTTATAATTTAGAAAATGTTTAAATAAAATTTTCGGGCAACCAAATATGTTAAATTTTATCCGATGAGCCGGGTTGTCCTTAGTGAAGGCATTAAATATTAAGTTATGTTAATATTTTAAGGGACGAGGTTAATATAATTAACCATATAAATTAATAATTGGCCCAGAGATGATATTAATTAAGTAAATTAATATCATAAAGAGATAAATAATTATTATTTGATTATTTTATGATCATAGGTTGATCGAGTAAAGGGTATGAGCTATCAATTTAGTAATTGGACGTTCAGGCAAGTTCTTCAGTCCCTTTTATGTTAAATGCTGAACTATTATATGCAATTCTTGTTTTAAATGCATACAAAAATTATGTGTTATGTGATACGTGTTAAATATGACTACAATGTGTTCTTTATGCAACAATATGAGATATATTGCTATAGTTAAAGCACAAGCACATGATATATGACACACACCAAGCATGTTAAGGTATGTGCTACGTAAAACATGAACTGTTGAACTTGTTGAGTCGTTGTGCTCATTACTTGCTTAATATACAATTTTGCAGGAAAGAAATAAATTTCAAAAACATCAGATGATGTAAAGACGGATTTTCTAAAAAGGTTGTAAATGTTATTATTAAATGTTTGTATTGTGATTCAAGGTGAATAATTTGTCAAAGTTATATTCATATGCTGTATGTACAGATAAGTTGGATCCGAATATGACGAGTATAGCTTAAATTGTAAACTGTAATTGTTCAACATGAATATTATGTTAGAGACTAATATATGTCTAACTATGAATTACGACATAAGAATATTGTATGGATTTCAATAACATTAAATGTTGAATGTTGAACTTTATGATACGGGTTATGGAAAGAAAAGAATAAGTAAATGTTGCGATCCAGGGACTAGGATCCAAATGTAAGGATTTTAAATATCCAAATATTTTAATATAATGATTGAATTGAGAAAAAGAAAAAAAAAATATACCGAAAATTTGGTAATTGATGATATTGAAATTAAATAATGGATCAATTTAGGTGATGAAAGATTTATTAACGGATCGAAATTTGGACGTAATGAAAATAATGTTTATTAAATACAAGATTTAAGGGAATAAAGTGGGTCGAATTTCGGGGTCGTTACAATATTCACTTACTAATATTATTAATCGTTTAATAATATTTTAATTATTTATTAATATTATTAATCATTTAATAATATTTTAATTATTTATTAATATTATTAATTATTTAATAATATTTTATTTATTTACTAATATTATTAATCATGTAATAATATTTTATACATTTACTAATATTATTATTCATTTAATAATATTTTAAATATTTATATTTTGGCTAATATTATTATTATATTAGTTTAAATTTTTTAACCCATTTTATCCTTAAAAGATCTGACCCGACCCGTTTAGCATAACTCGACCCAACCCGGAATTTAAAACATTAATTTTCCAAAAATGAACTAGGGCCCGGACCCTGTTCTAATAGAATCCAATTTTAGGGTTTTTTTTTCAATATTTTTTAATTCTGACACTTTTGATTCAATATTCAATAAAACATGTTATACATATCCAAATGACTCCAAATTTAATTTGTTATCTTTATAACTTAATGTTCTTCAATATTACATGAATTGATCATCTTTACAAAAATACTTTGAACATCGAAATCATGATCGAACTCACTAGATCAACTAAGGTTCACTACAAGAAAAAGGTCTATCAGAGACCGCGTATTAGCGACCGCCTTCCGTCGCTAATACGTATCAGCGACCGAATACGGTCGCTAATATCCGTCACCTATAGTTTGGTCGCTAACATGCGTATCAGCGACGGACAATAGCGACCGAACTTTCAGCGATCGACAATGACGACTGATGCGGTCTCTAAGTTGAGTCATCACATATGCCAACATGCGCCACGTGTAGCGACCGCTAATTGCAACCGAACGTAACAGTGACCGATATCAGCGACCACTATTAGCGACCAATTGGAAGATTATCAGCAACTGGATTTCGAGATAAACAGTGACCAGTTATTAAAGACCGCTTTATCAGCGACCACTATTAGCAACCGAATTCGGTCGCTAATTATTGTAAAAAAAAATTTATTTTTTTCGATTCCCATAAATTTCTTTACCTGTCAAATACATCACAACATAGCACAACAGATATATAAACAATCTCATTGAGATCTCCAACCAAATATCAAATTTTAACTAAATGAAATAACATACATTTCAAATAAACATAAAACCAACATCTAATCCAATCTTGGTACATAAATATATACAATAGGAAAAAATTCTGACCGTGTATGGGTTACACAATAAAATGAAAAAAATAAAAAAACTGTGAATGATATGTAGCTCGCCAAGCTTCATCACAACGCTAACTGCCACGTTCCTATAACAAAAAAAAGAAACATGTTCAAGATAGTATTATTGGCTAATTAATTTTAGTGCATTAAGCAATAATATTACCTCGTCTTGCTTAGTCTCCTCCTCCTGGTCCAGCTTACTTGTTGTTGTCGCCACCGCATCTGCTAATGAATCAAGACTCAACGTTTTCAAATGATCTTACAGCTAACACAGAAGGGCAGGATCTCTGCATATGGCTCTAACACAGTCCTTATGTGGCGTCGGATTGTATGATGCTTGGGTAGACTGGATACGAGAGCTGCAAGAGGCAGTAATACTCGGCCGTCTTCGCTGCCCTTGGCCCTTAACAAAAATTTTCTTAACAACTGACACCTTTTCCCACAACTCTTGATCAATCACCGGGCGACCACTACCAGGGGGATATCGCTCATCCATTAGTTGGTTGTAAGTGTCCTGTAATTAAGTAATACATTGAATAGTTAAATGTAACATCAAAATTAATGTATAAACATTTAACGTTAAAAAAAACTTAATTACCCGTATCTGTATAGCATCAGGCATACCATAACAGGTGGTCACGTACACATCCAACCAATTAATAATCTGACCTCTGGACCTGCTAGATGACTACAAATATGACAAGTCTATAAATATATTAATCATGCAAATAAATACTAATTAAATGATCGAAAACATTAATAAAGTAAATTTGACGAACTATGTACCTCCCTATCAATGAAATGTTGCGCCTGTGATATACTACTGCCTTTGTATGTACCATTTACCTTTTTTCCTTCAACTACACCTGCGGATCTGTTCCTGGCGGCAATCCTCCCTTTCCTCGCCCATTCGTCACTCTGCCACTGCTGGCACATCTCAACCCATATATCGCGCGAGCACCACCACGGGCCGTACTTATGCATATACTCTGCAGCCTGGCCGGGATGGTCTATGCCAGCATTATACAGTGTCTTTTTCCGCTCCTTCTTTATATTATCTTTTATGCGGACAACACACTTTTGCTAGAATAGTGTCTGTATAACCCCTGTCTGTGAATCTTTCCACTTGTATCTTTTCTGAAATAAAAATACAATAATGACATTAAAATAATTGTAATATAATTAACCTGATAATACTAAACATTAGAATAGTTCAATAGAATAGTTCAATACCTGGAACTCCTGCCAACAGACCTCCTTATGGGCTAGCGGTGTGTTGGCCCACGTAATAGATGGGGTAGGCCAGTTTTGTAGGCATAACTTTGAAATACATTTAACAATCCTAACATCTGCAAAATCTCTAAAATATAGAATAATTTACATTAGTATATACAATAATATAATTTTTAATTTAATATTACTCTATGGTTAATAACTTACATGTTAGTAGGATCAGGGAGAATCTATAATAAAATACGCTCGTCTGGATTATCTAGGGCCTTTGGGATCTGATTTGGACCCCGGCCTAAACCGCGTTTTCTTCTTGCTGTTGAATATGTCATCTATTCAAAAAAATGACATATTAATTTGACTTACATAATAATGATTACAAAAATAAAATGCGTGTATATACAACAAGTCAATAATATTATGTAAACATTTATATATAACTCAATAGAATACAAATTAAATTAAACATACATTTTAATGAAACTCGCTGTCAGATTCTGAATCATCTTCAACATTATGTGAAGATTCATAGCCATCTCTTACTTCAGATTCAGTGTTACTGTCACTTGATAACTCTTCCTCCTCAGTATCACTGTCATCTAAGTGTTGTACTGAATCGGGATCCAATTCATCATCATCATCATCACCTTCACCCTCTAAATTATTGTCATCGAAATTTATTATCGAAGGGTTATGTAACGTTTCCTCTTGGTAGACTTCTCTGTCCACTAATTGGACATGAATGCGCGCAGGAGTATGAATGACAACTTGCCAATCTGTAGGCGTTCTATCCCTTTTCCGAATAGGAGTACGAGTGTAATATACTTGTTGTGTTTGAGTTGGCAACACAAATGGTGCATTCATATATATCCTTTTGTTGAGGTCAATATCGACAATTCCATGTCGATCAACACGTATCCTTTTTTCTGAATCGAACCAATGACATTTAAACAGATTAATCTAACCTCCGTATGTACCCTTGTACGACAACTCAATAATCTCTTCCAACTCCCCATAAAAGGCACGACCAACCTCATTGTAGCAATCTCCTTGAACCAACACTCTAGTATTGGTTGTTCTTTTACCGATGGCGTATATCTTTGTATGAAAATCATAGTCATTTACTTTATAACCATTACGAGTGACTTGGTCCCCATCTGGGCCCATGGCTAAGACTTGTACATTTGAAGGAATTGTACCATCATTAAGAGCCTACAATAGTGTAATACATTGTGAATAACGAGCAAAATAAATTAAATAAATTAAGTTAAATAACTTACTTTGTCCTTTAGCTATTTTGCAAAGTTTTGATCTCGATTCAATTCAATATCTTTATCAGTGTTGCCATGTTGATTTGTTCTTAACTCAACATCGAATGATCTACAGATATATTATATATATGAAACAATATTCATGAGATTACAGTGTACATCAATGAGATTAAGTTAAATATGAGTTTTACATGCATATCTCACCAATCCCTCAATCTCCTCACAATTGATAAGAATGTAAGTATGTGCAGCATGTAATTCTGCTTCAGAGAGGAATATGCGTTTTTCTTTTCCATAAGCGCGACCCGGTAGACCAAATATAGAAATTCGACCATTTAGTTCAACGTTCCCCCCATCATCATGTCTCGAAACTCGATTGGCCTTTGTCAAAACTTCATCGGGAAATAGTCCGATACAAACGTAGATATCTCATCAAAACTGTATACTTCACATATCGACCCCTCGATATAAGCTCTATTTTTAACCTTCCTCTTCAGGTTTCCCATCACCCTCTCGAAAGGATACATCCATCTGTATTGAACCAGACCACCAACACGAGCTTCATAGGGTAGATGAATTTGCAAATGCTCCATGGAGTCAAAAAACTCTGGTGGAAATATTTTTTCAAGCTTACACGCGATCTCAATGATGCTCTTCTCAAGTATTTCCATGTCCTTTGCATTTAACATTTTTGAACATATGCTTTTGAAGAAACGACTAAGCTCAGTCAAAACATCCCATATTAGTTTATCAAGCAAGTCTCGAAATACTATTGGCAAGAGTCTTTCCATGAACATGTGACAATCATGACTCTTCATCCCTTGTATTTTGTCACCTGTAACACACCTTGCAATGTTTGACGGATATCCATCTGGTAGTTTCAGAGACTTGATCCATGCACACACATCTTTAACCTGCTTCTTAGACAATATGTATTTTGCATGCGGCTTGACAATCTTTCCATTAGGTGATTCATAAAGCTCTAATCCAGGACGCTTAGAAATATCTTTAATATCCAACCGTGCTTTATCATTATCTTTCGTTTTGCCCTTAACACCTATCATGGTGTTAAATACATTGTCGAACGCATTCTTCTCAATATGCATTACATCTAGATTGCGACGAATCAAGTTTGTAGACCAATAAGATACTTCCCAAAATATGCTTCTCCGAACCCAATTGTGAGACTCACCAAACTCATTGATTGTTGCTGAGGCAGCACTTTTACCAAATGGGATTACTGGCAATCTCATCACACGGTCATGCACCTCCGTCCCAGACAATCGTCCTACCGACATATCTTTCTCTACTTTGCCTTTTATAAAATTTTCTCTATTTCTTTGAAAAGGGTGATCTATCGGCAAGAAACAACAATGACAGTCAAACCAACAG
Source organism: Hedera helix (assembly GCA_947179155.2). Taxonomy (NCBI): domain Eukaryota; kingdom Viridiplantae; phylum Streptophyta; class Magnoliopsida; order Apiales; family Araliaceae; genus Hedera; species Hedera helix. Next base: position 24,422,053 of record OX359280.1, read on the forward strand.
GGCTTCTGACCATATGGTAGGTTAAAAGACTTTGTATGCTCTATACAATATGGACAAGACATCTTCCCGTGTGTAATCCATCCAGATAACATACCATAAGCAAGAAAATCACTAATAGTCCACATAATTGTTGCCCGAAGGTTGAAATTTATTTTCGTCGAAACATCCCAAGTCTGTACTCCATCCTCCCACAATAACTTTAACTCGTCTATAAGAGGTCTAAATTAAACATCTAGATTCTTTCCAGGACTCTTGGGACCAGGAATCATAAGTGAAAGAAACAAATATGGTTGTTTCATACACATCCAAGGAGGCAAGTTATATGGAGTCACTATCACAGGCCAGCAGGAGTACGGAACAGTTGAGTAGCCGAAAGGGTTGAAACCATCGGTTGACAATCCAAACCTCACATTTCTTGGTTCAAATGCAAACCCTGGATGTGCTAAGTTGAATTCTTTCCAAGCCTTCCCATCTGCAGGATGGTTAAGTTCCCCACCTTTAGCTGGAGATCTCGCATGCCAAGTCATGTGTTTAGCTGTTCTTGAACACATGTACAATCTTTGCAGCCGATGTGTAATTGGAAAATACCTTAAAATCTTAAAAGGTATATTTGTCTTTTCTGTAGTCACACCCTCTTTATTAGGCTTAAACCGATCATGACTGCACAACGTGCACTTTGTCTTATGTTCATTTTCCTTATAAAACAACATGCAATCGTTCGGACATGCATCGATCTTCTGGTATCCAAGACCCAACTTCTTCACCATTTTCTTACAAAAGTAATAGTTATCGAGCAATTTTTCACCGTCAGGTAACATACTCTTAATGGCCTTTAAGAGCGACTCAAAACACGCATGGCTCATGTTATGATCAGCCTTGACGTTAAGTAACGTCGCCACTGCAAACAATGTAGTTTGCTTTGAGCAACCAGGCCACAACGGTTCGCTACCCTCCTCTAATAACTTAAAGAACGCTTTGGCATCAGAATTCATAAGTTGATCTATGTCTTGTTCCCAATCAAAATCCGGCCCAGCAATATCATGAACCATGTCATTCATACGATGGGTACTACTGTCTGCTGGATTATGTATCCGTGCATTGACACTCTCTTTTCTGTCCATGTGCCCACCAACATTCTTCATAATTTTTCATGAACCCATTAACAAGTAAATGATAGGCGACTATATCTCTATCCGCATAATTTACAGTCTTACACTTCAAACAATGACATCTTATCTTGTTCTGAGCATTGACACATTCTTTCTGGCTATATGCATAATCCAAAAACACTTAACAACCAGTTCTAAATTCAGCTGAAGCACCTATCTGCCCGCATGACTTTCGTCGCCTCATCCAACTACGGTCTGAATAGAAATCCATAATAGTATGGTACCTATTTTGACAAGATTTATTGTATTTATTAAATTTACTTATTACAAATGTATAGGTATAATGCATGTTTCCTACCTAAATACATCTCTACCTTTATTACACCGGTCAGGCTTCTATCCCATTATTGTATGTGACATCCCACTAATGTCAACGACTTAAACAAATGTATCTGTTTGTTCTAAAGAAATTTTGGCAGCATCTACCATCGGTCTCCAAGTACACGAAATAGATTATGATTTACGAAATCTAGTATGTACCTGGAGAACAATAGTAGATAAAAAAAACCAAATTTTCTTTATAACAAACAGATAAATTCGCTTAAGTCATTGACACCGACCTAAGTGGGAGCGGAACATACAAGAACAGTCCCAAAACGGGGATTATTCAAGATTCACTCCTAATGAGTGAATCTTGAACGGGTTTCTAAGCTACGCATATTATTTTTATATTAAATTTCTTTATTTTATCTTATATTATATTATTATATTATTTTAAATGATATTATATTATATTTCTTTATTTTATATTAATTTGAATGATATTATATAATATTATTTTTATTATATTATTTTTTATTATTTTGTATTATTTTTCTTTATTATATTTTTTTTGTATTATCTTATATTATATTATATTTATTTATTTCATAATATTATTTTGTATAATTTTGAATGATATTATATTATTTTATTTATATATATATTATATTATATTATATTATATTAATTTGAATGATATTATATTATGTTTATTATATTATTTTGTATTATTTTTCTTTATTATATTTTTTTGTATTACTTTATATTATATTATATTTATTTATTTCATAATATTATTTTGTATCATTTTGAAATTGTAGGGAGTTTGAAATGGAAAGAGGATGATTAAATTGTTGTTTGGCAGTGTACTTCAAATTCCCATATCACAAGTAGACTTGACAAAAATGGTACAGGCCTGCAGTCGCTCGGCTCAGTCGGTGGCCCAATATTTTTTTTTTTAAATAAATAAATAATAGAAAGGGCCATGTACGAGGCTGGACATTATAAAAAAAACATGAATTAGTAAATCTAATATTGTACAGAAGTAACAGAATCTATTACATTGCATATAAAATTTATGTGGTCCTTAGCCGTCTTAATCATTAACCTAACCAAAAGTAACAAACAAACACAAAAGTATTCTCTGTTCATACTTAATAGCTAGCATGTTCACATAGACATCATTTCTTTACGACAAATTAATATAGTATGTAGTAGTAATTATTAGAAGCATTTGAAACTACCATAACAACAATTAAAAATATTAGATATATTATATTTAAAATTTGGTTTTTACCTTTTTCAACAGGGGTGGCGTCCGGCAGGGTGCGGGGAAAGAGGCGGCATGGGCGGGAGCAGGGACGGCAGCAGTAGCGGCAGGGGGCGGGGGCGGCAGCAAGCGCGGTTGCGGCGGGGTGAGGGGAGGGGCGGATGGCCAGTTCTCTCTTCTCTCTTCTTCTCTTATTCTTCTCTTCTCTCTCTCTCTTCTTCCTTCTTCTTCCCATTCCCATGCGGCACCTAAATTTAGGTCTGAACATAATAGCAACCGATTTTAGTCGCTACTTTTTTTTAATGTGTTGGCACTTTTAGCGACGGAAAGTGCAGTCGCTGATACATTAGCTACCGCATCAGCGACCGATAGTCGGTCGCTAATTATGGCGCCAAAATTCTCGCATTTTTGTGTGGCAAAATTGGTATTTGCGACGAAAATAGCGACCGTATTTCGGTCGCTAATAATGTTAGCGACTAGTTGCACTTTCGGTTGCTAAAATGTTGCATTTGCGACAGATTTGGCGGTCGCAGAAAGTCTTGGTCGCTGATATGCGTTTTTCTTGTAGTGGTTTTGAAAACCGGCATAGTTTGGTAGAAAAATCATAACTCCTTCATTTTAACATACTTTTCAATCGTTCAAGTTAGGTTACCCTCACAACACATAGATCTATCATTCAAAACTTATAGATCATAAAAATAACTTACGCATTTCAAATCATAACTCATCAACCTAGACATTTAACTAAGATTTTTCTTAAACATAAGTTATAAGTCATTTTCACCTATCATTTCACATACTAATCATATCAAAATACTTATCATGCATTTTTAATCATGAATCTTCCTACATAATATGAATCTACTATCACAGGGCTTCAAAAGTAGTTTTAAAACCATACAAACACATTTAGTTCATCAAAATAGTTTTTTGACCATAAACATCACACACACACACACACACACACACACACACACACACACACATATATATATATATATATATATATCACATAGATCTCATATATTCATATATACTCTATCATGAACTACCCTTATATTTTCGGATCTCCCTATAGATCCTCCTCGTATAGATTTTTCCCACAACCAAGCACATAAAAAGACTCATACAAAGAAAATAAGAAGTAGTCTAAGGTTAGAAAACTTTTGAACCTTCTAGTGGTGATTTTCTTCTTGCTAGGGCTAGAACTCCTCATTGTTCTTCTTCTCTACCACTCTCTCTATTTTTTTCTCTATGTGTTTAACTCTTAAACTCCCAAGAATTCTCTCTAGCTAACTCTCAAGTGCTCTCAACTCCTGCTCTTGGTGAAACATAACAAATGACTAACATTTGTTATTCTTGGTGAATGGTTCTATTTATAAACTTTAGGAATCCTTCATTAACTCTACTAATCAATTAACATTGGTCAATTAAGCACTTAATTAAGCTTACTATTCCTTTGAATCACCACCATGATTGACTAGGTGATTGAAGTGATGAAAGAAGACATCCATAAAGTTTATGTGCAAGAAACACATTGAGTGAAATTTAAGCAACATGAAACAACACACCAAATCCAAGTTGGGACCCCCTATAGCCCTTTTTCTCTCATTTTTGGCTTTATATATATATATATATATATATATATATCGTTATTCCAACACTTTAACCATATTTGACTTTTAAAAGTTTTAGCCTTCTATTTTATCTCACTTGTGCTATTTAATTAACTTATATTGGGCTCCTAACATTAATTGTTTAGGTCATCTTAACATTTACTTACATCTCCCACATCTTGGGCTATCATTCAATTCCTTTGGACTTCTTACATAATTCATTTGGGCTATCCTTACTAACTTACAAGACTTGAAATTAAAACAAGTGTTGGGCTTGTATTAAAATAAATTAGACTCATCATTTAATTAACACTTGGGTTATTAGTTAAATTACATAAGACTTACCACATTGGACTAATTTGGCATACCATACAAGAATTGTAATTAAAAGACTTGGGTTACTCTATGGTATTTACTAACACTTAACATATCTTGAGCTTATTTTAATAAAACCCTAACATACATACATACAAATACTTCAACTTAATTAATTTGACTCAATAAACCACTACATCTCATCAGCTTGGGTTTATAATATAATTACCCACATAACATACAAATATTACCAGATTAGGTTAACTTAATATTTTATTTATTTCCTCTTCTTCATTAATCATAAAAGTAATTTACATGGTGATTATTAATCTTCTTATTTGTCATTCAAGGCCAACATTCAAGCTTTGTGATCTCATCACATAAGCTCCTCTTACATTTCTATTCATTCTTTAGATAATTCAAATAAATTTAATTAACTAACTTAGTATATCTTATTACATAACATATACACATACACAACATAACTACACACGTCATATTCTCTGAAAAGTATTTTTCGTTAAACAACTCTTAAAATTCTATCCAAGACATCTCGAGTGATGAATGATGGATACGTTTTACCACTTTTCACCAATGGTCCGCCTCACCTCATAACATGAAAATGGCCAATGGAACCTTCTGATCATCAACACATCGTAGGACATCAAATATTTTTGTCATCTGCTTTAGCCAGGCTTTTGCCTTGAATGGGTCCGGCTTCCCAAAAAAATTCAGGTGATTCGAACTCCTTAAACTGCTTAACAGTGACCATCCTCGAATTATCAGCGTTTCCACTGGTAGGAGCGCCTGATTTTGCATGAATTGTATGAAGTTTCTAAAGAAACCATCATAATTTACATGGTCACCCACATTATTTTTTGAAACTGCAGGAGGATTATTTGTAGTTTCCTGGTTCTTAGCTACATTCGCCTCGGGCATTAGATAATTCATTTCCTGATTTTCAGAAGTCATTCTTAACTGCGGTCACAAGATAAATGTTAGTTAAACAAACTGACTTGTCACTTTTTTTCCCCACATTCAAACCAACTCATTAGATAACAAAATTTAATTTAGTTATGACATACTAGTGACTGATTCTATTCGTCTCTCTCCTCTACTTCTACCCTAGATCTCCGTTAAATATCATATCCCTAAGCTTGGATACCAAATGTGACGCCCCCAAATCTGTGCTTACACAATCCAATTTGAGATGCCAAAAATACACGATAACTATTACAAAATAATACATAGTACAAAAATATAGAGCTCAATAATACACAACTAAGTCTTCACTATTATTGTTACACTATTTTACAACATGTGAAGACTACAACAGCTATCACTCAGACCTTCATTTCCTGAAGAACTCAATAGTGCATATAATAATTTGATGATGATTGTATAAATATTGTTAAACGTATAGTTTGATATGATTGGATGATGATCGTATAATGATTGGATAATAATTATGATCGTAAAGTTAACACTAGGCTAATTAAACTTTATTGCATAATAGTGTTGTAAAATGATTGGATCGTTTAGTTAGAATAGATAAAAGATAGATTTATAAACTTATGTTCGTATAAGGTTTATAATCGTGTAGTTAACTTCTAATCGTATAGGCTCTATACCTGAAAAATAAGTATGTCGGGAACTTGCACAGTCCTTATAAAAAGATCGTATTGTACAAAGAGTTAAAACTGATACGAATAATAATGTAAATTTGTAAAAGATAACTTTTGTACAGTCCTTAATAAGTAATCAATGTACAGGGACTTAGCTTAAAAAGAGATCAAATTTGTTAGGTTGATCTATTGAAAAAATTGTTGTATAGAAGCTCAAATCGTATTACAAAAGAAAGCTAAAGGAAGACCAAATCAGATAACCAAGTTAGTCAGAATCGTATGGCAACAAGATTAACAGCAGAGCTGTATAGAAAGTTTGTAAAGATCAACTTGCAGAGAAATTTAAGAAATATAATTCCAGATTGCATGACAAAGCCAAAACAGATTGTATCACAAACTTCAAGTCATATAGCAAAGATGATACAAAGACAAAGATCGCATAAAAGAAGGAGAGACTTAACAAAAAAAAAGTCAAGACTTTATAAAATCTATTATGGGAAAATGAAGAAATCGTAAAATATGCTTGAAGATCTATCGAATAGCCTAGAAGCTGATAAATCGCAATGCAAGAAGTCGATCGTACAACAACCATAAGAGCGGAGTAAAATGAAAGATTACGAACGTATAAGAAAAGAAGATCATGAAGTAACGATCAAGAAGACTGAACAAGAAAGACCTGTCAAGCCACTAAGGATAAAATTGATCAAACCAAGAAGAAGAAGATTATTGAGCTGAGAAACGTATTAAGGAGAAAGAACTATAAAAATGCAAAAGTCATCTCACAAGATCAATGTAAAGAAAGAATTCGTAAAGTTCTATTAAGTAAACTCATTACAGCATAACAAAGACCCAAAAGACTTTGACTAGAAAACTAAAGATCAAGGCTCACATGTACTGAAAGGACTAACATACTCAAGATCGAAGAATGAAGCTGAACTGAATAGCCTCAGATCATTGAGTTACAAATTTCGTAGAGCCACTTCAAGATACAAAGTTACAGAAATAATGAGGTGCCTCATTGACTTACCTATCAGAGTTCACAAAGCAAATGTCATTGAGAAATAAACTCACTACAACATATGATTGGAATGATACTACAAGACGAATCTTCAGCGAAGGTGAAGTCCGAGGAAAGCCTACTAAAAACAGAAAGCAGATCATGAATCAGCTATGGAAGAAGAAAAGATCTCTATTGTAATAAAGATTTAATGAAGATAATAATCCTACAAGTGATAAGTGCTTAAGTAAGGGAGAGCCAATCAAGCAGAAGATGGAAATTATCAAGTAAAGGAGAGTTAATCATAAGGAAAAGGTCTTAGTTCTCAAGAAGTGAATTAAGCTCATCCAGTAGATCGTAAAGACAGGAGAATGCAGACCAAAGAACAGAAGCAAAATAGAATATAACCAAAATAAGTAAAAGAGAAGATCATAAAAACTTCAGATCATAGAACTGTAGAAGTGGATCGTATAGTTACTCTAAGATCGTAGTATAAAATCAGCCAAAAGCATAATTAAAGGATCGTAAGGCTGGAAGAGTGGGCAAATTTTATGATCAGCAAAAGGGAAGGATCTTACAGTAAATCAAGAAGTATAATTCAAGACATGACTAAAGGAATAAAAGTGATAAAATGATCAAGCTCTGAGCTGTAGCGTCAGATCAGAATCACTCAAGGAACTGAATCATATTGAAAATACCAGATCAAGTGAATTGTACAAATCATATAATAGATTTAAGTTCGTAGTGCAAGTCAAATTTGCATAGCATCAAGAAGGTCATAGATTACATCATATTGATAAGAGTATATTGTTAGCAAATCTGATTTGTATAACATTAAGGAGATTGTGCTTCATGATCATGATTATATTAAAAGACATAATCATATTGAAAGATAAGATTATATTGTAGAAACTGATCGTATTGCAAAGACCGACCATATTGCAAGTTATGTTCGTTTAACAAGCAAATCGTGTTACAAAACCAAAATCGTATTACGATTGTAATTTGTAAAGCAATGTGAGATTGCATTATGAAGGTCATAAAGTGCAATGAAGATATGAGCTCAAGCCAGAATTTAAAATGTATAACAGAAGGAATAACATAAAGAAGTCTAGTTCGTATTGAGGTATTTCTGATCATATAACAATGTATTTGCTATACGGTCATCTCACTCTCCTAATAACAATCAAAAGTTGTCAAAAGACTAAATATGAAGATGTCTTTGATTGAAGAGCTCGATGCAATTTTTCTATATCAAAGATGAAGCTTGTGACTCAAAACGTAACAATGTCTACCAGTTAGTTTGAATTTAAAGTCCCAGCTGACCATTAGAAGTTTATCAAAGAAAGTGTACAGTATAATGTCATCCATGTGATTGCCACTTTTAGTACACTATAAAGACATAGTCAAAAGCAAACTGACACTTACTTTTAATTGTCAATAACAAAGATCTTCATGAGATTAACACAAAGATGAAAGTAATGGCTATTTTGTTAATGGATACTTTAGCAAATAACTCTCTATAAATATAACTCTCTTGTTAAAATCAAACAAAGAGAGAGGAGGAGCAAGCTCAAAATAGAGAGAATGGATTGAACCTCTAAATCGTAGAGTAAAGAAAGAAAAGAGATTAACGATAAATTGATCTACTAAATATACTTATCATCAACCCAAAGTTGATATGCACTTTGGAGGATCAAACAAGGGCAAATTTCACCAACAAGAGCAAAAGAAACAACAACATATCAAAAGGCTCAAGAGATCAAAGTCAAGAAGGAATTGATCAGCTGCTAAGTTCTAAAATAAAGAAGAACTTAATGATAACTTAGTAGTACCCTACAGCCATCTTTATCAACAACATTAGAAAGACGAGACTTAGTGACTCGTTGGATTCTGAGTGAATCTAACCCTGTTGGGATGGACTTAGTGTCCAGGTGTAACAGATCTTAGTGATCTGATTATATTAAACAAGAATATCCTTAGTGGATTCCTTGAAGTGCAGAAGAGTAAAGTAGAAGATGTTTTTGCTTCAAACCATTTAAAATTCCCTGTGTCCCTCTTTTATGTCTTTTACAGCTTTACTTTATCACTACATGAACTATAACTGCAATAATTGTTCTAACTGCACTTAATTGTTTTATCATTTATAATAACATTTTGGTAGCCTAATTTAAAACATAGCTGAATCTTTTATAATCCTTGATTTAGAAGGGTTTTTATCAAATTAACTATTCCACTACAAGTACAAAGTAAATGATTTGATAAAAGTTATTGTAGGAACAAAAAGAAAATAAAGCGATCTATTCAAGCCCCCCCCCCCCCCTCTTTAGATCACCTTCATGTCATCTGAGAACCAACACAGTTGTTTCTAATCACAATACTAAGTTCTTGAGTTACTTTTGGAAGACTTTGTGGTGTAAGTTTGGTACTAAATTATTGTTTTCTACTACTTGTCATCCACAAACAGATGGTCAAACGGAGATAGCTAATAGAACTTTGTCATCATTATTAAGGGTTATAATTAACAAAAACATAAAGCATTAGGAGGAGTGTTTACCTCATGTTGAGTTTTCTTATATTTGTTCTATTTATTCTTTTATAAATTTTTCACCTTTTGAGATTGTGTATGGTTTTGATCCTTTGACACCGTTAGATTTATCACCATTACCTGTTTCTGAATATACTAACATGGATGGAAAGAAAAAAGCTGATTTTGTTAAGCAGATACATGAGAAAGTTAGACTCAATATTGAAATGAGGACGTAACAATACATGCAAAGCAAGCAAATAAAGGACGTAAGCAAGGGATTTTTTAGCATGGTGATTGGGTGTGGTTACATTTAGGAAAATAAAGATTCCTAGCTCAAAGGCGGTCTAAATTGCTTCCGCGAGGAGATGATCCTTTTCAGGTTCTCGTTCATTAATAACAATACCTACAAATTAGACTTACCTGGTGAGTATAATGTTAGTGCAACATTCAATAGTTATGATCTAAGTCTGTTTAATGTAGACGATGATTTGAGGACAAATCCTTTTCAAGAAGAGATGAATGATGAGAATTTTTTTAGCTTGGATGGAAATCAAGGGCTTAAAGCTTGGGGAGATCCAATTGAAGTTCCAATTGAACCAGTTACGCATGCACAAGCTAAACGATTCAAGGATGGACTTAATGGATTAATTCAAGAAGTTTGGGAAAGTCAAGTTTTAAATAAATCAATTAAGGAAGAATATTCAAAGTTGGTTCAAGTGTTGCAAACAAGCCCAAGTCAGAACCAAGCCAGTCAAGAAAAGTCAAAATCATATTTCTAGACCAGCACCTCAGAGCTAGAAAATAAACTAGAAGTAGGGCCCCGGTGCTGCCTTATAGAATGCTTAGAATTAGGGCAGCGCCCCAGCGTTGTGACGCCAATAAGCCTGCGTGGGATTTGTTATTTTTCAATTTTGCTTAGTATTTGTTACTTTATTTGACTAGGTTTCTCATATAATGATATTTCCTATTAATTGAAGGATTAGGAGTCATAGAAGTACTATAAATATAGATCTATAGCTATTATAAACATAAATTTTATTCTATTAATCAAATTATTGTGAGGTTTTCTCATCTTTTAGTTATTTGAGAATTTCTAACATATTTTTTAGTATTCTTGAGATTCAATATTGACTTAACATACAACAATTCATAGTTGTGTGTGGCATCTTCTACCATACATCAAGCGTCGATTGTACCAAGATTTTTGTCTATATATAGATAACAGGTTGAGGTGTTGTTGGTGTTCCATTCAACGCAAATTTCCTTAGACAAACAGTTGTACCCAGGTTTTTACGTCTAAATAAATGACGGGTTGAAGTGTTATGCATGTTCCACCGTACAAATTGGCTAGAAAAAAATTCAAGCAGTGTTCACCTAACGCAAGCGTGCCGCAGACCTTATCAAAATGTGTTATCTTCAACTCTACGAATACTAAGCAAGCTCAATATCGTCTAGCAATATGAAGGTTGCAGGGTATGCTCAAAGATCGTAAGGCAAGATATATCAATAGAGCATATTGTAGAACTCACATCGTGAAAAGTCATAAAAGTCACACTTAACGATTATCACGTGTTCTACGATCAAGAAGATTATGAAGTAAACCATAATCATTGAGTAAGATACTATAAACTCAACCCTAAGATAATCGATTCAACGTCAACTAACCGATTTTACCGGTAGTTAACCGATTTTTGACCAAATTAGTTGAACTGGTCCAAACCAGACCAGAAAGTAAACCGCGTCCTGGCTTAATCGGTCTGATCGGTCGGTCCGGGCCGGGTTTCAAAACATTGCTAAGGGGACACAAAACCACTAAGAAAATAGTACAACCTAAAGATTATAAGAGATCCTATGCTAAGGATTAAACTGTCATAGAAGAATGCTTAAGCACAAAATTGGATTGATCAACAAAACTACTTCAAAGCAAAAAAGAGAATTGAAATGAACAATGGTCATTCCACAAGATCAGCATAGAGATGGAGTTTGTAGAGTTCTATTAAGCAGGTTCAGCATAGCAATACCAAGGCAAAAGACTCTAGCATAAGGAATGAAGAAAGGAAGTTCACAAGTACTAAACAAGTCAAAATACTCAGGATTGCAGGATAAAGCTCGCAGGCACTAAACAAGTCAGAGTACTGAATATTATCATATCGTTGAGTCAATCAATTTCGTCGAGGTACTTCAAATCGCAGAGTTATATCATTGTTGAACTGGCTCAGCGCTACACATATTAACAGAGATTAGAATATCAATAGTACTAAGAGACAGGTTCAATACAACTAATGATTGGGATGTCCTCATCAAAAGTTCTACAGTAAGAAGTAGTATAAAGTAAACTAGCCAAAAAAGATAAGAAGCAAAGTGCAAATCACCAAACAACTAGTTTACAAGATGAAGACACACTATAGTCACTATAACAGAAGAAATACACTGAACAGAGACAAAGTGGAATCTATAATGATGCAGACAGAAAGTTACAAATAGAAAGTGTCAGAATGAAGGGGAGCTGATCAAGAAGAAGAGAATGAACTTGAGAAAGAAAGAAGTCCAAGTTCAAAGAATAAGAAGTATTAGTTCTCAAGAAGTGAACTAAGCTTGCCCCATAAAGTCAAAGAGCAGAATGCAAGATCGCGGAGCTGAAGAATTGTAGCTATAATCATATAATCTGCAGAGTAAGACAAACACGTAAAGTCAACTCTAAAATATCATAATACAGTTGAAGATCGCAAGATAATTTCAGAGTTTGTAGAGCAAGCTACAAAGTCACAAAGTTTGTTCTAAGATCGTAAGGTGAAATGCAGATTGTAAAATAGCTCATTGGAACATACAAATCGCAGAGTCTGCAAATCATAGAGCAGTTCATAAAGTCATCATAACAAAAAGTTGATCGTAGAACTGCATATCGTAAAGTCAGCCAAGTCAAACATTCTACAATTTCTAGAGAATAACACGATTAGGAGATTCGTATATGTTCAATCAGATCTGACATGAAACTGATAATCATAAGTCTTGAATATTGAGAATCTCAAGGAATTAACTGACCATTGAATGCTTTAAATGAAGATCAGAAAAAGATGTGTCTAACAGCTATTTTGATAGTATGAGGTCAGCCACGTGGTTTCCATTCTTAACCTACTAAAGAAGAAGACAGAGCCAAAAACAAGCTAACATTTGCTTCTAAATGTTAGCATCAAAGATCTTTTAAAATCACAACATTAAATGAAGTAACGGCTACTCTCCAACGGGTAAAATAACAAAGATATCTCTATATAAACCATCATTTAAGAAAGAAAGAATAAGAATGAAATAGACCAATGCAAATAGGTCTAAAAATAGAGAAATTTTATCAACGCATATATCAGGTCGAAGAGAGAAAATGGAGGAAAGATATGGTCGACCAACAGAGACTTACTGTAATGACCACGAATTTCATTAGTCGTTGTAAATATACTTAATAAATATTTAGCAATGAATTTAAACTTTTTGTACTAATTAATTGTATTTTAGATAATTAAATAAATATACTTGTGTATGCGTATATTTATTTAAAGAATTAAAGCAAGGTGTATAGTTAATTAAAACAAATCTAATTGGATTATATTTTAAATCCAAATGAGTTGATAAACTAGGTCAAAGATATTAATCAAGTAGTCCATGTAATTAATTTAATTACTAGTCCATGTAATTAATTAAACAAGCCCAATGCTTGATTTAATTAAATGTAACCTAGAATATTTAATGTGAGCCCAATGTGTTATTTAAATTGAGCTCAAACAATCTAATTGAATGCGCCCAATATATTTAATCCTAGAGTCCAAAGTGGAGCCCAATAGGAAGTCAAAATTGGTCAAAATTGTTACATATATAAATACACACACACACACACACACACACACACACACACACATATATATATATATATATATGTATAATTAAAGTAGAAAAATTAAAGAAAAAATGGCTTGGAAAATCCCATTTTGCTGAATTTTTTAGGGTCCCACTTGGATTGCTTGATTTCTTAAATTGCTTCTAAATCACTCATTGTCATAAGTTGTTCAACCACCCTAGTCATTCCATATGTCTATCACTTGGTCATTCAATGGAATAGTAAGCTTGCTTAGGCTTTAATTTCACCAACTTGGGTGAATTAGCAAGTTAATGAAGGGTTAGTTGTTGGCTATAAATAAGACCTCCCACAACCTTAGTGATGTTGGTTAGTTCATTTGCAAGAATTCTAGAGAGAAAAATAGAGAGCATTTGAGAGAAAAATAGAAGAAACACTTAAATGTTGAGTGATATAGCTAGAGGTTGAGCTTGGTGGATGACACAAAGTTTCACCACATAATTTGGTAGAAGAAGAAAAAGAGCCTTCAAATCACAAAGGTTTAAAAGTGCTCTAAACTCCTTCTTATTTCATTTTTAGGGCCTAGAATGATTTTGAACGGTTAAAATATATTTTTAACCGATCAAAACTCGTTTTTATGGTCTAAATGTATTTAACTATGTAGTATATGTATATTCATAGCTCTATGTGTTTATAACATGATTTGGTATGTGAGAAATGCATAAAAGTTGTAGAAATATTAATAACATGTTTTACCGGTAAAACCCTAACGATACATGTTATGTTTAATGTTGTATTTTGAAATGTACAAATCGGAAATTGGATTTTTATGGCTAGAAAGCTATATCTATGAGTTTTAAAGAAAAAACCTTTTTGAACCTTTCAAAAATATTGAATAACAAAGAAGTTATAGCTTTAACCACAAAAGATTTCGTTTTTAAACCCTAAGTGGTTCTATCCGTAAATTTCGTGTAAAACATTTTAAAAAATATGATTGAACCATGGAATATTGTAAAACAAGAAGTTACAAGGTTAACAAAACTGAGTTTGTGTCATTTGGACATATAGATCACATTTTATTCAAGTTTGAACCAATAAAACCAAGGATTTGTGAAGTTAATTTTCACCTTATCCTTGTGAGCAGTTTTTAGTCTAGTTAAGTTTGGAATTTGGATTTATGTTCTAAAGAGAAATTGTAGAGGGGGAAATTCTGATGAGAATGAACTCAATAATCACCCCAAAATATTTTAAAATGAAGAAGTTATGTCTGTCGGAGTGGCTGGAGGTCGGACAGCCCATTTTAGGGTTTTTGATTTCTGCTTTGAAAGCCCCAACACCCACAATAACCTATGTTGAGCGTCGGGGCATTCAAAACAGTAGATGAAAATTGTCTGGTTCGGGTCGGTCCGGGTCGGGTTTTATTGGAAAATTTAAGTATAGCTAAGTGTAAAATGAAGGTATTTGTGTATTGAACCAATATATGAAATTTATTTGTAATTAATGGGTAGCAAAATGTTTAAAATAAAGATTAATGTTAACACCATTAAAAAGTTAACTATTGGTGTTGTTTAAAGATTTTTATTAAAATATTATTAAACAATTAATAATATTAGTATATGATTAAAAAGTTATTAAATGATGAATAACATTAACAATTGGTTAAAATATTATTAAATGGTTAATAATATTAGTAGGAGATTAAAATATTATTAAATGGGTAATAATATTAATAAGTCAATAAAATATTATTAAATAATTAATAATATTAATAATTAGTTAAAATATTATTAAATGAATAATAATATTAGAAAAGCAATAAAATATTATTAATAAATAATAATATTATATAATGAATAAAATATTATTAAATGATTGATAATTTTAATAAAGTAATAAAATATTATTAAATGATTAATAATATTAGATAATGAATAAAATATTATTAAATAGTTAATAATATTAGATAATTAATAAAATATTATTAAATGACTAATAATATTATAAGGTTGTTAATATATTATTAAATGATTAATAATATAAGAAAATTAATAAGGTATTATTAGATGGTTGATAATACTATAAGACTAATAAACTATTATTAAATTATTAATAATATTAGATAAGTGTCTGGACTATATTAAATAATTAATATAGGTTCTTTGTGTTCGGAATATTATCAAGTAGTGATAATATTTACTAAGTGATTGTATACCCATAATTATATAATTATGCGGTTCGTAAGAGTTATAAAGGTCATTATACTAATGTGTATATGATACTAATTTAAGATCAAACTGGTTTAATTGTTAGATCCGTTCAAGGATTATTAAATTAAATTGGTTAGCCGTAGACGACGCACGAGGCCAGTTTCCTTTAACCCTAACTTGTATTTATTGTTACAAGTTCTCTAACCCTACTCAATTATTGTTGAACAAGCTTCTATACTTGTATTTATTGTCAAAGCTTGAAGTGGTTTAATTATTTAAAATTATCCCACATCCATATTGTTTATGAAATCGCACATAGTACATTTGAGTTTAATAATCCTTGATTCATGAACTGTATTAAAGATGTCTTAAGCTAATAGTTCAGCTAGACAATGCGTTTATAAATTCAATAACTTGAATACTTTTAAAAGCATATCCAAACCATTACTGGGTGCGGATTTCTTATGTTAAGTCTGAGAATTGAACAACCCTAAATTAGGGAATTTTATGTCGGAAAACCGACTTTGGCGCCAGTTGACTAAATGTAATGCATATACAGCGGGTTGAATAGGCTGATCCCCTTGAAAACCAAAACTACTCAAAGGGTCAGAGGAAACTCTATTATACCCTCTCGTTAGTTTAGGGTCCTTGGTGACCACTCAGCATTTAAGATTCGAATATTCTTGTTCAATGAAATTTGAGTCTTGTTCATTTCACAATTGTTTTATCCATTGTTGAAACCATTGATGTTATTTCCCATTCATTCATAATATATTAAATCTCTATGATTGTTCTTAAGTTGCTGAGCAAACTAGTTGCTCATCCTTGCTATATCATGAACTATTTTTCATATAGACTTGACTGCTCCAAGAAGGATAAAGGAAAAGGGAAAGTCAGAAATTAAGTTAAATTATGCTTGTTAATTAATGTTTAGAAATGTATTTACTGTTGGTAAATCTTTTGTAATTCCTTATGATAGGAACTGTTTATGTTATGGTTAATAGACCCTGGTATTTTAACCTTTTTGTAAGGAACCAATATGTATTATTCCGCTAAGTTTAAATGCAATGTATGTATTTAATTACTAGTAATGTATTGATCAGTGAGAACCAAACCCGAGGTTATGTAACCCGGATTTGGGGTCGTCACAGGTTTGTATCAAAGCTGCAGTTTAGAAACGTTAGGATTTGCGAAACCTAAGTTATAACCTTAGTATTAAACTCATATCGAGTGCATTAGGAGATGGATCAGGGGGATTCATCATATTATGTATTTTTGGAGGTGGATTGAGAAAATCCATCGAGCCGAGATGTACATGATAAAATATCATTTCATTTCATCAATGAATATATTTTATTGATGTACTGACATGTGTTATTTTCATGATATAGGATGGCAGAGATCGGGCAGTCGAGTCACACTGTTGAGGAGGATTACATTGATATCCATATGGATACTGCACAGCCGCTGGTGGCTGCACCTGATGAGGAGCCGGAGTCAGATCCCGAGGAGGGAGATCGCGTGGAGCCCGTCTGGGGCAGTGTGATGAGGCCTTACAGTGAAGAGGAGGCAGAGTCTGAGGAGTCTGAGGAGGATGAGTCAGCTGATGGCATGAGCACTATTGCCACTGGCATCATAGAGGGCTTGACTACTAGGAACGAGGAGCTGGAGGCGAGGGTCCAGCATTTAGAGGAGCAGAACCTGACCCACCAGCATATGGAGGATCAGTACAAGGATGCAGCTTACCAGTTTTCTGGCAAGAACACGGAGCTGAAAGAGAAGATCGTAGGATTGGAGGATCAGGTACAGGGGTACAAGGATTCGGTGGAGCACTTTGCAGTGCTAACTCATCAGCTCGTAGATCAGGATGTGGAGTTGCAGGCTAAGTTGGAAGCGACTGAGACTAGGTTAGCCGAGGCTGAACTGAAGATTTAGCAGGTTCAGGCAGAGAAAGCCGCCATCCGTGCACATTGGCAGGAGGCGATAGAGGATAGAATGGAGATGGAAACACAGCGGGATGTCGCTCATGGTCAGATGATAGAGCTGGAGGAGGAGATCCGTGAGAAGCGGGTTAGGACGGATAGACTTAGCTATGTCTATCGATCGTCATATAGTAGACTTCAGAGCAGGGTGCACTACTACCCAGCTGAGGAGGGCCAGTCTATGCACACCATCAGCAGGAATGTGGTGATGGCCATCGGGGATGAGAAGTATGATGATGCGATCCGTAGGGGGATGCGCAACCAGTAGTATTAGTTTTTTTCTAATCATGTATGTAAATAGATGCAGTAGAACCCAACTTTTGTTTTATTAGAGGGTTAATATGTCACTGAATCCCAACTCTAGGAAGTTGTAGGATATGTCAGATCCCATCTTTTGTAGCTTCTCAGGGATAGAAGCATTTATAGCAGTATGCTTTCGATGTAAAGTGCCACACACTACTGTTTTAGCATATGAATATAAATACAGTCAAATTTATGTTTATATGTGTGTTGAGATAATTACTTGTATTTTAGCTAAACGTTGTCTAAGATACAAAACAATGAGATGAAAAAGATGAAACAAGTATAATAATGTAAATTTTTGTTTATAACAGAAAATGCCGCCACGTAGACAACCACCAAGGAACCAGGGGGTAGAAGAGTCAGTTAACAACGACGAGGGGGGACACAACATAGACCCAATGCAGAACTTCATCAACAAGCTAACTGAGGCAATGCAAAACCGCCACCCAGTAGTAGCAAATCCGCCACCACCACCAAATCAGTTGGCAAATTTCAAAGACTTTAAAGCGGTGGGACCGCCAGAGTTTTGGGAAACGTCAGAGCCGATAGAAGCCCAGTCATGGATAAAGGAAATAGAGAAAGCGTTTGTTATCGCAAGAGTAGCTGAGGAGCAAAAGACAATCTTTGCTACCTATATGATGAAGGGAGAAGCCAATTTCTGGTGGGAAGCCAATCAGAATAGGGCTGGCGATGGTGTGGTGTCATGAGCAAGATTTAAGGAAATATTCGACGAGAATTATTTCCCGAAGAGTATGAAAAGTAGGATGGAAGTGAAATTTATAGAACTGAAGCAGGAGAACATGTCGGTACCGGAGTACGCAGCAAGATTCAATGAGCTGGCTAGATTCGCTCCACATCAGGTGGACATGGAGGAACGCAAGGCCAGAAGATTTGGAAATGGATTGAGACCTTGGATATTCAACAAGGTAGCAGTACTGCAGATTGACTCATTCTCAACCTTACTGGAGAAGTCAATCATTGCGGAAGGGGAAAATGATGCGTTAACCAAATTTAATCAAGAAAGGAATAAGAAGAAGAGTGAAGGGGGAAGTAAGAACAGTAACAGTGGGGGCAATAATAATAACAATAACAGCAACAAGCGCAAATGGGACAACAACAGCAACGACAAGAGCTCAGGGAATCAACAAGGAAATGTTCAGAAAAGGTCGGCATACAATATAAGTGGAAAGAATCATTTCAGGGAGTGCAGGAAAGGCAAGAACACGTGCTACAATTGTGGTCAGGTGGGACATATTTCTCTAAATTGTCCCCTCCCAAAGAAAGTGAGATGTTTTTCCTGCGGAGCTTCTGACCACATGATAAAGAATTGTCCTAAGAAGAAGAATGATGGGGGAAGCGGCTACAAGGGCAATAACAGCAAATTGGCTATCGGGGGACCGGTACCACAGAATAAGCCGACAGCACGAACTTTCAATATGACAGTGCAAGATGCCGTGGAATCAAAAGACGTGGTGTCAGGTATTATTCTGATCAATAATATAAATGCATATGTATTGTTTGATTCGGGCGCTACCTGTTCATTTGTGTCTGATGATTTCGCTAGACAGTTAGAATTGCCTAGAGAAAAACTAGAAAACTCAATGAACATAGAAGTTGTTAATAAGGAAGTGATTCCTGTAGAGTACATACATAGAAATTGTTGTGCTAAAATCAGGGGTTAGAAGTTGAGTGTAAATCTAATTCCGATACGTTTAGGGGAATTTGATGTAATACTCGGGATGGATTGGTTGTTTAGCCATGGAACAATAATTGATTGTCAGAAAAAGTGCATACACCTTAAGACACCAAACAAGTCTAAGGTCGTATTTTATGGCAGCAAGTTGTCAAGACGGTCTTCTTGTCTAACAATGATGAAGGCCAAGAAATTATTGAAGAAAGGTTGTGTAGGGTATTTGGCTTATGTGGTGGATACACAAATGGTAAGCCCCGAGATGGAGCAAATACCAGTAGTTAGGGAGTTCATGGATGTTTTTCCAGATGTACTGTCAGGTTTACCACCGGACAGGGAGATAGAATTTGTGATTGACTTAGTACCGGGGACCGCACCAATATCGAAGGCACCATATAGGATGGCTCCGATAGAAATGAAGGAATTGATGGCTCAACTGCAAGAGTTGTTGGATAATAAGTACATTCAGCCAAGTGTTTCTCCATGGGGGCACCTGTGTTGTTTGTAAAGAAGAAGGATGGATCGATGAGACTGTGTATGGATTATAGGGAGCTAAATAAGGTAACAATTAAGAACAAGTACCCGTTGCCACGAATTGACGATCTTTTTGATCAATTGAAAAGGGCGAAGTACTTTTCAAAGATTGACTTAAGGACTGGTTATCACCAGTTGAAAGTCAGGAAGGAGGACGTACCCAAGACGGCATTCAGAACTCGATATGGGCACTATGAGTTTCTGGTGATGTCGTTTGGACTAACGAATGCGACAGCCGCATTTATGGACATGATGAACATAATATTCAAGCAATACTTAGATAAATTTGTAGTCGTGTTCATTGACGATATTTTGGTTTATTCTAAAACGGAGGAGGAGCATGCTAAACACCTAAGATTGGTGTTAAAGATTTTACGGAAGGAGCAGTTGTACGCTAAGTTTTCGAAATGTGAATTCTGGTTGGAGAGAGTTCAATTTTTAGGTCATATTATTGATAAAGAAGGAGTTTCAGTTGATCCAGCGAAGGTTGAATCGGTGATGAATTGGGAACAACCAAGGACGCCGACATAAGTAAGAAGTTTCTTAGGGTTAGCGGGTTACTATCGGAGATTCATTCAAGACTTTTCAAAGAAAGCAACACCGTTGACCAACTTAACGAGGAAGACAGAAAAATATGTATGGACGGAGAAATGTGAGGAAAGTTTTCAGGAGTTAAAGAAAAGACTTAGTGAAGCACCTGTATTGACCTTACCGGACGATACGGGAGGTTTTACGGTCTACAGTGATGCATCGCACAAGGGACTTGGCTATGTGCTTATGCAAAACGGTAAAGTTATTACATATGCGTCCATACAATTGAAAGATTATGAGAAGAGATACCCTACCCACGATTTGGAGCTGACAGCGATAGTGTTTGCCCTTAAAATTTGGAGGCATTATTTGTATGGAGAGAAATGTGAGATATTCACAGACCATAAGAGTCTAAAATATATCTTCACACAGAAGGAGTTGAATATGAGGCAATGGAGATGGTTAGAATTGATCAAAGACTATGATTTTGAAATTCTATACCATCCCGACAAGGCCAACGTAGTAGCAGATGCTCTAAGTAGAAAGAGCAGGGAGAAATTGTTCATATTGACAGATCAGGAACAATTGGTTCAAGAGATGGCTCAGATAGAGTTAGAAGTGAGAAATCCAAACGAGTCAATAGAAGTGGAGGCGAGCCCAACCTTGTTAGATAGGGTAAAAGAGGCTCAAGACAATGATGAGGAATGCGACAGAATCCGAAAGAGGATGGCCGATGGGGAAGAGGTCAAGTTTAAAATTGATAGCATGGGATTGCTGAGATTTGAAAATTATGTTTGGGTACCACTAGTACCTGAATTACGAGAAGAAATTTTGCAAGAGGCCCATAGTACGAGATACTCGATACATCCGGGGAGTACGAAAATGTATCAAGATTTACGTCAGCATTTTTGGTGGTCGAATTTAAAAAGGGAGGTTGCAGAATGTGTCAGCCGATGCCTAACTTGTCAAAGGGTAAAGGCAGAACATCAGAGACCGAGTGGATTATTACAGCCGTTAGAAATTCCTGAGTGGAAATGGGAGCATATCACAATGGATTTTGTGGTAGGACTTCCAGCAACGCAGAAGGGATATGACGCAATATGGGTGATTGTGGATCGACTAACAAAGTCAGCGCACTTTTTGCTGATGAAGATTAAGTTCAGTTTGGATCAGTTGGCTAAACTGTACCTCAAGGAAATAGTTTCAAGACATAGAGTGCCAGTATCGATTGTGTCAGACAAAGATCCACGCTTCACATCAAAATTTTGGAGGAGTCTTCAGGAAAGATTGGGGACACAACTGAGAATGAGTACCGCGTATCATCCGCAGACTGATGGGCAAAGCGAAAGAATAATTCAAACATTGGAAGATATGCTCAGAGCCTGTGTGATGGATTTCAAGGACAGTTGGGAAGACCATCTACCATTATTTGAGTTTGCTTACAATAACAGTTACCATGCCAGCATAGGCATGCCGCCTTATGAAGCATTATACGGAAGAAAATGCAGAACACCTCTATGTTGGGATGAGGTAGGAGAACGCCGACTGTTGGGGCCAGAATTTGTTCAACAGACTGTAGAAATTATCAAGGTAATAAGAGCTCGACTAGTAGCAGCTCAAGACCGTCAGAAGAAATACGCTGATTTACATCGACAGAAGCGAGACTTCGAAGTTGGGATTTTTGTGTTCATGAAGGTATCTCCCTGGAAGGGGAAGATCCGATTTGGAAAGAAAGGGAAGTTAAGTCCGAGGTTCATAGGACCGTTCGAGATATTAAAGAGAGTGGGTGAAGTGGCGTACGAGGTAGCTTTACCTCCTGAACTGGAGCATATTCACAATGTGTTCCACGTGTCAGTGTTGCAACCATACAAACCAGACTACAAGCATGTCATATCCTATGAGCCGATACAAGTCGAAAAAGATCTATCGTACGAGGAAATTCCTGTCCAGATACTAGATAGGAAGGAGCAGAAATTACGGAATAAGGTTATACATTCTGTCAAAATCCTCCGGAGGAACCACAACACTGAGGAAGCTACGTGGGAGCTTGAAGAAAAGATGAAGGCTAACTATCCAAATCTTTTCGAGTAGTTTAAAATTGTAATTTCGGGGACGGAATTCTTATAAGGGGGGAGAATGTAATGACCACGAATTTCATTAGTCATTGTAAATATACTTAATAAATATTTAGCAATGAATTTAAACTTTTTGTACTAATTAATTATACTTTAGATAATTAAATAAATGTACTTGTGTATGCGTATATTTATTTAAAGAATTAAAGCAAGGTGTATAATTAATTAAAACAAATCTAATTGGATTATATTTTAAATCCAAATGAGTTGATAAACTAGGTCAAAGATATTAACCTAGTAGTTCATGTAATTAATTTAATTACTAGTCCATGTAATTAATTAAACAAGCTCAATGCTTGATTTAATTAAATGTAACCTAGAATATTTAATGTGAGCCCAATGTGCTATTTAAATTAAGCCCAAACAATCTAATTGAATGAGCCCAATATATTTAATCCTAGAGTCCAAAGTGGAGCCCAATAGGAAGTCAAAATTGGTCAAAATTGTTACATATATATATATATATATATATATATATGTATATGTATGTATGTATAATTAAAGTAGAAAAATTAAAGAAAAAATGGCTTGGAAAATCTCATTTTGCTGAATTTTTGAGGGTCCCACTTGGATTGCTTGATTTCCTAGATTGCTTCTAAATCACTCATTGTCATAAGTTGTTCAACCACCCTAGTCATTCCATATGTCTATCACTTGGTCATTCAATGGAATAGTAAGCTTGATTAGGCTTTAATTTCACCAACATGGATGAATTAGCAAGTTAATGAAGGGTTAGTTGTTGGCTATAAGTAAGACCTCCCACAACCTTGGTGATGTTAGCTAGTTCATTTGCAAGAATTCTAGAGAGAAAAATAGAGAGCATTTGAGAGAAAAATAGAAGAAACACTTAAGTGTTAAGTGATATAGCAAGAGGTTGAGCTTGGTGGATGACACAAAGCTTCACCACATACTTTGGTAGAAGAAGAAGAAGAAGAGCCTTCAAATCACAAAGGTTTAAAAGTGCTCTAAACTCCTTCTTATTTCATTTTTAGGGTCTAGAACGATTTTGAACGGTTGAAATCTATTTTTAACCGATCAAAACTCGTTTTGATGGTCTAGATGTATTTAACTATGTAATATATGTATATTCATAGCTCTATGTGTTTATAACATGATTTGGTATGTGAGAAATGCATAAAAGTTGTAGAAATATTCATAACACGTTTTACCAGTAAAACTCTAACGATACATGTTATGTTTAATGTTGTATTTTGAAATGTATAAATCAGAAATTGGATTTTTATGGCTAGAAAGCTAGATCTATGAGTTTTAAAGAAAACCCATTTTTGAACCTTTCAAAAATATTGAATAACAAAGAAGTTATAGCTTTAACCACAAAAGATGTCGTTTTTAAACCCTAAGTGGTTCGATCCGTAAATTTCGTGTAAAACATTTTAAAAAATATGATTGAACCATGGAATATTGTAAAACAAGAAGTTACAAGGTTAACAAAACTGAGTTTGTGTCATTTGGACATATAGATCACATTTTATTCAAGTTTGAACCAATAAAACCAAGGATTTGTGAAATTAGTTTTCACCTTATCCTTGTGAGCAGTTTTTAGTCTTGTTAAGTTTGGAATTTGGATTTATGTTCTAAAGAGAAATTGTAGAGGGGGAAATTATGATGATAATGGACTCAAGAATCACCCAAAATGTTTTAAAATAAAGAAGTTATGGCTATCAGAGTGGCTGGAGGTCGGACAACCCATTTTAGGGTTTTTGATTTCTGCTTTGAAAGCCCCGGCGCCCAAAATAGCCTATGTTGAGTGCCGGGGCATTCAAAACAGTAGGTGAAAATTGTCCGGATCGGTCCGGGTCGGTTCGGGTCGGTCCAGGTCGGGTTTTATTAGAAAATTTAAGTATAACTAAGTGTAAAATGAAGGTATTTGTGTATTGAACCAATATATGAAATTTATTTGTAATTAATGGGTAGCAAAATGTTTAAAATAAAGACTAATGTTAACACTATTAAAAAGTTAACTATTGGTGTTGTTTAAAGATTTTTATTAAAATATTATTAAACAATTAATAATATTAGTATATGATTAAAAAGTTATTAAATGATGAATAACATTAACAATTGGTTAAAATATTATTAAATGGTTAATAATATTAGTAAGAGATTAAAATATTATTAAATGGGTAATAATATTAATAAGTCAATAAAATATTATTAAATAATTAATTATATTAATAATTAGTTAAAATATTATTAAATGAATAATAATATTAGAAAAGCAATAAAATATTATTAATAAGTAAGAATATTATAAAATGAATAAAATATTATTAAATGATTGATAATTTTAATAAAGTAATAAAATATTATTAAATGATTAATAATATTAGATAATGAATAAAATATTATTAAATAATTAATAATATTAGATAATTAATAAAATATTATTAAATGACTAATAATATTATAAGATTGTTAATATATTATTAAATGATTAATAATATAAGAAAATTAATAAGGTATTATTAGATGGTTAATAATACTATAAGACTAATAAAATATTATTAAATTATTAATAATATTAGATAAGTGTCTGGACTATATTAAATAATTAATATAGGTTCTTTGTGTTTGGAATATTATCAAGTAGTGATAATATTTACTAAGTGATTGTATACCCATAATTATATAATTATGCGGTTCGTAAGAGTTATAAAGGTCATTATACTAATGTGTATATGATACTAATTTAAGATCAAACTGGTTTAATTATTAGATCCGTTCAAGGATTATTAAATTAAATTGGTTAGCCGTAGACGACGCACGAGGCCAGTTTCCTTTAACCCTAACTTGTATTTATTGTTACAAGTTCTCTAACCCTACTCAATTATTGTTGAACAAGCTTCTATACTTGTATTTATTGTCAAAGCTTGAAGTGGTTTAATTATTTAAAATTATCCCACATCCATATTGTTTATGAAATCGCACATAGTACATTTGAGTTTAATAATCCTTGATTCATGAACTGTATTAAAGATGTCTTAAGCTAATAGTTCAGCTAGACAATGCGTTTATAATTTCAATAACTTGAATACTTTTAAAAGCATATCCAAACCATTATTGGGTGCGGATTTCTTATGTTATTATTGAGAATTGAACAACCCTAAATTAGGGGATTTTATGTCGGAAAACCGACTTTGGCACCAATTGACTAAATGTAATGCATATACAGCGGGTTGACTAGGCTGATCCCCTTGAAAACCAAAACTACTCAAAGGGTCAGAGGAAACTCTATTATACCCTATCGTTAGTTCAGGGTCCTTGGTGATAACACAGCATTTAAGATTCGAATATTCCTCTTTAATGAAATTTGAGTCTTGTTCATTTCACAATTGTTTTATCCATTGTTGAAACCATTGATGTTATTTCCCATTCATTCATGATATATTAAATCTCTATGATTGTTCTTAAATTGCTGAGCAAACTAGTTGTTCATCCTTGCTATATCATGAACCATTTTTCAGATAGACCTGACTGCTCCAAGAAGGATAAGGGAAAAGGAAAAGCTAAAAATTAAGTTAAATTATGCTTGTTAATTAATGTTTAGAAATGTATTTACTGTTGGTAAATCTTTTGTAATTCCTTATGATAGGAACTGTTTACGTTATGGTTAATAGACCCTGGTATTGTAACCTTTTTGTAAGGAACCAATATGTATTATTCCGCTAAGTTTAAATGCAATGTATGTATTTAATTACTAGTAATGTATTGATCAGTGAGAACCAAACCCGAGGATATGGAACCCGGATTTGGGGTCGTCACACTTACCAAGTCGAAGAAGAAACGATCAGAGCTGAATGAAAAAGATTGGTCTACACACTAAAAGAGTATAAGGAAGAAAAGACCGATCTACTAGAGACACTAGAAGAGATCGATCAGTTGAACAGAGCTATCCTCAACCCAAAGTTACTCTACACTTTAGAGGATCGATCCAAAATGATTCCGGTGTGGAAGGTGATAAGAAATATCTTGAAGGCTCTTAGAATCATTCCTCAACTACCAAGTTCATTCGATATGAGCTTAAAGCTAACTTAGCAGCACCCCCTAACATCAAACAATAACAACAGCAAAGTCGAAACTTAGTGACCCATCTGATTCAGAGGAATCAACCCCAAGATTTGAAGATGACTTAGTGTCCTAAGAAGAAAATCAGGTGAGGCCTGTCTGATTCAAATGAATCAGCCTCTGTTGAGGGAAAATGACTTTATGTCCTAAGGAGATAAGATAGGACTTAGTGACCCACCTGATTCTTAGTGAATTAAACCCTTAGTGAAATGACTTAGTGTCCATTTATTCTTAGTGAAATATTATTGCTCAGTAGAGTGGAAGAGAGAATTATGAGTAGTTCAGTCTCCGAATCTCTTAAAAATCCCAGTGTCTTTTCAATATCTCTTTACCTCATTCTTTATCTGTTATACATATGTGAAATGAGAATGTTATATATACTTGCAATGTCTTTTCAATAGTAAATAATGTACAGAACTATGTGTTTTTTTAAGGATCGGAGAGTGAGTTACCAAATAAGCTTATTCCATTGCACATATAATTGCCTAATTATTTGGTAAATGAGCTCAACGAGAAAAAAATTGTACAGAAATGTATGATGATTCATAGGCACATAATTATACATTTTTATATTTTTATTTTTTATTATTTAATATATTTATTTTATTTAATTAATACATTCTATTTTGCTTTGCATAAAATAGATAAATAATTGAAGTTAAGTTGGAAAAGGAATTCTAGAAGCTTTCGAGTTAATTTTTATTTGGACTCCAATAAAGAGTTGGAAGATTACCATGTAGAAGTTGAAGTCAAAAAGGAAATAAGAGTCCAAGTTATTCCAAATTAGATTAGGATTCAATTTATTTTCTCTATAAATAGGAGTCTTGTTTTAGAGAAAAGATATATTTTATTTTCTTTTTCTTTCCGGTAGGAATAATCCGAGCATATTTTGGTTCTTTTCTTTTCTTCCTTTTCATATTCGGTCGCTTTTGGCAAAATCATGGAGCCTTTGGTTACTTTTTGTTACATTCTTCATTAGTTTAATATTAAAGTTCTTTTCAATTATTATTCCTTTAGTTTTTATTTTATTTCATACAATTCATATTAATTTTAATTTTTTTTCTTTATTATTAATTTCATGTCTAGCTAAATTTCTAATACCTAGGATGATGATGAAGCTATATATTACATATTAATATTTTTTTTTTCCCGTTTCGACATTAATGTATAATTGTTTGTTCCTTCAAATTATACCTTCGCGCTAAATTCGTTTTGGTCCTATATGAATTGCTAGGTTTTGATAGGTTATTATAAGATATGAGTTTTTCATAATTCATGTTTGCTCAATGAAGTTTTGATGAATTATAGTTAATCTTTAAATTTTCATAATATATATTTGCCCATATTAATCATATGAATCACTATTTTTAAAGGAAATGAAAAATAATTAGAAATTAATTAAGGAAAAGAAGAATTTAATTATTATGTTAGTATTTAGTAGATTTGGATTCCTAGGTAGTGTTTCTCATTATTAGTTTTCGTTATTAATTTTTAATTTGCATTATTTAGTTAATTAATCATCTCCACCATTTTTTATTTCTAATTTGTTTGGAATATAAATTAAGGGAACATTGAAATTAATTTAGTCTTTGTGGTTCGACCTGTACTTGCACGTTCTTCAATTTGACGATGTGCACTTGCAGTTACTATTTTTTATCACATCAAGTTTTTGACGCCGTTGGCAGGGATTAATTTAATTTTTTTTATTCCTTAATTTTTATTTATTCAAATTTGTTTTTACCACTTATATTTTTATTTTTATTTTTTCGGATTATCGAAGCGGAACGAAGGAGCAAAAACATAAATATTTTGTTGTTGTGCTTTCTTGGTACTTCGTATCTCCATATTTATTCATTATTATATTTTTTTATAAAATAGAAAAAAAAAATAGTAGTTTAGTTTATTATTTTTAGTTTAAAAACTAATTGCCGCATTCATGCATTCACTCACGTAGATCACATCTTGCTTAGGTTTTTATTTTATTTTATTTTAAATATAAACTGTGGTGATTGCTAGAGGATTGAGGTACGACAAATTTCTCATTCTTTCGTAATTCACATAGTTTTAGGACATTTTATTTGTTTACAGTTTTTTATTTGTGCATTTTTATTTTTAATTTAACATTACGGGTAAAAAATCGTAACAAGATAAGGTGGGGATTTCATCACCCTTCCTTGGCCCACAAACAACTACACTTTGCGTAACCGACTAAATAAAATCAAGTAGACGTTGGCCCCTAAGACTTTCAAACTCAATTAGGACAAGGGACTCTAAGAGGAGTCTGAATTTTAAATTAATCAAACTACTGGTGTCTAGGCAAGTGGTTCAAAAGGTAAACGCCTAAAGAACGCGTGGTTACTTAATTAGTCACCGTACTTACGGAGAGACTCTCCCGTTCTTACACTTATCTAGCTAGTGGTGTGATTAATTTTGAATTTGGTGGACCTTAAAAAGTAACTTGGAACAGTTAGGAGCTGTCTAGATTTTATTTAAGTTGACATTTGAAGTAGTTTTTATTTTTATTTTCTCTTATTTATTTGTGTGTGCTTAATTTGCTTATTTGTTATTAGTGCATGCAAAAAATGAGGGTTAGGGACAAAACATCCCGATTAATGTCGAAATTCACTTTAAAAGATCTCACTTTAAAAATAGAGGTAACACAAACCGTTTTTTTAAGAGATCGATGCTACCCTTCCCGCTCTGCCCAACCTTCATGCATCAGTCTATCACCAGTAGCTTGTAATAATTTTGAACTTAAACCGTATTTTATAAATATGTTACCTAAGTTCACTGGGGTAGAAGATCCATATTTATTTCTTCAAGAATTTGAAGAAATTTGTCCATTAATGAAAATTCAATAAATGTCTGAAGACTCGATTAGGTTAAGATTGATCACATTCG
Source organism: Hedera helix (assembly GCA_947179155.2). NCBI lineage: Eukaryota > Viridiplantae > Streptophyta > Magnoliopsida > Apiales > Araliaceae > Hedera > Hedera helix. The sequence goes on from OX359280.1 coordinate 24,452,049, forward strand.
CTTTAAAAGATAATGCTAAAAAGTGGTTATATAGCCTAGCGAATAATTTCATAACAACCTAGAAGGAATTTGTTGTTACATTTCTAAAAAAATATTTTCCAAATCACAAAACTTCCAAAATTAGGGCTGTAATTCATCAATTTTGCCAACTTGAAAATGAGTCGTTTTGGAAATATTTTGATAGATTTAAAAATTTGTTATCCTAGTGCCCACACCATGGATTTGAGAAATGGAGATTGTGTCAAATTACCTACGAAGGTTTAGACTTTTCCACTAAAACGATTTTAGAGTCAATGTGTCAAGGGGAATTTTTTTAAAATGATGAGGAAAGGGCTTTGGAGTTTTTAGAAGACTTAGCAGAAAAAATCATGCAATGGGAAACCACCAGAGAGACCAATAAACCTAGCTCATCCAGGGGTGTTCATACAATTGATAATTCAATTGCCACTGAAGCTAAATTGGCTGGTGTACTTAAAAGACTTGAGGCTTTAGAAACAAGGGAGTCATCACATGTAAACCAATTTAAAGATTTTGATCAAGTCAATACAATGTTTCAAAGACCTAGGAATGACCCATTTGTACCCACTTATAATCCATGTTGGAGAAATTATCCTAATTTTGCATGGAACCAAGGACCCTACTCGAACAACTCTTCAAATCAGGTCAACCAGTCTCTAAATCAATCCTTTTAACCTTACCAAAAGTCAAGTCCAGGTCCATACCAAAATTCAAATTCAGCAACTCAATATCCACCAAGGTTTCCTAATGAAAGTGATAAGAGACATAACACATTAGAGAAAAATATGGAAACTTTCATGAAATCTTATATCTAAACTAACCAAATCATATCTCATTTAGAGATCCAAATGAGTCAATTGGCCACTATAGTTAGCGAAAGAGAGAAGGGTAAGTTTTCTAGTCAGCCTGAGACCAATCCGAAATTTTCAGTCCCTAATCAAATACTTGAAAACAACCAAGTCAATCGTGATAATTCTATAATCTCTTTAAGGTCTAAAAATCATTTTAACAATCATATTGGCATTGATAATGAAAAAGAAAAAAATTTAATTGATGAATCTAATAATCTATCTTCAAAATTAACCCTACCTGAAAAGCCCATAAAGCTTGAGTCAGTATGCCCATCTACTAAGCAATTGTCAAAGAATGATCAAACCACATCTTCTGAGTCAAATGAAAAAGTCTTTAAACCAAAAGTCTCATTCCTCCAAAGACTAATTTTAAACAAACAGTCAGCCCAGCTAGACAAAATTCTAGAAGTGTTCAAATAAGTGAAAATTAATATTCCTCTTCTATATGTCATCCAACAAGTTCCCTCATATGCTAAATGTCTAAAAGATTTGTGCACACACAAAAGAACTACTCATGTTCCTAAGAAAGCTTTTCTAACAACACATATTAGTTCTATCTTGTCATGCCAAGTCCCTGTGAAGTATAAAGACCCCAGTTGTTCTACTATTTCATGTATCATATGTGACACCTTAATTGAAAAACATTTGCTTGATTTAGGAGCGAGTGTTAACATTTTACAATTTTATGTGTACCAAACCTTGGGCTTAGGGGAGTTGAAAAAGACAAGAGTCACACTCCAACTAGCTGACCGTTCTATCAAAGTGTCAAAAGGAATAGTTGAAGATGTACTCATTAAGGTTGGTGATTTTGTGTTCCCTGTCGATTTTGTTGTTCTTGAAACCCAATCTGTTACTAACCCCAACGGTCAAATTCCTATTATTTTAGGTAGACCATTTCTAACAACCTCTAATGTGTTGATCAATTGTAGAAATTGACTAATGAAATTAACATCTGAAAACATAACAATTGACTTAAATGTGTTTAATGTGGGAAAGGAACCTAGTGATTTTTCTGACCGGCCTGTGGAAGCAAACATAATCCAAGAGTTGTCCATGACCCAAGAAATGAATGAATTTTTTTTTATGATTTTAGATGATCCAATAGACTTTTTTCTTAAATCACCTTGATCAAAATTGGGATGAGTCTGAATATTTAGATAAGGTCAATGAGTTGTTGAGATCTACTACACATGAGTCAACAAAATTAGAACATTCATCTGAACCAATTCTTCCTAACTTTAAAAATGTAAGTAAAAAATTTCTTGAGGTTGATTCTAAGCATAACTATGATGAAAATTTTGATTATTTTCAATTTTTTAGACTACCTGAAAATCATGAAAAGTTCATACTCACTTGCCTTTTTGCATCACTCTTTTTATTATCACATGCATTTTAGGATATATGAAATTTATAGATATGTGCATTTATTTTCTTTCTCACCGCATTTTCTTGCAACATTATACCCCACAATACGAGGTACAATTCTTTTATTTCTTTGTTCTTTATTCTTCATTTGCATACATTGAGGACAATGCATGATTTAGGTAGGGAGGAATTTAGCATTTTTATTTATGTATTGCATTTTTTTTTTTTGTGATTAGCATTTTATTTTATTTTATTAGGAAACTAATTCTTTTTACATTAAAAAAATAAAAAAATTTAAAAATTTGTTTGACTTTTTATGAGTTGGATTAATTCTAATAAGTATATGTGGAGTAAATTTTTTTGAGTAGGATTAAAAGATTTAAAACTATTGAACCTTTGATAAGATACAAAGTTCTAGTTTGAAATGTCATCTTGAATAAAATTAAAATTCATATGCATTTTTGCACTTCACGTTCGCACTAATTCTTAGTTGTGGGGTATAAACTATGAGTCAAGTAATTTCAAGAAAAAATAGAAAAAAGAATCAACGAGATGGAGCGTAAAACGCACTTGTTGTAAGAAAAGAAAAAAAAGAGTTGGAAAAAATAAATATTGCTTCAATGTCCATTGAATAAAAGAAAAATCACGCTGAAAAGTATGGTTATAAGTAGTTTGATTAGTCTAATTTTTGTGGCATTCGTTACTCGAGTTAGTAAGTCCTTAGGGGTGTCTTTACACCTAGTGCCCTAAAGTCAACTGATTTGAAAGTTATTGGTCAAACGCTCGTTACATGGGTAACTCTAAAAAGCCTAAGAAAAATAGACATTATACAAGTCAAAAATAAAAAATAGAAAAAGAAAAAAATTGAGTTTGTTTGATTTTCACGGCAAAAGTCCCTACTAAGAGTTATATCAAATGCACATGCATGCATCACATAGAATTATTTTTATGACGGATGGTATTTAGAATAAAGATGGAGTATTTTTGATAAGCTGAAAGTGTGATTTTAAATTTGATCTTATTTATGTGTAATACACATGAATACTTAGAAGTTTTCTTTCGATTTCATAATTGGTTAAACTCAAAAAGATTTTTATTTTATTTTATTTTTTATTTTGAATTTTGTAGGTATAATCACTAAAAACCCTCACGAGACATAACTCATTCACTTGGGTTAATCGTGGGGTTTAAAGGTTTGTTGCGCATGCAAAGTGCAATCGTGTTTCCTACGAAAATGAGGGAGTTTAGATTTTGTTTGGTTTTTATTTTTTGTCTTACTCGAGGACGAGTAAAAGCTAGGTATGGAGGTATTTGATAGGCACATAATTATAAATTTTAATATTCTCATTTTTTATTATTTAATATGTTTATTTTATTTAATTAATACATTTTATTTTATTTTACAAAAAATAGATAAATAATTGAAGTTAAGTTAAAAAATGAGTTCTAGAAGCTTTCAAGTTAATTTTTATTTGGACTCTAATAAAGAATTGGAAGATTAACATGTAGAAGTTGAAGTCAAAAAGGAAATAAGAGTCCAAGTTATTCCAAATTAGATTAGGATTCAATTTATTTTCTCTATAAATAGGAGTCTTGTTTAGAGAAAAGATATATTTTATTTTCTTTTTCTTTCCGGTAGGAATAGTCCGAGTATATTTTGGTTCTTTCCTTTCCTTCCTTTTCATGTTCGGCCGCTTTTGGCAAAATCATGGAGCCTTTGGTTACTTTTTGTTACATTCTTCATTAGTTTAATATTAAAGTTCTTTTCAATTATTATTCCTTTAGTTTTTATTTTATTTCATACAATTCATATTAATTTTAATTTTTTTTCTTTATTATTAATTTCATGTCTAGCTAAATTTTTAATACCTAGAATGATGATAAAGCTATATATTACATATTAATATTTTCTTTCCGTTCCGACATTAATGTCTAATTGTTTGTTCCTTCAAATTATACCTTCACGCTAAATTCATTTTTGTCCTATATTAATTGCGAGGTTTTGATAGGTTATTGTTAAGATATGAGTTTTTTTTATAATTCATGCTTGTTCAATGAAGTTTTAATGAATTATAGTTAATCTTTAAATTTTCGTAATCTATACTTGCCCATATTAATCATATGAATCACTATTTTTAAAAGCAAGAAAAAATAATTAGAAATTAATTAAGAAAATGAATAATTTAATAATTATATTAGTATTTAGTGGATTCGAATTCCTAGGTAGTTTTTTCTTATTATTAGTTTTCGTTATTAATTTTTAATTTGCATTGTTTAGTTAATTAATTATCTCCACCATTTTTTATTTCTAATTTGTTTGAAATATAAATTAAGGGAACATTGAAATTAATTTAGTTTATGTGGTTTGACTTGTACTTGCCCGTTCTTCAATTTGGCGATATGCACTTGCAATTATTATGTTTTATCACATCAATGATCTATTCAACCCCCCCTCCCCCCCCCCCCCCCCCCCCTTCTTAGATCACCTTCTTGTATCTCTGGGAAACAACAAATTTGATTCTTGGTGAATCAAGCCTCTTAGTGAGAAAGGGTCTTAGTGACCAAAAGAAGACTTAGTATCTTGGAGATAAGGCCTTAAGAAGACTTAGTTTCTTTGGAGAGAGAAGGTCTTAGTAACTTAAGAAGACATAGCGACTTTGTTGTTTCTGAGTGATTCAACATGTTATAGCTTGTCCTAAGTGAACCATTGGTTTGTGTAATCTATATCCTTAGTAGATTATCTTTGTTCATTAGAGTAGAAGAGAGGACTATGAGTATTTTAGGTTTCGAACCTCTTAAAAATCTCTGTATCTCTTTACTTCTTTCGTATTAACTTTCATAACTGCTATAACTGTTTTATTTACTTCAATGTCTTTGCACAAACTCAGTTAATTCAGAATTGAGAGTTTTCATTTAATCTTAAAAGGAGTTTTTCAAAATAATTTTTTTTGATGTGTATAATCAAATAAGTTAATTAATTGTTTAAATATTTGTTAAACATTATTTAATAAGAAAATTTTAAAGGATCTATCCAACCTTTCTTCTAGATCCCTTTTGTATCTTTGAGAAGTAACATTCACAAATAGAATTTTGGTTCTAGTTAAATTCTAGGGGTCTGAGTATTCTCACAAATAGAATTTTAATTCTACTTAAATTCTAGGGAGAAACCAAACCATAGGATAGAAACCAAAAAAATCAAAGTTTTGTCATATTATATATTTATGTAGATATAAATATAGATCATGTTTTTTTAATATTAATTATTATTTTCTCATAATACTTTCCTATATTTTTAATGTAATTATAAATTAAATTATTGTAGAATAATAAGCTACTATTATGACTTTTAGTTTTAAAAATTAACTAAATTTTAGTCACCAATACATAAGTCACAATTATTTTAACATTAACTAACTAAATCTCTCATACATGAAATAAAATTGATAATTAAAGTGTAATCAATAATATATTTTATATTATATAATATATTTTTTAATATTAATTATTATGTAATCATAATATTTTTTTAATATTTTTAATAGTCAATTATTTAGAATCCAAAGTTTAGTAAAGTAATATCCCAAAATTGTTTTTAAAGTCAAAATTTAATATATTTAGTAAAGTAATAATATATTTTAGATTCTAAATAATTATATATTAAAATTAGTCTTTAAAAAATATTTTAATAACAGTTAAATTCTAAAATATAACAAAAATTAAAGACAAAAACTAAAAAACTATATTTTGTCTTATTATATATTTATATAAATTATTAAAAATAAGCCAGGGTAATGGCTCCTTTCGTCCTTTTAAGGAGTGAAAGAAGTTATTGGCGGTGCAATCGGCCGGTGGTGGAAGATAAAAAGCTTTGTGAGTTTTGAAAGATAAAAATTATAAAATAATTAATAAGATTTTTTTTTCGGTTCAAATTTTATTAATTTTAAATAAAAAAATTTAATAAAAAAAATGGCCAAATTTTTTATCTATTTTTTTTAATTTGTTAAAAAGCTCAGAAATATAAAAATTAAACAAAAAAGTTAAATTTTTTCGTCTATTTTTTTTTCTGTCCTTTTTAAAATTTAAAAACAGAGCGTTAGAGAGATGAAACTTTTTTGCTTTTTACCTGAGAGACAGAATATAATTCTTTCGGCCTGTAAATAATATTTTACTTAAAACAGTGTTTATAATTAATGCTAGTTATAGATTATATATATATATATATATATATATAATGTGTTTTTGGGAAAAAGCAAATTCAAAATTCCCGGAAAATGTCATTTCATCGCTTCTGATGAAAAGGAATCCATGAAAGAGACGAAAATGAGCCCTATGGCCACCCTTCACAGCGGCCGCAGTGTGGTGGTGGAGCTACCACTGGGGGAGTTCTTAGCCGCCACATTCGACCTAGAAAAGGCAGTTTGCAGTCACGGATTGTTCATGATGGCTCCGAACCACTGGAATTCTCTCTCCAAAACCCTCCAACGGCCTTTGCGCCTCGATGATGAAGATGATCACAATTCTTCTTCTCTCATAGTACAAATCTCTCATCCTTCCGAAGCTCCTCACTCTCTGCTTCTCTGTGTATTTGGCACCGAGTTTCTCTCTCCTCAGCAGACAGAATCACTTCTGGTTTGTAATTTGTACTTCTCCAGATTCTTCTCTCTCTACAAAATTTCTTCATCTACTTGCTTTTTTGTCAGTTGGTTTCTTTTGAATTCAGGGTCAAGTGAGGCGAATGCTTCGATTGTCTGAAGAGGAGGACAAGAATGTGAGGAAGTTCCAGGAACTGTATAGCGAGGCGAAAGAGAGGGGTTTTGGGAGAATGTTTAGGTCTTCAACTTTGTTCGAAGACATGGTGAAGTGCATGCTCCTCTGCAATTGCCAGTAAGTTTAGTATGTGCGTTAATTTTTTTTATTAGTTCTAAACTTTAAATTGTTTCAGTTTGCAATTAAACTGTAAATTGCTTCAATGTATAATTAAACTTCTAATTACTTCAATGGATCGTTCTAGTAGAATCTCAAAATGCCACATTCTTTATATGAGATATTTTTTGGGGTTATTTATGAGAGAGGTCTAGTAACAGAAAACCCAAGAAAGGAGCTAGAAAAAGACTAATTAAACATGGCTAATCAAAGACATTAGCCGATCGTTAATCATGTTTGAATTAGTTTTGATGACATTTAGAAGCCTCTTAGATGACCATGGATTTAGTTTCCTACAACTTTGAGTATGCCTTGTGCGAAGACATAGCGTTGATGATAGTTGGGAAGTTCAATTCTACAATGGCTGCAGGAATTCCTGATTTGACAGTTATCATACTCACTAGTCACTACAGCTAAGATTGCTTTTGGTTCAGCAATATTAGAAGAATGCTACTGGAATGTGTAGTGCATACCCATAAATAGAACTAGTTGAGTCAATATAAATGAAGCTAGCACCACCTTTTAAAGAAGTAGACTTGAAACTTCTGTCAAAGTTTTGTTTTAGAAACTCTGCAGGAGCGTACAATTAGAAAATAAACTTTTATGAGATTCTATCACCTTGCATCGATTCCAATATACCTAAATGATAATCCTCAACTAAGTCAACGACTTTAGAAACATTATAGGCAGCAGTGGGCTTATTAAGGAAAATGCTTCTCTACTTCCAAATAAGCAAAAAAACGACAATCAATAATAGCTTAGCAGTGAGGAGATCCAAAATCACTTTAAGAGCAAGGATTCAGGGTTGACTCTAACTAGATATCCCCTCTTGAAAAAGAAAAGATTTTTTTAATCAATGACCAAAGGCAGATGAAAGTTGGCCCATATATCTTTAGTCCAAGGTCAAAAATGTAAATGTTCAGTAGATTATTCAAATTGTGAATAAAGAGGGCATGGTTAAGATTTTGCAATCTTCCACCTATCAAGCTTTGTAGCAAGGGCGTCTGAACATCCTTTTTTAAAGAAATGAGTTCTTTTTAGATGAACTTGGATATGCCAACTCTTTTTCCAAGACCTAAGAGAACAATAAATGAGCAATAGACCTTATGATTCCATTCATGATTTTGGTAGGAGTACATTTGTAATCACTTTTAAGAGTAAGGATACCTATTTAGCAATTTGGTCTGCCAAGTCTATCATGCTGTTTATTTGGAAGGAATCTTTTTAGGGCGGAACATATTGATGGTTGGAATTGGAATCATGTCTGGATAGAATCAAAATCAAACATTCAACTAATGCATTTGGTAGGTTATTTGGATACTTGTTTGAATGAAATCATTATTTCAATACGTCTTTTAGATTGTAGGAAGATAAATTAAAATGGAATATTTTTATAACAAATAACCCAAATACTCCTAAAATAAAAATAAAATAAAATTAGGGAGGTAAAGTGTGAAGAGAGAGGAGTAAATTTTAGAGATGAAAAAATTATAGAAAAAATTAGAAGAATGTACAGAGAGCTTTTTGTTAAAGAAATCAGGGATATTTTGAACTATCCCTTTTCCTTGCCGCTGACGAATGCTATTTCGAATGCATAGGTGAATTGGGCATTTATCGAATGCCCATTCCAATCATTTTTAGGGTACCAAGTGTCAGAATGTCTGACTCAACATTCCTATCTGCTACTAATTCCGTCCAAATGGCCCATATATAGTTGTATTACTGGATTATTCTTGATATGATAAACATAATCCTGATGAGTTTTTGTAGGGAGTTATTAGGAGTTACTAATAAATTCTATTTTCACTGTTCTTAGAATGCCTCTCTCCAAGGAAGCATGAATTGTGTTCCAAAGCTCCTCACCCTCTTCTTCTCTGTTTATTTGGCACCAATTTTCTTAGTCCTCGGCAGCCAGAATCACTTCTGGTTTGTAAGTTGTACTTCTCCAATTTATTCTCTCTAAAAAAAATTCTTAATCTATTTGTTTTTTAGTCGATTTAGTAGATATGTATATGAATCAGGCAGGTCGCTAACCCAACCCGACTAGACTTGACTAAGTTCAGCTTAAGCTTGCTAAACTAAATGACTTTGAACAAACTCCTTTACTCGTTTAGTTAAACAAGTCGAGTTTCGAGGCTTGTTTAATCCAGCTTGAATAAATCTGGCGCATTTAGCATTTCATAATTATTTGGTTTTTGATTTTTATAATAAAAAGTTAAACGAGTTGGCTTGGCTTGCTTAGACCTAGTTCGAGCTCAACTCGTTTACTAAATGGACGACCAAGCTCATATACCAAATCTCTAGCTTGTTTATAGCCGGCTCAATTTAAGTAGTTTACCTTTTAAACAAGTTCAGCAAGTCAAAACCTGGTTCGGTTCAACTCGTTTACAACCTAGTTAATTGGTTTCTTTTTGAATTCAAGGTCAAGTGAAGCGAATGCTTCGATTGACTAAAGAGGAGGAGAAGAATGTGAGGGAGTTCAATGAAATGTATTGTGGGGCGAAGGAGAGGGGTTTGGGTGAATGTTTAGTTCTCCAACTTTGTTTAAAGACACGGGGAAGTGCATGCTCCTCTGCAATAGCCGGTAAGTATAGTGTGTGCTCTAAACCTTTTTTTATTAGTTGTTTAACTTTTAATTGATTCAATATGTAATCTTCTAATTGTTTTAGGGGGTAACTTTTGGTTTGACAGTTAAATAGATTTCATCTTCAAATCAGTCCTCATTTCATTCTGGGTGAATCAAAATGCCACATTCTTTATCTGGGATATTATGTATTGTTTGAGGTTATTTCTGAGAGAGGTTCTAGAAACAGAAAACTTAAAAATGAAGCTTGAACAAGACTAATTATACATGGCTAACCAAAGGACAAGAAAATAATCAAATACGAGGCAAAGCGTTATCTCCAGCTGAAGTTGCCAACGACTTTTCCCCAACATTAGCCAATCGTTAACATGCTTGAATGACAGTTGGTGAAATTTAGAAGCCTCTTAGATGGATACCATGGGTTTAGTTTCCCAGCAACTTTGAGTATCCCTTGGGCGAAGATATAGCATTGATGATAATTAGGAAATTCATTCTAGAATGGCCACATGAAGTCTTAATTTGACAGTTAAGATACTCACTGCAGCTAGGATTGCTTGTGGTTCTGCAATATTAGAAGAATGCGACTGGAATGTGGAGTGCATCCACCGTGAACAGAACTAGCTAAGTCAATACAAATGAAGCTACCACCACCTTTGAAGAAGTGGACTTAAAGTTTTGTATTAGAAACTCTGCAGGAGAAACGTCCAATTAGGCACAAAAAACTTTGAAGGGGATATGAAATTCTATTACCTTGCTTTGAATCCAAGATACCTAAATGATAATCCTCAACAAATGACAATCACTAAGAGCTTAGTAGCGAGGAGACTCTGAATCACCTTAAGAGCAAGTATTTAGGGTTGACACTAACCAGATATGCACTGTTGAAAAAGATTATATTCTTATAATTATTATTACTTTTAGTCATTGACCAAAGACAGAGTAAAGTGGGCCCATTAGCTTCACTCCAAGGACAAAGAAGATGTAACTGTTCAGTAGATTATTTAAATTGTGAATAAATAGTGCATAATGAAGATTTTGCAATCTTTTTCAACTAAGCTAGCTTTGTAACAAGGGCTTCTGAACATGCTTTTACACTCTTTTTTTTTGTGAACTTGGAGATGCCAATTCTGATTGCAGGACCTAAGAGAACAATAAGTGAACAACTGATTGTAGGATTCCTATTCATGATTTTGTTAGGAGTAGATTTGTAATCACTTTTAACTTTTAATAGTAAGCACAACTATTGAGAAATTCAGTCTGCCATGCCAAGTCTATCGGGCGTTTATTTGGAAGGAAACTTTTTAGGGCGGAACAGACTATTGGTTGAAATCAAGGGCGGATCTAGGATTATGATTTGGGGTGGGCTAGAATTTTTTTTTCGTAAACTTTCACTGCATACATTTTCTTTTTAAATTAAACCATATATTAAAATAACTGTATATGTCATAAAATCACGTAGCTAATTGAATAATAAACAAAATCATCACTAATTCACTATAACATTAATAAAATTTTGATAACGAACGTACGTCCAAGACATAATAACATACCTAGTCAAATTGCACTTTTCGCTCTTGAATAAAAACAAATTCTGTAATTATTGAGTCAACATCATAGTTCTCAGTCAACTCCTTTTCGATGCGGACAATCATTTTAGCAGCTAAGAAGTCATTCTCCATCTTGTTGCACAACATTGTTTTGACACGTTTCATAGTTGAAAATGATCTCTGTGTAGTTTCTGTGGAAACCGACAAAGTCAAAACAAGACGAATTAACCGATCAATCATTTGATATGTCGTTGATTTTTTTGTTTCAAATAATCATTGGCATAACTCAGCAAGAGTAGTAACATCCTTGAGCACATCATCATGAGGTACATCAAACTCATAAATTGTCAGCTCGCTTCTCAAGCGATGCAACTGTTGTTTAGAGAAATCTCGAGGATAAAACTTCTTTGCAAGTTTGCAAATATTATCAATGTTAAATGCCTTAAAACCATCTGCAGGGTCCAAAGATGAGCTAAGAATAAGAAGTTCCTTTGTTTTTTCACTGAACCTGCCATTCAATTCCACCAACTCGAAATCTATTGCAATATAAAATAGGTCACCACGATAATGATGCTCAGTTGTTATGTTTCTTTGTTGACAATTATGGCGACGTGAGCTCATACTGAATTGACCGTCCATGTCAGGAATATCTATATCATGCTATCTGCAAAAATACATCACTTTTTCGAGAAAATCTTCCCAACTGTCTTCTCTTAATTTTTGAAGAGAATTCACTGTAATTTCCACCAGATTCATAGCATTCAAAATATCTTGAGATTTTTGTTGCAACTTTCGACATAAGACATCAGTAAGTCCCATCATGTCTTTCAACAAATGCAAGATGAATATGAATTGAAATGATCTAATTGCGTTGTAAGCACCATCAGCTTCCGCACGTAAAGACTGTGGTTTTATCATCCATAATAAATTCAAGAACGGTACAAGTTGCATAATTTTTATCTACCAAGTCACAAACTGAAGTAAAATGAGAACCCCAACGAGTAGCTCCAAGTCTATGTAAGGTACCAATTTAATGTAGTCCACTACTTGTTCCATGCTCACTTGCTATAACCAATTCTGTAATATGCATAACTTAAGCAACATGAAATTTAGTATGATGTTTTGGAGAAGCGCAAATGACATTGACAATAAAACTCGAGGAAGAAAAGAATTTCCAAATAGGATCAACTTTTTTTGAAGCTGCAACCAAGACCAATTGTAACTGATGGGCGAAACAGTGTACATAATATGCATATGAGCAATCCCTCATAAATAATGCCTATAACCCATTCCATTCACCTCTCATATTACTAGCACCATCATACCCCTGACCTCTTAATCTTTTAACTTGCAAATTATGATGGAGAAGAACTTTAGATATCTCTTGATGAAGTATCTCGGCAGTGGTGTCTTCAACCATCACAATATCAAAAAACTATTCTCTTAGAAAACCCTACTTGTCGGCAAATCTCAAAATAATAGCCATTTGCTCTTTATGAGTTGAGTCTTGTGCTTTATCAACAAGAATACAAAAGCCAGAATCCCCAACTTCTTCTCGAATGTGCATTCTCACTTTGTTTGCTAGAATATTCAAAATCTCCTTCTGGATTGTGGGTGCTGTGTATGTAGCAATTTTTTGGGCATTTCCTAAAACAACTTTAGCAACTTTCGGACTAAACTTTGTTGTATGCTTTATAAGTTCAACACAATTGCCATGGTTTTTGGAATCTAAAGACTTGTCATGACCCCGAAAAGCACACCCTTGATATGCAAGATAACGAACAGATTCAATGGTTGTCTTGAGTCTTAGCCGGTTCTTCAAAATCTCATCTCTGCTTTGTCGGTTCAAAATTATGTCTACATGTTGAGGTGCTTTCATCAAATCCGCAATGCATTTCTCACAACTATTATGTAATGAGCATGGACCTCCAATGTGATTTAAAAATACACAATTCTTTCCATCTCGAACTCTTTTCCAGTCATTAAATCCATCAATAGTCAGTACAGGATTAACTTTTGGACCCTTTGCAAAAAGAAAGCAGGGGAAGCAAAATTCTTTATTCTTAAGAGGTGAATACTCTAACCATGGCCAATCTTTGAACCAAGAATAATTGAATCGACGATATTGGTTTCCTGATCGAACTCTTGGATACTCAAAAAGTTTATAATGATATGGTCCCAAGTTTATATAAGCATGTCGAATTCGGTCATGCTGATTAATATGATATTCATATATTTGCTTTCATTTCCCTGGATCTCGTTCTAAATCACCAACATCAAAATCTGTATCTTCAAGAGTCTCAGATATGACATCAGGTTGCTCATTGACTATTGTATTGTTAACATTGCATACTAGCGGAGTAGGAATAAATTCTCTAGATGTTGAATCAAAAGTAGGGACATTCTCTCTAGTCTCTGGTATTGTTGATTGACTTGATTCAACTATAGGAACAGACTCTCTGTCAGTATCTGATGCAAGTCCAGACTGTCTAGTAGGAACAAACTCTCTAGGCTGGAGTATAGGAGAAGGAACATGTTGATGCTTATCAGATGCAAGAGGTGCACTGCTATTTGGCCTATTCCGTTCAATTGACTGAGTTGAATCTTTTTTCATGTACCATGTACTAAATTTTTTTTCTTTCTTGGCTTGTCGATCATGATCAGACATGTTTTGAGTACCTAATCATTGTTAATTTTCAATCAACCATTTATTATAGCATACAAGTAAATTATATAGTACAACAACAATTCACAAATCACAAACGTACATACCCTGAGACCCATATGGCCATATATTGATATATAATCCCAATTCAACTAGCAATGGGAATCAATGAATCATGATATCTTATTGAATTCAAATCAAATTAATCAATTTCACTTAAGGCCATCAATCAATTCGTACCTCGTCACTGAAGAGAGGAGCAACCGTTTTAGAAAGGCAACGGGTAAAGAAACAAGAATAGGAAACGTTGACCTAATTCTCTATGAAAAGCAAGTCAAATTATTAACCGTATTACTTAATAAAAAGAAATAGTTTATATTTGATAAAAATATAAATGAACTAGAACAACATATGGGCTAACTGCTAAGTATTTAAATTTGGGGTGGGCTTACTGGGCTGATTTTTAATTTGGGGTGGGCTGTAGCCCACTGTAGCCCGTGTGTAGCTAGCTACGCCCTTGGTTGAAATGTGCCTGAATAAAAGAAAAATCAAACATAACATTCACGCATTTGGTTGATTACTTGAAACTGTGTTCGAATTAAATTATTTTTCCATTACATCCTTTAATATGTATGAAATATGAATATAGATTAAAATGGAATGATTTTTATGACAAATAAGCAAAATACTCCTAAAATAAAATTTGTTAGAGAGATAAAATGGGAAGAGAGAGGAGTAAATTTTAGAGATATGAAAAAATTATAGAAAAAGTTAGGAGATAATCTTTTTTTGGGATAGGTGATCAGGGGTGTTTTGGAGCAAAATGTTTTGGACTCATTTTGTCAATTGTAGAATCCCTTTTCTGTGCCTCCCTAAGAAATGCTATCTCGAATGCCGGCTCAACATTCAATTTAGCCACCAATTCCGTCCAAATGCCTCATAAATAATTGTATGGAGTAGTCCTATACGATAAACATAATAATGATGAAATTTCAATAGAGAGTTATTAGGAGTTACCGATAAATTCTATTTTCTCTTTTCGTAGAATTCCTCTCTCTATCTCCAAGGAAGCATGACTTTACCATTCCAGAATATGTTGAATTGTTGATACTTGTGTGTGCGTGTGGGGGAAAAAGGAGGAAAGTGCTCCTTTTCTTATTCCCACAAGGAAGTAACCAAAATTATGTCGTTTTGGCTGTTCACTTATTAATATGACCGTGGATGCAATGGGCATGTACAAATCTAAGAGTATATCATTTTTCTATGATATGTTGATGTGTGCTAACCATAGTTGTCAGAAACTTATGAAATGTGATACGATACGATACAGAGACAATTCGATACATATCGAATCTAAAATGATACCGTATCTTACAATTCAATTACGATTCTTACGATGCGATACAATGTACGATACTTATTAAAAGCAACCAACTTAAAAATGTTTTCATGTAAGGGAGTGTTTGATAAAAACTGAATTTAATAGTTTTAAATGCTTAAGTAATCTGAATGAACTGAATGAAATAAATTTTTGAATACTGAATGAAAAAAGTTATTTGATAAGTGACATGTCTGAAACATCTGAATAACATATATTTACTATTTTACCTCTCTGAAAAAATTCAAAGTTGTAAATATATTTAATATTACTTAATATAATAGTTAATATTTTTTTTTTAATTTTTTACTTCATTTAGTTGGGATTTAACCATTCAGTCAAAAAAATTAGAGTTAGCCATTCAACCCAAAAATCTGACTGATTCAGTCATTCAGTCTTAAACAAACGCACTGAATGATTGACTGATTCAGCCATTCAGACTTATTCAGTCCTAAACAAACAACCCTTAAATCTAAAAGACTAAACATTTCAATTGAAGAGGTTTTCTAGCATAAACATATTCTATATCGTTTCATGAGCCTTTAATAACTTTTTAGAGTATTATATGTAATTGAAAATGTCACTTTCTTTTTTCACATTACTTTCTAAGCAGATATTTAAATCTTTACTTGTTAATTTGAATTATTCTCTTTTGTTTTATAAATTAAAGATGAATCTGAATTTTCGTTTTTCTCTTGTTACTCTATAAAGATTACTGAAAGAATATCTAATAAATCAATTTAAAGTATTTTGGCTACTGTTTAACTTTAAAATTTATTTTTAGTCTATAATAATATTTAGTTGACTACTTTTATATATAGTCAAGCATGCGTTTTATATGTTTAAATATATATTACTACATTTTATTTTATTTTTCATATCTTACGATACGATACATGAAACACGATACGTGAGTTTTCAATACACAATACGATTCACAATTTGACAACTATGGTGCCAACAACTTTATAAAAATAAACAAAAATTAAGCCTTCGAAACCTACATTTACGTGGTAGGTTACGATAAGATGCTCCAAAACAAATGTATATGCTCTTATTTTGCTTGTCAGTTGCATTCCTGAGGTACAATTATTAAGTGAAGGGCATGGTTGTGTCCTTAAGGGAGTAAATAAAGGAGTCACTTTTCACCCCTTTCACTCATTTGAATGTGCACATAAAGAGAGGGATTGGAAATTAAACATGCATAAAGATATTCTTAAAATTTGTTTATTAAAGTGTAAAACTTTCATTAATTGTCACAAAACTGTTACTATGTAGGTACTAGGTAGTTAAGCTGTTATTTCATTGTTGAGTCAGAAGGTTAGTTTGGTCATTGTTGTAGTTGTTTCTTTTAGTTGAAATGTAAATAAGAGTCGTTTTCAGTTGTAATGTTCTCTATGTAACAAAATTCCTCTTGAGTTCTTGCTTTTACTTTCTCTCTCTAAATCAGAGGTCTATGTATCTGTTCTCTATCTCTAAACCTCTCTCTTTCTCTTGATTCTTAATAATTTTTCTGTTTTTGTTATAATCTCTCCTACCTCAGTTCTTCTAAAATACAATTAGAATACCCTAAATCACACCCTTAGTTTGTTCCATGATTACCCCATAATGCTACATTGCGTTTTTTTGGTACAAACGTTACAAAACATGTTACACTTTCGTTAGATACATCAAATGTGGCGATCCAAAACTTTCCCCCCCTTTTTATTTAAAATTCTATTGTATAAGCATGATTACAAACTTTGCTTTATGATTTACAAATGAAAATCATCCTTTTACCTTGAGCCATACGACCGATGACTAGAATCAAATATAATGGAAGGCTAAGATCGACTATTTAAAATCATCTATTAAAATATATAGGATATTTGTAAAATATAATAACCGCTCGACTAAATTTAACACACTATTAGAAACTCTAATAAGTAAAAGAAGATTATAGAGAATGCTGACTAATATAGCGACATGAACGCCTTGTGGGTGTCAAGTAAACGATGACATGACGTAATGTCGTTAGTTTGGCGACACTGTGCTAAAAAAAACTCAACTAGTTTTAATTATATCTGAAAGAGTGGTAACTATGTTAGTTTTGACTATATCTTTATATTCCCAGTGTACTATGTGTTGGATAAACGTATTTTGTACCTACTAAACGATTCGAAAAAGACCTACACCTACCATACTCCGTACCACGAAAAGTGATATTTTCCATTACCTATTTCATTCATTGTCCTAAATCGAACCATAATTTAGGTAACATTGGTTGTGCCACAAATTTTTTAACTTTAATACTTCCTTTGTCCTTGAACAACCGGCTTAGTTTTATTTTATTTTTGGGCTCAAATTGACCAATTTTAGAACTAAAAGTTAGGCATATTTATTTATATTTTTAAGCTCATGAGGCTACAATAAATTCGATATAGTTTCTTATGGCAGTTTCTCTACCTATATTTATAAAAATACATAATTTTGATAACAAAAATGGACAATTTGACCGAAAAAGTCAAATAGCCCGTTTCTGAGGGATGAAGGGAGTAGTTCTTTTTCTTCACTTTCCTTTTTGAAAGATTCTCAACTTTTAGAGGCATTGTTTTCTAATGATGAAAGAAAAATGTAAAAAGAAAGTACTTTTGAAGATAGTAGAAAGAAAACCTTTAAACACTTGAGTAACAGGATGATTATTACTTTACCTTGCAGCCTAGGTGAAAATATCTCTCATAAACAATTGAATTTAAATCTCCACACTCACGCAATATATCATGCATATCATCACATTTGTCAATAATTCATCCTACACAATATGTAGACGCTAAAAAGGTTTGACAAATTGATATGAATATTAATAACCCTTCCTCCGTGTGCCGTCAATTTTAGTTCACAGACCTGAATATTCTCCATTTATACCTAAGCAGAATCTAGTTAGGATGAAATAATATAAATGTGATTGCAAGATAAAGAAAGTTGTATGAAAACTAAATATTTGAAGTCCACAGATTTGTTTATTTTGATAAATGAGTCCTTTTCGTGCTCTCGTGTTTCTTTTCTAACTTGTCAGTGAATAGAGATAAATGATTTATGGTTACATCTTGTGCTTTTCATAGGTGGCCAAGGACTTTGAGCATGGTTAGAGCATTATGTGAGCTTCAGTTGGAACTCCAGTGCCCCTTGTCAAGTGTCTCAGTTGCTGAAACTAACAATAACTCCAGTTTCAAGAGTCCAGCAGCTGATAATGAGCGTTTTTCTCCGAAGACGCCTGCAGGAAAGGAGAAGAAGAGAAAGACTGGAAGGCGAACGAGTTCCTTAATTTCTGGCATAAGGAATGCAGAGGTTGAAACAAAGCCTGAAGAAAACGCTTCCTTCACTATAAATTGTGCTGAAATGTTAGGCTCACAGGGGATAGAGAAACTAAGCACAAACTTTCCCTCACCAAATAAAGAAGAAGACTTTCATAAGCTAATTGATAATTGTCGGGCTTCAACTGAATCACACAAAGTTAATTCATGCTTGACCTCTGTTCAATCTTCTGAAGCAACATTACTTTACTTGTATGGTGGCGTTGGGAATTTTCCTAGTCCGAGAGAATTAGCAAGCCTTGATGAAAAGATTTTGGCAAAGCGCTGCAAACTTGGTTATAGAGCAAGCCGCATAGTGAATCTCGCTAGAAGTATTGTTGAAGGGAGGATTCAACTAAAACAACTGGAAGAAGCTTGCATCAGACCAAGCTTGTCCAACTACAATAAGCTATTTGAGCAGCTGAAAGAAATTAATGGATTCGGTCCTTATACATGTGCCAGCGTGCTCATGTGCATGGGATTTTACCATGTGGTTCCATCTGATTCTGAGACTATTCGACATGTTAAGCAGGTCAGATTTTGTTTACGTCATTCTTTTTTTACCCTTTCTTCGTACTCATAATGCTTGAGAGGCTTACAAGTATATGATAGTTCAGGTTCATGCAAGAAACTCTAGCATTCGAACAATTGGACAAGATATTGAAGTGATTTATGGAAAATATGCACCATTTCAGTTCTTGGCATATTGGTATGTGATGACCGTGTTCCATAGTTATTCAAGTGTCTCTTGTCAATGTCTTTGGTGAATAAGTTCTCTCTGTTTTTCCTTTTACCAGGTCAGAAGTGTGGTCCTTCTATGAGGGAAAGTTTGGGAAACTTAGTGAAATGCCTCACTCTGATTATAAACTTATTACTGCCAGTAATTTGAGACGTAAAATGAGCAGCAAAAACTAGAGGATTAAGTTATCGCGATACAGAAGTGTCATGACTTGCAAGATCTAAGTGAGTCAAGTTTCTATCTTTTTCCAGTCTCTGCTTAATGATGTGCTTTCCGAGTATGCCTATTTCTGCTGTATTGTATAGCTCCCTATTCATGCATCTATATTAATAAAGCGGCACCGGCTGTTTCATGTATCCAAACACACCTACCCTTGGTATTGATTGTACTGATTCGTAATTTAATTTGTTGTTTTATTTCAGGGTAATCAGTGTCGATGGAAATGGGGGTTATTGCCACTCTCTCACCTCCGCAGGTCACCAGTTGAACTTTCCTTCCCATCCGAAGAAATCTAGAACGTGGGTTTTGTTCTTTGTATTATTACACTAACGCAGCTATTAAATTTCTTTTGCGACGGACCCAACTTTTCTTGTATTAATATTTAAGGATAATGGAGTAGTTACTTTAAGCTGTTGCTTCTTCTGCTCACAACACATTCAATTAAGCAGCTCTCTCTCTATGTTTTTAATTGTAGTAATTGCCCATTTGCTGGAGCAGTGCAGTGGGAAGTGATGATGGGTCTCTAACTTTTAGTCTATTTATTTTGATGATAACAATAATTAGTAAATAGATTAACTTAAATTAGAATCCAAGTTAATTATTATATTTACTTTGACAAAATATATTTTTTAAATTTATTGATTTAATATTTTTTTAACCTTGATAATTTAATATCAAGTGTTAAAAATATTTATTCATAAATTAACATTTTCTAAGGCTAGGTATCTCTTATTATTATTTTGTATATATATATATATATATATATATATATATATATATATATTGTAGAACAAAAGAAGCTTGGCAAAAACAAAGAATCCAAATTTTTCTAGCAGAAAATGATTTGGGCTTTATCCGAAAAACACTGAGCATGCGCTGGAAGAAACTTTAAAATCCTTGCTGGCTATCAACTGAATTAAGGCACATGGCTTGGAAAGATTTGAATTTAAAATTGTTGGCTAAATGTGTTGGTCTCTATACGTGGCCCCTTGTGCTGGAAGTATTCTGATTAAGCCGTCAAGCTAAAAATTCTTTCTCATCCGAAGCTTTAAGCTACAATATTTTTGTGGGCCATC
The DNA here is from genome assembly GCA_947179155.2 of Hedera helix. Lineage (NCBI taxonomy): Eukaryota > Viridiplantae > Streptophyta > Magnoliopsida > Apiales > Araliaceae > Hedera > Hedera helix. Next base: position 24,472,746 of record OX359280.1, read on the forward strand.
CGAAATTCAATGTGCTGAAAAATTTGTGTTTCTTTGAATTGGCTGGTCCGTGTGAAAACTCATCCTAGCCATTAATTTTAAACAAATTCGAGCCCTTGATTTTAAAAGAGTTACCAAATTTCTTTTTTATCCCAAGCTTCAAAATCTTATAAATAGGAGATTTTCAATTCATTTCAAAGTTGCCAATTCACAAATAAAGAAAGCTAAAGTTCCTTGCTTAACATTTTTTCTCTCAAAGCTTTCAAAGTTTTCAACTCAAAGTTCATATATTCTATTGAAGAGAAAAATTAGTTAAAGTACTTAAGATAAATTATTGATTTAAATTATTTGTACTATCTCATACTTATTTATATTTATAGATATATAAATATAAATTCTTAAACACATTTATATATATTTATATTTCATCTCTTTATATCATATAAAAAAAGCAGTACTTAGACACCGAAATAATATCGAAAATATTCCTCTTATAAGAGGAAATCATTCAAATGGTATTTAAAGTCCTAAGTGACCTTTTTTTTTTATTGATATAGTGTTTATATAAATATCGTAAAGAAACATTTTAAAGGCATTATAGGACGTATTGTGTATACATAACCTAAGATGCATGAACATGGTTACAAATTACATAACCAATGCGTTATATGTCAAGTGTCGTACGCTTAAGTTAAGTTACTAAGCGTATTAAAAATCGATACACGAAATGATTTAATTGAAAATAGGAATAAGAGTTAACGATACACTAGTAAAGAAGTACTTGTGCGCATGATCATTAGAACAACAATGATTAAGAGTTATACGAATAACTCATTGGAAGTCGATATTATGAACGTAAGAGTGATACAAGAAGGCGATAAGTTAAAGATAAAGTCTTAATTAAGATTAAACGAGAGCTAAGTTTGACTAATGTTGTATTATCGATTCTCACAAACCATGTAGGTCGTGCAAGGAACGCCAAAGTTAATATAATAGTAAAATGTTGGTACAGGCAAGTTTTTCAGAACTTGTGTGTATATGTTATGTGTAAACTTTCTGTAATATATGAAACCCATGTGAAATTGTTTTAATGTGCAATATGTGCAACTATTTGGTAATTGTTGTTGATATCTACTTGATAGTTTAAGTAAAGTATGTTATGTGAACTTTACAAATTAAAGTTATGAAGCATGTATAAATGCAAAGTATGATAAGTATGAAACATGAATTAATGCAAAGTACGATAAGTATGAAGCATGAATAAATGTAAAGCATGAGAAACATGAAGTATGTATAGAATGTCAAGTGTGCATAATATAATGCATGTATATATTTGAAGCATGTTATTTGTTATCGGTTAAACTTGCTGAGCAATATAGTTGCTCATTTTTGCTTTAAATGAACATTTCCAGTTAATTTGCGTACTTCAAAGATTCCGGTAAGGATTGTGGATAAAGGAAAGAATAATGAAAACAAATGTTAGAGCTTTAGCATGTTGTTCGTAAACTATGTTATTAGAATCAAGCCCACATATTTGTGTAGACTTGGAGAGGTGATTATGCCTTGTGTTACTACAGATTAGAAAACTTGTTGTGTAAGTGCTAGTTGTGCTAGACAATTGTAAATACAACAAGACACTAGTAATTAGTGAAAGAAAATAGTACAAGTGGAAACTTAGAATTGAATGTGAGGTCAGGAATACTCATAACCAATGTAACAGATTAAATTATAAAAATTGAATTTTATAGAATAGATCATGTAATATATGATCTAAAATTGTAATAAGAGATAGTAAAGGTTGCGAATTCTGGAATGAAAGGAATTGTTTGTATTTATTGGTATCAAAATGAGGCTTTGTTAATTATATTATGTTTGAATGTTGTAATATGAAGATAGAAGTTATATCATGATGTACCAGATCCCCTACAACGGGTGTACGAATTTGGGGGCGTTGGAGGTTGGTATCGGAGTTATTAGGTTATAAACCTTAGGTGAGAGTACCTTAGGTTATAACCGTAGGAAGGATAAGGAAGACAATGAGAAATAAACTCGAATGAAGTTTAGGTGATAAGAGATGAATTTAGGAAATTAGTATTTAAGCAAAGAAGAGGTAAATGATAGGTATGAGATTATAAACGAGTATAGAGGAATATCCAAGAGATAATTTTAAAGAGATTTAAGAGAGATAAATAGAAATGGGTCATGAAGTACCCGACTTAAGAAATGTGAACGAATGGAGCTGATAAGAGATATCTTATGATAAAATTTTAAAAAGCAGAAAGAATGCTATGAGATCGTAAAGTGATCTATAGTAAACATTTAAAAATGAACTAATAAAGAGTGTGAATGATATTAAGAAAAGTTATTTTAAGTGAAAGTTAGGTATTCCTTGGATTTCAATTGAGGACTCATGCTAGTGGATGAGTTGAACGGTCCTTTGTATGGGAGGGGATTTGTTCTTGGTTTAACAACCACTCAGTTCACTATATTGATAATCATTGAAGTCTTGTGCCACGCTATTCGTCATATATATGTTGGAAATGTGATTCTTTTCTCATGTGTATGTCTGATAGTTTACGCAAAGTTCTTAAAACTCATACTTATGGTACGTTCGTGACTCACAATCGTATGGTAAGTTTTTGAGCCCCTCAGCGTATAATAGGGTTAAATTATACGATATTTTTATTCCCTAATACTTAGTTTTTATATTTATTGTGTGCTTAAATGTTTAATTATTTAGCTTATTTTGGTTTTAATAGGTTTTATAGGATTTTAGTTAATTTATGTTAATTTAGGTAATTTTATAGTATTTTTATATTTCTTATGTGTTTTTATTTATTTTAGGTCTTTTATTTATTATTATGTGTTTTTAGGATTTTTAGTATTTTTATATTATTTTTATTTATTTTGTAAGAAAAATAAGCTTGGGGGCAAATCTGTAAATTCTGCAAAAGTTAAATGGCAATTTCGTAATTAATCAACTTCGGTGGTAGAATCGTAATAAACGAAAAACTAATCTTCGCGCAATGCGCGCGTATGGGAAATCAGCACCGCGGAATTAAAACGACGCCGTATTGAGCAACAAATCGAAAGGCTTATGCGCAATGCGCGAAGAAGCGGACAAAGCAGAGGCGCAGAGTAAAGAAACGACGTCGTTTGGCCAAGCTTCCGCGCAATGCGCGGAGGAACGCTGATGTCACCAGACGCGGAAGCGCGTTGACCGGGTCAACTGTGGCGTGTTTGGCAGCGCAGAAATTGTTCCAAACGAGATTATTTCGCGAATTGAGCATTAATTTGATTCCAAATTGGATTTTAATTCTAACTAGGGTTAGGATAATAATTATTTTATTTTTCTTTTAGTTTTATTTGTATTTTAAATCCTATTAGGGTTTGGAAAGTGTATTTCCTACTAGGGTTAGGAGGATTTTGGAGCCTATAAATAGAGGGCTTGACACACAATGTAAGACACAACTTTTCTATTAGAAAAAATTTCTCTTCTATTATTTAGTATTCTTTACAATTATGAGTAGTTAATTTATTTTTCTTGGTTTAAGTGATTGAAGCCATCAAGATTTATACACTGTGAGATCTAATTTATTTTAATTGTTCAATTTATATTTTGAGTATTGAATATTTTTCTGTGCTTAATTTTATGATTGGTTTGTTTAATTGCTAGGAGTACTACTAGTTTATTATTCATATTAATCTACTGTTGTTGGTCAAACAACTAAGTTTAATAATTGTTTTGCAGATCAAAAGATTATTTTATCTTAGGAAGAATATTCATCTAAATTAAATGCAAACGCGTGGCTTGTGTTGTTTAGTTCAACGATTTCTCTAATTCTTAAAGCTGCTATTAAATTACATCTTTAGCACGTGTCGGAGGTTGTTTAATAGTAAGGGTAATTTAGAACGCGTGTGTCTACTTATCTAAAATTAAGGAGAGAGGAGAAAAATTATTCCACCTGCGAGTAGTTCTTTCTACGGTGAATGTTTAAAATATAAATTGAGTTGTTCTTGCATCAGTGATCAGTTGTAAATTCTTGATGGTGGATATTAACTTAAACCAATGATTTTTCTTCTCATTTATTTCATTAAATTACTTAAATAATTATTTTAGTTAATTTTATTTAAACTATTTATTTGATTCAACCCCCCCCCCCCCCCCAATTTTGGTTGACAAAACATAAAATTAAATTAATCATTCTATGTGGGATCGACTCTTACTTGCACTATTACATATTTATTTTTTCAAAGTAAGATTTTATTTTTGGGTGCTTGCGACATCACACCAGCGTATGGACAGTCATTGATTTGTTCTCAGACTACATATTGCTAGGACAAGCTCCTAAACTCATATTATTGTAGCAATTTTTTGAACTCATAAGTGTGGTAAGTTTGACGAACAATGCTTATGGCTAGACTAGGAAAAAGGTGGTAGAGTAAGATTTGAGTAGAGAAAGATATGGAAAGTTGGAGATGAATGAAGTTTGTGTATTATAATTCTTCTAGCTATATTAGATCCCAAATTTTCTTAAAGCTATGATCTTATTCGCACTTATGTGCAATCTCGTAAAATTTTGAACATATTCACACTAATGTGAAAATTCTTTAAAATTGTGATTGTATTCGCACTCATGTGCCAGCTTCTTAACATTGTTATCGTATTCAAACCTATGTGCAAATTTCTTGAAATTGTACTTCTTCTTGCACTTATGTGCAATTACCTTAAAGATCATGCTTGAACTATTTGTATTCATACTTATGTGCCTTTTAAAAGCTTTATTTAATTGTTGAACTCTCAAATTTCTAAAAGTTCTGTCGTTCATATGTCTATGCTAACCGTGTCGGCTAAACGAATTATTTTAAAATTTTCAAAATGTATTTAGTTAAAATGATCAACGCACCTTTAAAATGGTGTTAATATGACCAATGATGGAACCTTAACACACTATTGTAATGGTGCAATATCATGAAGTCCGACAAAAGATGGAATCCTAACACACTGTTGCAACGGTGTAGTATCATAAAGTCATAAAATGATTTTTAATTTAAATTTTGGAGTTCATGATTAATGAATAGTTTAATAATGCTAGTTAAGCCATTTATTTCGACTAGATACCTTTGATGAGAAATGTCAGTTCTTGAATTGAAATGCAATTTTGGTAAGTTAATGACTCACAATAATATGGTAAGTTTTTGAACCCACAGTTGCATAGTAGGTTCTTGGGTGATTCCAGAACTCATATTTCTGTGACAAGTTCTTAAACTTATATTATTGTGGTAAGTTCTGGAACTCATGATGCATGATAAGTTCTATGAAAAATATTACAATTGGTCATGTTCAAGCTGAGGTGAACAACCCTAAAAAAGGGGATATATCAGAGCCATGAATAAAGAACCCATGAGGGGGTGACCAAGTATGGTGGCAGGCTGATATAAGTAATGTATGGGTTGGTGAATTCAGATAGTTTAACCCTGAGTAAAGTCGTTGTTCATAACACAAGAGTACGATAGGCTAATCACTTAAGTACTCATATATGGCTAGTCACCTATGAACTCGGTTCATGGTCTTTATGACCCCTCAGCATGCCATGAAAAGTTTTTCTTAAAAGAATCTTCTTGCTTCCTAGTTATTCATACTGCTTTATAATTATTGAACAATTGTGAATGCTCTTAAAAGATATTCTAGTATTCTAAAAATTGAGAGGGTAGAAGGTGTGAATCACCTAGAGAAAAGTGATTAAAGGATATGGTGATGAAATAGAAATCTTCATAAAAGAAAAAAGTAGAGTATTCATTAAAGTGAGAATAAAAAGGTTAGTTTGAGAACCTAAATATGGTGAATGACGTGAATAGAGATAAGTGTGTGGCAATTTCGAGTACGAATTTTTTTGAGGAGGGATGAATGTGATACCCCGAATATTTATGAAACTAGTAAATATACATTTTAAATAATCGATGTAAAGATAGTGTATGCTTATTCTTATATAAGGGAATTTAAGAAGATATATTGAAATAAAGATAAGGTTAAGATGTAAAAACTTAGATTTGAAAGAGAGGAATATGCAGAGAATTGATCAAATTCTTATCTAATTTATATGAATATATATGATTTAACTTATCAAAAGAAAGAGAGATCTCTGTTGAAAAGTCTCTAAGGAGGATATGAAGAGAGGTTAGTAGATCAGTCATGAAAGTATGGTATTTTAGTAACCCGATAGTCGAATAAATTACAAGTTAGATGTATTAAAAAATAGAGTTGTTGGAAAGTGAGAGATGAGAGGATAATAAATGAAAAGCGAGTAATGAGAATAAAAAAATTTTAATGAAGAGATTTCACATAGTTGAAAATATATGGAGTAATATATGAATACATGTATTCCTACATGTATGAATACAAGTTAATAAATTAAAATTTTAAGAAATGACAAATGGTCAAATAGTCAAAGTGTGACTAAATGAAAGAAAATAAAGTCAAAAATTTTAAATTTTGAGCTCAGAAAGGAATTTTGAGAAGCAGAATGCACCGTTGAGTCCGAAACGTCAAATTTAGTAAGATGAAACAGTAAACACGATATGCTTTTGGGGTTGACCTTTTGATAAAAGTCAACAGTTGACTTTTTATGATGAACAGTCAAAATTAGAGTTCGGAGATGAATTTGACAAAACAAATGTCACCAAGACGTTAGGAACGTCAAAATTAGTAGGAATTAACTATAATCATGAAAATTTAACTCTCCGGGTCAAAAAGTCAAAGATCGGGTCAAATAATTAAATGTGAGAATATAACACATGATAAAGTGAATTGATGAAATTATTTGGTGGAATACGATTATGTGAAAATGGGAAGTAAATAGAATTTCAGTGCTACGACAATAGTGATTTCGAGGAAGGAATCCTAAAATAAAGAAAAGAAATATAAGGATTGAGAGAATCACATAAAGTGTTATTAACGAGTTGAATGAAAGTTAATACGAATGATTAATTAAAATTAATCATGAAAAATATGATTCAAGTTATGAATGTTGGCTTAGAATGACAACAATGGAGATTTTAATTAATTAAGATAATTATATGAAAACTTATGTTACTAATTAACAAAGCTTAAATGGTTGATATTGTGATGTCAGATTAAGGAATTTGAATTAATTAAGTGGATATGGAGGAAAATTCAATAAATGGATTAAGGTAGTTCAGAAATAAGAATTGAAACTAATTAATTTAAATTAATTGGGCTAAGTAAGAGAGAATGATTATAATTAATTTAATTAAATAAAAGTTAATCAACGCTTGAGGTATGAAATAACTCAGTTAATGGGCAAGCCTTGTTTGACATTATGAGAGACCAATTAAAATTTATGAAAATTAAGTCTCAAGGAAATAGAAATAAAATAATTAAATAGTAGAATAGTTCATGTATTATGAAAAATATTAAGCTAGTGTGAAAAAATTAATTTCCACAATTTAATGTGACTATGGTTATTATTTAACCATGTTTGGGTCAATTGAAGTAAATTATGACGTACATAAGCATATGTATAATTAGATGTATTTGAGGTATAATGTGTAAATGTATACATGTGGTGATGTATTTGTGCATGTATACAATTTAAAAGAAAAAGAAAAAATAAGGAAAAGAATGGTGTGGCCAAATTGTTGGATTTTGTGATAAATGACTACTTTACCCTCTAAGAGATAATTAATGATCAATGTGTCCTTAGAATAGTTAAATGACTACATTGTCCTTCAAAAAATTTGGTAATGGCCAAAATGCCTTTGAGGAATTGCTAGGAAGTTTTTTAGTAATGAGAAAATGATCAAATTATCCTCGGAGAATTTTATTAATGACTCATATGTCCCAACAATAGTTAATAACATTAACCATGGGGCATTCAAGAATGAATAATAACCAATATATAATAACCAATGGATAATGGTTAATAACTAATGGATTATCAACATTTGTGAAATTACTATTTTACCATTAAAGGAGAATTAATAATGACTAAAATATCCTTGAGGAAGCTTCCTATTATTGAAAAATTAACCAAATTGCCCCTCACTAGTAATGGTTAATGACCATTATACCCTAATGACAAAATGACCAATTTGTCCTTATAGAAAATTTGTTATGACTATTATACCCTTGCGATATTTTTAGAGATTGTGCAAATGCCTAATTTCCATTACCTAATAATGGCAAATGACTACTATACCAATGATGTTGGTCCTCATTTTTTCCAAGACTACTCCATTTTCTTTTATAAGAGTAAGAGAGCTAGGAGGAATAGAGAGAAAACGAGAAAGAAGCTACGTTAGGTGGCTATGGTGGATGAAAATGGTGATCTAGAAAGCCATGAGAAGAAAGAAAAACCAAAAAGGTATGATGCTCTAAACCTTAAAACTAGTTTCATAGATGTATGTTTATGTTCATAATCATGTTGTTGTCGGAGGTTGCTTTTGTGGTAGATCATGGTGGATCCAGATGGAATAAGGATGGTTATAGATTGGTGAATATGTGTATATCACAAGTTATGCATGATGGACTCAAATGATCAAAGATTAACTAACTATAAGCTATATTTCAAAAAGATAACAAGGAGTGCTTACAACATGTTTGATGAAATGCCTCAATGAGGCTATTTTTACTAGAACATGATATTTAGTTGATATTCTTTGTGAAGTGTTATTATACATAAGTTATATATTAACTCAAGTGGTATGAGTGTTTCAAAACGAGTCTAACAAACTAGCGAAAAATAAAAAACTATGTTCAACACATACTTTCGAGCTTTTAATTTCATGCTTTAAAGAAGTCATTTTGGTTAAGTGATTTTTTTTTTTAAAAATACTATGTAGTATAACCTTGTTTGTGTCCAAAAATGAAATCAATCGGATGAATATTGAACAAGTAATGATTTTTCAAAGGTAGTGATAAAATAAGAAAAATTCAGATTTTTTGGAACAAAGCCACGACCGAGGCCGTGTTTTTCAATTTAAATCTGTGGCCGGGGCCGTGACCCCTCTTCCAAACATGGTCGAGGCCATGTTTTGTGAAGGAAATTGCAGCTGAGGCTGTGTGTAGCAGAATGTGATTTTGCCGTGTTTTCATGTATTGAGCAGTATGTATACATGGAGTTATGTAAACCTAATTATGATGTAATTAATTAACATGGAAGTATGTGAAAGCAGATTTAAGCCTAAGTTAAGAAGATTAGTAAAATGAATCCATTTAAAGAAAAGGTTTAAAGGCATTATAGGACGTAGTGTGTATACATAACCTAATATGCATGAACATGGTTACAAATTACATAACCAATGCGTTATATGTCAAGTGTCGTGCGCTAAGTTAAGTTACTAAGCGTATTAAAAATCGATACATGAAATGATTTAATTGAAAATGGGAATAAGAGTTAATGATACACTAGTAAAGAAGTACTTGTGCGCGTGGTCATTAGAACAACAATGATTAAGAGTTATACGAATAACTCATTGGAAGTCCATATTATGAGCGTAAGAGTGATACAAAAGGGCGATAAGTTAAAGATAAAGTCTTAATTAAGATTAAACAAGAGCTAAGTTTGACTAATGTTGTATTATCTATTCTCACAAACCATGTAGGTAGTGCAATGGACGCTAAAGTTAATGTAATGGTAAAACGCTAATACAAGCAAGTTTTTCCAAACTTGTGTTTATATGTTATGTGTAAATTTTTTGCAATATGTGAAACCCATATGAACTTGTTTTAATGTGTAATTTGTGCAGCTATGTGGTAATTGTTGTTGATATCTACTTGATGGTTTAAGTAAAATGTGTTATGTGAATTGTACGGATTAAAGTTATAAAGCATGTATAAATGCAAAGTATGATAAGTATGAAGCATGTGTGAATGCAAAGCACAATAAGTATGAAGTATGAATAAATGTAAAGCATGCATAGAATGCTAAGTATGCATGATATGATGCATGTATATATTTGAAGCATGTTATTTGTTATCTGTTAAACTTGCTGAACAACATAGTTGCTTATTCTTGTTTTAATGAACATTTGCAGTTAATTTGAGAACTTCGAAGATTCCCATAGGGATTGCGGATAAAGAAAAGAATAATGAAAAGAAACGTTTAAGCTTTAACATGTTGTTCGTAAACAACTATGTTATTAGAATTGAGCCCAAATATTGGTGTAGCCTTGGAGAAGTGATTATACCTTGTGTTACTACAGATTAGAAAGCTTGTTATGTAATTGCTAGTTGTGTTAAACAATTGTAAATACTACAAGACATTAGTAATTAGTGAAAGAAAATGGTACAAGTGGAAACTCAGAATTGAATGTGTGATCAGGAATACTCATAACCAATGTAACAGATTGAATTACAAAAATTGAATTTTATAAAATAGATCATGTAATATATGATTTAAAATTGTAATAAGAGATAGTAAAGGTTACGAATTTTGGAATGAAATGAATTGTTCGTATTTATTGGTATCAAAACAAGGTTTTGTTAATTATATAATGTTTGAATGTTGTAATATGAATTTAGAAGTTGTATCGTGATGCACCAGATCCCCTATAATGGGTGTACGGATTTGGGAGCGTTACAGAATTCTTGAAAAAGCAAGCCAATCATCCAAGCTTTCTTATTAGATCGATACTCAACCAAGATTGTTCATATTCACATTTTTAAAGCATCTTGGATTTGCATATTTACCAATAACCCAGAGAGGTACTTTGTCAGAACCATCACCATTGCAACAAACAACAACAGTAATTCTCTCCTTGTCTTTCTTGCGTCCTTCCAATTGCTTCGTAGCAAGCAAATGGTCGGCTTCCAATCGATAAAATAATCCAATTTCACCCATATTGTAAATATCTTTCAACTAAAATTGGTCTAGTTTAAACCGTATTTCAGGTAAAGCATTTTCAACGTTCTCCATGACAACTGAACCACTTTCATTGAATCATTGGTAAGACTTGATTCCATGTATTGCCTTCAGCCACTAGAGAAACTGAATTTTGGATTAGTTTCACCATACCTTTTTTGCAAAAACTCTTTTGCTTTGGTCTGGATTCTCCAGACATATTCACTTTCTCTTGCTATTGGAGAAACCACTCATACAAAGCTTTCTCTAATTCAGGGTATTTTGTTAATTTGTGTCTTTTAACATTGTTATTTTTCATCTCATCTGACAAATATTATGCTGACCTTTTAAGAGTGCTTGATATTGTTGATTAACTGATAGGCAAATCAAACTTTTGTTAAACCTATGCTTGCATATCTTTTTGGCTAATAGAGGGATGCTCCTTCTTATACTCACATATTTCTCTCCTCATTTCATCGGTTAATGTTGATTTCTTTACTCCTTTCAAATGATGAGAAGCCATGGGAGAATTTTTTATTTTTTTTGTAACTTGTTGGTATATATCTTTTATATATCTACCTTATACTGTATAGTTAAAGACTTATATCTTTTCATTTGGTATGTATATTAACTTAAAATCTTTTGTTTTCCAAGATATTATAAGTTTTACCAATTCTTTTTAGCCTAAACTCAAATTAATATATTAATTGCTCTCTTGATTTTTCTGACCACATACATAAATTGAAAAACTCCCTCTAAAATAATAAATATTAATTTATCGATAAAAAAATAATCTAGCTAAAGTAATATTTTTTTTTTCTGATTCAAGAGAATTTATTTATCGAGGTTTTACTGTATTGCAGTGTATATAGACCTTTTCTACGCAAAGTGGAGCAAAGAGATCATAAAATTTTAAATTCGTATTATGATACCAAAAGATGAGAAGAGTGAAATATTTATGAATTTGCATATTTTTCAAATTGACTTAAAAATATTAAAATATCTCTGGTGGATTTCTCTTGAAGCAGACCAGAAGTGTTATCCTTCTATAAGAAAATGTTTAGGAAGCTGAGTGAATTGCATTAATATTTTGATATCCAAAAGAAGTAGTTAAAACAAAAGGATTAAGATTGTCCTCCAAGCATGCTCACTGCCTCGATGAAATATAATGGTATTTTGTATGAGATTCCAAATCTTTTAAGTAATTAATATTGACAGAGTAAAAATAATATTAACATAGTTACAAGTATCACTTAAACTGTTAAATGTCGCTAAATAATTATAAAAATATAGTTAAATGTATTAATATTTACTCTGACAACATCATTTTTACTTTAATAATATCAACTTTTACTTTAATAATATCAACGACCATCTTTTAATGCAACAGTACTAAGTATACGTTCTCATGAAAATATTCACTTATTTAATTGGAGTGGGGGTGGGTGGGTGGGGGGTGGCAAATGCAAGTAATGAAGTCAAAATTGCGAATATTAGATGTTCAAAGCTTGTTATTTGTAGATATCCTTTTTGGGTAGCAATGTTTTAGCCCTCATGACACCAAACTGTGTGAATCATGAATTATTTGCTACGCCCAAAATTATTGGGGTTTAACATATCGTTGCAGGAAATGACTCATTTGAGCAAACAAGAGGGACCATGCCTCTTGGAAGAAATTGATATTTACTGGAATTACTGCCATTTTCTTTTTTCTTGTTCAGTATCTATAACAAATTTTGAGAAATTTTATAAAATGGGGAAAGTTGAGTCACTTCTGTGTTTATATCTTCCCGCATTTTCTTTTTCACCCTTGGACTACGTTTGTTTGCAAGCTTAGAGTGTATGCAATCTTAGAGTGTAAAACTGAACTATTAGTCCTATTTTAAGTTAGTCCTACTTTAAAGAGTGTTTGTTTTACCATTCAAGATCATTGCTTGTTCATTAAGCAACATATGGAGTGTTTGGTGTATTTAAAGGTCAAAATGCACTTGAGAATCTTTATTTTACTTTAAATACAAATTATTTACTTAAAAATCACGGCATTTGGAGTTTAAATACAACACACTAAAATTAATACACTACATTTGAACATACAAAATGCACTAAAGGTTACCATTGTAAAAGCCGGTAACTAAACACAACCCTAAGAAATAGTCCCCCACATAAGAAACAAATTAGAGGGGAGGGAGGAGTGGGTTTGTTTGACAGTCCTCCATAAGGAAGAAATCATCAGTCCCAAACAAACAATAAAAAAAAAAAGGCTGTTTCATCATGTACTCATTACCCACAATAAAGAAATAGAATATAAAAGAACGTTGTAGAAACAATATTAATTTCTATAGAATTTTTACACCAGTAACATCTCCCTTTACCTCAATTGTGGCACAAGTAAGCAACAAAATTCATCTTTGAGTAGGTTACAAGAAGTAACCTTTAGAGTACTTTTTTCATTTTATTTAACCACACACGATCATAGTTCCATGATTGTAATATCCAACCATCATCTCTCTGTTGCACCAAATATGAGCTACTTGAAAATATCTGGCACAACTCTACTCTGCAATGTTTCAACCAAGAAATAACATAAAGGAAGATTATTCAGTACATACATCAAAGAGTCCACAAAGGAATAACTTATATAAACTGTAGGATCTATATCAAAGTCTGACAGATTAGAAAGATTTTGAAATGTCTGAAGACAAACAAAGAATAAGTGGAGTTTTAAGACCGATACTAAATGGTAATTTATGGGGGATCTAATAAAGCCATAGTCCCTTCACTCATTGACTATTAGCATCTTACCCATAAGATATACTATCTCTGTCCTACAAAAGATGACTGAAGTATATAAAAAAAAAAATTGTCTCATAAAGATGTTTGAAGCACTCAATTCAAGTGCAAATTTTATATAAAATCTATAATTACCCTCCAAAGTACTCAAGTATGGTACACTACTTTTAAGACAAAATAAAAAAGAATCTTTAGTGTACTTGCATCGAGTTCATTTTGGGTAAAATAAGATCTTAAAAATGAACCCTCAAAACTGCACTCATTGACTATTAGCATCTTACTCGTGGCAAATTAGGTAGTGGCAATCCCCATAAACATGCATATGATCAAATAGAAATGAAAAAAGCCCTTTGTTCCACAAATAGAGACCCATTCGTAATTTATTTATTTTTGTTTCACATAAAAGAGTCCTTTGTTTATGCATAATAGTATAGAATGACACAATCCTCAAGTTTGTCGTTATAATTTCATTATCATGCTACCACTACTAAACTAACAACTTATTATATTTGAGGATAACGTGGAATAAAAACTATCCTTAATATTTACAAATTTTGCAAATGAGACTATTTTGTGAAATGGAGGGGGAATAACTTTTTTTCATTTTACCTCAATCAAATGCCCTCAACTGGAGCATCCAGCTGTTTTTCCGGCATAGAATCCTGGAAAGCAGGTAGCTCTTCATATGCCTTATTCAACCTCAATAGAAGAGGGTACTCCGTCTGCATAAACCATTGAGCACATAAACCTTAAGTAGAGGTCATTGAATTTACAGTACATGCAGATGGAGAAATGCATTAAAATACAATGCACCACATATATGGAAAGACCAATCAGAGAATACGTAAACCTCTGCTAGTTGAGAGAGAACTGTCTATGACCATTACAAGCAAAAAATATTAAATTTTATCAACCAAAGAGGCAGTTTCAACACAGAAAAATGCAAGGATAACCAAAGAAAAATACCAGGATGGCATATGAGAAAGCCTTTGCAAAGAGGAAAGACCCACGATTTTAGTGTGACAGAGATGGTATGAAATGGTCATGCATTTTTTCAACAAAGGACATGATTAAACTTTACGCATTTATTCTTAAAAAGCATATTCTGCGAAATATTTTTGTAGTGTAACCTTGCAGAACTAGAAAGGTATGATAACACATTCTCATATTATAAAGTTTCCACTCTTTCTAAATAGTTTACATGTAACACATTAATCAGATTCTATTAAGGAAAAAGTAAACATTAATGAATCCCACATTTATCATCTTTCACGACTACTACATCAAAATATATCAACAATGCCTCTTATTTTAAAGATCTTTTCGAGACCTTTCCATTGATAATTAGATTGACAATTTTGAATTTGTAACGAAAAAGATATTGAATTTTGAAGTTTGGTTGAAGAAAGAGAAAGTTTTGTTTTATAAGAGGAGTGTTATGAGAGAGAAGTGTTCTGACCCTTCAAGATTTTTTAACATAAAAAGTTATCTGTAGAAATTAGTTGCCGGATACTTCAAACTATCCTCAACAATTTCCTATGGATAATTTCATAAATTTTTAAATATGAACCAGTCACTCATAGATCGAATGGTGGAATATCAGTTAGCTCTAAACAGTAGCACAGCTAGCTAGCACCGACCTTGAATCATTCCCCTGTATACATATGATGTGTGTATATGTATGATGTGTGTGTGCGCGCGCGCGTTTGTTATATAAAATAGATATAGAGACAGTTTGGGCAAGCTATGACTAGAATATTATCAAAAGGCACGAGTTCATTAATGTGGTGTATTTTTCTTGAAGTGTACCCAGCATATTTCTTGAAGTTTACCCAGCAAAACCAGGAAGGTAGAGTAATACACTTTCAAATTTGCCCCATAGTTGTAAATTCCTAACATGTTCCACAACAGAATAAATGTACCCAGCACTTTCAACTTTGCACCAATTATCACAGTTATCATCTTGTACGCTACTTCAGTAGATCCCCATTAACAGCAAGAATAAATGTACATAACAGATGAGATTCATATCATTGACTAGTACATCAGACATTTTCCCTCTCCATAGGATCAAGGAAATTCTAGAACATATAAATTATAGGCAATTAAAAATGTCAAAAAATAATCAATCTGGAAAAAATACGATACACAAATTCCCAGAAAAGAGATGCTACAAGGACCTACCATATCAACTTTGAACCTTTTGGTTGCTGCATGAATTTGAGGTGCCAGAAACAAATCAGCCTGCAAGTTAAAGCCAAAAAGTTTAATGTATACACCTCGCAGCATGAACAGATTGCAAAAATGAACACTTTTACACCGTCAATAAAGCCAATAAGCAAACTGGAAAATTATAGTTTCGTAAATGTATCCAATTAAATATATTAAAATTCTCATTCTCCTTTTAGAATGATAAAATCATCAACTATAATAGTACATCAGACTAGTTAAGTCAAAATATCTTAATACACATCATCTTACTTGGGTTTAGTAAGTCAGAATATCTAAATATACATCATCTTACTTGGGTATTATTTTAAAATATATTAAACTAATGTAGATAATAAAATCTTAATACGACTTACCTTTATCCAGTTTCTTGTTAAATTTGGATGCTCTTGGGTATTAATAGAACACAAATTTCAATATGATATTTTAGTATCTGTCACATTCAACATTAATAGGTCGTCTTGGTTTCTCTTGGAAGCACCACCCATACCCAACCTCTACTTATATTATCTGCAAATAACTGCATAATTTTTTTGAATCCATAAAGGCTAGAAAACATGTATTGAAAAGAAGAAACCAACCAGGGAAACTTCATCTCCAGTGGCATATTTTCCAGCATAGTTGTTCAATAGCTTCTCAAGAGCTGCAACAGTGCATGGTAAATCAGACGAGATTAATATGCTTGAATCGACAATATTAATATCATAAAATCTCGTAATATAATTTTCACATTTAAAGAAGATTGTTAAATCTTTTACCTTCTACACAATGGTATTAAGGAACTTTTGATTGATTATTTTTAGAGATATTCTCGTATAGCTTGCTATACATCTCATTCCACTGGCAGCAATGAAAAACATCTAAAATAAAAAATTGCAAATATAGGCTGAAGGAATCATCTATGGTATGGTTTGACAAGTCCAGAGAAGATTCTATGTACGGACCAAAGAAAGGTAATATATAACACTTTTTACTTAGTTACTATGGCAATTAAGTGGTCCGTAGCAAGTAGTAACTATATAGAAATGGCTTGAATAGTGCAGTTAAAAAGAGTAAAAATGATGCTTTAAGCAATCCTATACATCTAATTCACTATTTGTACACCACTATTTAGGTTAAGGATATGATTTAAAGAGGATTGAGTTTATTTCAAGGATATTGCACTATGTGATTAAATTGATGTTGCATTAATGCCCATGTAATGATCCGGAATTCTGTAACACTTGTAATATGATCGTAAATAATTAATAAAGATGATTTCTGGGATCTAATCAATGTGTTATGTGATGTAATATGTATGTTAATGATTTGTGAAAGAAAAATATTTTCCCGGAAAAATAACGCGGAAAACACTATTCACGCGTAAAGCGTTTTTTGTTTTTTCGAAATTTCATATTTACGGATAGCGTTTATACCGGATATGAGAACGTATTTACTATTTAAAAATACAAGAACCGAAAATGGACTAAATAACTAACTAAGTCGGTTGGTATGGAACTAAGAAAGAAAACCCTAGTTGAACCGGTTCGGTTGGTCAGCAAACTAGGTTACCCTAACTTAGTTACCCAAAATCTTAACAAAATGATTCAAGTCTAACTCTTTTGATTACTTGGATTGTATAGAATTAATTGGCCCAAGGTGGAATTAACAAGTCCAAATTAATTGTGTAATGAAGCCCAATGAGATAATTAATTAAAAGCCAACCTAATTCATAAAGAGAGGCCCAATGAAGTGAGTAGAGAAGCCCAAATGAAATTAATCTTAGACAAACCCAATGATGAATTAAATCATAGCCCAAACCCTAGACAAAGGTGTTGGCTAGTGTGTGTGTGTGTGTGTATATATATATATATATATATGCAAGGTAGGGTATTAAAATAAAAGGAAAAAGGAGGGATTTTTGGGGCTTGTGGGCCCCAAAATTTCGGCAGCTAAAAGGAGTATATGGGAAGCTTGGTAGCTTCTCTTGGAAGCTTGAAGTGCTTGTGTAGAAGCATAAAAGGAGAACTGATGTGTGTAAGGTGTAAGAACACTTTAAGGGCTAGGGTTTAACCCTATGAGAGACTAGGAAGTAGCTTAAGTTGGTGGATTGATAGATATACAATCTATATGTATATTTACTACCTAATAAGTGAAATAGGGAGAGAGTTAGTTCATTAGTTCACTTACCCAAGTATAGAAAGTATAGAGAGAAGAGTTGAGAGCTAGAGAGCTTTGAGAAGAAAGTTCTAAGTATTGGTGAGCAAAAGATTCAGGTTCATCTAAAGAAGAAGGTGAATCATCCATTGCTAAGTGGTTTCCTAGCTAGAAGAAGAAAAGCTTCAAAGAGGTTTAAAAGTTTCATAAACCTAGCTTTTAGTCAACTTTGTATATTGTTAGTCTAAATGTTTGTTGTGGGAGTTTTGTGATTTTGTGGTGGATCATGATAGATCTAAGAGATAAGGATGGAGGTACTTGGTATTTGATGTTGGTTATGTGTCAAGGTGGTTAAATTTTATGTTTTGTTTAAAATGTTAAGAAACCATGAGTCGGTTGTTTTTAAAACCCTAGTTGTATTAATAATGATGTTCAAATGGAAACCTAATTGGTTGGGTATTTTTAAATATCTATATGTATATTGTGAAGATCTATGAGCTATGTAAATGACCTATTTTGGTCAAATAAAAAAGGAGCATAAATGAGCTCACAATGATTTTAAGTATAAACTATGTTAAGTTTTGATGAAAACCCTAAATAAAATGCTTTCAAAAGTCTTGGTGATCAAGTGGTTCAACTAGTGGTTGATCCATGAACCTATGTGTTTATGTGGTTAATGTGTCAAGTATTGATGTATGTGAAAACAAGCAAAGAAATGTATTTTTAGAATATCGTAAACAATCGGTATAATGTAAATCGCGTTTTCGGAAAATCGAACGTAATTGGAACCCTAAGTGTTTTTGGTAAAGTTTGAAAAGTGTAAAGTTGTAGAAAATGTTAACATATGAACATAAGAGTCTAATAGATGAAAAATCTGGAAAATCAAAAGTGGGAGAAAAATTTGGTGGTCGGCGTCGAGACCCCAGGTCGGGTCTGTTCGGGTCGGGCCCATAGTTGTCTTGGCGTCGCCTAGGCATCTTGGCACTAGAGAAGGACAAGGTAACGCCTTGGACGCCGAGCTACCCAAGTGAGCCATAGTAGCTAGCCCAAGTGAAGTGATTAAGTCATTTTTTTACCTATAACTCATCATCATAACTCATAGACTTGCTATGTATTGTAATTTTATTACTTATTGGACTTATAATGTGTGATGAGCGTTAAATTGATTGATTCTTTATTGTACAGGTAGTGTTTGTTGACTTGTTCTACTAGTTTTTAATGTTAAGTGTTTTATTTTTGAATTTTGATTGTGAAATATTCATATAATTGTGTTTTTAAGTATATTTCATAGTGTCAGTTATTATGTTTTGTGTTTTAATATAAATAAAATTTTATCGTTCAATATATTTTTTAAATAAAATAAATAATGTATAAATTGTACATTACTAACAACTTATCGCCATATGAACGTCATGGCGACGGGTGCCTTATTCCCTAAGCATCCTGACGGTCAACTATTGCCGTGTTTCGCCGTAGCACCGTGACAACTATGATCGGGCCTGTTCAGGTCGGATATGGGTGTGGTAAAAATGTCGGGTCGGATCCATATTCGGTTGGGTAAGTCGGGCCAGGTTAACCGGGTTGGGTTTTTCAAAGATAAAATTTTAAATTTTAAAAATCTCAAATAAGATGTGTAGGCGTTATAAAGTGTCTGAATTATTAAAGGACGTTCAAAGATGATTACGTAATTAAATAAAATGTCCGGATTAATAAAGGACGTACAAAGATGATTATGTGTTTAGTTAAACCAATATGTGGGTCCATTAGTGACTAATGGGTAGACTAACTTGTTAAATATACGTCAAACGAAGAGTGATAAACTTAAGTTAGCATTAATCAACAAACGAGACAAGTATTCTAACCAAACTTATTCTTAAATTCATAATTTATAATTGAATGTCATGTTTGCACATAAGTGCCTTGAAAAAGAATGTTCAATCATTGAACTGATTTAAAGTTTAAAGTTCGTTATGCGTAAACTGTTTTATAATGTAAGTCTATGTCATTGACCTTTGAGATAAGTTGTTGAATTCATGAAAATTCTTTAAAGCAAATCCAATCCAAATTGTTTTGGTGCGGAATCCTGTGTTAAAGCTGTGAATGAACAACCCTCATAATAGGAGAATTAAAAGTAAGATAACCCGACATATGATTTCGGATGACGCTTAAGTTAGATGTTTATGTTGTGCACAATATAGGGTACGATAGATTGATCCCCTAAAGTACACATCTTAAAGTAATGTAGTCGTATCCCCTACCGAGCACTATCGATCCTTGTGATTGGTATTGTTTTTAACGAGTTCTTGGTCTTATGACCATTCAGTATGAAAGATATTGATTCTAAATCAAAAGAAAATGATATTATGTTATTATTCAAACTTCTTCACAATCATTGAACAATTGTTGAAGGTTATCCGAAAAATGTTTATTCTACTCATGAGATATTATGTCATAAAGTGTTTATACTTACGGAGCAACTTAATTGCTCATCTTTGCTTAAATATAATATTTCAGCTAAGCCAAAGAAGGCCGGTGGATTCGGTAAGGATAATGGAAAGGGCAAAGCAACCGAATAGGAGTTGTTTAGTTTATGGGATAGTTTTTGTTAAATAGTAATGTTGTAATATGACTCAATATTATTATATTTTGTAATTTGTAAAGGTTATAATAACCTGGGACTAGTAGTAGGTATTATTTTGTAAAGGATTTTGTAATTAAGTAATGCTTTTACTGAATTGCATAGATATGTGTGTATGGTAGTGTAGTATAGTGAGCACCATATCTGAGGTTAAAGGTAATCCGGATTTGGGGGCGTCACAACCCATCTCTTTCTATGAGCACGATTAATTAAGCACGCGGCTAACAGAAAAGGGGAGGCACCCAAGTCTGCACAAAATCTTACAAAGCTATTCTATGTATCTACAGATGGGCAATATCCCCATAAGAGCCACCCAACTGTCAAAGTGAAAAAACAATTGCCGCAGAAATGGTAAAGCATACATGTGGAATATAACCAAAAAAATCCATCATCAAGCTCTTAATTTTCATAGAATGGATATTTGACACCATCAGACACCCAACAACTTTACTGCCTCCCAGGGTTTCCTACTTTCTTTACCCCATATCCATTTCCCCAGAAGCACAATTCTAACAAAATCAAATTCATAAAAACAAACCAAAGTGATCTCCACAATCACCTACCAAAACCATATTGAAGCAACAAGTAGTTCACACTTTCTCCTGCCTCATTCCATGTGTAGAACCTATAGGCTATCCATTGAGAATAGAGATCATGACAAGACTTACTGAGCCGGTCCAAATTGGGTAGAAGATATAGCAAGGGTTCCACTATGATGTCTTGTGAGGTATCAGGTGGAAAAATAATTTAATAAGGTCAGTCACCCCATTAAACGTGCATGTTACAACCAATCTTTTAATAGCAAAGGTATGTATTTCACTCTGATATTTTTTTCTTTTACTTTTCCTTTTTTCCCTTTTTTTTTTTGGGGTGACAAGTCACTCTGATATTTTTAGTTTTTGCAGCATCCCTCAAATATGTTGAAAGGCAGTTAAATACTAGAAGTTCTATTATTATATGGCAAATAAACTGGAACAATTGTGCCTGGATATCGCAGCAAGAAGTTTTAATCATCAATTTATCGTAACAGAACATCAACTCATATCAACCAATCAAATTTGTTGAATAAGTGGTATTAATCATATAAACTCTAATATTATATTCATAAATTAACTCGAATCAGCATGTCTACAACGCGAGGTTTAATTTTCATTTGGCATCAAATAAAAGTTTTTTTTTGTTGGTTGGTTATTTGATGATTTGGGACTTTAATGTTTTTTGCCTACCATAAAAGTACATGAGCAAAAAATTACACCGCTTGGATACCTGGAGCCAACAAGTTGAGAAGACCGATACACTAAACTCTACTCATAACTCTCACACAGTACATACAATTGGAATAAAAATTCACATTTATATTTTATTAGGAGTGCTTTTCTATCACCTCTTTTCATATTAGATTACTCTTTCTGGTCACCTGAGAGAAGGATGATTAGGCCAAAGCTTACCTGCAAAGCCTTTTCCAATATGATGTTGAACCCAAGGAAGCATCTCATCAGGACTAGTTTTTTCCCCAATATACCTCTGCAGAAAGATCGGAAAAGAAAATTTAAATCATTGCGTATTGTAACATGTGTAATCATTTCAATCCACAAATGGAAGGGTAATTTTGTACTCGCCTGTATGCGTGGATTCTGTAGAGGCTGTATGCTTGAGGAAACAATATTTGCAGCCTACAAATTAAATAGAAACATATGGCATGATGAATGTAAGGAACCAGAACAAAGCAAAGAGGAAGATAAATAACTTAGTTAAAGAAGTTCTACTTGATTCGATAGAAATATTACTGGATCACTTCATAGTAAAATCTGTTCAATATTCTCATATCTGGATTTAACAAGTACAATTTAGCTCTCAAATTTTATTGTGAAGCATGTAAGAGGATCCTGTTATGCTGTTAACATCTTCCTCACTTGGGTACAGGGGCATGCACTTGGAATTAGTGCATTTTCAATCCTTCTCTTCCTTGCTCTCTTTAAATTTCTCTGTACTGATAAAATATGAACCTACAGCCATGCTCTTAATAACCTAGAAAAGAATATATATTCAAGAAAGGTACAAAGCAATACATATTTTTGAAATTTAAACTTATGCTTTCCAATACCATTGGTCTTCAGATTTTTGAAATATAATGCTTCTATTTTATATGGCAAAACAATAGCCCACTTATGTTTAGTAGATATTAATTTTGTTCTGTTAGAGGTTTTATTTTAGCTGGGGTTACCTGTGTCGCGATTAGCTTTCTTTGTTTCTTCTCCTTTTTTCCCCCTTTTTTTTAATATTAATTTGGGTTCCTTTTTTGTTTACAGAAAAAGTGTCAGGTAGTTAAGCAGATACTAACTAGACGTTATCTTTAGCAAGCGGCTGTTCATCAGCTTGATTTAAAAGTGGAGAATTAGAAGGGTTACGCATTGGTGATCACCTATCTCATATTTTAGGAAACATTATTTGGATCAAAAGCATGGTATGAGAGGGCGTGTAACATCACAAGTAATCAATATATGACTTATTTCACTCCTCGCATGATTTTACATGTTTTTGGCTATGGTGAAGTTCTCTCTGGACAGGTGTTTTCAAGGTAAAACCTGGTCAACCAAGATTTATCAGGAACTTGGTTCATAGAACATCTATGCAGAGTGACCTTAACATTGAGGTTGATAGTACAACACTAGTTTTCACATGAATTGGAGGTACTCACATGTATCACATGAGATGTTGGATTTCAAAGCAAGGTCCACATGATGTGCACTCCTGATGACAACTTTGGAGGTATTGGTTGTCCAGGAGCTGAAGTTCTTCTGAAGGCTCATTTCTAGACACAACATAATTTATAATTTTATACATTTAATTAAATAGTGCTCTATGGAGTATTCCTTGTAATTCGCACAGTAGGTAACAATTTTAAGGAATAGAGAGAGAATATCTTATGTGAATAATAAAATAATATGACTTGTTTTTAGATGCTTAGTTGAAATTTTTGGTTTGACAGACATTTTATAACAAGGGTACAAGCAATGCTAAACAAACAAAAGAATATGATTGATGATCCACCATACATCAGTATGCATAACCAACCACAAACATACACATCATTAAGTATCCACTTTTACTATCCATTATTTAGTCATCAAAACACTATTGTAAGGGTCCAGATATGGAAAATAAATAATCTTGTCAGATTTCTCAGCAATCATTTTCAAAACAACAAAAATTAGCCCTGCCATGTCAAACTCATTAGCTAGTTAAATTTTATTGGAATTTTCATCCTGGTATGTAAATTGAGCACTAATAATGAAGGCAATATGAAGGCAAATGCATTTACCTGATAATTTATTGCTCTTTTCTGGAGATCATTAGGCAACAATGGATGTTGAGGATACTTCTCTTCCAAATACTGCATGAATAAAAAACATTATTTGGAAACAAGAAGGAAAAGCTAGGGATATGAAAGATGATCATAGGAATAGTATATGAATCAAAGACTGAAGATGGAAAATTAATGCTAGGACGCACCATTATGATGGCGAAAGAGTCCGCAAGTACTATGTCACCATCCACCAGAGCAGGCACCATACCCATAGGATTTACCTTTAAGAACTCTATACTCCAAAAGTAGAAGAATATCAAAAAGGACATTTTTGCAAAAGTAATTACTCGCAAGTGTGAGGTCTGCGCATCTGGAGTCAGTACCCAAAAGTTGGCATAATTTCTATGTGATTAAAGATTAATCTCATAAAGCTAAGTGGAAGATTTAAAAAGAATATAACCAATGTGAGATAACCAAGTTCATATATTATACAGTAATATTTCCTCCATTCCACAAAAGGAGTACCATTTACAAAATGGGCAAATATTAAGAAAATATTTTTGTTCCATGTATACCTCTAAATTGTTAGTACAATAGTGCAGTATGATAATGAAATCAAACTTGAAGATATTGTGTCATATTTATACTACTATAACTTAAAAGTAGACTCTTTTTGAAGAACAATTTATTTATTTTTTTACAAATGGGACCCTTTTTGTGGGATGGAGGGAGTATCATGTAAGGAAGAAATTAAATTTATACTGCATAACCAATGACTTATGTTGTACATATTTCAGATATACAAAAGAAACAATTTATTTAAAGTTTAGATTTTAGTAGCTAAGACCCAAACCAAGAAATTGAGTGATTTGAGATTTTTGAAGTTGTGGTACTAGCAAGGCGTGTGGTGGAAGAAGTCGAATTGAAAGAGAAAGGCTGGTTGGGGCATCACAAAAAAGGGACTGGTCTCGGTCCACTGTGTTAGCAATTTGTCCATTCGTTAAAGATATAAAAACTTATCTATCATACACACAAAATAATATGAGCCAAGAATCGTAGTCCACAAAATCCTATTTATGTAAAATAATTAAAACAGAATAAAAAAAAGTCGGTATGAACCAATTTATATGTGGAGAAACGAGAAAGCGCATCAGAGTTAAAGAGTTATGAATGAGATTGTGGTATGAATTACCTTTTATTTATTTATTACCTATTGATAAGTGATAAAATACATTTTTTAGGATTAAAGAAGAAATTAGATGAAAACAGAGAATACAAACATAGAGTAATAGAGAATCCACATGCCCTTTAACAAGTAGAAATAAAAAAAGAAACCACTCAAAAGAGGCAGCCCTCCAATCTCTACAAATATCCAAAAAGCCGAGCATGGCAGAGGCACATACAAAAGCAAAAATGAGATAGCAAAGCAAAAGATAAAGCTGTCTCTAACAAGTTGAGCATTACGCCCAGTCTGGATACCAAAAAACAGTCTAGATATCAGATTTCCAAAGCATCTTAGGATCCTTCCTTCCTTCGACACCTCATGAACTCAATGTAAGATGCTCCGCATATATTAGGGACCAGGCCAAATGAAATATGTTTATGCAAAGATACGAACAATCGGAACTCGAAGGTATAATAAATAGTAAAGAACATTAAAGAAACTTAAGATATGTTGAGTGGTGCAACACCCGTGACAAGAACTATAAAATTGTTGGTGCATTCTGCAGCACAGGTTGCTAATACAACTTCTATGCTACTTTGATTCAAACGCCAGGGACTAGGATGGTCATCCATATAGCAGTTTCATATTTTCTTTTCAGCACAAACGTTTGAAGTAGAAATTTAACTTCATGAAAACACTCATTACCTTTCATGAAAGATAAATAAGATAGACAAGACCACAAGAATTCGGAAATTGAATTAAGAAAATATTGAAGTTTAAGTGTGAATTAGAACTTGAATTTTTCTTCAAATTAAGGAGGTAATTAGACAAGATCTTCCACATGAAAGAATTAAGAAGCTTGCAGTTACTTCCAAACCTTATGATCAGTACGCTTCAGTTGGCAAAATTCTCATATTGATACAACTCTGAGGTGTCCAAGTGTTTCGAATTTCAATACTTTAAAAAAGTTAAAGTTGCAACTAAATTTTTCAAAATTATGAGATTTGGGAGGTATCAGAAATTGAATGAAATGAAATTTCAAAAATCTATTATCTCTCAATTTTCTCTATCTCCTCTCAATTTCACTTCCACCACACTTTCTCAATTCTTTGTCTCTGCCCAATTTATTTATTTTCCCTGTTTTCTATGAATTCTCAATTCCCATGAAAAATCACTGAGTTGAAAAGAGAAGAGAGATGAATGGGAATAAGACCTTTCAAGCGGAGCTATACGAACCCGGTAAGAGCAAGTATACTGATACCCAATGTTCAATATCTCAAACAAAGAGCTATCTATGAGCAGGGACGGATCCATGTTTTAGCATACCTGGGCAACTGCCCAGGCAGCCGTCGACCGGCCCCTGCTTCTCAGCCTTCTCTGCCCCGGCAGCGGCAGCGGCAGTGGCAGCCAGAGGCGGAAACTTAAATCCAGCAGGTGAGCAGGTAAACAAAATCAAAGAACACAGATTGCTAGATCGATCAATTTGAAACTGGACATATCAATTTAATTGTACATGAATAGCTTACTTGGAAGGGCCAAAGCATTAACAGGAGGATTAGAGATGGTGATCACGGCAACGCCATCATATCAGATGGAGAAATATCTCTACTCCAATTAGTTAAATAATTTTTTTAGTATACTTTGTCTTTTTCTTAACATACGTTGTATTATAATAAGAAAATAAATATTATTAAATTTATAATATTTTTTTAATGTGAAAAAAATGGCTAAATAGAATTGAAAAGAGAGTAATAAGTATTATCAAATTTGAGAGTTTAAAAATAAATAAGAGATATAGATATAAAAAATAATAATTGTATTAATTGAGATAAGTTTGCCATTCTGATCCTATTCTCGGTCGCCTCAAAATTTTTGTACTAAGTTCTGTTTCTGAGTTTTTAAATAGATAAAAAAGAAAAGAAATGGACGAAAAATTTAAGTTTTCTGTTCAATTCTTGTGTTTTTGAGTTTTTTAATAAACGGAAAAGAAAAAAAATGGATAGAAAACTTGGTCACTTTTTCTGCCAAAATTTTCCATCCAAAATGGACATGATTTGGACGGAAAAGAAATTGAGATAAGTAATATTTTCATAATTCTTATATTATCCTCAATTTACAATATAATAATTTTTTAATTACCACTCATGTCCTCAATTTATAATTTTTTTATTCTTTTCTATTAAAAACTCAGAAACAACACACAAAAAAACTTTAAATTTTAAATTTTTTCTTTTTTGTTCTAATTTAAATTTTTTATTCTTCTTTTTTGTATAAAACTCAGAAAGTTAGGGATCTATTTTGGGAGTCACAAATTATTTGTCACAAGCATTACAAAAGAAAGATATTAGTAAAATTTTGCCCCGGCTAAAATTTTTTTCTGGATTCGTCCCTGTCTATGAGAATATAGTTACCCCCATTAACATTATCAATTAAGGGGGGGAAAAAAATTCTATTATTACCTCTTCACCCTCCCCAAATTTAACCCAGACAGATAAGAAATCAATTCAGAAAGCACAATCATATGGCTGTGACTGAATTAAGAAAGAGGAAAGCACTGAAAGCAAAAGTAAAGGAATTCTCACCGGGAGTAAATTGCTCCCCTTTGAGAAAATTAACTGCTATGTACTCATAATCAAGCCCTGTTTACAACCCAAAATATAATTCATAAATTCTTCAGTTTATACATTCCAACTATTAATACAGTACTTGAAGCAACTGGGTACTTAAAAGAAATTAAAGCATTCAACTATCTTCTTCAAAATTATAAAATTTGGGTTGTATCATAAATTGAATGAGAAGAAATTAAAAAAAATTACTCTCCCTCTCTCTCTCTCTTCTCAGTTTCACTCCCACTAAACTTCCTCAATTCATCATCTCCGCCCAAATTTATTTATTTATTTATTTTCTGTTTCTATGAATTCCCAAATCCCATGAAAAATCACTGAGTTGAAAAGAGAAGAGAAATGAATGGGAATAGACCTTTCAAGCGGAGAGCTATACGAACCCTCCAAGAGCAAGAACTTATGAAATGAGAATAGAGCTTTATTAGCTTCTTCTCCGATTCCTCACTACTACTCCCCTGCAAAATCCGAAAGAAAAACAGTAAACATTTAGTTAGCTTATTTTTTGTTGAACTTGAAAACGGGATTGTTTGGTTAGCTGGAAGCGAGAGGGGGAAGACGCACCATTTTTCAGGGATAATTGAGAGCTTGGCGCGGGACACATATACGCTAGGTACACGCGCATAATTTTGTCATAAGCGACAAACTGTCGGAGGACGCAAAGCAAGACACGATTGAAGATGACGACAATCTATCTATGCCCGTGTCCAACCACGACCCAAAGCATGCGCACAAAGAAAAAAAGTTGTAAAAAAAATAATTAAAGATAAATTTATTTGACAAATAAAATTTCATAAATTAATTACAAGAATAAAATAGGGTGATGAAAATAAAATAGGAAAAGAGAGAGGAGAGTGGTGAGAGAAAAAATGGAGTGATAATCAAAATATTGAGAAAAAATAATAAGAAAAAAAAAATAAAACTCTTAATTATCATATAATTGTGACTCAATTACATCAAGAAGCAATTATAAAAAACTGCACATTTTATAATATAGATAGATATATCTAATACTCATACTTATTATAATAGTACAAACGATCTTTAGTCAACTGAAAAGTTTTGGTTGATCTTAAATTGAGTTGACTCGTAAATTTGATTAGTTGATCGTTTTATTTTTATTTCGTTATTTATTTTTATTTTGTATATGTATTATCTTATTCATGAGAAATATATCAAAAAATCTAGGATGCATCAATTCTATCCATTTAAAATCCTTTCTAATTATTCTTTTTCTTCTCATCATTTAGAATCCTTTTCAATTATTCTTCTTCTTTTGTTTATATTTATTTGTCATCAAATTGCATGAACATTATATTTTCTTTGGGAACTTATCAGATTATCAGCTGCACCTCCCTTTATATATGTGCCTACAAATCACGATTAATTGATTGTACAAAGCCATTTGAATAGTCAAAAGAATTCCCGTGTGAATTATTTTATTTTTTCCGATTTAGTTGTTCTATGTTCTAGTTATGTTCCATCTTCTTTATTTAAATTGATTTCTTAATTAATACATGAATTCGTAATATTAAAATTTAATAAAAAAGATATTAAATAATGTATAATTATTTGATCAACTTTTTTCTCAGGGTTGTACTAACAGGCAGGGCCGCCCCAACCATATATAAAAAAAAGTCTGCGCTTTAGGTCCCATTTTAAAGAAAGCCCTAAAATTTTGAACATCATAAATAATCCTTATAAAAATGTCATATAAAAATATAAGCCAAATAATTTTTTAGGGCCCATAATCCAATTCAAATATTAAATAAGTAAAAAAAATTAATAGTATAAAAAAAAGGCTCATTTAAATAAAAATTATTAATACTCCTTCCGTACCAAAATAAAAGTTCTCCATTGATTTTTGTAGTCAAATTGACCATTTTAAAAATTAACAATTAAATATATATATTTAAATTTTAAAAAAAGTAAACATTGAGATTAGTACTAAATTTTATATAATTTATAATGTTTATAGGCTTTTTACATATATATTAAATAATAATAAGATATATTCATTTGAAAAATGATCACTTTGACCATAAAAGTCAATGAAAGATTTACCAAACATAGAATGCCTCATTAAAAATATCGCTTTAGCATTATAAAAAAAAAATATATCGTTTTAGGCCTCATATTGTCTTGAGCCACCCCTGCTAACAGGACTCTACAATTCTAAAGATTATACAGCACAACTATCGATTTCATTTCATTTAGAAGATCTTTTTAAACGGTAAACAGATCCATTCTTCTGTGTCATTTTAAAATTAATACTAACAATCATTTATTTTTACTTTCGATTCCATCTTCATTCACATGTAAAGGTGGTAAGTATTTTGAAGATCATGAAAAATGATTTGTTGCATGCATGGAAATTAGATGGTGTTTTATTGAAATTGAATGTGTAGAATCTATTATAGTGTATTTTGACAAAAGCCATGCTTATTTGAATTTTGATTACTTCAGAAATAAAACCTTTTTTTGCCGCCTTCTAAAAAAATAGCTTTTTTTTTTGGTATGTTTTGATATTGTTGGGTTTAATTATCTCATTTAATGTCATAAATCTAATTTAAATGTGTAACTGACCAGAGTTTTAGTTTTTTTTTATGGCTTATAGAATTTGATAACTCTTTGGATAATTGTTTCTCATTGGATTAGTTCATTAGCCAAATAGCTTCTCATTGAGGCTAGAAAATATGGTGATAGTTTCTCTTAGTTTACACCACTTAGGTTGTTATTCTCCAAATTGTTCACTTTTAATTGTGGATAGATGCAATTATGCCTTATGTTGGTATTTTCTCCAATTGTGTAAGAATATGATATTTCTTTAGGTCCATAACAATATTCTCATTTATCAAAAAAATTGTTCTACAAAAGATATTTATATTTTTAGTGATAGTAGGGGTATAAAATAACACAATCCTCAAATTTTATCATAATTTCATTATTATGCTATATTATTAAATTAAAACCTTATTATTTTTAATACACAAAACAAATATATACTTTTAATATCTAGAGAGAAGTTAGATTAACAATTGAATAAAAGGTAAATTTATTTGGTTAAGATTGATTGAATTACTAGATTTTTGCTATGTAAACCTTTTTATATATTAGTGTTTATACTATTTGCCAATATGAATAAGATTATATATATATATATATATATATATATATATATATATATATATATATATATATATATTAATTCAATAATAACTCCGTAATTCAATAATTTTAATTTAACTATAACACTAAATTCATAATTAATATAAATAATATAGAAGAACAAGCTCGTGCAAGTGATTTTATTTTAGTACTTATTATATAAAGCACAAATAACGTTTTCTCGTACGAGTTAATTGAAATATTATAGTTGGTCCAGACTCATGAAACTATAGTAACATTTAATTGGTTGATTTTTTTTAATCATATTTTTATTATTTCATAAGATATATACATTATAATTGGTAGATTCTCTGTCTTTGTGGGGGTGATACCAAGGGTCTTAATTTTTTTTTAACAAAAAGAGTTTCAAATAATGTATCACCATAACATTAGTCACTATTTTTATTTTAAAATAATAAAGTGATATATTTTTATTTTAGAATAATAAAGTGATATGATGGTTTTAATTTGTCACTATTTTTTCAATATCATTTATAGCATTAAACCATTATTAATTAGCTAATATAAAGAGTAAATATAATAATACAAATTATAGCTAATAAATCAAATACAATTGTAAATCAAGTGCTTGCAAATTGGCATAGGGCACCGACTTAGTGCAAATAAAAAGAAAATACTTCCTCCATCATGAAAACCCAAAAGGATGTCTAAAAGACATTTTTTATGCATATTAAAAAAAAAATTAAAAAAAAAGGAATAAATTAAGTTTTAATATTACTCATAATGGATCCAAATAAGTAGGGCTGTAAATGGTAACCAAAAAATTTGTATTCGTCCGCATCCGTATTTGGAAAAAAGAAGATATTATCCGTATTCGAAAAAAACCGGATATATTCGTATTCGGTTTAAAAATATCCGCAAATAAATGGATATGAATACGGATATAGGCGTATTCGTATTCGTTTAAGATCCAACCGTAAATATATCCAGCGGATATCCGAAATCCAATATCTGAATTCGGATCCGTATCTAGAATTCATTTCCAAATATATATATATATATATATATATATATATATATATATAATTCGTTTAACATTCGACCGTAAATATATCCGGCGGATATCTAAAATCTAATATTCGAATTCGAATCTGTATCCAGAATTCGTCTCTGAATATAATTCATTTAACATCCGACCGTAAATATATCCGGTGGATATATAAAATCTAATATTCGAATTCGAATCTGTATCCAGAATTCGTTTCTGAATAACTTATATATATATATATAAACAAAATAATTTTTTTAAAGTGACCTTCTTTATATAATAATTAGTTTTCACTATCATACGAAAATTATTTTTAAAATATATCATTTCACTTCTAAAAAGTAGAAAATAACAATTTTATTATAATATTAATAAACTGAAATAAATTGATGTAAGTATAGTTAATGGATTTTTACTATATAAAGTTAAAATATCTACAATGTATCATTTAACAAGTGTTATAAATGTTATAAATATTATTTAACACGTGTTACAATATAACTTTTAGATCATTTAACAAGTGTTATAAATGTTATAAATATTATTTAAATGTTACAATTATAGATTATAAATATTCATACACATTACAGTATTACTTCTGTAACGACCCCGAAATTCGAGCCACTTTATTACCTTAAATTTCATATTTATTAAACATTATTTCATTAACGTCCGAATTTCGATTCGTTAATAAATCTTTAGCCACCTTAATTGATCCATTAATTAATTTTTAAAATCAACCATTTTCAATTTTTCGGTTTAATAATTTTTTTTTCTTTTTCTCAATTCAATCATTGTATTAAAATATTTGAATATTTAAAAAACTTAACATTCTGATCCTAGTCCCTAGATCGCAACCTTAACTTTCTCTTTCTGTTACACGTATCGTAAAGCTCATTATTCAAAATTTACTCTTATTTATTTTCATACAAATATTCCTTATCTCCCAATGCATAATTAGACATATAATATCCTCTATCGTAATAATTATCTTGAACAATCACCGTTAACAATTAAACTTTGTTCGTCCTATCCGAACCAAACTTATACAAAACATCAATATAAACTTTGCAAATTTACGGCATTGAATATAACAATTTTCTTTACAACCTTCTAAGTTGATCAATCTTTACATAATCCGATATTCTTGAAATTCATTTCTTAACCTGCAAAAGTTTGTATCATGCAAGTAATGAGCACAACGGCTCAGCAAGTTCAACAGTTAACACCTTTCATGTTTCACGTAGCACATACCTTAACATGCTTAGTGTGTGTCATACATCATGTGTTGTGCTTCTATTCGAGCAATATATATCACATCATTGCACATAGTACACATAGTTGTCATGTTAACCATAGATCATGTAACACAAAATTTACATACATTTGAAACAAGAATTAACATATCATATTTAACATAAAAGTACTGAAGAACTTGCCTCGGCCCGTAGTTCACTAACAGTCGTAACTCGAACAAAAACGTATTGCACGACCTATAATTATTTTAAATATAGTCAGCTACAACAACAACACATCAGTTTAGGTTAATAACATATACTGTACATGTCAATTGACATGCCGAATATAACCTAAAATGTCCGTTCGCTCGTGCTTATTTTCTAGTAATTTATCTCGATTCGTACATTAATGGTTTAATATTTAAAACAGGTAAATATAATCCCAACATCACGTTCGTCCAATAAACCTTTTAAAGTCTCTAGAATGTCATCCTAGACTTTTCAACCAATTTTTCATAATTTCTGGATTATCCGACAAATTTCTGTAATTATTTATATATATAAAAACTATTATTTAATAGCTTTAAAAATATAAATAATCACTCAACATACTTTTGTAACCCCCAAACAACATCAATATTTATCTTATAATATTAAAAAAATTTCCACCATGTTTCGTAATTTTTCAACATTCATAGAATTTTCCATGATTTTTCACTTGTTTTTACATTAACTTTAAATAGCCTTAAAAATACAATAAATACTATGCTCTTCAATAAATTACCAAAAATTTTCAAAAATTCTGGAATAATATAACAATAATGCTGTCCAGAACAAATATAAGCACAAAAATATTTTTAGTAATTAAATTTTAATTTTAATGCACTGAAACTTCCGAAATTCACAGTAATTAGTACGTTTATCCGAAAATTACGAATTTTAAGTCCATTCCACACGAAATTTAATTCTATACAACTTTGTAGAAGAAATTTTTTCCAGATTCTGCACCTAAATGCACAGAATAGCTACTGCCGTGACTGTTCATTTTAAATTCCAACATCTCATGTTTTGATCCAATTTTTTTTCCACAGTAATTATTCTAAATATCATATAACACACATATATACCTCCAAAAATGATAAGCATCAATTATTTTAAGTATTTACTAATTTTACACAAAATAATAAATTAATTTCATGATACATAAAAATAAACCATAAAATAAATTGTATACCTTTTAACACTCGTAACCTCTTTTTTAAAGCTTGATTTTGTGCCAAAATAGCCTTGCTAATTTTTTTCCCTTCCAATCTTGGTGAGGGTTTTCGAATGACACAAATGGTGGAGAAGAGAGAGAGTTTGTTTGTTGGGTTTTTTTCATTCTTCTAATTACTTTCCTTTCTTCCTTTATATAAATCACTTAAATATATTAATTACTTTTAACAACTCCTCATGTCCACCGACACATGCACACAACCGACTTAATAACTTCGGACAAATCCAACATGCACGATACCGAGCATAATTAAATATTTTAATACATTACATAATTATATTTTGTAATAAATATTTTATATAATGTATATAAAATATTTATTTTAATTCACTAAAACTCATAACATGATTTATGAATAATATTAATACTCTTTTTGGATATTTTACTTGACAAATTTTGTACACGCATAATGACATGTATGTAACTAAATGAGGTAATTTATACATTCAAAAAATCATAAAATAATTAATCTAACATATAAAAATTATTTTCCGTAATTTTTCACTTCGTTAGTTGGACAACATGTTACACTAACATATTCCCGTTTCTAAAATATTATCCTTCATAAAAGTCATAACAATTCAATTATGCATAAACACAATTTTTAATGAATTAAAACATTCATTTTTCCTCATTTAATTTCATTTCTTTATATTTCACATTAATTTCTTTATATATAAATTATATAATTTAATATTATATAATTTATATAATTACATTCTCCTTTTAAATAATTTCTTAAATTCCTCCATAATTATTAATTAATTATATAATCAATAATTATACATTTATTAATTTAATCCTCTTATATAAATTATATAATTATTCTTATATAATTTATATAATTATAATTTCCTTCATACATCACTTTAATTTCCTTATATAAATTATATAATTTATTATTATATAATTTATATAATTACATTTATTCTTAATTAATTTCTTACTTCCTCAAAAAATTCTTAATTAAATCTAAATTCAATAATTTCAATTTTTCTTAACTTCCTCATTAACTTTTCATAAAATTTTGAATTAATTAATTATTAATCCCCTAATTTCCATAATCAATGGAATTTAATATATCAACTAAACATGCACATATATATACAAATAAATCTATATACATATCTATTTCATATATCTCACATTATCACATAACATCATTTAAATACTAATTTCTGTACTTTCATAATAATTTAATGGTACAATTTATTGTACCTCTATCTGAATTTCTTTTATTCCTCATAAATTATTTTTAAAAAATTTATTTACTTTTCAATTATTTTAATTCCTCACAATTTATCATGGTCTCCATACAAATTTAATTTACTAATTAAATCTCATCACATACCTTAATTCACATAAAATAATAATTTCTTTACACAATCTTGAAAATTGTATCAATTAAATTCTTATTTAATCTTATTAAATAATTCCGAAAATTCGGATCCTCACAACTTCAAACATATAAAATGGACATCAACTTATTAATGAACATCTAAACTTTAATAAGTAGAGTATTTATTTTGAAATTTAGAATTTCAAAAATAATGAAAGCATATTTGAATTGTAATTTAGAGTATTGATTATTGTATTTATGAAAAATATATAAATTAACATTTATTTATTAATGAACTATACTTTAAAACTCATTATTTTTTCCCTTACTGTAGTTATATATAATGTTATAATATATTTAAAATGTATCATTTAACAAGTGTTATAAATATCATTTAAATGTTATAATTATATATTATAAATATTTATACACACTACACTATTACTCCAAATTAACACATAAATGGACATCTACTTATTAATGAACATCTAAACATTAATAAGTAGATCATTCAATTTGAATTTAGGATTTTAAAAATAATAAAAACTTATTTGAATTATAATTTAGAACATTGATAATTGTATTTATTAAAAATAAATAAATTAACATTCATTTACTAATATGTATGGTTTAAACATCAAATTGTGATTGGTTATGACTAATTATTCAAAATAAATTCTTTATTTTTTTTAAATAATTTGAATGAATTTTATATTAGGTGACTTATAAACGAAGGATACCTGAATATTTGAATAATCTATTTATTCAAATAAAAAAATGGAAACATATATTATTCGTATTCGGATATTATTTCGAATACCGGATACGGATAGCATTTTTAAATTCATTGTATACCGGATACGAATATGGATATCAAATTAATTTTTCGGATACGGATACTACTATATTTAGATTTGTTTATATCCGTTTACACCCCTACAAATAAGTATTGTTAATACATTTATATTTAAACCCTGCTGTTGGATTTAATGATGACATGATGACAAAAAACTTAATGTACATTTGATGAGAAAAACAAGTAATATTATAAAGTCCTTAAAGAGGTAATTATTGTACAAGGACTTAGGAAAGAAAAGATTTATCGTTTTGCAAAGTCCTTAAAGAGTCAATCATTATATAAGGACTTAGGAATCAAACTTGTTAGGTTGATCTAAATAGTAGAATAGAACTTGAAAAAGACTGAGAGTTCAAGTTCATAAGGCTAAAGACTTAGTTTGCTGAGATTGCATGATGAATTAAGCAAGTCTGACAGAGTTGTTGTGACACCCCAGGATTTTACAGAACTTTTAAATAAGGATTATTGATAACTAAGTGAAGGTTATAAAACAAAACCTAGTTAAAATGATTAAATGAGATTATTTTGTGATTAAATTGATTTAGTAAGTGATAAATGTGATAGATGTGACCTGTGTGGTTAAAATGGTACAGATGGATCTGTTGGAAATTTGAAGTGTCTGAGAGACCTGAGATATGATGGAATAAGAAATGAATATGAACTTTGATGATCAAATGGAAGTATAAAGGATTAAGGATGAATGAATCGATGGTAATGCCTACGTTAAGGCAAATTAAAGGAAATTATTGTAAGACACGATATTATGTGTCAGCAGGGTTATAGATTTAATACAGGTACATGTGTATATGCATATGTGATTGATTATAGAAAGCTAGAGAATATTGGAAATGAGGAAATATAATGTAAATTGATCGTAAGTTATGAGAATTAATAATGAGATTAAGGAATGGGCCTAGAAAGGCAAGGGGTCAGAAATGTAAGGCTAAGATAAGGCCGTATGTGCAAGAAGGAGTAACCGTTTAACTTAACCGACATATTAGGAATTTACGGGATATTAAAGGAATGACAAATGAATATTTGAAAGTTATTATGAAATTATGTTAATTGATGGTTATAAGATAATCGATAATTCGATTTATGAATACAGAAAGTAATACCTTGTGAGTGTGTAGAAAGAATATAGATTTCAAATATGATGTAATTAACACATGTGTGTTGTGTAAATAAGTGAATGGATGTTCACGTCATAATTATGATATTATGAGTTTAAAGGAATTAAGGACGATGAATTTGGTAATCCGGTCAAGGTTTGCTTCTCGAGGAAGCGGTTTATGGGAAAAGATGAACAATTAGAATGTATTGAGATGTTAGAAATTTAATTTGATTAGATAAGGAACCGAGAAGGTTTGAAAACGAAATAATATGCAATTGTGGCAAATATTACAAGTTAAGGAGTTATTAAAGGAATTCAAGTTTTCAAGTGTGACAAGTAATTTGGGACAAGCCAAGTATGGACATTATTTGATGAAGGAATAAAATTCAAGTATGATGAAACGAATTTGGATAAAAAAGGATTTGATTTGGACAAGAAAGGAGCAAAGAATGAATTAATGGGGGAAAATGTATAAAAGTCTAGATATGAGGGGGAAAGTTGAAAGAAATGAAAGTTTAGTTAATTTGATAAATTACCAAAATGCCCCTCAACAAATTAGATAATTACCATTGTGTCCTAAAGGGTAAAAAGACCAAAATACCCTTGACAAATTGAGAAATGACTTATGTGTCCCAAGTGGCAAAATGACAAGAATACCCTTCACTTGTTATGTGAAATGACCAAAACGCCCTTAGATGAGTTAACCATGGTTATGTCACTTAACCAAGCTTAGTTAAGCCTCATAACTTATCGAAAGCAAGTAAATGCTCTCATTTTGTGCATTTTGCTGGAAAATATTAGAGAGAGCAGCCCTAAGAGAGAGAAAGAGTGAAACCATGAAAGATGGAGAAGAAAAGCTTGGATTCCATGAGATAGAAAGCTCAAATGATTAAGGAACAAGAAGAAAAGAGGAAGAGCTCATCATGACACAACTCTACATGTCAAGAAATTGGTCATCAAGTAAGGTATAATCATGTTCAAACTCTAGAACTTAGAATTTATGAGTTTAAATGGAAGTTTATGTATGACCATGCATGTATCTTTCAAATACATGGTTTGATTATGAACTTTATGTGAGTTACATGCTATATGTTTAGTAAGTCATGAAACCCTAAGCTTGAAGGTTGGTAGAACAAAGTTGATAGACTTTTCATACATATTTTCAAAGCTAAAAACCATGATTTAAGGATAATCATGTGTTAAAAGTTGATGGAAGTGATAAAAACCTAGTTGGAAAGGATTATTATATGTGAAATATGAGAAATTTCATATTAAATGGTTTTAAAGATTCAAAATGGAAGAGAAGTATGATTTATTTGAAGAAATGACAATACTAGGCTATACTTTGTGTATAGATTTCGTTTTAATCTGTAAAGTACATTATAGTGTGTGGTTAGAAGTTATGTGGACTTACAATGTAGTTGAATATGTTTGTAATAGCCCAGGTGGTGCTTAGAGATTAAAGGGTCAAGTAAGGTTAAGTTTTGGAAATGGAAATTTTGACAAAGTTAAGAAAAAATCCAACTTATAGGTGATTTTTGGCAATTTCAAGGATTCGAAGGTAAAATGAAATCAAATGAGTCATTTTTATGATAACACATGTGTTTAGGTTGATTTGGTAATCAACGGAATCAAATTTGAATGAATTGGCGATTCGAACGATCGGAATCGATCGTTTCGATTCGAAACGGATTTTTACGGACAATTATCGCCTCGTGCAAAGTTTTATCGTTTTGAAAGTTGAAACATGTCATATATAAGCTATGTGAACTATGTCAAGTGTTGGAGTTGAGTTTTGAAGCAATTGGCCAAAAATCACAAAGTTGCAAAAGTTAAGTTTTAAAATTCTGAAAATTTTTCTAAGTATAGAAACGTGTTGAACAGCCCTCCTAGGGGCTAGTGTATCTCTACTTTTAAGAAGCCAAATGAGGCAAGTAGTATTTTTGTAAAATAATAGGTAGTAAGGTCTAGATGTGGTCCAAATTTCAGCTCAATTGGAGTTAAGATGAAGAAATTAAAAATCGGCAAAGGTAGGGCAAAAATCAGAAAATTCTGAATTTGAACATGGCGCCCCCGCGCCATGTTTTGTACTAAAAATGGCGCCCCGACGCCATTTACTGTTCATGGCCGAGAGCTTTTAGCGGACAGCGAGCTCTGGAGGCGCCGGGGCGGAGGTACTGTTCATTTGAAATTTTTTTAAGCTTCCAAAAAGCTATATTTTGATATGGAATGATATAAATGAGTTATATAAACCCTAAAAGTAATAACAATGGTTAAATTAAAGGGTGTTAAGTTATAATGAAATGACAAATGGCATAATATAACATGCCTAAAGCTAAGCCAAAACATGTTATAAGTTATGAAAAAGGTCAGAAGCAAGTTAGGGTGTATTATAAACCTACATAAGGTGTAATACATCAAATATGAAATGGTTAAAGACGGATGATCATGTATTTATGGAATTAGTTTGGTAAGTTATACAAGTTTATGATCTTATAATGACATATAAGCTATACGTTGACAGACAGAGTTCGAAACGAGCAAGCCGATAAGACGGATAACGAAGGATGATTGAGGAAGTACAGGTTAAGTAAAACAAAGACGTACAGGCAAGTGTTCAGACTTAAATGTAATAAACGTTCTATGTGAACTACGTGATAGTTAATGAGTTGAAACGTGTCTTATGTACAACTATATGGTTTAATTGCTAAATGAATTACGTGACATTATGCACATCATACTAAAGTAAGGGATGCATGACGCATTGATATAAACTGTAAGCATGAAATGTGTTATCTGATCTACTTGCTGAGCCTATGTGCTCACCCTTGCTATGAACTAACATTTCAGGTAAATTACAAGAAGGCCGGAGGTTCCGGTGCCGCTAAGGTAAAGAATATGAATAGATGGATATGTAGGAAGCAAAATCTGCTATATGTAATTTATAGTACGTGAAGGCAATGAATGTTGGGAGTCCGTAGAGATGAATTTGTATGTATGCAAGATTCAGGAATATTTGTATTAATGAAAAATGAAGATATATTTGATAGTTGTGATTGATATGTAATAAATTTATCTGTATGGATAAACATGTGTACATAGAATGTATATTTGAATAGTCATGACGGATGCAGCAGAATATGTATATATATGAATGTGAGCAGGAACAGGTAAAATTAATTAGGGCCATGTGTGAATATTTCATGGCGAAATTTTGTTACGGATTACATTAAATCACGATTTGTATGATTATAAAATGAAATAGAAACGGTCGCAATTAATAAGCGTCGACATAAATGCTAATGAATTGGATAAGTGAACGTTGCGATCCTGAGACAGGTAAGGAAGATAAATTAAATAAATAAATTTAAAAAAAAAAAAAATGGACCGAATTTATGGTCACGTGATTGGTTGAAGGTTAAGAATAACGCACGAGATCCCTGTTAATATGAATTTAAAGTTAAATAGTTATGATATCCAGAGATAATCGGATAATTAATTAAGGTCGGGATGTCGGGTCGTTACAGTTGTTGAGCTGAATGAGAAGATATCAAGATCGAAGAGTGACTGAATGGAACTCCAAGATCGCAGAACGACTTCAAACATATGAGTAGAACGTAGAACTACAAAAAAACATAGAGTGAGAAATTGGTTACAAAGAATAGTAAAGTGATGCTGAGCTACGAAAAAACGCATAGTGATGAAGGGCTACAAGAAGCACATAATGAACTTATTTGAGGATTTACTCTACAATCCTAAACATTTGGTATCGTATAGTGCAACTCCTGACATGTCAGTAGCCGTTCTGACAAGAAGCTTCTCCAACACACATTCAACCTGAATATCCTTGAAGTATGTTGAATGAAAGAAAGGTGTCCAATCAGCCGCAGTTCTAACAACTATATTGTGAAAACCGAAGTCTGCCACAGTACACAATGAACTGACATAATTGACAAATCAAGAGGTAACAATAGTCTGCATCAAAAGACTTTTGAGACAAATTAATACCAGACAAAGCAACGGTAACTTCCAAATTGGCATTTTTCAAAGAAAAATTTATAAATAGATTTCAATTCTATACTTCAAAGCTATTGATCGATAAAGAAATTACATGAGATAAAGCTTATAAGTCTAAAATCTCAAAGCATCTCTACAATCCATAGGCCACTTTATGCTTTCTGGAAAGCCACTATACGCTTTGAAAAGAAATCGATCATCGCTGCTAAGTCATTCAAAAGACGAGCTTAAACGCACCTTAACAACACCTCAAACTCTACTACAGGAAGATCTAAGCGATCTGAAAGTTGAGACAGAGTGCTCGCATGATTCTAAGTGAATTAGTTCTCTAGAAGGAGGTTTTAAAATCAAGATAGGGTGCTCGCTTGATTCTAGATGAATCAGTTCTCTAGAGGGACTGTGTAAAGTCAAGACAGAGTGCTTACCTGATTAAGAGATAATCAGTTCTCTAGAGGGAGATTGTGATTGGTTCAGAAGAACCTTATCTAAGTGACCCGATCCTGTGACAACCCAAAATTTCGAATGTATTTTATATATTATTAAATTAAGAATTTAATAAATAAAATTCTTTTTATGAGACGAAGTGGGTCGAATAAATAGAAATATATATGAGTTATATATATTTTGTAATATGTGAAATATATACATATATTTGAAAATGAGAATTTAATAGTTAATTAAACTATTAAATTAATTGATTTAAAATAAATCAAGGAAATGAAATAGGGGAGCTAGGAAAATTAATTAATTAATTGGAATAAAATTGAAATTATATTAATTTGAATATTTAGTCTTCTTTGGCAAAAAATTGAATAATAAGTTGATTATGAAATAAATTTCACAAATAAGGAAAGTAATTCGCTTAAGAAAAATAAGTGGGTTAATGTATGTATTTTATTGTAATAAAATGAGAGAGTTGATTGAAATTTAATATTTTAATATATTACATACGAATGTAATATATTTATGTAATGACTTAATATATCATTTTATGCTAAATGAATATAAATTCAAATATGAAATAAGGGAATTAAAACACTAGTTTTATTAGTGGAATAATATTGTTTGATTAATTGAAGAAAGAAAAGTTATTTTATTTAGTTAATGATGGGGATTATGTTACTAAAATTAAATGTAAAATATAATAGTATAATATTTAATATTATACTAAATGGATATAAATTAAAAATATGAAATGGGGGGACCAATATATAATATTTAAATATTGGTGTCAAATGAGTAAATTAATTTAATATTTGAATTATGATTAAATATATTATATTAATATATTTAATGATTAAATAAATCGTTTGAAACAATTTTTGAGAGAAGGAAATGATGAAGTTTAAATATATAACATTGGTGGTATAAAGTAGATGAGTTATAAAAAAATAATTAATAAGGTAAATATTAATTATTTTAAAAGGGAGATTTGTTATACAAAAAGAGTTAAATTAATTATGGATTAATTCTATAATTAGTGAAATGATTTTTATATACAGTATTAATGTATAATTATACAATTATGATTAATATTTCATAATTTGAACACAACATAATTTAAAATCCTATCAGAATCACCAATTTCAATAATTTTCAAGATTCTTTAGTGTGTGTATGTGATGAGTGAGTTTCATACCTACGAATTATGTACTTTTAAGCTTAATTATATGCTATCTTTAATGGTTTTTAGTTTTATTTTACTTGTTTATAAGATCATTTTGCAGAAAACGGCTTCGGGAGATCAAAATGGAAAAAAGCTATTCAGTGGAAATTTTGTAATTTTGTAACAGTACACTGCATTGGGACACAATGTTACAGCGTGAAGACTGCGTTGGGGCGTAGTCTAGCGAAATCAGTTGGCCCAGTTGCTGCGTTGCAGAATTCGTGCCTAGTTAAGATTATCATACTGCGTTATTTTAAGAGGGATTCTAGGGTTATATTAACATTAGTTTCAATTATTTGATTAGTTTTGGATTGGTTGTTATATCTTGTGCGTGATTTATAATTGTCTGATTTGCAGTTATTTGATTTCATAGATGGAGTTGAAAAAGGAAGTCTAGGAATAGATCTAGGTATTGTGAGGATTCGAATTTTCAGGATTTATTTAATAAAATTAAATAAGAATTTAATCGATAAAATTATCAAGGTTGTGTAAATTAATTATTATTTTATATGATTTAAGGTATGTGATGAGATTTAGTTGGTAAATTAAATCTGTACAGAGATAGTAATGAATTATGTAGATTTAAAATAATTGAAAAGTAAATAAATTGTTTAAAAATAATTTATTAAGAATGAGAGAAATTTCATATAAAGGTACAATAAATTGTACAAAAGAATTGTTGTGGAAGTGCAGAAATTTTGATTTAATAGTATACGTGGTAATATGAGATATATGAATGAAATTTGTATATATATACATATATTTGTGTTTATGTTAAATTGAAATTATAAATTTTATTAAATATGAAAATTAAGAGATTAATAATTAAATTAATCTAAAATTAAATAAAAAGTGAATGTGAAAGTTAGAAAAATTAGAAATATTGATTATTTAATTAATCAATAAATATGGTGAAGGTTTAAAGATTATTTATGAGGAGGAAGTGATTTTTTAAATTATATACTAATAAAGTATATAATTTATATAAGGAAATTAAAGTAAAATATTAATGGAAAAATTATTATATAAATTATATAAGAATTATTATATAATTTATATAAGATGATTAAATTAATGAGAGGGTTAATAAATGCATAATTTTGGAGGAATTTAAGAAATTATTTAAGAAAGGAAAATGTAAATATATAAATTATATAATTTATATATAAAGAAGTTAATGTAAATATTAAAGAAATGAAAATAAATGAGAAAAATGAATGTTTTAAGTTATTAAAAATTATGTTTATGTATAATGAATTTTTTATGACTTTTATGAGAGATAATATTTCAGAAACGTGAACATGTTAATGTAACATGTTATCCAAGTAATGAAGTGAAAAATTATGAAAAATAATTTTTATAAGTTATAGGAATTATTTTATGAATTTTGGAGGTATAATTTATCTCATATAATTACATGTATGTTATTATGCGTGTACAAAATTTGTCAAATAAAGTACCCGAAAATGGTATAAATATTAATAATAAATTATGTTATGAATTTTGGTGAATTAAAATAAATATTTTATATTTACTATATAAAATATTTATTACTCG
This sequence comes from Hedera helix, assembly GCA_947179155.2. NCBI lineage: Eukaryota > Viridiplantae > Streptophyta > Magnoliopsida > Apiales > Araliaceae > Hedera > Hedera helix. Next base: position 24,517,713 of record OX359280.1, read on the forward strand.
AAATCAATACGTAATGTATTTTAAATGTTTAATTATGCTTGTTTGTTGCTTTGCTTATCCGAAAGTGGAAGAGAAAGAGGCGGTGAAATTGTCCTAAAATTTCAAAATGATTAACTGTTTATTATAAAAGGCATAAGATAGAAAGAAGGTAGCATGCATACACACACAATTAACATAAATATAAAGCATTCCTATCTATTTTCTCTTCCACCCCAAAACACCACCACTATGCTATCATCTGGCTACTATGCCATCGAACACCACCACCAAGAAAAAGAGAAAAGATTGGTTCCAACAAGGGGAGAAACAAGCTTCAAGGAAGGTATAAAAGCAATTATTTGAATTAATTATGTATATTTTGTGGTAAAATAATTTTATGGAAAATTAGTAAATAATTAGGATAATTATTCTAAATAATTTTTGGTTATATATTTATGAATTATGTGATTTTTAGATGTTGTATGTTGTGATATTGAGTAGCAAAAATGTGCACTGTTTCGTCTGGAAGGGAAGAAGAAGAAAAAAATAAAAAAATTTAAAGGGATGTCCGCGCATGGCGCGACAACCATTTTTTTTCGGGACGCGGCTTGAAACGACGTCGTTTTGGGGGCAGAAGGGGGGGCCGCGCACGGCGCGACGAAAGTTTCTGGAGACACGGGCCAAACGACGTCGTTTGGTTAGGAAGGGGAGGCCGCGCGCATTGCGCGGCTGCCGACACGCTGGAAATTACCAGCGCCCCCTACCCTTTTCTAGAAATACCAAACGTGTCCCTTAGCTTGCCAAATGACCGGCGTGCCCTTGAGCTTTCCAGGAAATGCTGGTTATGTCCTGACTTTGCAGAAATTACGAAAATGCCCCCAAAAAGTGATTTTTAATTAAATAAATGTTTAAAAATTGTTTAAAAATTCTAGAAAATTATAGAAAAATACTAAAAATGTAGAAATGATATTTGGGCATTAAATTTAATATTTTTGTAAAAATATTAAATATTAGAGATTTATGTTAAAATAATTTAAATATTAATCTATTAAGTTTAAAAGTTAGAAAATGATTAAATGAAAATACGGACAACCAGATATGTTAAATTTTATCCGATGAGCTGGGTTGTTCGTATTGAAGGTGTTTAATATTAAGTTAAATCAATATATTGAAGGATGAGGTTAATATAATTAACCATATTAATTAATAATTAACTCGGTACCCTAAAATAAATCGTCGGGTAGGGTTAATTACATTAGAGATGATATTAATTTATTAAATTAATATCATAAGAGGAGATAAATAATTATTATTTGATTATTTTATGATCATAGGTTGACCGAGAGAGGGTTTTGAGCTATCAATTAAGTAATTGGACGTCCAGGCAAGTTCTTCAGTACTTTTATGTTAAATGTTTAACTGTTATGATATATTATCACTTGTTTAAATGCATACAAATTATGTGTTATGTGATATGTAGATAATATGACAACTATATGTATTTTGCGTAATGATTAAAAGCACAACACATGATGTATGACACACAGAGAGCATGCTAAGGTATGTGCTACGTGAAACATAAACTGTTGAACTTGCTGAGCCGTTGTGCTCATTACTTGCATAATATAAACTTTTGCAGGTAAATAAATAAATTTTAGGAAAATTGGATTATGTTAGAGATGGATCACCTAGAAGGTTGTAAATGAAATTGTTATATTCAATGTGGTAAATTACAAAGTTTATTTTGATGTTTCATATGTACATATACGTTGGATCCGTATAGGATGAATAGAGTTAAATTGTGAACCACGAATGTTCAAGATAGTTGTTACGATAGAAATTATTATATGTTTGATTTTGAATGATGCAACAAGGAATAATTGTATGAAAGTAAATAACATTAGATTTTGAATGTGGAGCATTATGATACTAGCTATAGAAAGAAAAAGTAAATGTTGCGATCCAGGGACTAGGATCAAGAAATGAAGTTTTTAAATGATAAAATATTTAATACAATGATTAAATTGAGAAAAAGAAAAATTTATACCGAAATATTTGGTAATTATTGATTTTAAAATCAATTAATGGATTAAATAAGGGGATTAAATATTTATTAATGGACCGAAATTTAGACGTAAGAAAAATAACGAATAATAAATGTGAAATTTGAAGTAATAAAGTTGGTCGAATTTCGGGGTCGTTACATGTATAATAACGTGTGACTTTGTTTATTATTTCTAGGAAGAGTATTATGATAATATATATGATGAAAATACCTATATGCCACACGTAACATGTTGAGAGTTCAATCTTAATGAATCTATTTCAATGTATTTTGCATAAAATTATAGTAGTATAAATTGGAGTAGATCTTTATACTAATTATTGAAAGAGGCTAGTAAATAGATAAGTTATCTCTATTAACAATCCATGTGATTAAGTAATTGGAATTAAGATGATGACATTATTGTGATGCAATTAGGGAAATTGTAATCTTAAATCCCTTTATTATCTGATAATCTACTCTTGTTAATTAGCTTAGGTTCAATTTTAATTTTAATTATTTCATAATCCAAATCTACTACAGTTTAAACATAATTGAATTAATATAAATTTGATAGTTAATATAGTTATTGTTACTTGTTCCTAGTGGGTTCGACATCCTTCTTATTACTATATTACTTGATTGACCGCGTATACTTGCGTGTGAATTCCATACATATAAATCGGATAACAAGTTTTTGGCGCCGTTGCTGGGAAATGGTTCTAATAATTAGTTTATTATTTATTTTTTGTTAATTTAGTTTTAATTTAAACGTTTTAATCTTGCGCTTTTCCTTTGCTCTTATAAGTTTACATTGGTTTGAGTCTGCCCTTGCTTTTTGCAAAGGAGTGATATTAATATTTTGTGTATGCACACGAGATCTAAAGGTATAGAACTAGAGCCATATGAAGACAAAATAGAATGACGGTTTCGTAGAATTCGCAACTATATTCAGGCTACTATAGAAAACCAAGACAGAATGACTGAGGAAGAACATAAATCACTGCAGGACTATGCTATGCCACAAGTGACAGAAATTCAGACCAGCATCATATCACAGTCGCTAGTTTTGAGATTAAACCAGGAACTATTCAGATGATCCAGAACTCGGTTCAGTTCGGGGGTTTACCAAATGTTGACCCCAACGACCATATTGTTAGCTTCTTAGAGATATGCGACACTTTTAGATATAATGGGATGACGGAGGGCACTATTAGATTGAGGCTTTTCCCATTCACATTGAGAGATAAAGCCAAGAGCTGGTTACACTCCTTACCTACAGGGTCGATTACAATGTGGAATGATTTGGCACAAAAGTTCCTTGCCAAATTCTTTCCACTAGCAAAGATGACAAAGATGCAGAACGATACCACCTCTTTCGTTCAGCATGACTTGGAGTCATTGTACGAAGCTTGGGAGTGATTCAAAGACTTGCTATGGAGATGTCCCCATCATGGGATTCCCAAGTGGTTGCAAGTCCAAACCTTCTACAATGGTTTGTTCAGCCAAGTTAGGACGAGCATAGATGCAGCAGCTGGTGGAACATTTATGGGCAAGAACTGTGAGGAAGTGTATAACCTTTTTTGAAAATATGGCATAACAGAACTATCAATGACCTACATCTAGAACTCATCAGCTAAGGGCAGCACGTATTCATGAGGTGGATGTTATGATAGCTTTTTCGGCACAAGTGACAGCACAACTTTTTGCCATGTCAAAGAGAATGGATGCTATGGGAATGCAGAAGGTTCAGATGAAGACAATATGTGAGCTTTATACAGGAAATCACTCAACAAAGCAATGTGCAATCAATTCAAAATATGTGAAGTTTATTGGAAATTAAAATAGGCAGCAGCAATATGGCAACAATGCAAACAATTACAATCCTGGGTAGAGGAACCACACAAACTTTTCTTGGAGCAGTAATCAGGCACAACCTCAAGCTCAAGCTCCAAGGCATTCATACCCACCCGAATTCTAAAACCAGCAACATCAACAACCCTAACAACCAGATAAGCTAGCACAAGTGGATGATCTGTTAGCAAGGATGGCAACTCAGTTTGAAGTAACTACAAAAAATCAAACAGCTCAAATAAGGAATCTTGAGAATCAGATGGGTCAGATCTGTAGTACTTTAAATAACTGACCTTAAGGTTCTTTACTAAGTGATACTGAGAAGAATCCAAGGGGAAAGGGTAATGAGCATTGTAAGGCGATAACCTTGAGGAATGGGACAAAATTATCTAAAACAGTTAAGGAGAACTTAAAGCAGTCACAAGATGATGATTGCAAAGTTGAACAGAAGGCAAGTGAAGACGAGAATTTTACAAAGAAAAAGGAGAAGACCGTGGAACAATCTGAAGGAGTCGAGCCGAATTCCTATGTACCACAAGTTCCATTCCCACAGCGACTGCAAAAGGCTAAGGCAGAGAAACAATTTTCAAAGTTTCTAGAGATGTTCAAGAAACTTCAGATCAATATACCCTTTGCGGATGCTCTAGAACAAATGCCAAACTATGTAAAATTTATGAAGGAGATTCTGTCAAGGAAGAGAAAATTGGAAGATTTTGAGACATTCACACTGACGGGGGAATGTAGTGCCATTCTACAGAAGAAGCTACCACTCAAACTAAGAGATCCAGGTAGTTTCACAATACTATGTACCATTAATGACAAGTTCTTTGGGAAAGCCTTGTGTGACTTGGGGGCCAGTATTAATTTGATGCCGTTGTCTATCTATTAACAGTTGGGTCTAAAAGAAATGAAGCCAACCAATGTCACTCTACAGCTGGCAGACAGGTCATTGACTTATCCAAGAGGAATAGTGGAGGACATATTGGTGAAAGTTGATAAATTCATCTTTTCGGCAGATTTCATAATGTTGGACTTCAAGGAGGACAAAGAAATTCTGATTATACTTGGGCATCCATTCTTAGCTACGGGTAGAACCTTGATCGAGGTACAAAAAGGGGAGCTTACGATGAGGGTCCATAATCAAGAGGTCACATTTAGCGTGTTCAAAGCTATGAAGTTCCCAAAGGAGACAAAAGAGTGTTTCAGAGTTGATTGGTTAGAGATAGTAGTGGATGAAATTTCTGAAGATAATTTTCATGCGTAGCCACTTGCAACGGCCTTAGTTCATCCTAGAGCTATAGATTTTCTAGCCCCACTAGAGTTTGTGCAACTATTGAATACATCTACACCACTTGTACAGGTCGAGAAACAATATGAGCCATTAGAGCATTCAGAGAAATCAAATACCTATGAAAAGACATCTATAGAAGAACCACCCATTTTGGGAGTAGAAACAGTTGCCAAGCCATCTAAGGTATTCATACTTGGGGTATTCTTCCACACTACCGATGATTATTTTTGCTTCACTCGATGAGTTACAAGAGAAAAAACTGTTAAGAGTATTGCGGGAATTCAAAACTGCCATTGGTTGTACTATATCGGATATCAAGGGAATAAGCCCATCGCTATGTATGCATAAAATATTGCTCGAGGAGGATGTCAAACCAGTTATAGAGCAACAACGAAGGCTAAATCCAATAATGAAGGAAGTTATAAAAAAAGAGATTATCAAGTGGTTAGATGCGGGTATCATCTATCCTATATCAGACAGTTCGTGGGTTAGTCCGATACAATATGTATCAAATAAAGGAAGCGTGATAGTAGTAGCCAATGAGAACAACGAGTTAATCCCGACAAGGATGATGACTGGTTGACGAGTCTGTATAGATTATCGAAAATTAAACAAAGCAACTCGTAAAGATCATTTTCCTTCGCCCTTCATTGATTAGATACTAGATAGATTGGCGGGGCATCCATTTTACTGTCTATTAGATGGCTATTCGAGCTACAATCAAATTGCTATAACCCCCGAGGATTAGGAAAAAATGACATTCACGTGCCCATATGGTAATGCACCTGCAACATTTCAGAGATGTATGATGGCGATTTTTTCTGATATAGTGGAGCAAAAATTTGGAAATTTTTATGGACAATTTCTCAGTCTTTGGTGACAGTTTTGTTCTATATTTAACAAATTTGATATTGGTTCTCAAGAGGTGCATAGAAACAAACTTGGGGCTTAATTGGGAGAAGTGTCACTTCATGGTGCAAGAAGGAATCATCTTGGGAAATAAGGTGTTTGTTAGTGGAATAGAAGTGGACAAGGCAAAAATCGAGACGATTGAAAATCTGCACCACCGACTTCTATGAAAGGAATTCGTAGTTTTCTGGGACATGCAGGATTTTATCGACGGTTTATCAAGGATTTCTCCAAGATCACAAAGCTGCTGTGTGCTTTACTCGAAAAAGATGTTCCATTTAAGTTCTTTACAAAGTGTCATGAAGCATTTCAAATTTTAAAGAAGAAGCTAATAATTGCACCAATAATAGTTGCACCGAATTGGAGTCTACCGTTCGAGCTCTTGTGTGATGCTAGTGACTATGCAGTCGAAACAGTCTTAGGCCAACGCAAGAATAAGATATTTCACATAATTTACTACACTATCAAAACTCTGACAGATGCACAATTGAACTACACCACGACAGAGAAGGAATTACTTGCAGTACTGTCTTTGCCTTCGACAAATTTCGAGCATATTTGATTGGGACAAAGGTGATCTTGTTTACAGACCACTTTGCAATAAAATATCTCATCTCGAAGAAGGATGCTAAGCCAAGGTTGATCCGTATAATTCTTCTACTTTAGAAATTTGACCTTGAGATTCGGGATATGAAGGGGTCCGAGAACCAAGTAGTGGACCATCTCTCTAGAATGGAAAATTTGCAACAAAACAAAAGAGATGGAGTGTTGATAAATGAGTCCTTCCCCGACAAGCAGTTATTTTATGTAGCAAAGGAAGCTCCTTGGTATGCGGATTATGTCAATTACATCGTCAGTGGTGTACTTCCTTATGACTTGAGCTATCAGCAGAAAAAGAGGTTCCTACATGATGTCAAACAGTATTTGTGGGACAAACCTTTTTTTTTTCCTGACAATGTGCTAACCAGATGTTAAGAAAATGTGTGGCTAGGGAGGAAATTAAAGGTATTCTACAACACTACCACTCATCTCTCAATGGAGGTCACTATGGAGTTGATAGAACAACTACAAAGATTCTCCAATCTGGATTCTATTGGCCTACAATTTTCAAAGATGCTCACGAATTCGGGAAGAGGTGTGATAGATGTCAAAGGGTTAGTAACATATCAAGTTAGCAAGAGATGCCTTTAAATACAATATTAAAAGTAGAAATATTTGACGTATAGGGGATCAATTTCATGGGACCATTCCAATCATCATTCAATAAAAAATACGTCTTAGTAGGGGTGGACTACAACTCCAAGTGGGTGAAAGCAGTGGCTTTACCTATTAATTATGCTAAGGTTGTTCTTAATTTCTTGTGCAAGAATATTTTTACAAGATTCGGAACACCAAGAGCTATAATCATTGATGCGGGTTCCCATTTCTGCAATAAATATTTTGTAGCTCTTCTTACTAAGTATGGAGTACAGTATAAAATTTTGACGGCATATCACCCACAGACTAGTGGACAAACTGAGATTACCAATAGAGAGGCTAAACGGATTCTGGAAAAGATTGGTCCAGTAAGCTTGACGAGGCTCTATGGGCATACTACACTGCCTACAAGACTCTAATAGGCATGTCTCCATATAGACTCATTTATGAAAAAGCATGTCATCTCCCAGTAGAATTGGAGTATAATGCGTATTGGGCAATAAAGAAGCTAAATTTTGATTCGCAGGTAGTAGGAGAAAAGAGGATCTTGCAATTGAATGAAATGGACGAGTTTAGAAAGCACGCCTATGAAAATGCCAAATTATATAAGGGGAAAGTCAAAAAGTGGCATGACAAGTGCATTGTTAAGCGGACATTTGAACCGGACCAGTCTGTGCTGTTATTCAATTCAAAACTTAAGCCTTTTTTAGGTAAATTGAAATCCAGATGGTCCTGACCATTTACAATAACTAATGTCCCATACGGAGCGATCGAAGTTAATGACCCACATTTTCATCAGACGTTCAAGGTCAATGGTTAAAGGCTAAAACATTATTGGGGCGGCGCCGTGGATCGTCAGCGGACCTTCATAACCCTTGTAGATCCTGTTTAAGTGTAAGGAGATAGTTAGCTTGAAAGACTCTAAATCAAGTGCTCGTTGGGAGGCAACCTAACCATAGTTTATCGTATTATACATTTTGTTTTCGTTTTTAGGTCCTTTTGGTTTAATTTATTCAATTTTTAGGAATTAATAAATTTATAGCTTAGGAAGGAATTTCTTATGTGAGCTTCACTAATTCTTATGAATTTTACCTCATTGTAGCTCTAAAAGATGATTATGGAGCTCAGAATTTAAAAAGTTGTAGCAGAATTTTTTTTCTTTCTAGAAATCAGTAACTGTGCCCCGGTGAGAAGTTTAAACGGCATAACCGCACTTCGGCGACATCAGACTTCGCCCCAACGAAAAGCTTGCAGTCTGATTGCGCCCCTGCGAGCTCTAATTTCTCCCCCAGTGAAATCATCTCAGTCCAACTGCGCCCCGACGAGATTCGTAGGCTATTTCCTGCGCCTCGGCGAAATGTCCAATTTTTAGCTTTTAAAAACCAGTTCCATGCCCGATCAACTTACACTTGAGACACACTCACGCATCGTAAACTCGAACTTACTCTCTCTCAGAACCCTGATTGTTCTCTATTTCGCTTTTAAACCCTAATCCTCGCACCCAAATGACTACACCATCTTCCATCTACTGTCACACCTTAACTTCACAACACCCATTTCACAATACTCCATTCGAGTTTCTTCCCTGAGGGTTGAGTAGTGGTCACGGTTCGTCTACACAAATTGGGGGTTTCGGTGGAGTATTTAGTTAGAGCTTCAATCATCCAAATTGAGGTATCAATTATTGTAATTTCCACTATTAATTCATTCAATGCAGTAATGTTTTAGTAGTTATTTATGTCAAATCTTGGTGTATTGTCTTGGGTGTGCCCAGTTGGTTTGTGTTGGCCACTGGAGGAGCAATGGCGGTTTAGGTGGTGTGATTGGAGCTAGGTTCGTAGTGTGTGGATTGTCAGTCGGCAGGGGTTAATTTTAATTGCCAATTCTACTTGAGTTTGGGGGAAATATAGCTGCACACTACATGTTCAATAGTTTGCCACAAAGAGGAAGTCGTTCAGTTTGAGTTATAGAGGGACCAGTTGAGTGTCTATTTTGGAATTGTAAAGGAGTAGTAGAGCATCGACATTGATATTATGCATATATGGCTCCGAAACGCCAACAGGGAGAAGATTCATCAACTACACCTCGACCATTTAATTGGAAAAAATTTATTAGTGTAGAGGCGGAGGATAAGTTTAATCATATATTAGCTGGAAGGGCGTTGATTCCAAAACGGGGGCTGAGATCGAACCAATTAGAGGATGGCGAAATACGTGAGATGCTTGTGGGGCGTGGTTGCCACACATTTACGGATCACCCGGATCCAGCAGTTACGGCTATCGTTAAGGAGTTTTATGACAATGCTTTAGATACGCCAGACTGTGAGGTGATGGTCCGAGGTCAGATGCTATCATTCAGCAAGGGGATGATTAATGAGTATTACAATTTGAGGGCCCCTAATATTTGTCAATATGCTGTAATGGGGACCCCAAACTATGGACAAATTATCTGTGATCTTTGTCGGCCGGGCACGGAGTGGAAAATCAATAAGTATACTGGAGAATTGACATCGTTTCCGTTCAACGCCTTGAGTAGATTTGACAAGATTTGGTACACATTTTTGTGTGCCAAATTAATGCCGTCTATGCATGTGAGTGACGTGATGCGGGATCGAGCCATTCTGTTATATACTATCATCATCGGTTTATCGATTGATGTCGGGGGTGTTATTGTATCATCAATCAAAAAGCAGTTGAAAGGGATGACGTTAGGAGGATTACCACACCTGTCCCTCATTACCGTGTTATGTAAACGAGCTGGTGTATGGTGGGGGGCGGCTTAACCAGTGCAACCACCTATGACTCTCCTATACCATAATTTGATTGCACGCTACAAGGTTTGGGAATGAGGAGAGTCATACCCACGTGGTTTGGGATTCATTTTGCCGCCACAATCACCTCTTAATGCAGATAAAGAACTCGGTAGTCCCGAACATGATGCTGCCACGCCAGGGTCAAGGAGAGCAATACGAAGGTTACAAAGGAGAACGAATCTCCAATTTAATGAGGTGTTTCGTCAGCATGAGTGACTCGCTGAGCGTTAGGACGCTTTGCACGCTTACACTTATACTTGCACCTCTGCATTGATCGCGATGTTGGCTCAGCTGAGCCCGAATGCTCCCGCGCATCAGATTCCACCTCCACTGCTGTTGCCAAAGTATCCACCATTAAAGTCGGGTGATGATAATACTACAGAGCACATCTATCAAGAGGAGGTCGAGTTAGACGCTTGACTAATTAGGGAAGTTCTCTAGTCTTTATTTCCTTATCCAATGTGGGCATTACATACTTTGAGTTTGGGGGTGGCATACACTACATGATCATGATTTTGTAGGTATTTGCATAAGCATTTGCATAAAAATTTTCTTAAAAAAAATAATTTTAAATCAAAAAAATATTTGCATATAGGATCATATATTATTGCAGTTAGGAACACTTGAGCAGTGAATTAATGTATGAAATTTAATGAAGGCCAATGATAAAAATGTGATACATTATCTAATAATTCTAGCAAGACGGATAAGGATTGTTAAGTTCAAAATTTTAAGTATTTGTTGATTTTGTGGAGCTTGGGACCCTTGGATCTTAATTGCACATATTCAATGTATTAAGTTAGTTGGGTTTTGATTCAATTTTGTGAAGTAGGTGCTTGTTTAAGATTTAGACAAATTCCATTACTTGTTGGAACATAAATCATATAAAGAGAGATGACCAATTGCTTCGATGGCTGTCTTAAATGAATAAAAAGAATAATAGAATGAAGAATAGACATATATGAGCAAAACTTAGCTATTATGTTTTCGTGGCCTCTATTGCTCCAAGAAGTAAAGCCCTTAGGAGTGTCTATACACTTAGTGCCCTAAAGCCATCTGGTTTGGGATTTACTGGTGGAAAGTTCGCTACATTGGTAATTTTAAAAAGCCTAAGGAAAATGGACATTGCACATGTTGAGTTAATCATATACGAGATGGAAAGTAAGACGCACTCGTTAAATAAAGAAAATGAATAGAAAAATATGAAAACAAGTGTAAAAAGGGGTAATAGAACGCTATATATGAGTAAATATCTTTTATTGAGCACCAGTATTCGTGAGTTGTATTAGAATACTGACTGGAAACCACCGCCGGTTCATATTGTCTATCCATAGTTCCCCAATGCGCATAAATCATTCTCTACAGTTGACCATCCAACGGACCCGGATGAAAGCCTTGTTCTGGAATTAGCTTCTTGGCATCTATGACCTGATCATAATAATTTGCCACATCTTCACCAATGAATCATTTTTTATCATAAGTCAGGAACAAGAGTGAACTCTCCCCACGATGTCGTTTTGGAGCCATTGAGAAGTCAAACGATTCCCAAGTGAATGCAATACTTCAAACCAATTAAAAACACAATAGAAACTTAGATTTCTCATTGAGAATTTTTGTCAAACACTTGGAGTGCACTCTAGTAACTAACCACCAAATGTAATGCCTTAAACCTCTGATTATTCCCACAGGCAATGCCCACAACTAACAACGACTAAAAATATTCTCTACCAAATCAAAGAGTTGCTATTAAGGGGGAACCAAATAAAAGTTCCTTCTACAATTGAAATTATACTTACTTGGTGTAGAAAACCATCAATTTCAAGCATTGTACCCACAAGAGATATCACCTTGTCGTTTCCTTGCCCAACTGGGATTGATAGGTGGAATGGATATGGACGACGATTACTTTGATGTAAAGATGAATTTAAATTCTTAGTAGTTGACATCGAATAATGTTGAAAAGTGTGGGAAGTGTTTGTGTTAGACTAGGAGTCAAATAGCCATTGATTTATGTAGAATAAATCCTAAACGGGGTTTTAATTTTTTTCAGATTCGTGTTGTGTTGCAATTGCGTGAGGGTTTGACCCACCTGCATCGAGGTTAATTTTTTTTTTTTACGTGCACGCAGTAAGTCTTAACACAGCTGCTTAGACTTTTGACGCATCTGCGTGTAACGGCGCAGCTGCGTGAATATATGAGGCAGCTGCATGACTTGCAAAATTTACTTTTTCGTTGAAGTCAAACAACTTTGATACAGCTGCTTGGGTTCTTCATGCATCTGTATCAACTGGGGTAGCTGCGTTACTTTGTGGCGCACCTACCTCACTTGCTGTTGATTTTAATTTGTCCATCAACAATTATTCTCTGTGTGACCTGTAAATAATTAACATACCAAATCAAAATTTAATGAATACAAACTAAACCTCTAATTAAAATAAATAAATAAAAATATAAAAATATAACACCTAACAAGTTAAACGAAGTAAAAAAAAACTATATTTTTGGGTTGCCTCGTAATAAGCGCTTAGTTTAATGTCCTCAACCTGACTGTACCATCTTTCTGTCAAGCGGGATCAGCAAGGGTTATCATTGTTAGTTGTCAGTCCACGTCACTGCCCTAATAATGCTCGAGCCTTTGACCATTAACTTTGAATTATTGATGTGTCCAAGAATCTTGCACTTCTATTGCTCCATATGGGAATACCTTCGTCATGGTAAATGGTTCAGAACATCTCGATTTTAACTTTCTTGGAAATAGTTTCAATCTACAATTGAATAGTAGCATTGACTGACCTGGTTCAAATGATTGCTCAATAATACGCTTATCATGCCACCTTTTAATCTTTTCTTTGTACAACTTGGCATTTTTATAAGCGTGAACCTGAAACTCATCCATTTCATTTAACTGCAAAAGGTGTCTTTCCCCCACAGCCTGTAAATCAAAAATGAGTTTCTTCACAGCCCAATATGCCTTATACTCCAATTCAACGGGGAGATGACACACTTTTTCATAAACGAGCCTATAAGGAAACATGCCTATTGGAGTTTTGTAGGCATTCTGATACGCCCACAATGCCTCGTCAAGCTTGTTAGACCAGTCTTTTCGCGTTGGGTTAACACTTTTTTCCAGGATCCACTTCTTTTTTCTAATAGTAATTTTTTCTTGTCCGCTCGTCTGAGGGTGATATGTCGTCGCCACCTTGTGTCAGACTCCATATTGGTGAGAAGAGCTGCAAAGTACTTGTTATAGAAATGAGATCCCTCGTCACTCATAATTGCTCTCAGTGTCCCAAACCTTATAAATATATTCTTTCTGAGAAATTTGAGGACAACCTCGACATCATTAGTTGGTAATGCAACTGCTTTCACCCATTTAGATACATAGTCAACCGTCACAAAGATGTACTTGTTGTTGTAGGATGACTGGAATGGTCCCATGAAGTCGATGCCCCATACATAAAAAATTTCAACTTCTAATATGGTATTAAGAGGCATCTCTTGACAATTTGATATATTTCCAACCTGTTGACATCATTATAATAACCAGAAAAATTACGAACTTAATTTTTTTTTTACTTATTTATATTCATGAGAAAATATGATGTATAAAGTATGTGTGTATGTGTTTATATTGTATGATGAGATGTAGTGAGTTAGTTCATTAAATTTATTTGAATTAACTAAAGAAGGAAATGAATGCAAGAGAAGCTTATGTGATGAAAATACAAAGTTTGAATGTTGGCCTTGAATGATAAATAAGAAGATTAATAATGAACAAGTGAATTACTTGTATGAATAATGACAAAGAATAAATAAGTGAATTATTAAAGATAACCCAATGTGAGAATAACTGTATGTGTATGGATAACTATATTATAAACCCAAGTGATAAAAGAGGTAGTTAATGAATTAAAGTTAATCAAGTCGAAATACTTATATAAATGTGTATTAGGGTTTCATTAAAATAAACCCAAGAATTTGTAAGTAATAATGTGTTGTGAGCTAACTCAATTAAGTAGTCCAATGCACTTATAAATAGCAAGTCCAATTGAATTATGTAATTAAACTATTGTGTTTATTTAATGAACCCAATATAGTAGCCTTGCATGATTTAATTAATGAACCATATATAAAATATATGGTGAGTCCAAATTAATTTAAATGTCATAGTTAGCCCAATTGATTTAATTGTTGGGAGCCCAAGTGTTGATGACTTAAATGAATGAATGTAGTAGCCAAATGAATTAAATTGTTGAGCCTAAACAATTGTAATTTAAAGTCAAAATTAATTAAACTAGTAGCCAAGTTCATTTAATATTAAGTTTAGTAAGGGTTATTAGGTAATAGCCCAATGTGGTGAATTATGTATCGTACTTAGTAGTCAATACAAGGATACTTGTAAGAATTATTGTGTAGTCCAAGTGAATCAATGAGGGCGCCCAAATAAAATTAATCTAGGAGCCACATTCAATTTAATTAAATGACCAAAGTGGAGCCCAATACATAGTCAAAAGGATGGTCAATATATATATATGGAGGTATATATATATATATATATATATATATATATATATATATATAAGATAAAAGAAAAAGGAAAAAAAATGGAAAAGAAAAGGCCAAATGGCCAGTTGGGAGAGGGCCCCATTAGGGATGCCTTGTTTGATTTTAGTTGAGTATTTTACACTCCATGTATGCTTCACTCAATCTCCATAATAATATTGCAAGCAACATGTCAATCAAGAAGGTCATTCAAGGTTGTCATTCAAAGTAATAGTAAGTGTACTTAGGAATGCTAATTGACTAGTGTTGGTTGATTAAGAGCTTAATTAAGAGAGTCCTATACCTCTATAAATAGGAAGGAGCAAATACTTGTATGGGTTGTTTGCTCAATTACTTCTTTTTACTAACTTATAGAGAGAGAAGCTAGAGCTTTGGTGAGAGGATACTTGAGAGTTGAGAGTTCAATCACTAAGTGTGCTACTCATTTTCGGGAAGATAAGAAGAAGAAGAGGAGTTAAAGCTTTACAAAGAAGAAGATCTCCATTAAAGGTTTAAAAGTTTCTTTAAACCTTAGTTTGTTATTTAGTTTTATATGTTAGTTGTGGGAAAAATCTAGGTGATAATAGATCTTGAATATTTATGGTTAAATATGATAGATAGATGTTCTAACATTTTTGAAATGTAAAATGATGGGAGAAAATGTCATATGATCATATTTAGTTTTAAAACCTTAGTTGGATGTCTAGGTTGATTACGTGTGACTTATGGTATATAAGTTGTTTATGTGATTTTTTTTTGCATCTTGTATGCTAGATGGGTTAGTTTCGATCATAACAAAATTTGAATCATCAAAAACAAAGTTAAAACAAAGAAGTTATAAGAATATTTGTATAAAAGGGTCATTTAGAAACCCTAGATGGTGGATATTGATTTTTGTTGTTAAAAATGATTTTTGAAAGTTATTTGATTATTGAAAATCTAAAGAATACGAAGTTAGGAACCTAACAAAACAGATTTGAAATTATTTGACCATGTATTGCATGTTTTATGAAAGATTGAATAAAAAAAAATTAAAGTTGAAAAATTAGGGTTTTAAAAAATTAGCACTACAGCCGTTGCGGTAGGTCTCACCGCCTCCGCGGTGAAACTCCCTGGAATTTAAAAATTATAACTACCACCGCAGCGGTGGTCCTCACCACCGCAGCGGTAGTACAGTCTGTTTGAAAATTAAAAGTTTATTAACCGGGTCGGGTCGGGCCAAATAAAACGTGTCGGGTCGGATTTGTTAAATAGTAAATGGATCAAAAAAATGTGATTTAACAAAATAATAATATTAGACAAAATTTAAATAATGAAAATATTATTAAATGAATAATAATATTAACAAAGGTATAAAATATTATTAAAATATTAATAATATTAAAAAATGACTAAAATATTATTAAATGTCTAATAATATTATAAGTGAATAAAATATTATTAAATAATTAATAATATTAATAAATGTATGAAATATTATTAATGATTAATAATATTAATAAAGAATTAAAATATTATTAAATGGTTAATAATATTAAGAAGTGAGTAGAATATTATTAAATGGTTAATAATATTAACAAATGATTAAAATATTATTAAAAGATTAATAATATTATTAAGAGGGTAAAATATTATTAAATTGTTAATAATATTTATAAATGATTAAGATATTATTTGATAAATAATATTATTGGAAAGTGTATAAGACATAATTTAATTATTAATAATGTTAATAAGTGTTTGAGATAGTTAAGAGATTAAGAGGATTATTAGATGACTAATAATATTGATAATTAAATAAAATATTATTGAAATAATATTCGTAAATGGTTAAAATATTATTAAACGATTAATAATATTTATTTGTGGTTGTATTTTATTAAAGGTGATAATATTATAATGTGATTAAGCGATAGTTATATGATTAAAATATTATCAAATGGTTGATAATATTATTAAGTGTTTTAAGTTTATGATTAAGTGTTAGATGATTTAAGACATGTATGGTAATGCTATTAAAGTAAAATAAACCTGTATGTGATATGCTAATTGGT
The DNA here is from genome assembly GCA_947179155.2 of Hedera helix. Lineage (NCBI taxonomy): Eukaryota > Viridiplantae > Streptophyta > Magnoliopsida > Apiales > Araliaceae > Hedera > Hedera helix. The sequence continues at coordinate 24,534,395 of OX359280.1, forward strand.
AGATCAATGTTGTTAAATGTTAGGTTATCCAAATGAAGTTATTTTAAGTTGAATAACAGTTGTCAGCGGAACATGCAAGTTCCCTTAACTTGTATTTATTTGGCAAGTTATTCTGAAACTCAAACTTGTTTCATATACTTATTTTTTTAATGATAAGTATCTAGAAGTTGAAATTAGTTTCGAAATACATGATGAAATAATTTTTAAGAATTATTTCACATCTATGTTATTATTGATAATCGCACTTATGTGCATTTGCATGACTGATCACGTTATGAATTATTTAAAGAGAAATATCTATGCTATTTGTTTTAGCTAGATATTGCATGAGTTATTCTGATTGTTCTTATTATGAACTGTTTAAAGAGAAATATCTATGTCAATTGTTCGGCTAGACCATGTATGTATTAAATTCATAAATCTGAATACTGTTGAAGCTAATCCAAACCATATTGTTGTGGTGCGGAATCTGATGGAAAAAGCTGAAATGAACAAATCATTATGAGAGGATAAAATTATGGTCGGATGGAATAATCCCGATCAAAACGAAATTGGATAGTTATATTGTGTACAATATAAACGTACGATAGACTGATCACCTAAAATATCCATCTTCGGATATTGCACCTGAATTGGTTGTTAATATTCAAAACAAAATGACAGTTTTATGTTTACAGGGTATTATTGTAAATACTTAAAACGTATGTTCACGGTCTTGTGACCTTTTAGCATGAAGAAGTAGTATGTTAAATCAATTGAAAGTTATTATTCAAAGTTGCATATTTTCACAATTATTGTATATTGTTAAAGTTCTAAGAGTTAATTCTTTTTCATTCATGATATATCCTTTATTGTTTATTTAAACTTGCTGAGCAAAATAGTTGCTCACCTTTGCTATATCATGAACTATTTTTCAGCTAAACCCGAGTTATCAAATGAGTACAAAGGCAAAGGAAAGGTGAACGAGTAGAAGTAATTAGTTTTTATTTTATGTTATAAACCTTTTATATTATAAAGTAATAGTGATGTATTTAATGTTAGTGGAACCTGGGGTTAATGGTACGTTTTGTAATGAATTTATGTATATTTTTCGCGAGTTATTGAAGATTTAGTTTATGAATGTTTGTTAAGTGATAAATAGTGAACACTAAACTTGAGGTTCGAGGGACCCAGATTTAGGAGCGTCACAGGTTGGTATCAGAGCTGTAGGTTATAAACCTTAAGTGGGAAAAAACCTTAGGATTATTACCGTAGAGAAGATAAGAAAACTCATAAAGAGTTTAGGAGATGGATGGTGGAAATTCATCAAGTAGGAAAAGTTATGTGTATGTAAGAAAACACCTTATATTAGGATCGTAAGAGTATGAAGATTCGGAAGATGATCCGAACGTAAATTTAATGCAAAAGTTGAGCAATGATTTCGAAAAGAAGAAAGGAGAAAAAAAAAGGAAAAAGGATTAAGGGATACTTAATCAATGGAGTATAGATAAGAAGAAGTAATCACTTATAAATGTGGCTAAGGTAAAATAGGATGATACGATATTAAGGTATAAAGTAATAATTTTGAGGACATAGAGGATATCTTAAAGAGATTGATCTATATAGATCGGTAGTAGTAAAGATGGTCGGAGTGAATAGAGATAAAATGATTGGATAAATAGATAAGCTGTTAAAAATAAAAATTGAAGAGTTAAAGAATCATAGAAGAATGGAAAGATTATGGAGCTAATCATAAAAGCAGAGAATGATAAAAGTGATTGAGGAAAAGTAGAATGATTGTAGAAGGAGATAAGCATGATAAAGAATTACATAGGAAATATGTAACGACCCCAAAATTCGACCATCTTTATTTTCTTAAATTTTGTATTTATTAAACATTATTTCCTTAACGTCCAAATTTCGGTCCGTTAATAAATCTTTAATCACCTTCTTTAATCCATTAAATTGACTTTACAGTCATCAATTATCAATTTTTCGGTATAAATTTTTCTTTTTCTCAATCATTGTATTAAAGTATTTGGATATTTAAAACTTAACTTCTCGATCCTAGTCCCTAGATCGCAACTTTTACTTTTTCTTTCTATTACGAGCGTCATAATGCTAACATTCAAAATCTAATGTTATTTATTTTCATACAAATATTCCTTGTTGTATCATTCGTAATCAAAAATATAATAATTTTTATCGTAACAATTATCTTGAACAATCACGGTTCATAATTGAACTTTTATCATATCCGTATTCAACTTATATATATACATACAGCTCATCACAGTAAAATTAACAAATTTCTCATATTGAATCATAATGTTGAAAATATACCAATTACGTTTCCAACCTTCTAGGTAATTCATCTCTATCATAATCCGATATTCTTGAAATTTATATCTTTTCCTGCAAAAATGTATATTATGCAAGTAATGAGCACAACGGCTCAGCAAGTTCAACAGTTTATGCTTCACGTAGCACATACCTTAACATGCTCGGTGTGTGTCATACATCATGTGCTTGTGCTTCTACTATAACAATATATCTCACATCATTGTACAAAGTACACATAATTGTCATATTATCCACGTATCACATAACACATAATTTCTATGCATTTGAAACAAGAATTAACATATCATAACAGACAACATTTAACATTAAAGGACTGAAGAACTTGCCTGGATAATCCAACTATTAAATTGGTAGTTCATACCCTTTACTCGATCAAACTATGATCATAAAATAATCAAATAATAATTATTTGTCCTCTTATGATATTAATTTAATTAATTAATATCATCTCTGGACAAATTATTAAATAATATGGTTAATTAAATTAACCCCGTTCCCTAATATATTCATTTACTTAATATCCAACACCTTTAATACGGACAACCCGGCTCATTGGATAAAATTTAGCATTTTTGGTTCTCTGAAAATTTTATTTAATCATTTTCTAACCTTTAAACTTAATAGATTAATATTTAAAATATTTAAATATTAATTTTCAATATTTAATATTTTTACAAAAAATATTAAATTTAATGCCCAAACATCATTTCTATATTTTTTTGTATTTTTCTATAATTTTCTAAAATTTTTAAACAATTTTCAAATATTTATTTTATTAAAAACTGATTCTGGGGGCATTTTGGTAATTTTGGCGCCCTTAGGGACATAACCGAAATTTTTCAGATAGTCCAGGGACATTTTCGTAATTTCCGTGCTTCTAGGGACATGTTTGGTGTTTTTGAGAAAGGCCAGGGGCACGCTGGTAATTTCCAGCGTGTCGGCCGCGCAATGCGCGACCCCCATTTCTACCGACGCCAGCCAAACGACGTCGTTTGGCCTAGCGTCCTGTAAACTCACGGCGCGCGAGGCGCGGCTCCTCGTTTCCCCCCTAAAACGACGCCGTTTTATCAGGGGCGGTAGAAAACTGACCGCGCGCCATGCGCGGTCGACCCTTCCCAGCTTCTTCTTCCTTCTGCCATGAACAGTGCACCAACTTTCCAATAATTCTCTATTTTTGCACATAATTTTCCCAACAAAATAACTCCAAAAATCACATAATTCATACATAAATATTCAACAATTATTCTAATTATTTACTAATTTTTCTCAAAATTATTTTACTATCATAATTACTAAATAATTCCACTAAATTAATTTTTTTTACCTTCCTTGAAGCTTTTTTCTTCCTCTTCATGGCATAAAACTTCCTCTCTCTTGGTGGTGCCGGCATGGTAGTGGCGTCGGGTGATGGTGGAGAAGGAGAGTATTTTCTTTTCTTGCTTTTGTAGTTCTTTTTCCTTTCCTTTCCTTTTCTTTTCCTTTCTTTGTTGCTTTTCCTTTTATAATACTCCCACAAGTTGCTTAAAAAATTTCTCCACCGACTTAGACCAACCGACTACTTCTTTCTCGAACGTTCCAAAAATTAACGTGCAAATTTTAATTATTCAAATACATTACTTAGTTATTGCATGTAATAAATATTTTATATAATAAATATAAAATATTTATTTTAATTCACCAAAATTCATAATACGATTTATAAATAATTTTAATACCTCTTTTGGGTACTTTTTCTGACAAATTTTGTACACGCATAATAACATGCATGTAATTATATGAGGTAATTTATATCTCCAAAAATCATAAAATAATTCAAATAACATATACAAATTATTTTTCGTAATTTTTCACTTCGTTATTTGGACATCATGTTACATTAACATGTTCACGTTTTCGAAATATTATCCTTCATAAAAATCATAGTAATTTCATTATGCATAAACATAATTTTTAATGAATTAAAACATTCATTTTTCTAATTTATTTTCATTTATTTACAATTTACACTAATTTTTCTTATATAAATTATATAATTTATTATATAATTTATATAATTATTTTCTCATTACATAATTTCCATTTTATACCAATAAAAATTTCTTCCTACCTTGGTGTGATGTCGCAAGCACCCAAAAATAAAATCTTACTTTTGAAAAATAAATATGTAGTAGTGCAAGTAAGAGTCGATCCCACAGAGAATGATTAATTTAATTTTATATTTTTGCAAATAAAAATAGGGGGGTTTTTTGAATTAAAAAAATAATTTAAATAAAATTAATTAAAATAAATATGCAAGAAATAAATAAGAATAAAAAGCCTTGGTTTAAGTCAATATCCACCATCAAGAATTTACAACTGATCACTGATGCAAGAATAACTCAATTCATATTTTAAATATTCAACGTGGAATAATTACTCCCATTCGAATAATTTTCCTATCTCTCCTTAATTTTAATTAAGCAGAAACAAGCGATCTAAATAACCCTTACTACCAAATAATCTCAGACAAGCGCTAAAGATTTAACCTAGTAGTAGCATAAAGAAATAGAGAGATCGTTGAACTAAATAACACAATCCAAGCGTCTGCATTTAATCTAGATGAATATTTTTCCTAAGATATAATAATATTTTGATAAGCAAAATAATTATTAACCTTAGTTGCTTCGCAAATTAAAGTGACCAAACAATTACGGATTTGATATTTAATTTAGTAGTAGATTTCAACGAATAATAAACTAGTATGCATCCTAGCAATTAAACGAATTAATCATAAAATTAAACATAGAAAAATATCCAATACTCAAAATATAAATTGAACAATTAAAATAAATTAAATCTCACAGTGTATAAATCTTGATGGCTTCAATCACTTAAACCAAGAAAAAGAATTTAGCTACTCATAATAATAGAGAGCATCAAAGAATAGAAGATAGAATTTTTATTCTAAGAAAAGTTGTGTCTTACATTGTGTATCAAGCCCTCTATTTATAGGCTCCAAAATTCTCTTAAACCTAGTAGGATTTACAATTAAAAATAAAAGAAAAATAAAATAATTATTATCCTAACCCTAATTGGAAGTTTAAATAAAATACTAAAAATAAAATAAAGAATTATTGCTTCCTTTTCCAAATTAAAATTGGATTTTTATTCTACTGATTTGTTACATTGCAGTGTAGAAAATCCAAAATAAGGAAGGAAAAGGAACAAAGCTGCCAATCACGCGGAGAAAGAGAAAAGGGACTTTGCCCAGCCGCTACGCGTAGCCGCCTTTCTCTTTTTCTTACCGTTGGCGCGTGTAAGACACGCGCCCGCTCCAACTGCACACGGCCGCGCATTGCGCGAAGAATGTTTTCCGCTTAGACCAAAACGACGTCGTTTCGTTGTGTTGCGTATTCTGTTCCTTGCGCGCATGGCGCGGTCGGCTTCTTTCCGGAATTTACCACTATGCCCTCAGATTCTTGCGAAATTTACACTTTGGCCCTCCAAGCTTATTTTCCTACAAAATAAAATAAATAAAAATAATATAAAAATACTAAAAATCCTAAAAACACATAATAATAAATAAAACACCTAAAACACTAAAATAAATAAAAACATATAAATAAAAAGAAATATAAAAATACTATAAAATTATCTAAATTAACTAAAATCCTATAAAACCTATTAAAACCAAAATATACTAAATAATTAAACATTTAAGCCCACAATAAATATAAAAACGAAGTATTGGGGAATAAAAATATCGTATAATTTAACCCTTATTCAACCCGTATTATACCTTATTCAATTTAATCTTAATAAAAATATCGTATAATTTAACCCGTATCATACCTTATTCAATTTAATCTTCTTATATAAATTATATAATTTTTGTAATGACCCCGAAATTCGACCCACTTTATTACCTTAATTTTCGTATTTATTATACATTATTTTCTTAACGTCCAAATTTCGGTTCGTTAATATATCTTTAACCACCTTAATTGATCCATTATATGATATTTAAAATCAACAATTACCAAAATTTTGGTATAAATTTTTCTTTTTCTCAATCATTGTATTAAAATATTTGGATATTCAAAAACTTAATATCTTGATCCTAGTCCCTGGATCGCAACCTTTACTTTTTCTTTTCTTTCTTGTATCATAAAGCTCGGCATTCAAATTTTTATATCATTCATATCCATACAATTATTCTTTGTTTCATGATTCATCATTAGACATATAATAATCTCTATCATAATATTCATGTTGAACAATTATAGTTCACAGTTTAAACTATACTCATTATATTCAGATCCACTTATCTGTACATATAGCATATCAAAGTAACTTGGCAATTTATCCATATTGATTTATAACATTAAAAATATAATAATAGTCACGTTTTCTACCTTCTAGGCAATTCATCTCTAACATAATCTGATATTCTTGAAATTTATTTCTTTCCTGCAAAAATGTATATTAAGCAAGTAATGAGTACAACAACTCAACAAGTTCAACAGTTTATGCTTCACGTAGCACATACCTTATTATGCTTGGTGTGTGTCATACATCACGTGTTGTGCTTCTAATCAGGCATGATATCTTAAATATGTTCATATCATTTCACAGAGTACATATAGTTGCCACATTAATCACGTATCACATAACACATAATTTGTATATACTTAAAACAAGAATTACATATCATAACATTCAACATTTAACATTTAAGGACTGAAGAACTTGTCTGTCATCCAATTATTTAAATTGATAGCTCAAACCCTTAACTCGATCAACCTATGATCATAAAATAATCAAATAATAATTATTTATCTCTTTATGATATTAATTTACTTAATTAATACCATTTCTGGCCAATTATTTAATAATATGGTTAATTATATTAACATCGTTACTTAATAAATTAATTTATCTTAATATCATACACTTTCAATACGGACAACCCGGCTCATTGGACAAATTTTAGCGTATTCGGTTGTCCGGATTTACATTTATTTATTTTCTAACCTTTAAACTCATTAGATTAATATTTAAGTATCAATCTCCAATATTTAATATTTTTACAAAAATATTAAATTTAATGCCCAAATATCATTTTTATATTTTTAATATTTTTCTATGATTTTTAAACAATTTTTAAACATTTATTTCAATTAAAACTAATTTCTGGGGGTATTTTAGTAATTTCCGCGCCCTTAGGGACATAACCGGAATTTTCCGAAAAGTCCAGGAGCATTTTCGTAATTTCTGGGGCCAAGGGACACACTCGGTATTATCCTAAAGGTTCGAGGTCACGTTCGTAATTTCGCCCCCCCAAACCGCGGCCGCGCATGGCGCGACAGTCCTTTGCATGTTCCAACAAACGGCGTCCTTTGGCGACCAAGCCGCGCATTGCGCGGCCGACCAAAACTCTCGCCCAAAACGGCGCCGTTTCATACCCGTGCTCGGAAAAAAAATGGCTGCCGCGCATTCTTCTTCTTCAGTTTCTTTTCCGTGAACAGTGCACCAACTTAGCTAAAAATTACCATTTTGCTTCCAATTTTCCCAATAAAATTGTTCCAAAAATTATTTAAAATAATTATTCTAATTATTTACTATTTTTTCACAGAATTAATTTATTACTAAAAATACATAATAAATCATATAAATTAGTATTTATACCTTCCAAGGCTTGAAATCTTTCCTTGATGGCATCCAATCTTTCCTCTCTCTTGGCGGCTATGAAATTTTCCGGTTGCTGGTGGTGGTGGTGGCTTCGGGTGGCGGTGAGAGAGTTGGTTTTTTTATATTATTTTGTTCCTTGTTTTCTTCTTTTTCTTTTTATTTCCTTTTACCTTCACACACACACACACACACATATATATATAGACTATCAAAGCATAAATGAGTTTTAAAACTCATCTTAAGTCCACCGCCCATTTCAACTGACCTTGATTCGGATAATTGCCATGCAAAAATTAAAATTTTAATACATTACATAGTTATTTCGTGTAATAAATATTTTATATAATAAATATAAAATATTTATTTTAATTCACTAAAATTCATATTATGATTTATGAATAATATTTAGACATTTTTCAGGTACTTTACTTGACAAATTTTGTACACGCATAATGTCGTGCATGTAATTATATGAGGTAATTAATACCTCCAAAAATCATAAAATAATTCATATAGCTTATAAAAATTATTTTTCAAAATTTTTCACTTCGTTATTTGGACATCATGTTACATTAACATGTTCACGTTTCTAAAATATTATCCTTCATAAAAGTCATAATAATTCTATTATACATAAGCATAGTTTTTAATGAATTAAAACATTCCTTTTTTCCTCATTTAATTTCATTTCTTTACATTTCACATTAATTTCTTTATATATAAATTATATAATTTAATATTATATAATTTATATAATTACATTCTCCTTTTAAATAATTTCTTAAATTCCTCCATAATTATCAATTAATCAATAAATTCACATTTATTAACTCTCTCATTATTTTAATTCTCTTATATAAATTATTTAATTATCCTTATATAATTTATATAATTATAATTTCCTTTATACATCACTTTAATTTTCTTATATAAATTATATAATTTATTATTATATAATTTATATAATTACATTTCTTCTCAATCAATTTCTAAATTTCCACCATAATTCTTAATTAAATCAATAATTACAATTTTATTAACTTCCTCATTCGCTTTTCATTTAAAATTGGATTAATTTAATTATTAATCCCTTAATTTTTCATAATTATTAACATTTATAATTACAACAATTAAACATGCACATTTATATATATACAAATGCATATATATATATACATATCTAAATCATATATTTCACATTACCACATAACACCATTTAAATATAATTTTTGTATTTCCATAATAATTTTATTGTGCCTTTACAAGAAATTTCTCTTATTCTTCATAAATTGTTCTTAAACAATTTATTTACTTTTCAATTATTTTAAATTAACACAATCTGTCATGATCTTTGTACAGATTTAATTTACTAATTAAATCTCATCACATACCTTAAATCACATAAAATAATAATTCACCAATAATTTATCAAACTTGATAATTTTATTAATTAAATTCTCATTTAATATTATTAAATAAATCCTGGAAATTCGGATCCTCATAATTTTTCCTATATAATTTATATAATTATTATTTTCCTCATATTTCACTTTAATTTTCTTATATAAATTATATCATTTATTATTATATAATTTATATAATTACTTTTCTTCTTTATTAATTTCTAAAGCTCCGCCATAATTATTGATTAATTATATAATCAATATTTCTAATTTTAATAACTTCCTCATTAACTTTTCATTTAAATTTGGATTAATTTAATTATTAATCCCTTAATTCTCAAAATTAATAAAATTTATAATTACAACAATTAACCATAAACACATATATATACAAATGTGTGTGTGTGTGTGTATATATATATATATATATATATATATATATATATATATATATATATATATCTAATTCATACATCTCACATTACCACATAATATCACTTAGATACTAATTTATGTACTTCCATTACAATTTAATTGTACAATTTATTGTACCTTTACCTGAAATTTCTTTTATTCCTCATAAATTATTTTTAAATAATTTATTCACTTTTCAATTATTTTAATTCCTCACAATTTATCATGGTCTCCGTACAAATTTAATTTACTAATTAAATCTCATCACATACCTTAAATCACATAAAATAATAATTAATTTACACAACCTTGATAATTTTATCGATTAATTTCTTATTTAATTTTATTAAAGAAATCCCGAAAATTCGGATCCTCACATTCTTCCCCCCTTAACAGGATTCCGTCCTCGGAATCATAATTACCGTAATAATTATACGTATTTTATTTATAGCACCTTGCTATACCTTTATCTTGATGAATTACAACTAAATCCATAATAATCATATTTTTACCTCTTTTAATATCCATAACTCACATCTTAAATGAATATCACCATAATGGTCATAACTGTCAGAATATTCAATTCTTATTTCAATTCATAATTTCTTTATAGTATTACATTTCATATTTCTCTAAAAATTTTATTAATAACACTTTAATTTATTTCTGGATTTACTTATCAAAATAGTTTCTCATTCTTCGAAAACTTTCCTTTCTTTAATTACATATCTCCTTACTTTATTTACTTATTTCATACCTTCTATTACACCTCATTTATACTTTGCACCTTCATCCTTCTCTTCTTAATTCATATTCACGAATCTTCTTCACATTTCATAAATCATTCCGTATTACTTCTATTATTCAACCCTAGGCTTTAAATGCTATCATTTACTTAATTCATCATAATCCTTATTTGAAATTACTCTAAAAATTCTGGGTGTCACAAAATATAATAGTGTATGTTGAGGAGTCTAATTTTGGAAGTGTATATCTTCGGGAGTTCGACTTTAGAGAATGTATTTTAAGGAGTACATTTTTGAAAATTAGTTTTAGAAGATTAAAAATCGGATGATTTTCTAATCTGTAAGTTGAAATATATATATATATATATATATGAGAATGTTGATAGAAGTTATAAATTTTTGAAAATCCCAACTTTGGAGTTAAGTATGGGATATGTTATGTATTTAGCATGATGCTAAGAAAAGTATAGTATTAGGTAGTAATGTGAAGCATATTAAAATAAAAATATTTATTAAATGTGCAATGTGATGTTAGAAAGTCAAGGTGAAGATAGAATGAACGTTTAAAAGAATGTAGAGTGAATGAAATGATCATGGTATAACGAATATACTATCAAACGAATAGAGGACATGTGACTAATAAATTGTACATATGGTTAGTAGGCAAAAGAACGCTTAAAATAGCGTATTAGTATAAATGATGGTGTACTACGTATTAAGAGAGAATATGTTAGTAGATTTATATGTTTTTAGATTGATTATGTGTTGGCATTAGTAGTATATGCTTAAAATCAATAGAGGGATGGTAATGCTACCGTATTATGTTAAATGAAAATGTAAAGAGAAAAATCTTAAGAAGGAATACAGTAGGGAAGAAAGTTAAGGAACTAGACTAGGTTTCCTTACAGACGATTAGAGGGTCTAATAGTAAACGCTTTTGAGGAATGGATGAATGAATTTGGGAAATTCAGAGGTAAAAATTAAAATATTTATAAGCAAGATCTAAAGAAGGATATGAAAGAAATGATAGAAAATATCTTACAATAAGATTTTGAGGAGTAGAAAGAATGATGATAAGATCGTGATATGATCTGGTGAGATGGACTCGTAATGAGTCATATGTGCTAAAATATGGATTGAGAGAATTTGTATTCAGTTAAGGAAAAATTAGAAGTTTGTGGGTTTTTAATTGATGACTCATATTAGTGGTTGAGTTGTACGATTCCTTGTATGGGCGGGGAATTTGTTCTTGGTTTTAGAACCACTTAGCTTCCTATAGTGATAATCGATTGAAAACTGGTGTCGCATTATTCGCTATATGTATGTTGAAAAGGTGATTCTTTTCTCATGTGTATAACGGATAGGTAGAGGATGTTAAGGTAGGTGCGTGTTCTTAAAACTCACATGTATGGTAAGTTCATGACTCATAATCGTATGGTGGAACCCCTCAGCGAATGTACGATTTTGGTCTGATTAGGATAAGTTCCTCAACCCATATAATTGTGGTAAGTTCCTGAACTCATATTGTGTGGTAAGTTCGATGAACAATATGTGATGGAGGTTAGAAGAAAGTCATATAATAAGATTTAAGAGTTCTCATTGATTTGAGAATATTAATAGAAATTGTGTACGACTAGTATTATTTTCCTAAATATTACCGGTAGGTCGTAATATATATTGATGCTTTGTATCGAGGATTAAGCTATGATGTAAAGAAGCATAAGGTGGGTGATCGCGCGTGTGTCATCGTGGATTACCAAATTTTGAAGAGAATTATTTTAAGTAAGACTAGTAGAGAATGGCGTGAGTATTTGTTTTGAAGATATGGAAATTTCAGAGAGAAGAAGAAAGGAAGAAGAATTAAATAAGAGGATTACGAGACTTCATGTATTTGAAAATTCCAACTCTAGGAGTATGTGAGTTATGTGGTTAGGATTAAGACCCAACTGTTGTGGTCTTTATGGGATATGATCGTTTATTTATGTATGTTTCAGAATGTAATGTGCTAAGAAAATACTGTTTTACATGTAAATATAAATGCGTTATGCTTTGAAGTGTTTAATGTGAGCATTAAATATTAAATGCTATAAGAATGAATGTAATAAACAAAAAGTAAGATAATAATGTAAGTTTTATCTTAAAAACAGATAATGCTGCTGCGTAGACAACCCCGAAATCGGAGAACGAAAAAAGCAGTTAATAATTAAGGAGATCAAGTAGACCCGATCCAAACTTTTGTTAATATGTTAGTAGAAGCAATACAAAATCGAACTCCAGAAGTAGGAAGTTCGCAGGAAAATCGATTAGCAAACTTTAAGGATTTTAAAGTAATAGGACCACCAGAGTTCCGAGGAACGACAGATCCGATTGAAGCTCAGACGTAGATGGAAGAGATGGAGAAAGTGTTTGAAGTTGCATTTGTTGCGGAGGAACATAAGACAACATTTGCCACCTTCATGATGAAGGAAGAGGCTAATTATTGGTGGAAAGCTAACAAAAGTCGAGCTGGAGAAGGAATTGTTATGTGAACTCGTTTCAAGGAATTGTTCTTTGAAAACTATTTTCCAAATAGTTCAAAAATAAGAATGGAAGTGAAATTTTTGGAACTCAAACAGGGAAGTATGACAATAGCAGAATATGCTACCAAGTTTAATGAACTAGCGAGGTTTGCTTCACATCAAGTGGACACGGAAGAACGAAAGGCAAGAAGGTTTGAACAAGGATTAAATCCATGGATCTGCAGTAAAGTTTCAGTTCTTCAGATTAACACATTTTCAACAATGATGGAAAATGCAATCGTAGTGGAAGGTGGGAGTGAAGCTTTGTCAAAATATAATCAAGAAAGGAAAGGAAAGAAGAGTGAAGAAGGAAATAGGAAAGGTAGTAGCAGAGGTAGTAACGCGCAGAAACGAAAGTGGAACCATAGAAATAGTGAGAATGGTCAGGGAAAAGTCAATTGAAAGAGAGAAACTTGTGAAACTTGTGGAAAGAACCACTTGGGAGTGTGTCTAAAAGGGACAAATAGTTGTTATAGATGTGGAGTGCAAGGACACATTGCTTCGAACTGTACTGATCCAATGAAGTGTATAAAGTGTTTTATTTTTAGAGGAATGGGTCATCCATTTAAGGACTGCCCCAAAGAAGGAAAGTAAGGCAGGAAGTAGCATCAAGGGAAGTAATATTAAGGAAGTCAAGAGACATGGTGTCAGGTATTATTCCGATAAATAATATAATTGTTTAAATATTATGTGGTTCGGGTACTATCTGTCTGATGATTTCACTAAATGATTGGAATTATTTAGGAAGGAGAATAAGTACCTTAATAATATAGAGGTCGTAAGGAATTGAGTAGCACTTATCTAGTTTTAAATCGAAGGGTTGTGTAAGAAAGATGAAGCGTAAGTTATCCGTAGAATTAATTTGGATATACAAGAAAAAGATACAAGAAAAGAATAGATTATAAGAAAATTTTAAATAACCTTGTAGCGGTGATTCTAGGGACAGAATCCTTATAAGGAGAGGTGAATGTAATAATTAGGAAAATTACGAACTTAATTTTTTTTTTTAACTTATTTATATTCATGAAAAAATATGATGTATGAAGTATGTGTTTATGTTATATGATGAGATGCAGTAAGTTAGTTTATTAAATTTATTTAAATTAACTAAAGAAGAAAAGGAATGCAAGAGAAGCTTATGTGATGAAAAAACACAAAACTTGAATGTTGGCCTTGAATGACAAATAAGAAGATTAATAATGAACAAGTGAATTACTTGTATGAATAATGACAAAGAATGAATAAGTGAATTATTAAAGATAACCCAATGTGAGAATAACTGTATGTGTATGGGTAACTATATTATAAACTCAAGTGATGAAAAAGGTAACTAATGAATTAAAGTCAATCAAGTCGAAGTACTTATATTAATGTGTATTAGGGTTTCATTAAAACAAACCTAAGAATTTGTAAGTAATAGTGTGTTGTAAGCTAACTCAATTAAGTAGTCCAATGCAATTATAAATAGTAAGTCCAATTGGATTATGTAATTAAACTATTGTGTTTATTTAATGAGCCCAATATAGTAGCCTTATAGGATTTAATTAATGAATCATATATAAAATATATGGTGGGTCCAAATTAATTTAAACTAGCCAAATACTTGTTTTTATTTCAAGTGTCATAATTAGCCCAATTGATTTAATTGTTGGGAGCCCAAGTGTGGATGACTTAAATGAATGAATGTAGTACCAAATGAATTAAATTGTTGTGCCCAAACAATTGTAATTTAAAGTCCAAATGAATTAAATTAGTAGCCAAGTCCATTTAATATTAAGTTTAGTAAGGGTTTATTAGGTAATATTAAGCTAGAGCTTTGGTGAGAAGATACTTGAGAGTTGAGAGTTCAATCAAGTGTACTACTCATTTTCGGGAAGATAAGAAGAAGAAGATGAGTTCTAGCTTTAGCAAGAAGAAGAGCTTCATTAAATGTTTAAAAGTTTCTTTGAACCTTAGTTTGTTATTTAGTTTTGTATGTTAGTTGTGGGAAAAATTTAGGTGATGATAGATCTTGAATATTTATAGTTAAATATGATAGATAGATGTTCTAACATTCTTGAAATGTAAAATGATGGGAGAAAATGTCATATGATCATATTTAGTTTTAAAACCCTAGTTGGATGTCTAGGTTGTTTATGTGTGACTTATGGTATATAAGTTGTTTATGTGATTTTTTTGCAGCTTGTATGCTAGATGGATTAGTTTCGATCATAAAAAAATTTGAATCGTCAAAAACAAAAAAGTTATGAGATTATTGGTACAAAAGGGTCATTTAGAAACCCTAGATGGTGGATATTGATTTTTGTTGTAAAAAATGATTTTTGAAAGTTATTTGATTATTGAAAATCTAAAGAATACGAAGTTAAGAACCTAACGAAACAGATTTGAAATCATTTGACCATGTATTGCATGTTTTATGAAAGATTGAACCAAAGAGATCAAAAATTGAAAATTTAGGATTTAAAAAAATTAGCATTATCGCCGTTGCGGTAGGTCTTACCGCCGTCACAGTGAAACTCCCTAGAATTTAAAAATTATAACTACCGCCGTAGTGGTAGTACAGTCTGTTTGGAAATTAAGAGCTTATTAACCGGGTCAGGTCGGGCCAAATAAAACGTGTCGGGTTGGATTTCTTGAATAGTAAATGGATCAAAAAATGTGATTTAACAAGATAATAATATTAGGCAAAATTTAAATAATGAAAATATTATTAAAGGAATAATAATATTAGCAAAAGTATAAAATATTATTAAAAGATTAATAATATTAGAAAATGACTAAAATATTATTAAATGGATAATAATATTGTAAGTGAATAAAATATTATTAAATGATTAATAATATTAATATATGTATGAAATATTATTAATGATTAATAATATTAATAAAAGATTAAAATATTATTTAATGGTTAATAATATTAACAAATGATTAAAATATTATTAAAAGATTAATAATATTATTAAGAGGGTAAAATATTATTAAATTGTTAATAATATTTATAAATGATTAAGATATTATTTGATAAATAATATTATTAGAAAGAGTATAAGACATTATTTAATTATTAATAATGTTAATAAGTGTTTGAGATAGTTAAGAGATTAAGAGGATTAGTAGATGATTAATAATATTGATAATTAAATGAAATATTATTGAAATAATATTCGTAAATGGTTAAAATATTATTAAACGAATAATATTATTTATCTGTGGTTATATATTATCAAAGGTGATAATATTATTATGTGATTAAGTGATAGTCAAGAATTATTTCACATCTATGTTATTATTGATAATCGTACTTATGTGCATTTACATGACTGATTATGTTATGAATTATTTAAAGAGAAATATCTATGCTATTTGTTGTAGTTAGATATTGTATGAGTTATTCTGACTGTTCTTATTATGAACTGTTTAAAGAGAAAGATCTATGCCAATTGTTCGGCTAGACCATGTATGTGTTAAATTCATAAATTTGAATATTGTTGAAGCTAGTCCAAACCATATTGTTGTGGTGCGGAATTTGATGGGAAAAGCTAAAATGAACAAATCATTATGAGAGGTTAAAATTCCGGTCGGATGGAATAATTTCGATCAAAACGAAATTGGATGGTTATAATGTGCACAATAAAAACGTACAATAGGCTGATCACCTAAAGTACCCATCATTGGATATTGCACCTGAATTGGTTGTTAATATTCAAAACGAAATTGCAGTTTTATGTCTATAGAGTATTGTAAATACTCAAAACGTATGTTCACGGTCTTGTGACATTTCAGCATGAAGAAGCAGTATGTTCAATCAATTGAAAGTTGTTATTCAAAGTTGCATGGCTTCACAATTATTGTATATTGTTGAAGTTCCAAGAGTTAATTATTTTTCATTCATGATATATCCTTTATTGTTTATTTAAACTTGCTGAGCAAAGTAGTTGCTCACCCTTCCTATATGATGAACCATTTTTTAGCTAAGCCCGAGTTATCTAAGGAGTACAAAGGCATAGGAAAGGTGAACAGGTAGAAGTAATTAGTTTTTATTTTATGTTGTAAACCTTTTGTATTATAAGGTAATAGTGATGTATTTAAGGTTAGTGGAACTTGGGGTTAATGGTACGTTTTATAATGAATTTATGTATATTTTTCGCGAGTTATTGAAGATTTAGTTTATGAATATTTGTCAAGCGATGAATAGTGAGCACCAAAGTCGAGGTTCAAGGGACTCGGATTTGGGGGCGTCACATCTATCACACCTCTTTGCGAATTCATGTGCATCTTTAAAAATAGAAGGCCAATAGAATCCAGATTATAGGACCTTCGCAGCTGTCCGTTCACCCCTATAGTGTTCTCCTTCAATCTCTTCCTTAGCCACACATCGTTTAACTATCAGATCGACACACTGTTTGAAGAGAATTGGTTCATCCTATAAGTACTGTTTTACATTGTGCAAGAATTTCTTCTTCTATTAGTAGTTCAAATCATATGGCAATACCCCAATGACAATGTAGTTCATAGGTATAAAACCTACTCATCACAATGATTAAATCAGATGAAAAATACTTAAGATTATAATTCTGTCAATACTTCATTTAAATATCTTCATTCTCTTTTTAATTAATTAATTATATTGAATTGTTAACTGAGAGTGCCTAACTATTTATTAACCTTTATTAAAAATTAATAAAAAGATTTATTCTAATTATATTGCTATATTAGTATACAAAATAACTTGAAATAAACTCATTAAGATTCAACTCTCAATAAAGTTACATGTGACATATAGATATTTTCATCCTATACACTATCATGCTACTCTTCTTAAAAAAAATTCACAAATTCACATATTATCATATCCAGATCTAAACCTATAATCCACTTTTAATTTTATATAGATTATTTCATTAATTATTGCGCAAATAATTATACATGAACGCACAAAATATGATAAACAATTAATATATAATTATTAATAATTAAAAAGAAAATAAATTAAATTAAACTACATATTTGGTTCAATTGCAATCTCAATTAAAAATTAGTCCATAATTGAAAAATAAATCATCATTAATAAATAATCCATCATGTTTAGAATACAAGAATAAAAGGAAAAAATAGAGAAAACAAATCTATAATTGAAGCACTTGATCTCCACTTTAACTTTGAATCCTTGCAATCCTTCACTTGATTCCTTCTTTAGATCTCCAATTAATCTTCCTTCCTCTACTTTATTTTACTCCTATCTATGTTAGATCTATGTTAGACCCCTCTAAAATGTGAGTTTTGATGGGTATTTATAGGTTAAATATCAAATCCCTAGCATATATACTTTGATCTACCAAGCCTTTACTCTAATTCATACAAAATAACATCAAAACACATAAAACAAATATAAAACACTTAAAATTAACATAAAACACTTAAGAACTCACAAAATATTAAGCTGAAAGATAGTCAATATATAGGTATAAAACTTACTTATCACATCCACTCCTCCAAATTCTTTAAAGTACAGTTGGTTTCCGAAGATGACTTGGTAAGTCGACATCTTTTATAAAGTTGATTGAATCTAGAAAGGAACAAAGTTTGTTTGAGTTTGCAGATTATAGAAAACTAGGGTTTGAGCAATTGAGAGAGGGGGGGGGGGGAGAGAAATTTAATGCGAAAAAGCTTAGATTTGATGAATAAGAACGATTAGTTTTAAAAAAAATTAAAATGTATAATTACGCTTCCCTTTAATTTGGCTGAATGGGGCACATGTTGTGCGAGTATTGGTTGTACGTTATGTCATGGTGCTATTTACAGCTGGGAAGTAGTTACTTTTTCACCACACTTGCCTGATCCGAATGTGTCTTACACGTACTGTAATTTCTAACCTTCTTATTCAACGATTTGATAGATAACGTAGAGTATGCTTTTATAAAGCATTTTCATTCTACGATACCTAACCACTCTGCGAACTTTGCTTCATTTGATAGTTCGACAATTTCTTCATGTAAAATTAGTAATCTCGAGGGCATAATATTAAGTATGAAATTTTAACATGCATAACTCACTAATTAGTTTATTAAATCTGGATTCATCTAGGGGTTTGGTAAAAATATCAGTAAGTTAATTTTCAGTAGATATGAAATATAAAGATATATTCCCATTTTGAACATGATCTCTAATAAATGGTATTTGATGTCTATATATTTAGTCCTAGAATGAACGAATAGATTATAAGTTATAGCTATAACAATGGTATTATCACAAAAAATAGGGATAGATTTGTATTCAAACCTATAGTCAGTAAGCTGGTTCTGTATCTATGGAGTTTGAGCACATCTGCTATGATCAGCAATATACTCAGCCTCTATAGTTGAAATTGACAATGAATGCTGCTTTTTGCTGAACCATAAGAGAAGTTTATTTCCAAACATTTGGCATGTACCACTGATGCTTTTCCTGACTAATGTAAAATCTATATTTGGATACCCTACTAAATCAAAGGGTGACTTATTGGGATACAATACTCCTAAATATGGAGTGTCCTTGAGATATCTGAAAATCTTTTTTACAGTTAATAAACGCGATTCCATAAGGTTAGCTTAAAATATGGCACAAATGCAAGTATCAAATATAATATCTGGTATACTAGCAGTTAAGTATAGGAAAGATCTGATCATACCTTTGTATTGAATTATATCAATACTTTTACCTTTTTCGTCCTTGTCAAGCTTGGTTGTAGAGGCCATTGGAGTCTTTATAGGAGAGGCTGATTCTAAGCCATACTTTTCAAGTAAGTATTTGATGTGTTTGGCTTGATTGATGAAGATTCATTTAACAGTCTGCTTCACTTAAAATCCAAAGAAGAAGTTTAGCTCACCCATCATGCTCATTTTGAACTTGCTTTGCATAAGCTTGGCAAATCTCTGAAATAATTTTTGTTAGTAGAACCAAATATAATATCATCTACATAGATTTGTACTAACATTTTCTTATGTTTATGCTTCCTAAGAAATAAAGTGGTGTCCACCTTACTTCTACTGAATCCTTTTTCAATAAGAAAATTAGTTAGAGTTACATACCATGCCCTAGGTGCTTGTTTTAAGACATATAATTCTTTATCCAATTTATAAACATAATTAGAACAAGTTGGATTAACAAAATATGGAGGTTATTTGACATAAACCTCTTCATGTAGTTCTAAATTGAGAAATGCACTCTTAGCATCCATTTGGAAGACTTTAAATTCCACGTGAGCAACATATACAAGGAACATTATGATGGCTTCTAATCTAACAACTGAAAAGAATAAAGGTCTCATCATAGTCGATTTCTTTTTCTTGTGAGTATCCTTTGGCTATAGGCCTAGCCTTGTTCCTTATGATCACCCTATCTTCACCCCTTTTGTTTCTGAATACCCATTTTGTACCAGAGACTAGATGGCCTTTAGGTCTTGGAACTAATCTCCAAACCTTATTTCTCTCAAATTGGTTTAACTTCTCTTGCATAGCTTCAATCCAACGACTTCTTCAATCTTTTTAGGTTGCATTTATAAGCATTCATTCTGAGTTATCGACCTTATCCTGATTCTTACATTAGGATCTCTAATGATTATGTCTTGGGTATGATCTCGTGCCTATCTGCTTCCATTTGGAACATTAGTCCTTGCGCCTTCCTATTTGAGTTCTTCAAGCTCTGGCTCTCGTTCAGTAGGCTCTTTAATTCATAGAGGCTCCATCTCAGGGACTAAAGACTTTACGATCTCCACCTCTGGCACTACAATCGTCGGGTCTGGCTCTACGATCTTATAATAGGGTTCTCCTACTTTACAATCGTTGAATCCTGCTCTAAGATCTCATCGAACAATACAACTTTCCTTGGTTCTTCTAAGTCAGATTCATAAAATATGATATGGATTGATACTTCAACATTCAATGATTTCTTGTTGAACACTATATAAGTTTTTCTATCTAGAGAGCATCCAAGAAATATTCATTTGTCTGACTTGGGTTAAAATTTGGTTAAGTATCTCTTGTCCTTGTTGAGGATATAGCATGCACAACCAAAACTATGAAAGTAACTGATTGTTTGCCTAATTTTAATTAGGAATTTACACACAAGTATACTTGGCCAACAAATAATAAAGTGATTAAGTTGAGTATCGAACCCACAAGTAATTAAAAATAATTATTACCAAATACTAATTTAATATCAAATTAATTTTATTTAAACAATTGTAATAAAGTAATGAAATAAAACTAATTAAAATTACCATCTAAATTAATTTAATGACAAGGATTAAATCAGATTTTAAATATTTGATATTATAATTTCTTCCAATGCTTCATTTAAATATCTTTACTCTCTTTTTAATTAATTAATTATATAAAATTGTTAACTGAGAATGCCTAACTATTTATTAACCTTCTTCCAAAATTAATAAAAAGATCTACTCCAATTAAGTTGCTATAATACTATGCAAAATAACTTGAAATAAACTCACTAAGATCTAACTCTTATAAAGTTACCTACGACATATAGATATTTTCATCCTATACACTATCATGCTACTTTTCCTAAAAAGAATCCACAAATTTACATGTTATCATATCCGAATTTAATCATAGAATTCCTTTTACAATTCCATCTAAGAGATATCACAATTAATTAATACGTAAATAATTAGTAAATGAATTTACAAAATATGATAAACAATCCATTTAATCAAATATAATTAAAAATAAAATAAAATAATTTAAACTACACATTTGGTTCAATTGTAATCTCAATTAAAAATTAGCCCATAACTGAAAAAGAAATCAATATTAATAAATAATCCATTATGTTCAGAATACAAGAATAAAAGGAAAAGATAGATAAAACAAATCTATAATTGAAGCACTTGATCTCCACTTTAGCCTTGAATCATTGCAATCATTCGTTTGATTCTTCCTTCAGATTTTCAATTAATGCTTCTTCTAATTCTATTCTTAACTATGATAGATCTATGTTAGTTCTCCTAATTATATGTTAGACTCCTTTAAAATATGTGTTTTGACATGTATTTCTAGGTTACAAATCAAATCCCTAGCATATATGGATATCCTTTGCTAGGCGCTTGATTCCTTTGTATTTGGGGCGCCTAAGCGCTCGGACATAACTTGACATTCTACAATAGAGCACTTAGGCGCTTGTTTCCTTCACTATTTAGGCGCTAGGCTATTTTTTGGTTAAACTCCAATTAAGATGATTCAAGATGTTTCAAAAAGCTAAGAAGTACTTCTACAACTTTCATGTTTTAGGATTTGAGAAATTCTGATCATATCAAGGTTGAAATCAGGCTTGAAGTGACTGCTGCGTAATTGTCAATCTGAAAATGCTAGCATAACAACTCCAAACTTCGACCTTACTCCAATTCCTAAAAAATAACATCAAAACACATAAAAGCAACATAAAACACTTAAAACTAATATAAAATAATTAAAAACTTTCAAAATATTAAGCTAAAAGATAATCAATACATAGGTATAAAACCTACTTATCAAATACTCTCAAACTTAACCCTTTCCTTGCCCTCAAGCAAAACGCTAAAAATAAATAAATTAAAACTACAAACTAAATACTTGAGCAATATACCAACAAGAATTGAATTAACGGCCTCAAAGATTATGTGACATAATTTAAGAAAAACTTCAGAACACCACAAAATTTAAAATTATAACATAATCACTAATTTCACAAATACTCAAAATTCTTTAGTGTGTGTGTGTGTGTGTGTTTGTGTGTGTGCACCCCACTGTTTCAACTAGTCAGAATTTAGATGAACTCATATAATCAAACATCTGAAAAAAGACTCAATTTTAAATTTAAAACTTTATTTTTTACATCAATAACGACTAGTAAGACAATAATATAAGTACAGGATCACATGGATTTAAAATGTAAGCACTTTTATTTTTCTTAAGCGAGTGCATATATTTTTTTTTCCGCCTCTCTTTGTATACGTGTATATGAATGTATGCATTTTACACTCTATTTCACCCTCATAATTTTATTCTTGACTTGTGTAATGTCTAATTTTATTAGGTTTTACAGTGATACACATGTAACGAACTTTCGACCAATGACTCCTAAATCAGTTGGTTTTATGGCACTAAATGTAGAAACATCCCTAAGGGTTTACTTATTCGAGTAACAAAGGCCACAAAATTTCGACTAAGTCAAGTTATTTTAATGTTATATATTTTTCTTTTTCTTTTTCTCAAATTTAAATATTATCCAATGTTCCCCCAAACTTATATGAAAACCTAAACTTAGCACGAAATGATGTTCAAATAAAAATTTTCAATTTTCAATGGTAATTCTCACAAACATCTAACCTAATAAGTTTTTTAAATAACAACTAGTCAAACAATAAGGTATGTGCTCATGATTGCAAAAGAATTGTGAATATTGCAAAACCAGCTCAAATGTCAAAATATAAACCCTGCATGTTCATCAATTTTCCTTAAATAACAGTAAATAATCAGATTCTTATCATTCGCTATATCCTAATTCAAATAATTTATTGCTTAAGTAACTAACTAATAACACGAAAACAAAACACAACCTAAACTACCAATTTTCGTAGGTATCACGGTTATACTTAGCACGTTTAATAAGCCTTTAAACCCCATAGTTTTACTCCAAGTGGACGAGTTGTGTCTCGTGAGAGTTTGCAGTAAATTTACTTATAAAATTATAAAATTTAAACAAAAATAAAACCTATAATTTTTTTTTAAAAAGTAAAATTTACCCACACCCCAAACTTAAAACAGACATTGTCCTCAATGTATAAAATAAAAGAATTTAAGAAGTAAGAACAAAAGACTCCCCTAAATATGTAGCAATTTTCCCCTCATCTATTAAGCTTAAGTATATTAAATAAACTTGAAACAAAACAAAAATAAAATATTTAAACAAATAAATAAAAACTAAAATTTTCTACTAAAAAAAATCTACTAAAAATAAGGATAAAAACTAAAACTAAAACTTGGGTTACCTTATAATGAGCGTTTGTTTTAAAGTCTCAGCCTGACTAATTCACTTTCTTCAATCAGGTTCAATCGTAAGAAATTGTTATGTCATGCCTCATTTTTGTCTTTTCTTTGATCTCCATGGCATTCATGCAAAATTGTGAACCACCCCCAAACTTTTCTTCATCAATTGACAAAAAATAACTTTCATCATCCTTTTTATCCTTTACAACATCAACCCAAAAACATTCTTTAAATTTGCTAGGGATTTTTAATGCTTTGAAAACCTTGAATTCCACCTTTTCATCTCGTTTAATGTCACCAGAATTCAAAACGTGGTCTTCATCTTTTTTTTTCATGATCCCCATTTTTGCTTTTCTTCCTTTCAGCTTCACTGTCATCATCCACATCAGAATATGTCTGTTTTAAGTTCAATCCAACAGCCTCTTGAAACTCCTTGCCATTTTTTATTGTATCTGCCTCGTACAACTCTTTATCTTCCTCTGTATAATTAATATCCGTAGTGCTAGGAAAAATGTCTTGCGGACTATTAATGATAGCATTAACAAGTTGTCCCACTTGATACTAAGGATTTCGAAGCGCCATTTCTTGATTGTTCGTCCACGTCTCGATTTGCTTTGTGAAATTAGTAAGACTATTTTCCAAATTCTTCATCTCCAACTGCTATGTGTAGTGGATAAGAAGTTCTTCTAACCTAGAAGTATCCTCTTGATGCAGGGGCTATTGATATGAGAATTCTGAAGTGGATGATGGTTCTGGAGCATAAAATTGGTCTTGATTTTTTTAACTCCGTGAACAGTCTTTATGATTCTGCCAACTCGGATGATAGTAGTTTGGGTGTAACTATATTGCTGCTGATTGTAGACATTTTGAATAGATTGATTCCCAATAGCGTCAATTTTTCTTTCAAATATCACCAACTGTGCAATCTATTCGTCAACTATTTTTGCCACGCTTGGTTGTGTCATCCTCTCAGAAGACCACTGATAGTTAATTGCAGTTATCGTACTTAAAAAAGAAACAAAAATAAAATAAAATAAAATAAAATAAAAATTTACAAGTTTAAATTAAAACTAAATTGGCTAAAATTAATATTGACAAAAATTATTAAATTAACTCCGCGGCAATGGCGCCAAAAACTTGTTTGCCTAATTTTAATTAGAAATTTATACGCAAGTATACGTGACCAACAAGTAGTAAAGTGATTAAGTCGAGTGTCGAACCCATAGAGAATTAAAAATAATTATTGCCAAATACTAATTTAATATCAAATTAATTTTATTTAAGCAATTGCAATAAATTAATGAAATAAAACTAATTAAAATTACCAACTAAATTAATTTAATGACAAGGATTAAATCAAATTTTAAATATTTAATATTACAATTCCCCCCAATGGTTCATTTAAATATCTTTACTCTTTTTTTAACTAATTAATTATATGAAATTGTTAACTGAGAATGCCTAATTATTTATTAACATTCTTCAAAAATTAATAAAAAGATCTACTCCATTTAAGTTGATGTAATAATATGCAAAATAACTTGAAATAAATTCACTAAGATACAACTCTCATAAAGTTACTTGTGACATATAGATATGTTCATCCTATATACTATTATCTTACTCTTCCTAAAAAGAATCCACAAATTTACATGTTATCATATCTGGATTTAATCTTAGAATTCCTTTTAGAATTCCATATAATATATCACAATTAATTACTATGCAAATAATTAGTACATGAACGCACAAAATATGATAAACAATCCATATAATCAAATATAATTAAAAATAAAATAAAATAATTTAAACTACACATCGGGTTTAATTGCAATCTCAATTAAAAATTAGCTCATAACTAAAAAAGAAATCAATATTAATAAATTATCCATCATGTTTAGAATACAAGAATAAAAGGAAAAGATAAAGTAAATGTAATGACTGAGAAAATTACGAACCCATTTTTTTTATATTATTATTAATTATATCCATAAGAAAATATGATGTATGAGGTATGTGTGTATATGTTAAGTTATATGATGAAAAGTAATAAATTAGTTAATTAAATTAATTAACTAAAGAAGGAAAAAGATTGCAAGAGAAGCTTATGTGATGAAAGCACAAAGCTTGAATGTTGGCCTTGTATGATAATTAAGAAGATTTATAATGAACAAGTTAATTACTTCTTGTATGAATAATGAGAAAGAAGAAGAAAATGAATTATTTAAGATAACCCAGTGTGAGAATAATTGTATGTGTAGGAGTAACGATATTATAAACCCAATTTGATGATAAGGGTTAGTGAATGAATTAATTTAATCAAGTCAAAGTACTTGTATTAATAAGTGTTAGGATTTTATTAAAACAAATCCAAGAATTTGTAAGTGATATTGTGATGTAAGCTAACTTAATTAAGGAGTCTAATGGACTTATAAATAGAAAGTCTAATTGAATTGTATTTTAAATCCAAATGGGGTATTAAACTAGGTCTATTATATTAACCTAATAGCCCATGTAATTAATTTAATTATTAGTCTATGTAATTAATTAAACAAGCTCAATGTTTGATTTAATTAAATATAACATAGAATATTAAATGTTAGCCCAATGTGTTATTTAAATTGAGCCCAACCAAATTAAATGGACAAGCCCAATATATTTAATCCTAGAGTCCAATGTGGAGCCCAATAGAAAGTCAAAATTGGTCAACAATTGAACACATGTATATATATATATATATGCATGATTTAACTATAAAAAATAAAGGAAAAATAGGCCAAAAATGGCCATTTTACTGAGATTTGAAGGGGACCCACATGGGTTGCTTGATTCTGCAATGTTGCTTCTTCCACACTTCTTTCCATAGTCGGCCAACCACCCTAGTCATTCCAATTGGTCATTCATGTAATAGTAATCTCACTTAAGCTCCTAATTTCACCAACACAAGATGATTAGTAGGTTGATGATGGATTAGTGAAGTACTATAAATAGAGTACTCCACACACTTGTATAGGTTTGTTAGTTCATTTGTAGCATTTCCTAGAGAATACAAGAGAGAAAGTAGAGAGTATTTGAGAGAAAATAGAAAATACACTTGTGTGTTGTGTGAAATAGCTAGAGGAAGGTCTTGGTGAATGTCCACAAGCATCATCACATGTTTTGGTAGGAGAAGAAGAAGATCACACAAGTCACAAAGGTTTAAAAGTGCTCTAAGCTTCTTTTATTTTATTTTTGTAGTCTAGAACGATTTTAAACGGTTAAAATATATTTTTAACCGATCAAAACTTGTTTTGATGGTCTAGAAATTTTAAACTATGTTATACATGTATATTCATGATTTGATATGTTTAAATCATGCTTTGGTATGTGTGGTACGCATAAAAATGGTAGAAATGTCCATATTGAGTTTTACCGGTAAAACCCTAGTTGAGCGTGTGGTATTTAATGTTGTAGTTTGAAACGTACAAGTTGGAAAATGGATTTCTATGGCTAAAAAGTTACATATATGAGTTTTAAAGAAAAACCAACTTCAAGCTTTCAAAAATATGGAAAAACAAAGAAATTATAGCCTTTATTGCAAAACATGGTATTTTGAAACCTTAGAGTTTTCAATCTGTCCTTGTAAGCGATTTTACACCTATTTATGTTTGGAATTTGGATTTGTGATCTAAAGAAAAATTGTAGAAAGGGAAATTTTGATGAGAATAGACTCAAGAATCACCCCAAAATATTTTAAAATGAAGAAGTTATGGTTGTCGGAGTGACTGAGGGTCGTGTAGTCCAAAAATTAGTTTTTCAAAAATTGGTTAAGCGCCTACCTAATGCCTACCAAGCTCCTAGGCGCTTGAACCTGCTATTTTCTGGGGGCAGATTTGGCCCGGGTCGGATTTTCTTTGAAAAATTAAGTTAAAACAAGTGTAAAATTAATATGTTTGGATATTAAACTAAAATATATGGAGTTTAATTATAAATAAATGTTAGCTAAATGTTTAAAATAAATTCTAAGGTTAACCCAATTTAAAAAGTTAACTACTGGTATTATTTAAAAAGTATTAAAATATTACTACATGGTTAATAATAATAATAAGTGATTAAAATATTATTAAATAGTTAATAATATTAGTATAAGATTAAATTGTTATTAAATGGATAATAATATTAATAAGTGAATAAAATATTATTAAATAAATAATAATATTAGTAAATAAATAAAATATTATTAAATGATTAATAGTATTGGATTATAAATAAAATATTATTAAATAATTAATAATATTAGATAATGAATAAAATATTATTAAATGATTAATAATACTATAAGGCTATTAAAATATTATTAAATGGTTGATAATAATAGAAGATTAATAAAATATTATTAAAGGATTAATAATATTAGGAGATTAATAACATATTATTAAATGATTAATAATATTAGATAACAAAAAAAATATTATTAAATAATTAATAATATTGGATAATGATTAAAATATTATTAAATGATTAAATAATATTAGATAATAAATAAAATATTATTAAATAATTAATAATATTAGATAATGAATAAAATATTATTTAATGATTAATAATATTAGTAAGTTAATAAAATATTATTAAATGGTTAATAATATTAAAATGTGAATAAAATATTATTAATAGTTAATAATATTAACAAATGAATAAAATATTATTAAATAATTAATAATATTAGTAAGTTAATAAAATATTATTAAATGGTTAATAATATTAGAATTTAAATAAAATATTATTAAATAGTTAATAATATTAACAAATGAATAAAATATTATTAAATGATTAATAATATTAGTAAGTTAATAAAATATTATTAAATGATTAATAATAATAGAATGTGAATAAAATATTATTAAATGGTTAATAATATTAATAAGAGAAGAAAATATTATTAATGATTAATAATATTAAACAAATGATTAAAATATTATTAAAAAATTAATAATATTATTTTGAGTATAATATATTATTAAATGGTTAATAATATGTAAAAGTGATTAAGGATATTATTTGAGAAATAATATTATTAAAAAGGGTAAGACATTATTAAATTATTAATAATGTTAATAAGTGATTGAGATATTATTAAATAATTATAATATGAATGAGGAAATAAAATATTATTAAAATGGTTGATAGTATTCGTAAGTAATGAAAATATTATTAAAAAGTTAATAATATTTATTTGAGGTTAATATATTATCAATGATGATAATATTAGGAAATGATTGTTATGTTCTTAAATGACACTTATGTGATTAAAATATTATCAATGGCTGATAATATTATTAAGTGAGAAAATGTTATGCTTAAATGATAGATGATTTAGGTATTGTATAATACAATTATATGATATGCTAATTGGTAGATCAATATTGTTGAATATTAGGTCATTCAAAGAGAAGTTATTTTAAGTTGAATAGTAGTAGTCAGCGGAACAGGCAAGTTTCTCTGAACCCTAACTTGTATTTGTTTGGCAAGTTATTTATGTAGAAGTTGAAATTTATTTCAAAATGCATGATGAAATAATTATTAAGAATTATTTCACATCTATATTGTTATTAACAATCGCACTTATGTGTATTTGCATGACTGTTCTCGTTATGAACTATTTAAAGAGAAATATCTATGCTATTTGTTTCAGCTAGATATTGCATGTGTTATTATGACTGTTCTTGTTATAAACTGTTCTAAGTGAGGGTTCTATGCCAATTGTTTCGGCTAGACCATCACTACTACAAAACAGTAGAAAGATAACACCTAAAAAACGTTGTAATTTTCTCCCAGAAACGTCGAGGTTAAGGGTATCATCTATTTGACACATTTTATACAACATTTTTAAAACGTTGTAATTGGCTCATAATACAACGTTTTTTACTAAAAAACGTTGTACATTGTCTTTAAATAAATACTAAGATGCTTGAAAACGTTGTAGATGGTATCATTCCACAACATTTTCTGATATAAAACGTTGTAGTTTGATACATCATACAACCTTTAGACTAATTTATACAACGTTTATAAGATGTCATCTATTGTAGTACGTTTAGACAACGTTTTTAAAATGTTGTAGTGTAACATAAAAATGTTGTAATATATCTTTGTTAGTACATTACACAACGTTTAGGCTCATTTATATAATTTATACAACGTTTTCAGACAGTTGTAGTTTAACTGAAAAACAGTTGTAGTTCACCCATATTTGAAAATACATACACAGTTTCTCATTAATGCAATGATATATAGCTAAAAAAAACTCTAAATTCTCATTTAAAACCAAAATGTATCAACCATTCTCAGTTTCAAAATACATCTAATAATACCATACGTTTACAGTTTCAAATTACTACATCCACAAAATATACAACTATCCACAAAAAATATATAAAGCAGCAGCAGGGCAAAGGATAAAACATCCTATAAACTAATTACATATACATAAAGCAGCAGCAGGGCAAAGGATAAAACATCCTATAAACTAATTATATCATTCTGTAGCTACTACACATCCTGTAGCTAGATTTCAAGTACTAGCGAAATTCTCAAGGCCGCTAAAGTCTCCAAGTCTGCTACATTTCCTTCGAATGGTTTCCTCCTGCAAGACATGGTCTGCCATCAATTTTCTTATTATGTTTGAAACAAAATGTAGTCTATATATACATGAAAAAATAATTGTTTTAATTTATACATTAAAGGTCTTCAAATAACAGTTTTCTATATCTAGACCCAACATACTAGGATTTAACTTGAGTGCTCTAACTAATAAAATTTCATCAATTCTAATATGCTTATTGTGAACCATTGTGTCAATATGCAACAAGTTTCCATCATTATCTTTCACATGAATCATATTAGCATAAAATTGGCACAAGTGATTAGGATACACACTTACATTGTCAAAGGACACCAAACATTCCCAGTTTTGTTGAGCATCAAGTGAATTGATGGTAGGCTTTTTATGAGTGAGATTTTTGAAACTAAATTTGGTAGGTTTGAGAGTGTCAGGCAGATTATGTTTTGAAACTGTAGGAACTTTGGAGGAGGCAATTTTTGGTATACTAGCATTTGAATCTTTAGATGCCTGAGGTTCAATCATGGTGGAGGTATAAGGAGTGTTCACTTTGATAAGAAACCACACCCAAGCAAGCATAAGTAGATCATAGATATAGTTGGTCATACTTTACCCAATATTCTACAGTAAATATGGGTCAAATTTTGGTCAAACCAAGTAAATTACATAAATTATGGCATAATCTGAAAAGTTCACATGTTCTACATAAATAAATCAAACATTCCTTTCAGCTCATGAGTATCAATTCAAACAAACATCAGATTTCATTCAATTAAGCTCTAGGAACAGAGAAATGGATTACCCTAATTCAATTTAAGCATATCGTTAGTAACTGAAACATATACTATAATAAGAGAAATTGAGTGCAATGACCAATTTCATATCTCTTGATGTTCCAGTAAGCTCAAGACATGCAATATGAGTATTGTGGATGTGTAAATCATGAACTCAGATTTAATTGAAAGAGGCCATATCAAGATGCAAACAGGCCTTTTTTATGTAAATGTTCACAGACCCCATATCAAGATGCATAATAAATTTTGTCAGATTCAACCTTAATCACACATACAAGACATTAAGCTAAATGAGAGCTGCAATTTCAGTTTACATATAAGATAATATCCATAGTCCAGAAAAACCTGCTGTAGCTTTTTTAGATGGATAGAACTGGCTTTCTTTTCCTTGTAAGTGTTCACTCTTTCATCCTCACTGTCACTATCCTCCACAACTAATTCAACTGATTCAGCGTTCCGTTCTAACCATCTTTTGTTTGCCATTTCCTAAATGCACAAGGAACTAAATATTAAAAATGCAGCAATGTAAAAATGCATCCAAGAAGTAACTACAGCTACAATTCCTCTTTGCTGCACCAAAGAAAAATGTATCAAAACTCAAAAGAGAATCAACAGCAACTTTAAGAAATTGAAAGCTATACAAGACAGGAAAGGTATATCAATTTTACAAACCAACCTTGGAAACTCGAGTACATAATGAAGTATTAGACCTAAAAAGTGAAACAACATAATGAAAACTAAAATGTGAAAAGAAAAGGTGCAAGATCAAATGGGATCTATCAAACAAACAACAAGATCTCATATTTATAAACTACATACACACACACATTTATATTACCAATTATCTCAGGTTTGTAAGCTTTGCGAAAATTAGACAATTATCGTAGCTACCTATCATTAATGTGACTAAGAATTCTCCATAATCATTGGTAAAGACAAACTACACAACTATAGAGTTCAGAATGAAGAAATGGAAAAAAATTCAAGTGATAAAAGCTATACAAGGAATTTATAACACATACCAAAGATGTAACTTAGAACACTGAGGTCTCGGAGCCAAACCGTAGGAAGAACAAGGGTTGTTATTAATGTAAACAGATGGTGCGAATTCAAATCAAAACCTGAGATTTGATTTCAATGATTCTTTGAAATTTCAATGATTTCATACTCTGAGATCTGATCAAGAAATTAAACATAAAAAACCTAGCACATTCAGAACTCAAGAAATATACATATATATAGTCGAAACCAATAGAACCCAAATCCCAAAAATTAGAAATCGTGTAAGTCACACAATACCAATAAAAAGAACAATTTACAAACATTATTAGGTAATGCAATTACAAGTAGATCTGAAAGAGTAAAAAATACGAAGAGAATGTACGGTTTGCGTTCGCAGCAAAATAACTTCTCTCTCACCAGATTCGTGAGAAACGAGTGCATTATTAGGTCTCAAACTCTTCCAATTGCCATCAACGGCCGGTTTCACTTCAACAGAGCCTCTAACAATCACGATCCTATCCCTGTCGGATTCACTGGAATTTTGGTCAGAAGAAGATAGAAGGGAACGAAGATCGGAGACGCGGACTGAAGGAGCGTCGGGTAATTTACGGAGAGCTGAAGAGGCGGCCGTGAATTTGATGATGCTACAAATGGCGACGTAGGCTAGGGCAAGATCGAGGAGGGCTCCGTCGGCTGCTAGGGCTATTTATGACAAAACCGCAGTGACAGCTTGGTCTACAGACATCGTTACTTAGGGTAAATCAGTATTTGTTTGGGTTATTTATCTAACTATCTATCTGTTTATTGCTTTCTGAGTGTAGTGCGGAATCGTATAGAGAGAGAAGCAGACGTTAGAGGAGGAAGATAGTTAACAGTTACCATAGATGGCTTTTGAGCGAGGATATGGGGAGAAAGCAAAGTTAGGAATGACTGAGGTAGATGAGTTCGATCGGTGACAAAAGAGAGAGAATTGCTTCACTTGTGAGGATGAGTGAGCTCCGTGTTTTAATTTCATGTTTTCACTTCCGCGCGATTTTTTTAAGCTCCGTGTTTTTTAAATAGATAACGTTTTCCTTGAGAAACGTTATAACTTTCAAATAAATTATTGCCCCTTATAAATACATAACGTTTTTGCATATGTATCTATAACGTTTTTTTTAAAAAACATTGTGAAAAAAAATACCACGACGTTTTTTATAAAAACCTTGTTGTTTAAGTGTTATCTTTTTACTGTTTTGTAGTAGTGCATGTATGTTTTGAATTCATAAATCTGAATATTGTTAAAGTTAGTCCAAACCATATTGTTGTGGTGCGGAATCTGATGGGATAAGCTGAAATGAACAAATCATTATAAGTGGATAAGCTTACGGTCGGATGGAACATTCCCAATCAAAACGAAATTAATGGTTATATTATGCACTCTATAAACGTACAATAGGTTGATTACCTAGAGTACCCATCTCCAGATATTACGATTGAAACGATTGTTAATATTCAAAACGAAATGGCAGTTGTCTGTCTACCGGGTATTGTAAATACTCAAAACGTATGTTTATGGTCTTGTGACCTTTCAGCATGAGAAACGGTATGTTAAATCAATTGAGAATGTTTACTCAAAGTTGTATGTCTTCACAATTATTGTATATTGTTGAAGTTCCAAGAGCTAATTCTTTTTCATTCATGATATATCATTTATTGTTATTTAAACTTGCTGAGCAAAGTAGTTGCTCACCTTTGCTATATCATGAACTATTTTTCAGTTAAGCCGAGTGATCTAAGGAGTGCAACGACAAAGGAAAGGTGAACGAGTAGAAGTAATTTAGTTCTTACTTTATGTGTAAACCTTTTGTATTATAAGGTAATGATGATGTATTAAGGTTAGTGGAACCTGGGATTGAAGGTACATTTTGTAATAAAATTATGTATATTTTCCGCAAGTTATTGAAGATTTAGTTTGTGACGCCCCCAAATTCGGGTCCCTTGAACCACGAGTTCAGTGCTCAGGCAACTACTTTATTCTGTCATCTCATTCACCCAATTTGAACAAAATAATAATAATAAACTTAATTTACATTCATTCATAACTAATCCCAGGTTCTACATACCTTTATACATACCAGCTATCGTATCTGACATATTACAAAACATAATAATAATTACAACATTATCTACAATACATCTATTGCTGGCTGACTTTTCCTTTTCCTTTATCTACACCCGACCCCTCGACCTTCTCTGGTTTAACTGAAATATCATGAATAAAAGCAAGAATGAGCATAAAATAGCTCGGCAAATATAACAACAAATGATATCATGGTATTTCCAAACGAATAATGAAAATCACATACAATTTAATTGAATTAAGCATGATAACTGAATGGATATCAATAAACTGGATCATCGAAATAGGATGATCAATATTAGTTCAATATATGAATAAAAATCAAAAACTGACTTTACATGAATACTGGAACAATAAGATTTACTTGTTGTACGGTCACAAGACCAAGAACTCGTTTAGAACAATACCAATCGTATAGAATGATATGCCCAAATTAGTTAAAAGACTGCTATTCTAAGTAGATGTGTACTCTGGGTGATCAGCCCATTGTACCTTTATATTGTGCACAACATAAACATCTAGCGACGCAACCACGTCATAAAATTATAATGTAAATACTTTATTCCCCTTGAATAGGGTTGTTATATTACAACATATCATAGAATCTGCATCACAACAATGAACATCTGATTTCAACATATGTCATTTTATGTGTCTAGCCAGAATCAAGATTGGCATCGACCTTTTCAAAAGAGTTCAATAGTGAACAAACTTTACATGATCACATGAATATATAACAGGGATACTTGTTCAAAGAACTGCAATTAGAAGATTGGTTAGAACTTCGTCCTCGTCTATCACAATCGGTATAATATTATACCGTCTATAACCTACATGACCACAATATTGGTTCATGCATTAGTTACATACACATGCACGCCATAACTTGCTGAACAAGCTACCCTTTAACTTTACATAACCCTAATCACATAACATATTGTTCATATATGTATTAATATCTACCATATTGATTATTTTAATCCAACCATGGTTTACATATGTGTTTCTATCATTAAATATCAAAACATTGTATTTTGAAATTAAAATTTAATTTTTTTCAAAGTAGCATGACTGTGCCCCAGCGCCGAGGATCGCGCCCCCAGTGAAATCCTCTCGGCCAGACAGCTCCCTGGCGACGACTGAAGGTGCTGTCCATGCACTCCTTGCAGTTGCACTGCGCCCCGGCACCATCTCCAGTTCAAATCACCCCGCCCCAGCGCAGTGTTGCAGATTTTGAAAAAAAATTTCTTTCCAAAAATCAAGCTAACTTTGGCCCTAATTTGAATATCCTAATTCCAACATTTCACATAGCACATATAACATGTAATTAACTTGCGTGAGTCTTCGAAACTTTTAAAAATCATCATTTGACCCTATTTTACCAAATAATTCATTTGGTCGTCGGTTAACATTTTAAAACGTTCAAAATGGTCATTTATCGCCGTATGCACCAATTGATTCCCAAATCGGTTCTAACACATGTATTTACGTATAACTTACATGTTTGGCCTCATTTAACATTCAATTAACCAACATGGCCAATAATCACACATTGATTGCATTTTCACCAACTTAATACAATTTCTTTATAAACCAACTTTTGGATTCTTACACACTATGCACATATATCTCAACACATACTCGTTTAGCAACTTTGTATACTTGTGTGACTTCTACATGCATCTGTTGAAGGTTGTTTGATTTGATGATGATGACTGTTGTGCAAAAATGATTGTGGTAAATGTGCTTATATGGTTGATTGTCCATATGTGTCTGACTAAGTGCTTATGTGTTAATGTGCCTGTGTGCTTACTTAATTATATGTGTTTATGTTTTAAAGTGCTTATGTGATTAATTGACTAAGTGATTACATGTTAATCTAAATATGTGTCTAAATGATCATTTGTGTATGATATATATTACCTGATTCAAATATTGTGATTTGCACACTAATATAGCATAAATATGATCTTGTTAAAAACTATATGCTGCTTATAATAAGAGTAAAAGTTATCTGGTTCAAATGTTGTAAAGTCCTTTTGAAAAGAATTATGTGTACAAAGGACTTAGATAAAAGATCAGAAATGTTAGGTTGATCTTTCTGTAGAAGTTACTCTGCATTAAAGATAAATATTACAAGCAGAGTAATATACGATTAAATCATTGTTGTATGGCAAAGTTTGTAAAGTCTTTTCAATGTAATGATGTACAAGGACTTAGTTAGAAAAGATCAAATCTGTTAAGTTGATCATATGTTATCTGTTCAGTCAATATAATCGTAGAATGGATTCTACGATTCCAAGCAAAGAAGACTCAACGATTCAGTCTGTTCGTAGAGTGGACTATACGACTCCATATCAGGATAACTCTACAATCATCAAGGAGAGACAGCTGTGCAAGAGTTCTACAGAATATATAAGTTGAATTGAAGAATTGATCAAGTACAAAACGTAGAGCACAACTCTACGATTGTCGAACAAACAACTAAGCAAGCCTTCAAAAAGCGTAGAATCAGAGAAGCAATGAACTCCACGATATGTATAATCTGGCAAGATCGTAAAGTGGATTCGAAGAGCAAGCACATATGAGAACTCTACGATTTGCACAGATAGAAGAAATCATAAAGTGAAACCAGAAGATAAGACAATGTAAAAAATTGTTCTACACATGGTATAATCGTTGAGTAGAAATAAAGGATGTGCTAACGAAGACAACAACTCAACGATTCCACTGAGAAGCACTGCAGTTAGCAACTCTACGATTTGAATAAAATGACAAGATCGTAGAATGACATCATAAAGCAAAGCCTGCAGATAGCAACTCTACGATCTGAACAGAATATCAAGATCGCAGAGTAAGAGAGAAGATTGCTCCAACTCAACCTTTTACCTGACATACTTCAAGTAACGAGTGGAGCTGAATTCGTAGAGTCTGAATGGACAGACAATCACTCTACGAATTCACTATTAGAAGTAGTAAAGGAACATAACTGCAATATGGTGCGAGAGAAGAAAGAATATTCCTCTTCCAGATTAAAGAAAGATTAAGTGCTGTTAAGGAACAGATGCATGTTAGAGTCATAGAAGACTTTGTGACTAGACGACTATAAGTAAGGACCTACTACTCAGCAAGCTGGTGAAAATAGTCAGACTAACAGGACATCTCTGACAGCAATAGAGCAGCTGGTTATTAAAGTCAAGGAAGATATTTAATGATGGATCAGAAGGTTAAATATATAATAATCCTTGATATACAACTCTGGAAGTGCAATGGCTAAAAATGCAGAAAGCTGAGCTATAGTTTGATGTAACAGAACATATGTCAGAAAAGGGAAAAAACATTTACACAAGCAACAGAAAGTCAACATCAAAGATATCAAGGATCTGCACAAAGCCAAAGGAACCCAACGGACCTTTTCAAACGGTAAAATATGCACAAATATATAAAAGCATAAATGCTCACATAGAAAAGTGTTGTTAAAAATACAAGAGAGGATGGTGGACAACAACAGATCGTAGAGTGAAACAAAAATGAATATGCTGAAGAACACTCTACGATCCACCAGAACACTAACACTGAATTGAGAGAGACATAGAGAGAAATGAGTCTATTACAAGATAAGTGTTCAAAGCTGCTAAGCAAGTGATAGAGAGAAGCCTAAACGCCAACTTTATACAGATATGTTAGCGATTGAGTACAAAAAGGAAGAAGCTTTACGGTCATCTCAGAAGCTCATCTCGAGAAGCTATAAACTATCAATGATAAGAAGGAACAACTGAGTACCAAAAGGAAGGAGCTTCACAGTCATCTCAGAAGTTCGTCTCGAGAAGTTATCAAGTACCAAAGGAACTGAATTGCCAAAGCTTAGCAACACAATGGGTGTTCACAAGAAGATATTGAGCATATAAAGAAGCCAAACATCATTGCCGAACTCAATATCATTTCAAGCATGATCACATCTTGCTACTGAGTATTTAAAGAAAATGGAACTTAAAGTACAACTCAGTAGCAACTCCAACATCTATCAACAAACAAGGAGCCAAGTCTGCTGGACTTGAAGAGGGCAGTTGTGTCCTTGTCTTAGTGACTAAAGGAGCTAAGTTTGCTGGACTTGAAGAGGGCATTTGTGTCCTTGTCTAAGTGACTAAACTAGCCAAACCTGCTGGGTTTGAAGGGTTCTTAGTGAACCAGAGATTCCAGACCTGCTGAGCTTGAAGGGTTCTGTATGAGCCATCCTTAGCAGATTTCCTACTCGTTGAAGTAGAAGAGTGGAGTAGGAGTTATTCAGTCTCCGAACCACTTAAACTCTCTGGTGTCATTTACATTCAGTCATTTATATTTAGTCATTTACATTCTGTCATATATAGATATAACTGCTATGATTGGTTTACTTGACAAATGACTATCTTCAATACAGTCTAAACTTAACTAAGAAGTTTTATAAATCTTTAAGGGGAGTTTTCAAACTAATATTCCGCTGTGCAAACTAATCTAGATTAAATAAACTACTTGGTAATATTATTTAATTTAAGTAAAAAGTTTTTAAGAGATCTATTCAATCCCCCTTCTAGATCACTTGTGTGCCTCTAGGAACTAACAACGTCTTCCAAAACACTTTACAGATTATAATTTGGTTTAGGCACAAAACATAGCCTTATATTCAATCAACCTTCACAAAACATGATTTTTACACTATCTAGGTTTCTTTGATGCTCTCTAACATATAATAATGCATGTATCACACAACTTCATCCTCTCAAACTAAGTTTCCATCATGTTTAGTAACATATAACAATTAATTATGTTTTAAATCGTAACTTTTAACTTGAATATGTTAGGATTTCGATACAGTGAAAGTAGCAGAATTTAAAAAAAAATTGAAACCCTAAAACAGGATCCATGCGAAAACAGATTAATCAGAGGTTCATAATTTGTTTTGCCGATTATGTAAGCTTGAATGGAGACGCTGGTGAATTCTGAAGAAGCCTCGAATCCTCAATGCAATCCAACGACTGCGTCTCTACGGTATCCACACGAACGCTCCGCGAATCGTCCCACGATTTGTAGCAAAAGGAACCACGGTACTAGCCACCAAAATTAGGATTCCCGAATTATTTTTCTCTGTAGTCTCTTTCTAAAAGCGGCTAGGGTTTTAGTTTTGTTCCTTATGTGATTAAAACTATTGATATATCATATATATAATAGTTAATAGGAATTGACCAAAACCTAATTTAATTAGAAAAATAAAATTCGAATATATATATATTATATCTTAATTAAGTCTAACTTAATTAATATACATATATATAAATTATCCTATTAATTTAAATTCATAATTTTAAATACTATCAATCATATTGATATATTTAAATACTTACAATTTAAATTAATTCCTTTTTTAAATACGTTTTAAGTGTGTGACCCTATAGGTTATTATTATGTTGGCAATAATTTTAAAATCATATTATAAAATTATAAACAGTGAGCGGCATCTAGTAATGCATTACTGCTACCTAAATAATAATAAGATCGGTGATTCGATGTAACCTTTTTGTGACCAATGTTTCAATGCAATTTAATCCTTTTAACCTTGACATCCTAGATTAAACTCGAGGCATGGAAAGTGTCATACTCTTCATAATTTAATCTGAGTTTTCTTGATCAATGAGTAGACTATATGAAAAAATCACTATTTGAGCATGATCATGCATTTCATAGTCCTATTCAATTAAGAGGCCTATGGATATCACCCCTAATATATAGGAGGGTTAAATTCCATCTAGATCACTCATATTCCTCACACGATTCATGATGTACCCAATAATCACCTTTATTGTCCACCCTATTAAAGGTGACATTTGATGATATCAAAGTACATAAAATCTGGTGTAATAATATTGTGATCTCAGGTCGGAGGATCATTACATCATTGTCACTATGACAATTTCTTATGACACTTTGCATAATGCTCCATGTAGAATTTTCATGGTGGGTCAGTCCAGTATATTGTTCTCTAATCATGTACCTATACATTGACTCAAATATCTCATATATTTATGACCAATGAGATTTGGTCATCAGTCAATCCATATACTAGTCTCAATGCATCATTGTTGTCCCATTAACAATGATACTCGACTAGGGACATTTAAGAGCAATGATACTAATTGTAATTATATAATCTCATGTTCAAGTCATATACTTGAAGCTATATAATTCATATCACTATTCTAAGGACTTTTATTATGCTAACATTTATATAACGCAGTAAATGAAATCATAATAAAATAATCCATTTATTCAATCAAATATAATATCAAAAATGTTAAGCAATTACATCAAATAAATAGCCTATAGGGCATCAACTCTAACATAATATACATATGAATAGTACACCACCTTTGATACTCAACTTAAGCAACTAGTATTTCATGATCAACCAATCAAATAGCACTTAGACTCCCAAAATTCACATAATCAACATGTATAACCAAGAATACATGCATGGTTTCATTTCTTCTTACATGTACACACATAAGCAACAAGATTCATGGCTTAAACACAATCCATACCTTCTTTTAGCTATTCCTCTCTTTGCTAAGAACCTTACAAATGATAAATGATCCACTTTGTTGGCTTAGAACCTTCTCTTATACACTTTTCTCTTGAAATCCTTGAGCTCTTGAACCCTAGTTCCTTTCTCTTCTTTGTTCTTCCTCTCTTTGCTTATTTTCTAGCAACTTCGAATTTGGCTAAGTCTAAATGCTGAAAATTCTATACAAGTATATTTATATTGATTTTCTAGCAACTAACCATGATTAACTCATTAACTCTAGTATGGTCAAGGTCAAATAAGTCATTTCCCATTAGTGAGCAAGGATATAATAGACATTGACCAACTTGGACACAATTGTCATTTCCAAATTTGATAAGGGTAGCATGGTCATTATCTATAATTGCTAGGAAATTTTAATTTTCAACATTTATAATTTGTTCAATTTTGATCCAATTCAAATCCTTTTTGATTCAAACTTGTTTAATTAAACTTGAATTTAATTCCATCATCTAATACAATGTAATTGGTTTGTCCCAAAATGTTTGTCATACCTCAAACTTTAAATTTCCCATTAATATTCAAAACTTGAATATCCATTAGTTAATTATTATTTTACATATTTCCAAAATTCATATCATTACATAGTTTATTAATGTTTGTTTAGTAATGAATAGTGAGCACCGAACTCGAGGTTCAAGGGACCCGGATTTGGGGGCGTCACATGTTGATATCAGAGCTGTAGGTTATAAACCTTAGGTAAGGGAAAAACCTTAGGATTATGACCGTAGAGAAGATAAGAAAACTCATAAAGAGTTTAGGAGATGGATGATGAAAATTCATCAAGTAAAAAAAGTTATGTGTATATTAGAAATGATCTGATATTAGATCGAAAGAGTATGAGGATTCGGAAGATGATCCAAAAGTTAGAATTAAGAAAAGAAGAATGAAGAAAAGAGAAAAGCGTTTGAGAGATACTAAATCTATGAAGGATAGTTAATAAGAAGTGATTATTTATAAGGGTGACTAAGGATAAATAGAAGGAAGTGATGTTAAGGTATAAAGTAATGATTTCAAGGATATAGATGATATCTTAAGGAGATTGATCTAGATATATCGGTAGTAGTACAGATGATCGGACTAAATAGAGATGAAATGATGGGATAAACAGATAAGTTATTGAAGAGTTACAGAATCATAGAAGAATGAGAAGATTTTGGAGCCAATCATAAAAGCAGAAAATGATAAAGTGATTAAGGAAGAAGGAGATAAGCATGATGAAGAATTATATAGGGATGATAATAGTGCATGTTAAGGAGTCTAACTTTGGAAGTATATATCTTTGGGAGTTTGACTTTGGAGAATATGTTTGAAGAATTATGTTTTCGGAAGTTATTTTAGAAAGATTAAAAATCGGATGATTTTCTAATCTGTAAGTTGAATTTTATCTATGAGAATGTTGGAAAAAGTTATAAAATTTTGAAAATCCCAATTTTGGAGTTAAGAATGGGATGTGTTATGTATTTAGCATGGTGCTGAGAACAAGTATAGTACTAAGTACTAATGTGATGCATATTAAAATAAAAATATTTATTAAATATGCAGATGGATGATAGAAAGATAAGGTGATGATAGTATGAAAGTTTGAAGAATGTAGGATGAATGAGAAGATCGAGATATAGCATTTAGGCTATAAAACGGTTTGAAGATATGTGCCTAATAATTTTGCGTAGGATTAATAAGCAAAAGAATGCTTAAAAGTGTGTATCTATATAAATGATAGGGTACTACGTACCAAGGAAGAACATGTTAACAAATTTTATATGATTGATTAGGTGTTGGCATTAATAGTATATGCCTAAAATCAATAGAGAGGTAATAATACTACCGTATTATGCCAAACGAAAATGTCAAGAGAAAGTTCTAAAGAAAGAATACCCTAGACAATAGGGAAGAAAGTTAAGGAATTAGACCATGATTCCTTATGGCGATTGATGAGTCTAATAGTAGACGCTTTTGAGGAATGAATCAATGAAATTGGAGAAATCCAGAGGCAAGGAAGAAATTAATTTACCTATAAGCAATATCTGAAAGAAGATATCAAGAAATAATAGAAGACATCTTACAATAAGATTGTTAAGTAGTAGAAAGAATAATGATAAGATCGTAAAATGATCTAAAAAGATGAACTCGTAAGGAGTTATGTGCTAAGATATTGATTAAGAGAATTCATATTAATTTAAGAAGGAAATTAGAGGTTTGTTGATTTCATTC
Organism: Hedera helix; assembly: GCA_947179155.2. NCBI lineage: Eukaryota > Viridiplantae > Streptophyta > Magnoliopsida > Apiales > Araliaceae > Hedera > Hedera helix. Next base: position 24,577,902 of record OX359280.1, read on the forward strand.
GAGGACTCATATTAGTGGCTGAGTTGTACGATTCCTTGTATAGGCAAGGAATTTATGTTTGGTTTTAGAACCGCTTAGCTTCCTATAGTAATATAGTGGTCGAGTTGACCAATTTCTTGTATGAGTAGGAGATTGTGTTTGGTTTGACAACCACTTAGCTTCCTATAATGATAATTGTTGAAATCTTGTGTCGCGCTATTCACTATATGTATGTTGAGAAGGTGATTCTTTTCTCATGTGTATATCGAATAGGTAGAGGATGTTAAGTAGGTGCGCGTTCTTAAAACTGACATGTATGGTAAGTTTGTGACTCATATTCGTATGGTGGAACCCCTCTGCGAATGAACGACGTTGGTCTGACTAGGATAAGTTCCTCAAACCTTATGGATGTGGTAAGTTCCTGAACTCATATTGTGTGGTAAATTCGACGAATAATAAGTGGTGAAAGTTAGGAGTAGGTCATAGATAGAGATTGAAGAATTCTCATGGATTTGAGGATATTAATAGAAATGGAGTATGACTCAGTATTATTTTCTAAATATTACTGGTAGGTTGTAATATATAGTAATGCTTGGCATCGATGATTAAGTTATGATCTAAAATAGCATAAGGTGGATGATCGTATATATGGCAGCATAGTTATCAAATTCTAAGAGAATCGTTTAAGTATGATTATTAGAGAAAGGATTGAATATAGGTTTTAAAGATACGAAAATCTCAGAAAGAAGAAGAAAGAAAGAAGTTGATAAACTATATGAGAAATTATCGAGAGTATGAAGATATGTTAATAGAGATGAATAAGCTTAATGAAGAAAATGTTGAGGAATAAACGACAAGGGTTAGCATGGTAGCAAATTTTACTAGATGAAGAGAAATTAAAAGAGAGTAGTGATACACGACTTAGCAATCAAGTACGTATAAGAAACATAAGAAGAAGATGGCATTCGAGTTATTAAGATCATTGGTAAGAAATGTAAAATATGTTATATAAAAGGAAGAATAAGTGAATAAGAGGATTCAGAGATATCATGTATTTGTAAATCCCAACTCTGGAAGTATATGGGATAGGTGATTGGGATAAATCCTGACTTTTATGGTCAGTATGGGATATGATCATTTATGTATGAATGTTTCAGAATGTAATGTATTAAGGCACTACTGTTTGCGTATAAATATAAATGCGTAATGTGTGTATGCTTTGAAGTGAATAATGTGAGCATTAAATAGTAAATGCTATAAGAATGATTGTAATAGGCAAAAAGTAAGATAATAACGTAAGTTTTATTTTAAAAACAGGCAATGCCGCCGTGTAGACAACCTCGAAACCCGATAGCTGAAGGATCATTTAATAATGAAGGAGGTCACATAGAACCGATGCAAACTTTTGTTAATATGTTAGTAGAAGCAATTCAAAACTGAACTCCAACAGTAGAAAGTTCGCTGGTAAATCAATTGGCGAGCTTTAAAGACTTTAAAATAGTAGGACAACCGGAGTTTCGAGGAACCATAGATCCGATCGAAGCTCAAACGTGGATAGAAGAGATGGAGAAAGTGTTTGAAGTTACACGTGTTGCGGAGGAACAAAAGACAACATTTGCCACCTTCATGATTAAAGGAGAGGCTAATTATTGGTGGAAGGCTAATAAAAATCGAGTAGGAGAAGGAATTGTTACGTGGACTCGTTTTAAGGAGTTATTCTTTGAAAACTATTTTCCAAATAGTACTCAAACAAGGATGGAAGTAAAAATTTTAGAACTCAAATAGGGTAACATGACAGTAATAGAATATGCCGCCAAGTTTAATGAACTAGCGAGATTTGCGCCACATCAAGTGGACACGAAAGAACGAAAGACAAGAAGGTTTGAACAAGGATTAAATCCATGGATCTACAGTAAGGTTTCAATTCTTCAGATCAACACATTTTCAACAATGTTGGAGAATGCAATTATATCAAAAGGAGGGAGAGAATCTTTGGCAAAATATAATCAAGAGAAGAAAGAGAAGAATAGTGAAGAGAAAAATGGTAAAGGTAGTAGCGGAGGTTGTAACGCTCAGAAACGAAAGAGGAACCATAAAAACTTGTGAAAGTTGTGGAAAGAACCACATATGAGTATGTCTAAAAGAGACAGATAGTTATTATAGATGTGGAGGGAAAACAAAAACAAAAGAGGAACCATAAAAACGGTGAGAATGGTCAAAGAAAAGACAAACGAAAAATAGAAACTTGTGAAAGTTGTGGAAAGAACCACATAGGAGTATGTCTAAAAGAGACAGATAGTTGTTATAGATGTGGAGGGAAAGGGCATGGTGCTTCGAACTGTCCTGGTCCAAGAAAGAGTATAAAGTGTTTTATTTATGGAGGAATGGGCCATCCATTTAAGGACTGCCCGAAGAAGGAAAGTAAGGCGAGAGGCAATATCAAGAAAGTCAAAGAGTCATAGTGACAGGTATTTTTTGATCAATAATATAATTGGTTAAGTATTATTTGATTCAGGTATTATCTATCTGAGAATTTCACTAAATAATTAGAATTTCTTGAAGAAAGTAAAATACTGTATTAAAATGAAGTGTCTTTAAATCAAATGATTGTGTTAGAAAGATGACGAGTAAGTTGTCCATAAAATTAATTTGGATATACGAGGAAAAGAGTCAGGAAAAGAACAAATTATAAGAAAATCTTAGGTAATCTTATAGAGGTGATTCTGGGGACATAATCCTTATAAGGAGGGGTAAATGTAATGACCGAGAAAATTACGAACCCAATTTTTTTTTTATTATTAATTATATCCATAAGAAAATATGATGTATGAGGTATGTGTGTATGTGTTAAGTTATATGATGAGAAGTAGTAAATTAGTTAATTAAATTAATTAACTAAAGAAGGAAAAAGATTGCAAGAGAAGCTTATGTGATGAGAGCACAAAGCTTGAATGTTAGCCTTGTATGACAATTAAGAAGATTTATAATGAACAAGTTAATTACTACTTGTATGAATAATGAGAAAGAAGAAGAAAATGAATTATTTAAGATAACCCAGTGTGAGAATAATTGTATGTGTAGGAGTAACGATAGTATAAACCCAATTTGATGATAAGGGTTAGTGAATGAATTAATTTAATCAAGTCAAAGTACTTGTATTAATAACTGTTAGAATTTTATTAAAACAAATCCAAGAATTTGTAAGTGATATTGTGATGTAAGCTAACTTAATTAAGGAGTCTAATGGACTTATAAATATAAAGTCTAATTGAATTATATTTTAAATCCAAATGGGGTATTAAACTAGGTCATTTATATTAACCTAGTAGTCAATTTAATTAATTTAATTATTAGTCTATGTAATTAATTAAACAAGCTCAATGTTTGATTTAATTAAATGTAACATAGAATATTAAATGTTAGTCAAATGTGTTATTTAAATTGAGCCCAACCAAATTAAATGGAGGAGCCCAATATATTTAATCCTAGAGTTCAATGTGGAGCCCAATAAGAAGTCAACAATTGAACACATATGTGTGTGTATATATATATATATATATATATATATATATATATATATATATATATATATATATATATATATATATATATATATATATATGCATGATTTAGCTATAAAAAATAAAGGAAAAATAGGCCAAAAATGGCTATTTTGCTGAGATTTGAAGGGGACCCACATGGGTTGCTTGATTCTGCAATGTTGCTTCTTCCACACTTCTTTTCATAGTTGGCCAACCACTCTAGTCATTCCAATTGGGCATTCATGTAATAGTAATCTCACTTAAGCTCCTAATTTCACCAACACAAGATGATTAGTAGGTTGATGATGGATTAGTGAAGTACTATAAATAGAGTACTCCACACACTTGTATAGGTTTGTTAGTTCATTTGTAGCATTTCCTAAAGAATACAAGAGAGAAAGTAGAGAGCATTTGAGAGAAAATAGAAAATACACTTGTGTGTTGTGTGAAATAGCTAAAGGAAGGTCTTGGTGAATATCCACAAGCATCATCACATATTTTGGTAGGAGAAGAAGAAGAGCAAACAAGTCATAAACGTTTAAAAGTGCTCTAACATTCCATTATTTTATTTTTGTAGTCTAGAACGATTTTAAACGGTTAAAATATATTTTTAACCTATCAAAACTTGTTTTGATGGTCTAAAAATTTTAAACTATTTTATACATGTATATTCATGATTTGATATGTTTAAATCATGTTTTGGTATGTGTGGTACGCATAAAAATGGTATAAATGTCCATATTGAGTTTTACCGGTAAAACCCTAGTTGAGCGTGTGGTATTTAATGTTGTAGTTTGAAATGTACAAGTTAAAAAATGGATTTCTATGGCTAAAAAGTTACATATATGAGTTTTAAAGAAAAATCAACTTGAAGCTTTCAAAAATATGGAAAAACAAAGAAATTATAGCCTTTATCGCAAAAATTGGTATTTTGAAACCTTAGAGTTTTCAATCTGTCCTTGTAAGCGATTTTATACCTATTTATGTTTGGAATTTGGATTTGTGATCTAAAGAAAAATTGTTGAAAGAGAAATTCTGATGAGAATAGACTCAAGAATCATCTCAAAATATTTTAAAATGAAGAAGTTATGGCTGTCGGAGTGATTGAGGGTCGTGCAGTCCAAAAATTGGTTTTTCAAAAATTGGTCAAGCGCCTACCTAGCGCCTACCAAGCTCCTAGGCGCTTGAACCTGTTGTTTTCTTGGTGCAAATTCGGCCCGGGTCAAATTTTTTTTGAAAAATTAAGTTAAAATAAGTGTAAAATTAATATGTTTAGATATTAAACTAAAATATATAGAGTCTAATTATAAATAAATGTTAGCTAAATGTTTAAAATAAATTCTAAGGTTAACCCAATTTAAAAAGTTAACTATTGGTATTATTTAAAAAGTATTAAAATATTACTACATGGTTAATAATAATAATAAGTGATTAAAATATTATTAAATATTTAATAATATTAGTATGAGATTAAATTGTTATTAAATGGATAATAATATTAATAAGTGAATAAAATATTATTAAATAAATAATAATATTAGTAAATAAATAAAATATTATTAAATGATTAATAGTATTGGATTATAAATAAAATATTATTAAATAATTAATAATATTAGATAATGAATAAAATATTATTAAATGATTAATAATACTATAAGGCTATTAAAATATTATTAAATGGTTGATAATAATAGAAGATTAATAAAATATTATTAAAGGATTAATAATATTAGGAGATTAATAACATATTATTAAATGATTAATAATATTAGATAACAAATAAAATATTATTAAATAATTAATAATATTGGATAATGATTAAAATATTATTAAATGATTAAATAATATTAGATGATAAATAAAATATTATTAAATAATTAATAATATTAGATAATGAATAAAATATTATTTAATGATTAATAATATTAGTAAGTTAATAAAATATTATTAAATGGTTAATAATATTAAAATGTGAATAAAATATTATTAAATGATTAATAATATTAATAAGTTAATAAAATATTATTAAATGGTTAATAATATTAGAATGTGAATAAAATATTATTAAATAGTTAATAATATTAACAAATGAATAAAATATTATTAAATGATTAATAATATTAGTAAGTTAATAAAATATTATTAAATGGTTAATAATAATAGAATGTGAATAAAATATTATTAAATGGTTAATAATATTAATAAGAGAAGAAAATATTATTAAGTGATTAATAATATTAAACAAATGATTAAAATATTATTAAAAAATAAATAATATTAGTTTGAGTATAATATATTATTAAATGGTTAATAATATGTATAAGTGATGAAGGATATTATTTGAGAAATAATATTATTAAAAAGGGTAAGACATTATTAAATTATTAATAATGTTAATAAGTGATTGAGATATTATTAAATAATTATAATATGAATGAGGAAATAAAATATTATTAAAATGGTTGATAGTATTCGTAAGCAATGAAAATATTATTAAAAGGTTAATAATATTTATTTGAGGTTAATATATTATCAATGGTGATAATATTAGGAAATGATTGTTATGTTCTTAAATGACACTTATGTGATTAAAATATTATCAAGGGCTGATAATATTATTAAGTGAGAAAATGTTATGCTTAAGTGATTGATGATTTAGGTATTATATAATACAGTTATATGATATGCTAATTGGTAGATCAATATTGTTGAATATTAGGTCATTCAAAGAGAAGTTATTTTAAGTTGAATATCAGTAGTCAGCGGAACAGACAAGTTTCTCTGAATCCTAACTTGTATTTATTTGGCAAGTTATTTATGTAGAAGTTGAAATTTATTTCAAAATGCAAGATGAAATAATTATTAAGAATTATTTCACATCTATATTGTTATTGACAATCGCACTTATGTGCATTTGCATAACTGTTCACGTTATGAACTATTTAAAGAGAAATATCTATGCTATTTGTTTCAGCTAGATATTGCATGTGTTATTATGACTGTTCTTGTTATAAACTGTTCTAAGTGAGGGTTCTATGCCAATTATTTCGGCTAGACCATGTACGTTTTAAATTCATAAATCTGAATATTGTTAAAGTTAGTCCAAACCATATTGTTGTGGTGCGGAATCTGATGGGATAAACTGAAATGAACAAATCATTATAAGCGGATAAGCTTACGGTCGAATGGAACATTCCCGATCAAAACGAAATTGATGGTTATATTGTGTACTCTATAAATGTACGATAGGCTGATCACCTAGAGTACCCATCTCCGGATATTACGATTGAAACGATTGTTAATATTCAAAACGAAATGGTAGTTGTTTGTCTACTGGGTATTGTAAATACTTAAAACCTATGTTCATGGTCTTGTGACCTTTCAGCATGAGAAGCAGTATGTTAAATCAATTGAGAATGTTTACTCAAAGTTGAATGTCTTCACAATTATTGTATATTGTTGAAGTTCCAAGAGCTAATTCTTTTTCATTCATGATATATCCTTTATTGTTATTTAAACTTGCTGACCAAAGTAGTTGCTCACCCTTTGCTATATCATGAACTATTTTTTAGTTAAGCCGAGTGATCTAAGGAGTGCAATGACAAAAGAAAGGTGAACGGGCAGAAGTAATTTAGTTCTTACTTTATGTGTAAACCTCTTGTATTATAAGGTAATGATGATGTATTAAGGTTAGTGGAACCTGGGCTTGAAGGTACATTTTGTAATGAAATTATGTATATTTTCCGCGAGTTATTGAAGATTTAGTTTATTAATGTTTGTTTAGTAATGAATAGTGAGCATCGAACTTGAGGTTCAAGGGACCCGAATTTGGGGGCGTCACAGAAAACAAGTCTATAATTGAAGCGCTTGATCTCCACTTTAGCATTAAATCCTTGCAATCCTTCGCTTGATTTCTCTTTCAGATCTTCAATTAATCCTTCTTCTAATTCTACTCCAAACTATGATAGATATATGTTTGTTCTCCTAATTCTATGTTAGATTCCTTTAAAATATGTATTTTGACATGTATTTATAGGCTACAAATCAAATTTGTAGTATATATGGACACAAATTGGCATTTTGTAATAGAGCGCCTAGGCGCTAAAACACAACTTGGCATTCTGCAATAGAGCGCCTAGGCCTTCATTATTTGGGCGCCTTAGCGCTAGGCTGTTTTCTAGTTCGACCTCTGTTGAAAAAATGGTAATAATTTTTCGTCCGAACTTTGATTGAGATGATTCAAGATGTTTTGAAAAACTGAGAAGTAGCTCTATAATTTTTATGTTTTAGTATTTGAGAAATTCTAATCATATTAAGGTCAAAATCAGGCCTGAAGTGACTATTACATAATTGACAAGTTGAAAATGCAAGCATAACAACTCCAAATTTCGATCCACCAAGCCCATAATCCTATTTCTACAAAATAACATCAAAACACATAAAATCAACATAAACACTTAAAACTAATATAAAATACTTAAGAACTCACAAAATAGTAAGCTAAACGATAATTAATACATAGGTATAAAACTCACTTATCACTGATGTTGGGCTTACTTCTTCTCCACAACTCGCACGGAGACTTATTGAACGTAGAGTGAATGAGCAATCTATTCTAAGTATAATAGGCAGTGTTGATTGCTTTAGCCAAAAAATATTTAGGGAGATGGGCTGCTGCTAGAAGTGTCCTTCCTGCCTCTATAAGAGTTCTATTCTTTCTTTCAGCTACTCCATTTTGTTGGGGAGTTCTTGGTGCTGAGAAGTTGTGATGTATGCCATTGTCTTCACAAAACTTATCTACCTCAGAGAAATCGAACTCTCTTCCATGATCACTCCTTATAGCTTTTATCTTCTCGCCTTTCTCATTCTTAACCAGCTTGAAGAATTTGATCAATTATGAGTTGGTTTCATCCTTAGATCTTAGGAAGAATACCCAAGTGAATCTTATATAATCATATACTATAAGCAATGAGTATCTTTTTCCTCTAAGGCTGACAGTTGGGATAGGCCCGTGATGTATATCATTGTCTTCACAAAACTTATCTACCTCAGAGAAATTGAACTCTCTTCCATGCTCATTCCTTATAACTTTTATCTTCTCACCTTCTCATTCTCAACCAACTTGAAGAATTTGATCAATTATGAGCTGGTCTCGTCTTTAGAGTTTAGGAAAAATACCCATGTGAATCTTATATAATGATCTACTATAACAAGTATCTTTTTCCTCTAAGGCTGATAGTTGGGGTAGGCCCAAAGAGATCCATATGCAGTAGTTGTAGGGGCCTATCATTAGAGTTACGTGTCTTGCTTCTAAATGAGCTTTTTGTTTGTTTTCCTAGTTGACATGCTTTACAGGGTCTTCCTTAACGAAGTTTAGCTTTGGTAACCCTGAGACTAGGTCTTTGGAGGCAAGCTTTGACATGTTCTTGAAGTTCAAATGTGATAATCTTCTATGCCACAACCAGCTGACATCTTCTGATGCTTTAGTAAGGAAGCATACTATTTCGATTGAACTTAGTTCTGCAAGATTGACCACATATACGTTGCCTTCCCTAGTTTTAGTCAGCTTTAATAAGTTAGTTTCTAGATCCCTGACTTAGCACTGGTTGTTGATGAAGATTACTTGATACCCTTTGTCGCACAACTAACTAATGCTTAGCATATTATGCTTCAGTCCTTCAATATATGTCACTTTATTGAAGGATACTACACCATTTCCAATTGAGCCATATCCTCGAGTCTTTCCAGAGTTGTTGTCACTAAATATAACTGTAGGACCATCTTTTTCCTTGAAGTTTGATAAGAGAGCCGTATTGCTAGTCACGCGCCTTGAGTATCTACTATCGAGATACCAGATTGAGTTAGTGGAGCTCCTCACCTACAAGAAATGTTAACTTTTACTTTGGTGCCCGGATTTACTTGGGTCTTGATTTGTTAGTTCCCTCAAGGACCCAAATCTGCTTGATTTTAGGTCTAACTTGTGATCAATGAGTCCATAGAAGAAGAAGACCTATTCCATGTAGAGATAATCTTCCCTAGTTCCTCGATTTTAGAAACCAGAGTTAATTTTCTCTGTGAAAACTGTTCAATTATCTTTCTCAACTTCTAGGTTGGGGAGAGAGTTAGCACTTCGTAAAGTTATTTCCAACTCCATTTGAAATTTCTCTTTCTACTCTTGAAGGAGAGAATGGTCCTTTGATAGAACCCTGAACCACTTAATATACTTATGCAAATCTGACGTAATATCATGCAATGCAATTCTTAAATCATCAATATCTATATCAAGTGAATTGAAATAAAATACCTCACCGATGTCAATCTCTTGACGATTAGTGGTGTTGTCGGTGTTTGCTTCTATGGCCATTAAACATAAGTTGGCCATATGGGGTCCTTTGTTTTCACTAGATTCTATGCTTGAATCATCCTTAGAATCACTCCACGATCTGTCAGCTACAAGGCCTTTGTCCTTTTTTTGGAACTTTCTATGGCCTTTAAGTTCTTTATTTGGGGCTGACTTTTTCTTATCCTTCTTTAGCACCTCTCGTAGAGGCTTGTTGGAATCTGCGATATAGTGACCTGACTTTTTGTAATTGTAGCATAGATCTTTCATTTAATCACGACTACTATTGTTGTTGTTGTTGTTGTTGTATCCTTTTAGTATGCTACTTCTGCTTTTACATATGAACTTCCTCAATCTTTTGGCTAGTAGAACAATATCTTCTTCATCGTCTTCATAATCATCATCATAAAAAACTTCAATAGGGGCTTTGGAAGCTGCCTTTGATGCTTTGAGAGCGGCTCTTATGTCTTTCTTATTGGGTTCTGATGTAGTCTCTGCTTGTTAGTTTAATTCCAGCTCATAGGTAAGTAGATTACCGTAGAGCTTCTGCACAATCATTTCGTTCAGATTCTTTAACTATTTGATTACAGTGGTTTTTGCATCCCACTTGCTTAGCAGTGCTTTCATGAATTTGATATTAAGGTCTTTATTTGGATAGAAATTTTTGAATTCTCAGAGGGAATTGAGCAGAATGTTAAATCTTTCATATGTGGCAGTTATGTTCTCCCTAGGGATATGGGAGAACATTTCGTATTGTTGGGTTAGTAGGAACTGCTTATTTTCTCTAACTCTACTATTCCTTCATGCATTAAGAGCAAGGCTTTCCAGGCTTCCTTGGTTGTCTTGTAGTTGACCACGTTCTTAAATAACTCGTCTTCTAAAGCCATGAACAGGATGTTCTTGCCTTTTTTATTGAGCTGTACCAATTTCTTCTCTGTTTTTGTCCATTCTACCTCTTGTTTAGCTTCTATCTTGTTAGGATATTATATTATTGGAGCAAGCTTTTAAGGTACATATGGGCCACTAATCACTGCATCGAAATTCTCAGTTTTAAAATTAGTTAACTTGTGAAAGTAAGTCACGCACTGATATAAAGATAATGCAAAAAGTAAAGTGCAGAAAGTAAATGAGACACATAAATTTTAAGTGGTTCGAAGCACAAAGATCTCCTAGTCCACTCTTCTACTATTCAAGTAGGGAATCTACAAAGGATGAGGGTGATCACTTAGATCAGTTCACAAAGAACTATTACAACAGATGAATCACTAAGATTCCTTCAAGTCATTAAGACTTGGAGTGTGTTATTAAGACTTGGTGGGTGTCATTAAGATAAGTTCACAAATAACTCTTCAAGTCACTTAGACTTGGTTACAAGGAGCTCACTAAGACCAGGAATCATAAAGAGAATAAATGATTTAGAGGTGCTGCTAAGTGGCTTTAAGTCCAATGTAGACTGACTTAGCAGTAGAACAAGTTGTTCTATTTCGTAGAGTATAATTCTTGAAAGTTGAGTAGCGATTTGGCTTATAATTCGTCACTTATTTTTTTTCGATTGAATCTTCGTCTCCTTTTATAGAGGATCTTGAGTTTTTCCAGTTGATAAGTAGCTTTTGCTCATTTAATGTGTTGATCATAGAAGATCTCTAATGTAGACATTAAGAGAATAAGTAAAAGCTTACTTTCAGTTATATTTTCACTTCAGACTGCTAAAAAAGGCAACCACGTGGCTGATGTCATTAGGTCAAACTAGCTATTAGACACAATCCTTTTTGAATTTTATTTTAAACTTAGGATGATCAACAAATATATTAGAATCTACACCCTTTAGCTCTTTCCATTGTCAGTCCAATGTCAGACCTATCATACTCTACGATTTTTTTAATTGTAGAGTTCCATGGCGATTGTAGAGTATCTTGCTTTCCTGACTCTATAAACTGTGAGCTTTACGATTTACTCTACGATATATAGGCTCTATGATCTGCTTTACGGTCCTAGAGCGAACTCTGTGATCTTCAATTTGACTTACAAACTCAAGGTTAACTCTACGAACTTGTCTTATGATCTCTGAGCATACTCTACGAATTTTGACTTGCCTTATAATCTTTATTTTTCCTTACGATCTTTGACTTGCCTTACGAACTCTGAGTAGACTCTGTGATCGTTCTATCAACTAAATAACTTTTTGACTTCCTATAACCTATGTATTCAATTCTTTCAATAGATTAACCTAATAAGTTTGATCTTCTACTCTAAGTCCTTATACATCAATTACACTGTTAAGGACTTCACAAAAGCTACTGGTTACAAATATACATTATCAAATCATCATCAAATTATCATTAAATTAAATATGCATTTGTCCTAAAACCAACACCTGTTGATTCACATCCACCTTTTCATTATCGTCGCTTCCTTGCATCTTGTACGGTTGAAGATGGGCAATTATAGACAGACTTAGTTTTTCCACCATTGTAGTGCTAGTAATGTTAGTACAATTATTGAAATCAATCTTTACACTACATATTTTACTTTGTATTAGGCATTTAGTATAAAAGATATTCTTGTGTTGTATTGTGTTCCCCTCTTTAACCTGTACACTTAGAGTTTTTCTTTTCACCAACAACTTTTCTCAGAAAGCATGATCTTCTTGAACTTTAACCTCCTTCGATTAAGTTCTTTCCCACTGCTTCATACATGCTTTTACCTTATCTTGTCATATACGAATCTCTTTTATAATCTCATCACATGCCTTCCTAAGCTGTATTCGCTCCCTCCTATACTCCATAGAATGTTGATGTTGCTCCCTACATCTATTATAAAATCTATTTCGATGTCACTCATACTCGTTTTTTCATGCTTCACTCGGTGGCTGCACCATGCTTTAATACGTTTTTCCTATATCCCCTCCATAGGTACTTTTACACTTGCAGCCAAGAATGTTTGCTACAAAACAAAGGTTAAAAATATAAAATTTCTCACACACTCCCTTACGTGTTTTTCTCAAATAATGTATCATTCAATTTACTCGTGTATACACTCAGTGTTGCCTTTTACCCTCTAATAATCTCACAACTCTTACCTTTTACCACTCAAGTATTTATCTTATAGGTTCTTTTTGGACTATCTAAACAATAATCAAAGTATCTAAGTACAATTTAACAAGAACTCATCAAATAACTTTAGATTACAAAGCACTAAGTATGCTAATTATGCAAGGATTTAGCACCAAAATAAACTTTAGATTTGGCTTACAGTGATGACCATGGATTGGAGTAACTTCAAATTGGATTAGACAGCTTGATTTTTGATTTTGGACAACCTGGACTTCATTGTTTTAAGCAGATTTGTATCCTTTCAAATTGATGTAGATTAGGTGTCTTTAACTCATGGATTAAAGGCTTAATAAACTACAAATTTTGGCTTTGACTTGGAGGTTTTAAACTTAGAGATTGGTTGCCTTGAATCTACTGAATTGATTTCTGTTTGGTAAAGTTTTGGATTAAAGGCTATTGGAACAATATTTAAGGTTAATGCAGATTTCGGCTAGACAGATTTGGAATAGAACTGCTATGAATTTGCAGGTTTTAGAATAGGTTGCTAGGCTACTATAAAATATGGAAATTGGATGAACGAACACTAGAATTTTTTATGTTGCAACTCCAGGTTCTGAGTTGAATAAAAGTGGCTTGAACAACTTAATGATATCTGGGTTTGCACAAAATTGGCTGTAGAAATTTATTGTGGGAAAGGATCGCATGGATTGGATGAAATTGTACGTGTGAAGTGTCGCTTTCCGTATTAATGAGTAATAATACCGTGCAAGCATACACGGTCAACAAGTAATGTACTGATAAGTAAAGTATCGATCCAACGAGAAAATACTACTAATAAAAGTTTCAAGTACTAAAATTATATCAATTTCATCTTATTTAAACAAATGATTTAATATATCATAATGATAATTCATATAATTAACAAGTAAGTAATAATTAAGATTAATAACAAAATTTAAAAGGTTTAAGATCACAATTTCCCCCAATGCTTCATTAGAACCTCCTATCTCTCCTTTTTAATTATATATTCATGATGAATTGTCAACTGAGAACTCATCGGTACTTATAAAGGTGAGCATGGTGCGGTTTGGTGAGGTTTGAAATCCAAACCGCATATGAAACCGCTTAGGTGCGGTTTGACAAATTCAAAACCGCACATAAAATCGCTTGTGATTGGTATGGTGCGGTTTTGAACCGTGCGGTGCGGTTTCATTTGTTGCGGTTTCGATTCCAAAAGCAATTGAAATAATTAAATTTTATATAATTTAAATTAACAATTTAACATCACACAATATTAAATAATACCACTTTGATAACACACAATCACACACAACTTTACTTATAATGACAATGTTTTGTCTAAACAAAAGTAAAATAGAACCTGAAAACATAAATGATGTTATCTCCTTACATATGAAAATTCTAAATAGAGATAATTATAATTTAAGATAATTTCAAATATTTGTACATTATAATAATGCTTCTTGATATGCTCCATTTTGACAGTGCATGGTGCGGTGCGGTTTATTGCATGCGATTTTGCCTAAAACCCAAACCCAAACCGCTTTTGCGATCTAAAATCGCCACATACGCCGAAACCGTTGGTGCGGTTTGTGCAATTTTGGGGATAATTTGGTTCCTTGCTCACCCCTAGGTACTTATATGCTTCTTTCGACAGTCATATAAACATATCCCTTCTAAATCCACCCAAAATGGGAATAAAATCGGAAAGGAACATCCAAGCTAACTAATTCACTATATTGCTATGAGAATTAAAATTAACAAGGATTTACATATCAGATTCTCCATTTGATTACACATTATATATAGGTATATTTCTATCTTATACACAAATTATGTATTTCAATCCATGTAGAATAAACATAATCACATGTTATCATACTCAGATCTAAACCTATAATCCATATTTCAATTTCATATAGATTATCATGCTAATTACTGATCAAATAATTAAACAACCAACACAAAGTATGATAAACCAATTCATATGGTGCCAATCAAAAAGGAAGAGAATTCAATTCAAACTATGCATTGGGTTCCAATGAAATCTTATAATGAGAGAGTTGATTCATCATAGATACAAAATATATCATATACATATCATCCAACATCAAATGAACACAAGACTTAAAGTAAGAGAATAAAAGGAAAAAAGTAAAATCTGTAATGATGAAGCATTCAATCTCCAATAACTAATCCTTGATTCCTCCTTTGTTGTTCTCTTATTGGTTCTTGAGCAAAGAAGATGAACTCCAGCCGCCACACACTGGTCTCTCACTCCTCTCTCCCTTTCAGCTTAAAAACATGATGTATTTATAGGGTTTAAGTTGTGAAAACCTAATTTTTGACATCTCAACGATGTGGCGCCCTGATGCCTAGGATTCCTGGCCCCCGACGCCCAGTCTTGCTAGCCTCGGTGCTCACTCTCTGCTTGGCCTGCATCCTGGCACTAACTTCTAGCATGCTCCAGTGCTCAGTTTAAACTGCAGTCAATGCACAATAGCTTTTTCGACAACATCTGGCTTGGTTTTGCGCCATGCCCCGATGCCCAGAAGTTAATGCCCCAGCGTCCCCTGCACCTAATTGCTACTTTTGATCCGTTTTGCTTGCACAACTTCAATACCAATTACCACATATATGTTCCTTAAAATAAGATAAAAATCCATAAAAGGTAACTTCATACCATAATTTATAAAACAAGATTAAAACACATAAAAATTACGCAATACACTTGAATAATTACAAATTATCAAGGTTAAAAGTACTTAATTCGTAGGTATAAAACCCAGTCATCAAGTACCCTCAAACTTGACTCTTTGCTTGTCCTCAAATAAAATAATATTAAGACGACTAATAAAACTAACAGCTTGAGCAATGAAATAACTGAATCACAACATGGCCTCAAAGGTTTCTACATGTGATAACTATGGGAAAATTTTAAAACATTGCAATGACTAGCATAATAACTTAATTGATAGCTTGGACTTACTCATGACCCTTGAAGTGTGTACGTATTCAATTGTAGCAAACTAAGTATAGCTAGGATGAGATTATGCAGACAAACGCTAAATGAAATAAATTCAAAACTCCATAGGCTTGTTATTCACATCATTCCCCACTAATGCAGACAAACCATATAACTGAAGCTGAAAGGAAATTTTTGTATTTTTTTTTCAAAAGAGAGGAGTGCATTTTATGCTCCATCTCCCTATGATCCAAATTTGACTGCTGAGTATGTTTTACGCTTCATCTCAGCTTATTATAAGATCATACCCTAATCAATTCCCCAACTTTTATCCATCGCATACAAATTCGCCTCAAATGATGCTAAAACAAGTTCTAGAGCTAAAAACTATCTTTCACAAACATCCGATCACATAAGCATTCTCTAAGTGCATAAATTGCTCATTGCAAAAGAATAAGTGCTCGAAATGTGAAAAGGGATCACAAGAAATCTCTTAACCATACAATAGGTCCAAAAATATAGACAAGACAATATTTTCCAAGTTCCATAATCTTTCACTAGTAAATACCTTGTCCTCGGCAAGAATCACATCAAATCTACTACTCAAGCATTGCTATTTAATATACTAAAAATGGCATACTACCGATAGTTAGAAATATAAGAAAACTTAATACAAACATAATATAATATAAACACTTCCAAACTTGAGACTGGCACTACTCTCAATAACAAAAAACAAATATTAGACTTCCTATAAAAAGTGCTTAGCCATCGCTCTCTTTCTCCTCTTCATGCGATGCAGCCTCAGGCTGGTATTGAGTAAAACCAGAGGATCTAAAAATGAAATCAGATTGGGTCTAGCATTGATCCGGCAGGTGGCAAACAAATTTGTCAAGGCGATATTGAAGTTCATGGTATAAGCCCTGAATGCTTTATTCTTTTGGACTTCTTGGTTTGCCACTAGGATAAGTTGGTCACTTTTGCAATTCTGGCTCAATGAATCTAGATAGAGACTATGGATTTGCATTGTTAATGAGCATGGACGCGCAAGGGTGGGATCTGGCTTACGAGGCTCAGCTGGCCCTTCGTCAGGATTGTCCAAAAAAATGAACCATCGCCCTTTAGATGATAACAACCACCTTCCCATAACTTGTAATGACTAATCGTCGCATGATTAAGTACTGCCATTGAGGGTAAATGAATCTCATGTTCACTCCCTTTGACTCGGGCTTTCTTACTTAGACCATAAATCAACAATGGATGTGGCAGTCCTTTTGTAGATCATCATATCGTACGAATGATCGAGTCCTGGATGACTGTTCCCACATCAATGGTCTTTTCTATAAAAATTAAATATAGAACCATCGCTCAATCCCTTGTCACATCACTGACGTGAGTGGTTGGCATTAATTTAGCACAAATGTGTATGTCATGCCTTTCCATAACAGCTGAAGTCCTTGATTGAGAAACTAATGGCCTCTGCATTTTCCTTGGATTTCCAAACGGTGCCCAATTTGGACATTGCTCTAATCACAGAGTCTAAATCAACTTTTCCTTTCAGAAACTCGGGAAATTGGTCTTCATTAATGTCCTAGAGGTGGTAATAAGCATTTATAAAACTCCGATCATAGGAAATAGGCTTACCTTGGACTATTACCATATAGTTGTCTGCCTCGACTACATTCACATAGAATTCCTTAACAACAAAGATCACCACAGCCATTGGTTGTTGGACAACATGCTCCCAACCCCTCTCAACTATTATGTCCACCATTTTGCCACTAATGGACTCATGCAGCCGCAGTCCCCACTCAAGTACGAGTGTTTTGCTAGCAAGCATTTGATGAAATTTGTCTAAAGTCTCTTTGCTAACAAACTCTTTCTTATCATACTCCTTATTGGACCTCAAGCTTTCACCATTTTTGCCTTTTAGATGACATAATTAACCACTATAAATCTAGCATAGCAAGAGTTTCACAATAAACCACTTTACCAAGAATACTCCCAAAATACCACTGATAACCCTTAACTCCAACAAAGGATAATAACCATAATCAATTCATCCAATATCCTCAATTAAGAGACTCACCAAAATTATAAGCCAAGCACTCCCAAACATAGGTTAATCCAAAAACCAATATTCAACAAGAACATTAATTCCACTAATATGTTGTATAAACCACAAACTCCTAAAGCTATGCTACCCACAACAAGTATTGCAATAAAAATGCTTAAATCACATTACTCATCAAAAGTGAAAACCAACAGGGCCCAAATTTATCTTAACAACTCCAATGCCCGCCAACAGCCATTTCTAATTTGGGCGTGAACTAGTAACCAAAGTGATTTATCAATATTGAATAAACAAGACGATTACCTTAATTGAAACTAGTGATTAAACCCTAGTTGATGAGAATGATGCTATAATCGCTGCCCTTATCCTAGAAACCTTGTAACTTTTGGCGTGAGCAACAAATTTAGGGCAAATTATGTTAGAAGTGCAGCAGATTTATGGTGGAATTGATGGTTATAAGCGATAGAAAGTGAATTAATAATGAAACTAGGGCTATTGTAATGCCACTCACTACTCTAGACTTGGTGCATTACGAGCCACATCTTTTATACTATCTATCAATATTTTTATTTATTTAACTAATCTATTACAGACAAACCTTATGTCACATACTTCGTCCCCGTATCGGATCCTTAGTCTTTACCTCCTTCAACTGATACCATCCTATAACTCATATCCGATATTATGGATCTTCCATGCTTCACTCCTCTTACTTCTTCATCATTGACCCTATTGGTCCTATCATTCTATTTTTTACAATGTATTAATGAATAGCAAGGGTGAGCATCAAATATGCTCAGCAAGTATAAAATAATACAAAGAATATTATGTCATCCAAGATACACAATTATCAAGGAGCTTCAACGATTAGTTTAAAACCACATGAAAGAAATAGGAAATTAAAGATCCATTATTTTATCATCATACTGAGCGGTCGTAGCGACCAAGAACCCTTTACATCATTCCTTTGTTAAAGCACAACCTGATAGTCATACAGACTGCAGACTCTTACACGCTAAAGCCTCACCATAACACTATATGGCATGGCTACCAAATGTCCCACAGTTATAAAAACTGTTGACTTTCTATTCCCCTATAATATAGGGTTGTTCATACTCAATTTGAATATTGGAATCCGCACAAAAGCAATTTAGATGGGATTTGATCACTTCCAAAGATAGTATCAACAATTTAATTTAGCACATCAATTATGTCTAGCCGAAACAAGTGGCATAGACTAGTAATACAAAATAATTTATAAATCACATGAAAATCAAAAAGACAATTACAGTTCATCAAGGAACAGTTCACAAATGCACATAAGTGTGAAAACGTATAACACATGGAATCGCATATAATAAGTAACTGACATAAGCTGAAGATTTTGTATAATTTAAGAACTCGTAAATATTAAGGATTTTACTCGAATGAAGGAACTTGTAATAATACAAAGAACTTGCAATAATATAAAAACTTGCGATAGGTTAGGAAACTTGCTCAAAGTGAGGGAACTTGCAACAATTAAAGAAATTACACATACACTCAAAAATAAGAAATTTGCAAAACTTGCACAACTTAAAAAAAATATTGCACAAGCTAAAGAACTTGCCTCGGTCTGTAGTTCATCGTTTTCATTCATCATTTCTTTCTCACGTACTTAACTCTGAGTCATCTATAACATTATAGAATATATTCCATCTATAACTTAATTTTCTTATGATAACATTAACTTTCCTTAATTTACACCTCGTGATAATATTTTAACAACCCCGTCAATTTCTCCAATAATTCCTTCCTTTCGGAATAAAATTCATAAATTCTAAAATTTGGCATAATGTCGTCTATACATCAAAATATGTTATTTTATGTCGAAATATATTATTATATAAATTTTCGTTTCAAAACGAATTATAAATTCGTTTTAACTTTTTACTATCACTATTTTTTGTTTAATCATAACTTCTTCGTTACTTATCTACTTTTGTTCATTCTTACATGAAATTAAAGCTTAGACAATATACTTTAATCTTATTTAGGCCCTGACTTCAGTCCCTTCTTAAAAAAGATCATATTTCATGTTTTTCTCATCTAGTTTAGAACATTCCAATATCTAGCCAGTCTTACTAGATAAATCATAAAAAATCATACCTTCTGTGAAATTTGATTAAACTAGTGGGGTTAACTTTTTAACTTTTGGGACTACAACTTTTATTTTGAGAGCATCCTTAAATTCCAAACACGTAATTTTATATAATTTTTCAAACCAAAGTACCGAATCAGGCCATTTCATATTTTCTGCTTTACCCTATTTCGCTAGAAAAATCATAACAAATAATCTACAAGGAATTTTTAGGTGATTCCCACTCCCATGCGTAGATAACTTCCGTATCTACAACTTTGCTTTATATTTTATCTCCAAATTCTATCCAGATTCTAATAGTGCATTCATTCTAAACGAGCCCACTTTGAAAACTTATAACAAATAATCTACAAAGAAATTTTGAGTGATTCTTTTTCCTACGCGTAACTAACTTTCCAAAATATTTTTAGACGTTTTAAATAACTCATCTTAACTCCTAAATCAAAAGGACTTATGGTTCATGGAAAAACAGGACAACAACAATAAATTTTTAGTTTTTTCATTTTTGTTTTTCCTTGTTTGATTTCTTGATTTATCTTATTTGATTCATGTTTATACATGTTTAAATCATCACATACAAGCTTAAACATGTCCTCTACACATAACATCCATCATGAAAATCATAAAAGATTAATAAAGGATCTAGGATTACATTTCCTAGTTTTGCTTGTTTCTTCCTTCTTTCCTTGTTGGTTTGAATTCCTTCCTTTCTTTCTTCTCTAAACTCAGCTGCTCTCAGTCCTCAACAACACACTATCTTACTCTCCACCCGTGGGGTATTGAAAAAAGCAGTGAGTGCTTGGTTTTGCTTCATTTTATAAGTGATGAATATATATATAAATATCCTTGGTCAAAATCTTTGAAAGCTTTTTCACTCTTCTTGATCCTTATCATACATGCCCTCTATGAAAGTAGTATGCCCTCAAGCCAATCACATTTGATGTGATAAGCATATCTTGTTCATTTATTAATAAAAGAATTAAGACATTTCTTTATTCATGATTAGTTACTTGAATTAATCAAATGGATAAACCCATAGTTTTCGAGCAATGCTTTTAGAACCATGATGAGGATCATGCTAATGAGATCTAAATTCAAGATAGCTCAAAACTAAAAATTTTCCTAATCGTTGGATCACAAAAAGGGGATTAGTAGATCCGGATAGTTTGGTACATACTATGCTTGCTCTTACGAAGAGAATGATTGATCTCATAATCATTTGTGTAGAGACACAAAAGCAAGTATGTTGGTGCTTATTAGAGAATAAGTTCACTGAACGTGACTCGCTCAAGGAACACCTAATGGAGTCTTACGTACCTGTCAATAGGAGTTCCTTTTGTGATAGTAGTACAAGTGATCATTGGACTTGAGATCATCATAGTATCTTGTGTATGATGAATTATGTTTTGACATATTCCTTAAAACCTTTAGGGTGTATCAAAGGGTATGATCGGATATAATAAGTCATACATGGAGATAGGTGAATGATCAACAAAGAATCTACCACTTCTAGTAAAAGAAGAGCATGTCCTATGCGATTCGATAAATGACAACTCAGTAGTCCTTGGCCAAGGCATAATGAAAATTAGAAAGTAGTTTCTAATTTACATTAATTACAGTTATTCATTTAAGGATCAAAATACATATAATCAAATAAAATAAGACTTGACAGTTATACCATGTCTTATATTTGATTGAGACGTTGTGAGGTAGAAGGATTGAATTGTACGGTAACTATTCGATGAATAGGTTCTTTTGTGATTAAATGTTGAAATTTATATTATCTGGAAAGTCGTTGATCGCTAAGGGGGCTTACCCTTATTATGGAATAAATATTATTTATTTAAATGATTTAAATAGTTTAATTTATTTATATAAATAAGATTAGAATAGTTCTAATTAATTTATTCTATAACCGGTTTAATATGGAGAACCTAAAGGGTCACACCGCAAAAGAAAAATAATTATTTAAGAAGTAAATGGCATAATTGTAATAATGAATTAAGTATATTTAATTTATACTATGTGGATAGAATAAATTAAATAGCTTAATATTTATTATTTAGTATTTTGGAAATACTAATTATAAATTAATAAGAGGAGTCTTATGATTATTATTACTATTATCATTTTTATTTAATTCCTAAATGGTTTAGGAATTAATTAATAAGAGTACTCTCATAATTAATAATCAAGTTCCTAAATAGTTTAGAAATTATAATTATTATATTAAATCAATTAAGTTCCTAATTAGATTAGGAGTTTAATTAAAAACCTTATTCCTAAAGGTGTTAGGAGGGTTTACTAAATCTATAAATAAGAGAAGTCCTATTATGGATTAAGGTTACACACGTACACTTCCATAAGTTTTGGGGGAGTACTCACATATTCTCTAAAGAGAGAAAACTAGGGTTTGCCATCACCCACTTCTTGAATTATTATTATTCCTTGGTGGATCACCTCTAGAGGCCAAACACTTGGGTGGTTAACGTTGATCATTGGAATCCAATCAGTGAAATTCTAGGAGAACGCGAAGGACTTGGAGGTGAACTTGTACCCGTTGAAGCTTTGAGTTCTACAAGGGTATAATTCTCTAACTTCTTCTTTATTAATTAATAGTTGCGCAGAAAGGTCGAATCTGAATTATGGTTTGTAAATTTTAAATTTGATTTTACCATGCTTCCGCTATTTTATGCAATTTTATTGCGTGTCTATGAATATTACAAACCAACACTCTAGTCGTGAGTCATAATATGGAAATCTCCAGATTTCTCTTGTAATTTTTTATTTTTTTAAAACCAATTTAGATAAGCTTTGCCCATAAAAAATTTAATAAACCTTGGTCTTCAAGATTCATTGTCGTCCTTATCTCCAATTCAGCCATACCACGTGTTGGAATTTAGAAATTTCCAACAGCTTTTAGCCCCTAGGGCCCCACTCCTTGTTTTGGGTGTTTGACCCGCCTTTGACTTTTGGACCCGAAAACTTGAATTTTCATGTTTATAGTCATTTTCTACTAATTGCGACATCCCCGACGTCATAGTGACGTCTGTTTCTTTAAATTCATCTCTGAACTCTAAGTTTGACTTTTTGTCCCATAGAGTCAACTATTAACATTTTTTATCACAAAAAGTCAACTCAAACTTATATCGTGTTTACAGTCCTTACCTATTAAATTTGATGTTCCGGACACAACGGTGCAGTCCGTTTCTCAAAATTCCCTTCTAAACTTAAATATCCCCTTTTAACTTGTATAACTTCTCATTTATTATTTTTATTTCTTTACGTGAAATTTTGGGATATTACAGCTATAATAACTTGGATGAGGGATTAATGGATGGATTACGGGATAAGAGAGACGAAATTTGGATAAGAGAGAGTGAGGGCACGAAGTTGAGCATGAGAGAATATGAGAAAATTTTCCAACATCACGATTTTAAAAACTAGATCTAGGCTCGAGCGCCCCAATGTCAAATTTTGGTCGCCCCGACATTAGCCTTTTAGTGGCCTAATGCGCCGACATTAATTTCTTGCATGTCCTAGCATTGGCCCTACAAAATGTTAGCGCCCTGGTGTGGAATGTGGACACTCCGACGTTGGCCTCTACTTCTTGCTGCTCAGTGTTTGATCAATTTCTATTATCTTTTTCTTCACCATTAATGGGTCGAACACCTTAAATGCAATACAAATCATGAGTTTGGTGTAGGTGAATGTAAAGACTAGTAAAGTATACTAATTTATTAATAAAATTAACTAACATTTGAAAAACCTATAATTAGAAAAAATAACATAAATTTAAAAGAAAAATTGATAAACAAAAGTTTGAAAACTTGGGATACCTCCTAGTTAGCACTTGATTTATAGTCGCCAGTCTAATTATGTCATTTCTCATTCTGGGTCGGTTAGGGTGACAGACGTCTTTTGGCAATCAAATTCACCACCCCAGTAATGCTTTAGCCTTTACCCGTTCACCTTAAACGTTTGGTTTGAAATGGCATCCTCAACTTCTGTTACTCCATGAGGAAACGCCTTAGTTATGACATAAGGTCCCATCCTTCTAGATTTGAGTTTTCTCGAAAAAGTTATTAATCGAGAATTATATAGCAAAATAGCCTAACCTACTTCAAATTTGAGTTTAATAATTTTTATATCATGCCATCTTTTGGTATTTTCCTTATAAAGCTTGGCTTTCTCATATGATTGGAAATGTAACTCATCCATCTCATTAAGGTGAAGAAAGTGTTTTTCACCGTTTACCTGCATATTGAAATTTAGCTGCTAATTGCCCAATATGCATTGTGTTCAAGTTCTACCGAAGGTGACAAGCCTTACCAAAAACCCAGCGATACGATGACATCCCAATTGGCGTCTTATAAGTAGTTCTATATGCCCATAATACATCATCTAGCATTTGAGACCAATCTTTCATATTAGGATTCATTATTTTCTCTAGAATGCGTTTTACTTCTCTTTTAGACACCTTAGCCTGGCCACTAGTTTGTGGATGATAAGTTGTGGAAATCTTAAAGGAATCCCCGTATTTAGCTAGAAGGGCTACAAAATATTTATTACAGAAATGTGACCTTTCATCACTAATGATTGCCCTCGGTGTTCCAAAGTGTGTAAAGATATTTTTCTAAAGGAAATTCAATACCACCTTGGAATCATTGGTAGGTAATGCAGCAGCTTCAACCTATTTAGATACATAGTCTACTGCGACTAAAACATATAGATTGTTGTAGGACGATGGGAAAGATCCTATGAAGTCAATGTGCCGAACATAAATTTTTTTAACTTATAAGATGTCGTTTACGGGCATTTCATGTCTTTTTAAAATATTTCCTACTCGTTGACATATGTCTTAACTAGACACGAAAATATACGCGTCTTTGAAGAGAGCCGACCAATAAAATCCTGACTATAGTACTTTAGCTGTTGTTTTCTCACCACCGAAATGGCCTCCATAATGAATGGCAATGATGACGTATATTTCTCATTTCCTCATTGGGCATACGCCTTCTTATAATGTGATTTGCACATTGCTTAAAGTTCATCCCACAAATAATACCTCTTATCATGTAGGAATTTCTTCCTCTATTAGCAGCTCAAGTCAGGTGGTAGCACATTACTCACTATGTAGTTAACAAAATCCGCATACCATAGTGCCTCATTTATTACAGAAAACAGTTGCTCATCAAGAAAGAATTTGTTGATCACAGTACCATCTCTCCTGTATTGATTGGCATTTTCTAGCCTGGAGAGATGGTATGCAACTTGGTTTTCTATACCTTTTCTATCTCGAAAAATTTCAACACGACAACTCCAAACTTTGATCCATCAAGCCCTTATTCCAATTCCTACCAAATAAAGTAAAAACACATAAATGGACATAAAAATACTAGATATACTTAAGAACTCACAAATTATCAAGTTAAAAGAAAATTAATACATAAGTATAAAACTCATTTATCAGCTATTGCGGAGGGCTTCCTTTAAAAGAAACTCCTTGTGCTGAAATCTTTGATATACTTAAGAGTGAGCTATGATTCTTTGCCAGATGACCATGACCAAAATTTATTCCTCAAAATCGCCTGTTTCTTTATTGGAGAGGAGAAACGTCATATGGTTATATTATTAAATGAATGTGATTTTCACACAACAGTTGGAGTTGAGAATCTTATAAGCATATCTCTCTTAAAAATTGACAAATATAACAAGCTAACGATGCATTAGCTACTTCGGGATATGGGAAAAGAGAAATTATTTGCTAAGAATTGCCTAACAACCCTGGGAAGCGTGGTAGACTGGCATCACAAGGATTCATTTAATGTTTTGAAACAAAAAACTACGAGGAACATAAATTTGTCTTTAACAAATATTCATACTGCCATTCTTGTTAGTTATCCGTTGTCTTTGGTATTTAAGGCATTGAAACAATTGAGGGCCTTATGTTGAACATGGATGTGCTAAAGGAAGATAAGAATTCCCTTAGATCCTGTAACATTAATAATGAAAATGAAATGAACTTGGAAACTGATGAACCTACAGGGATGCACAATATAAGACTACTTTATATCAACAATGTACAACTCTTTGGAGGTTGTAATTTTTTTTTTAAGAATTTAAGGTTTCTGCGTTGGCACAGACTTCCTTCGAGATATATATAAAAAGATTTTCCCTTAGATAACCTAGTTGCTATCGACATATGTAGTTGTTGGTTTGTAATATCCATGAACATACAATCAAATTGCATAATATCAGCAGAAGCATGGTAAAATCATTATTTAAAATTTTACTAACCATAACCAGTATTGACCTTTATGCACAATTATTAATTAACAAGAATGAGATAGAAAATTATACTCTTGTATACACTGGCTTCCACAGGTACGTGTCCAACTTCAATTCCTTCGGGTTCTCCTTGAATTCCATAGATTAGATTCCTTTGATCAACGTTAGCCACCCAAGTGTTTGGCCTCAAAAGGTAATCCACCAAGGAAGAATACGAATTCAAGAAGTGGATGATGGCAAACCTTAGTTTTTTTCTCTCTTCTAATTTTTTAGACCTAGAGAACTTGTAAGTACTCTCCCAAAACCTATGGAAGTGTATGTAACCCCAATCCATAATAAGACTCATTTTATTTATAAATATAGTTAAACCTCCTAACACTTTTAGGAATAAGGCTTTTAATTAAACTCATAATCTTATTAGGAACTATTTAGAAACTAAATAATAATAATAATAATAATAATAATAATGATAATAATAATAATAATAATAATAATAATAATAATAATAATAGTAATAAGACTCCTCTTATTAATTTATAATTCGTATTTTAAAAATATTAAATAATAAATATTAAGTTATTTAATTTAATTTATTACCATAGTATACATTAAATATACTTAACCTATTATTACGATTATACCATTTACTTCTTAAATAAATATTTTTCTTTTGCAGTGTGACCTTTTAAGTTCTCTATATTAATTAAATCGATTGTAGAATAAATTAATTAGAATACTTCTAATCTTATTTAAATAAATAAATAAATATATTTAATTTTTTTTTAAAAATAATATTTATTCCACAATAAGGGTAAACCCCCTTAGAGATCAACGACTTTCCAAATAATATAGATTTTAATATTTAATCATAAAAGAACTTTTTAGTGAATAGTTACCGTACAATTCACTCCTTCTACTATACAATCAAATATAAGACATAAATTTACTGTCAAGTCTTATTTTATTTGATCACGTGCATTTTAATTCTCAAATGCACAACTCTATTTAATATAAATCAGAAACTCCTTTCTAATTTTCACTTTGCATTGGCCAAGGACTACTGAGTTGTCATTTATTGAATCGCATAAAATATTCTCTCTTTTTACTAGAAGTGGTAGATTATTTATTGATCATTCACCTATCTCCATGTACAACTTATTATATCTAAGCATATCATTTGATATACTTTAAAAGTCTTAAGAATATGTTAAAGTATAATTCACCATACACAAGATATTATGATGGTCTCAAATCTAAAGATCACTTGTACTACTATCACATTAAGAATTCCTATTAGCAGGCGAGTAAAACTCCATTAGGTATTCTTTTAGCGAGTTATGTTCAGTGAACTTATTCTCTAATAAGTACTTATATACTTGTTTTAGTGTCTCTACACAAATGATGATGAGATCAATTATTCTCTTTATTAGTGCAAGTATAGTATGTACTAATTTATTCGGATTCACTAATCTCTTTTAGTGAGCCTTCGATTAGTAACAATTTTAGTTTTTATCTATCTTGAATTTAGATCTCATTAGCATGATCATTATCATGATTCTAAAAGTATTGCTAAAAAATTATGGGTTTATCACAATTAATATCATCAATTAAATAAGGATAAAGAAAATGCATTTGTATAAATAAATTTTTATTAATAAACGAATAATATTACAAAGTATATGTTATATCATATTAAATATGATTGGATTGTATGCATATTACTTTCAATCTCTCACTTGCACTAAAGTCAATCGTCTTGGTATCTAATACTCATCTTCTCTAAGTGATTATTAAACTATTGTTGAGTTATCGCTTTAGTAAATGGATTTGCAATGTTGTCTTGAGAGTCTACTTGCCCCAGGATAACGTCTTTTCTTTCAATGATCTCTCTAATCAAATGAAACCGCCTCAATACATGTTTGGATTTTTGATGAGACCTAGCCTTAGCTTGTGCAACAGCCCCCGTGTAATCACAAAATAAAGGAACTGGACCTTGAATGCTAGAAACCACCCCAAGTGCGGTTATGAACTTCTTCATCCAAACAGCCTCTTTTGCAGCTTTACTTGCAGCTATATACTCTGCCTCTGTCACTGAATCAGCAACCGTTTGCTTTATGGTACTTTTCCAACTCATTGGGCCACCGTTTAAGGTAAACACATAACCCGAAATAGATTTACTATCATCTTGGTCAGTTTGAAAACTTGAGTCTGTATTGTCCTCTAGTTTCAAAAAAAACCCACCGTAAACAAGAAATACATCCTTAATTCTTCTTAAGTACTTTAGAATGTTTTTCACTGCCTTTCAGTATTCTTCTCTGGGATTAGACTAATATCTACTTGTTACACTAAGTGCATGAGCAACGTCAGGTCTTGTACATATCATCCCGTACATGATAGATCCTATTGTTGAGGTATAGGGTATCTTACTCATACGACATCTCTCTTCAGGTGTCTTTGGGGCCTGTTTCTTAGAGAGATGTATTCCATGACCCATCGGCATGAGCCCTCTCTTGGAATCTTTCATGCTAAACTTCTATAGCATCGAATCAATGTACGTTTCTTGGGATAAGCCAAGCATCCTTTTAGATCTATCTCTATAGATCTCTATCCCCAAAATATAGGATGCTTCTCTTAATTCCTTCATGGAGAAGTATTCAGATAATCATATCTTGATCGACTGAAGCATAGAAACATCATTCTCTATTAGTATTTTATCATCAACATATAATATTAGAAATGTGATAGATTTCCTGCTAACTTTCTTGCATGTAGACACATGGTTCATCCTCGTTTTTGATAAAATTAAACTCTTTGATTGTCTCATTAAAACGGATGTTTCACTTTCGAGAAACTTGCTTCAATCCATAAATGGATCAATGTAGCTTACAGACTTGATTTGTTCCAACCTTTGAAACAAAACCCTCCGGTCGTATCATAGATACATCATCTTCTAGTTTCCCATTGAGGAAGGCCGTTTTCACATCCATTTGCCAGATTTTAAAGTCATGATAAGCTGTAATTGCAAGTAAAATCTAAATAGACTTGATCATCGTTACTGGTGAGAAGGTTTCGCCATAGTTAACACCTTGTCTTTGTTTAAAACCTTTTATAACCAGTCGGACATTATAGGTCTTTACCTTATCGTCTGCTCCAGTCTTTCTCTTGAAGATCCATTTGCACCCAATAGGCTTAATGCCCTCAGGTGGAGTAACCAAAGTCCATACTTGGTTCTCATACATGGAGTCCATCTCGAATTTCATAGTTGCTAGCCATTTCTCTGAGTCTTTACTAGTCATTGCCTCTTCGTAAGTCAATGCATCATCATCATCTATGATGCGTACTTCATCATCATCTTCTATGATGAATCCATACCTTTCAGGTATATTCAGTACTTTTTCAAATTTTCAAATAGGTTGTGATACAATAGGTTGTGTTACTTGATTAGGTACCTCATTTTAACGCATAGTGTTTTGTGGTTCTTGAATTTCTTCAACGTATATTTTACTCTCACTGACCCCTTCAAGGATAAACTCATTTTTCAAAAAGAAAGCATGTTTCGCAACAAACATCTTTTGATTAGTTGGATAATATAAATAATTTCCTAAACTTTCTTTAGGATATCCCATAAATTTTCACTTGTCAGATAGTGTCTCTAGCTTATCATCCTCAAATATTTTGACATAAGCTGGACAACTCCAAATCTTAACATGTTTAAGACTTGGTTTTCTCACTGTCCATAAACTATATGGAGTCTTTGGGACGAATTTAGAAGGTATCTTGTTAAGTAGATATGCAGTCGTTTCTAGGGCATAACCCTAGAATGAAACTGGAAGATACGTAAAACTCATCATGGAATGAACCATATCCAATAACGTTTGATTTCTCCTTTAAGATACACCATTCAGTTGTGGCGTGCCTAGTGGAGTCCATTGTGAGACTATACCACTTACTTTGAGATAATTGAGAAACTTGTTGCTTAAGTATTCATCACCTTAATCTGATCGAAGAATCTTAATACTTTTGTCAGTTTGTTTCTTTACTTCACTTCTGAATTTTTTAAACTTTTCAAATGAGTCATACTTGTATTTCATCAAATACACATATCCAAATCTTGAATAATCATCAGTGAAAGTAATAAACTATGAATACCCTTCCTGTGCATGCGTTGGCATAGACCCACATATATCTATGTGTACCAACTCTAAGAACTCTGTAACTCTCCCATTTTCCACTAAAAGGAGATTTAGTCATTTTACCCATGAGACAAGATTCATAAATTGGATATGATTTGTAATTAGACAGCTCTAAAAGCCCATCTTTATGCAATTTATTTTATCTTGTTTCATTAATATGACATATTCTACAGTCCCACATAAAGGTATAATTTATTTTATCGTTTTTCATTTTCTTAGTTTGTTCAATTTGTAAAATATTTTCATGTAAGTCAAGTAAATAAAGTCAATTGTTCAATTTACCAGTATCATACAAAATATTATTATTATAAATAGAACAACTGTTATTCTTAATTATAATATGAAAACCATCATTGTCCAACATATGAATAGAAATAATGTTTCTAATAAGTACTAGAACATAATAAAAATTATTTAAATTGATGGACTTGCCCATTGGCAGTGCTAAAAAATAAGTTCACACGGCTAATGTAGCAACATTTGCTCCATTCTCTATGCGCATGACGACTTCATCTTTGTTTAGCTTTATACTTCTACTTAGTCCCTGCATAGTATTACATATGTGAGAGCCACAACCAATATCTAATACCTAAGTAAAACTTTGACTTACAGAAAGATTTATTTAAATCGTGAATAAACCTTGATCTAAAGTTGAAGCTTCTCCAAGCTTCTTCTACTTTGGATCTGCAAGATACTCCTTGTAGTTCCCCTTCTAGTGAACCGTCTTATTGCAATGGAAGCATATTCCTTTGCTTCTTATTGTCATTTGTCTTGCCCTTAGCCTTCTTCTTTTTCTTCTTTTTAGAAGAACCCTTGGGCCTCTTCCTCTTCTTAGAAGAATCATCTAACAACAACATTTGGCCCTTTTTAGATGGGAAGTGACCCTCTGTAGTTTTCAACATGTTAAGTAACTCAGGCAAGCTGACGTCCAACTTATTCATGTGAAAATTCACAACAAATTGTGAAAGAGGGTCCGGGAGTGATTGCAAGATAAATCTTGGCTCAACTCCCCATCCATCACGAACCCTAATTATCCAAATTGTTCAATCAGATTAATCATCTTTAGGATATGAGTCTCAACGGTAGTGCCCTCGGTTATCCGAGATCAAAAGAACTCCTTTGATATCTGATATCTACAGTCCTACTTTGCTCACCATAAAGGTCCTTAAGGTGTAGCAATATATTAGGAGCATCCATATTTTCACGTTGACGTTGAAGCTTGTTACTCATATATGAGAGCATGATGCATTGAGCCACGATTGCATCATCTTGCCACTTCTTAAAAGCAGCAATCTCTTCCTCAGAGACTTCTTTTACAACAGTTGTAAGGACAAGCGAATTTAGGACATAGGAAATCTTTTTAATAGTGAGAATGATTCTCAGATTCCTTAATCAGTCCGAGTAATTTGGCCTGATCAGTTTGTTAGCATCAAGTATACTACGCAGTGATAGTGAGTTTGACATTTGTAAAATTTTGCATGTGAAAATAGACAACATTTTAGCATACATTCATTTAATTAATTACCAAAATAAATTAGATCTTTATTTAAATTGGTATTCTCCCTTTGTTTTCATTAAACTATATTACCCTCCATATATAGTTCAGCAATTGGAATTAAAGATTTGCTAGTGCGAATAAGGATCCTATCGACATAAGTATAGCCTTATGTATGTACAACAAATTATAGTTTATTCAATAAGTAGACAACTTTTGTCAATTACATCAACATGTAACACCTTGTATTTTGTCTCTTAGATTATTATGATCATGTGTGTGTACATCCAAATCAAAATTATCTAAGTTAAGTCCAACCCAGCAATTTCATATAAGTAAATAGAAAAATATTGTCCTTATGTGTGCACAGCAAAACAGTAATGCTCAATTCCTTATAAGAATCCAAATGTGATAAAACAATATCTCAAATAATCGATATAAGCCTTGTGTGTGCACAACAAACGTATATTGATTATTTGATACTCTATCTTTTTATAATAGTAGAATGAGACGTTCGATATTTCAAATATTTTTGAACGTTACAACATAATATAATTTTTTTTGAGTGGTTTGTTATTAATCATCTCATCATGTTTAGTATGCATACACACACAGGCACGCACACACGCACAGGCACACACACACGCACAGGCACACACACAGGCACACACACACACACACACACACACACACACACACACACACACATATATATATATATATATATATATATAAAATACGCGTCATATTATTTAACATGTGAAGTATGTTTTATAATAATATAATATACATAACTAGCATGCACATATAGAATACTATATTCTACTTGAATTAATTATGGATTTTTATTCTAGTTTGATTCATTAGAGCCACCAAGTGAACCAAAAGGTCAAACATATGCTGCAAAAATAAAATTAAATATAACTATTACATTTAAACCCGAGCTCTATTATAAATGGGTCTTCAAGTGCTCCTTGCTCCTTGGCTCCAATTCTTCAAAATTCTAACTAACCTATTACAAACTATTTTTCACAAAAATAGAAATATTGATCAGCAGTCAAAGGGAAGTACATAGGAGGAAGATATAATTTACATTATAAAAAGTAGAAAGACGAAGTACGTAAACCCCATTTATAAATACTTATTCATGCATCCACATAAAAATAAATCTAATTATATTGGTCAATAGTCTATAATCAATTCCTTTTATTATCATACATATCAATAAATAATATTCATCTTATGAAATTAAAACTATTCCATATATGCATTGATATCATTTAATGGACAATTTAAAGTTGCATGAAAACCATTTTATATTTAAAATAACTCTTTATTTTAATTATAAAATTATGTAAAATAACTCTTTATTTTAATTTTTTGAAAAATGCACAAAACATAAAAATCGGAAAAAATCAGTGAGGTCTAACATAGCAGCGTCAGACCCCCACACAGCAGCGCCAGAGGCCCGACACAGCTGCGTTAGCCAGCGACATAGCTAAATTGTTACCTGCTGCCAGTTCTATGATTTTTCTTGAAAAACGTGAATTTTGATCTTTTGCATCCAAAACATAATTTTTTGTAATTGTTTTTAAAACCCATGATTTTATACAACATATATGCCCAATTAAATTGTTCTAAACACATACCCATACATATACAGAATCAAAAATAATTAGTAATTTGCATAAAGTTTGGCTCTGATGCCACTATTGGTTTGTAATATCTATAAACATACAATTAAACTGCACAATAACAGCGGAAGCATGATAAAATCAAAATTTAAAAATTTACAAAACCATAACTAGGATCAACCTTTATGCACAATTATTAATTAACAAGAAGAAGATAGAGAATTATACCCTTATAAACACTAGCTTCCACAGGTACGTGTTCAACTTCAATTCCTTCGGGTTCTTCTTGAATTATACCAATTAGATTCATTTGGTCAACGTTAGTCACCCAAGTGTTTCACCTCTATAGGTGATCCACCAAGAAAGAATAAGAATTCAAGAAGTCGATGATGGCGAACCTTAATTTTTCTCTCTCTTATAATTTCTTAGATCTAGAGAACTTGTGAGTACTCTACTAAAACTTATGGAAATGTATGTAACCCCAATCTATAATAAGGCTTCTCTTATTTATAGATATAGTCAAATCTCCTAACACCTTCAGAAATAGGGTTTTTAATTAAATTTTTAATCTTATTGGGAACTAATATGAGAGTACTCTTATTAAGTAATTCCTAAATCATTAAGGAACTAAATAATAATAATGGTAATAAGACTCCTCATATTAATTTATAATTAGTATTTTGAAAATACTAAATAATAAATATTAAGCTATTTAATTTAATATATCATCATTGTATAAATTAAATATACTTAATCTATTATTACGATTATATCATTTACTTCTTAAATAAATATTTTTCTTTTGCAGTGTGACCATTTAGGAACTCCATATTAAATTGGTTGTAGAATAAATCAATTAGAACAATTCTAGTCTTATTTAAATAAATAAATAAAAATATTTAATTTATTAAAATAAATAATATTTATTCCATAATAAGAGTAAGCTCCCTTAACAATCAAATGACTTTTCAGATAATATAGATTTTAACATTTAATCATAAAAGAACATTTCAGTGAATAGTTACCGTACAATTCAATCCTTCTACCATACAATGTTCCAACCAAATATAAAACATGAATTTAGTGTCAAATATTATTTTATTTGATCATATCCATTTTGATTCTCAAATGCACAACTCTATTTAATGTAAATCAAAAACTCCTTTATAATTTCCATTCTGTCTTGGCTAAGGACTATTGAGTTATCATTTATCGAATCACATAAAACATTCTCTTCTTTTACTAAAAGTGATAAATTCATTGTTGATCATTCACCTATCTCCATGTACAACTTATTATACCCAAGCATACCCTTTGATATACCTTAAAGGTCTTAAGAATATATCAAAGTATAATTTATCATACACAAGATACTATGATGGTCTCAAGTCCAAAGATCACTTGTACTACTATCACATTAGGAATTTCTATTGACAGGCGAGTAAAACTCCATTAGGTATTCCTTTAGCGAGTTATGTTCAGTAAACTTATTCTCTAGTAAGCACCTACATACTTGCTTTAATGTCTCTACATAAATGATTAAGAGATCAATCATTCTCTTCATAAGAGCAAGCATACTCTGTACTAATCTATCCAGATTCACTAATCCCATTTTTAGTGATTCCTCGATTAGAAACAATTTTAGTTTTTAACTATCTTGAATTTAAATCTCATTAGCTTGATCATCATTGTGATTCTAAAAGCAATGCTCAAAAACTAAGAGTTTATCACAATTAATATCATCAATTAAATATGGATAAAGAAAATGTCTTTGTGTAAATAAACTTTTATTAATAAACGAATAAAATTACAAAGTATATGCTATATCATATCAAATATGATTGGCTTGTGTGCGTACTTCTTTCAGTAGTAGTAACATTAAGCATTTTTTGACAGGGAACAAGGTATATACTTTTTTCATTCTCTGATTCATTATATGTCAACTTAATTATGTTTCATATCTTTTTCTTAACAGGTCTTATAACATATGAAAATTTTGAATCTTAGCAATTGCCACAATCTTACAAAAGCCCCAACTTTTCACAACCCCTTAGTCTCCAAAGATTAATCCTTAAAGATTGTGTAAGTTTGGTTGAGGTTCATGAATCTATTTTTGAAGTTAAGGAAATATTACTCCTTTGGAATCTAAAAGACTGCAAAAGTCTGAGGAAGCTTCCAAGAGACATTGGCATGCTTAATGTTCTTGAAACACTAATTATCTCTGGTTGTTCAGATCGAAGGGGATGCAATATTTAAAAGTGTTTTGTGCAGACGACTCACCCTTGGTACATCAAACTCAACTACCGAAGAAGAAATATCATGGCATGTGTTTATCTGGTCTAAGGTATCAAAACTAAAATAGGTTCCAATTATTTCATAGGGCTATTCGCCACACTCTTTAGTCAGCTTAAGTCTTGCAAACTGCAGCCTGTCCAATGATGTTTCTAAAAGTAGTATGAACACAAGTCAATCATATTTGATATGATGTAGTATGTACTTTGTAATCTTCTTTATTTATTAATAAAAGTTTCTTTACACAAAGACATTTTCTTTATCCATATTTAATAGATGATATTAATTGTGATAAACCCATAGTTATTGAGAAATGCTTTTAGAATCATGATGATGATCATGCTAATGAGATATAAATTCAAGATAACTCAAAACTAAAATTGTTCATAATCGTGAGATTACTAAAATGGAGATTAGTGAATCTGAATAGATTAGTACTTACTATGCTTGCTCTTATGAAGAGGATGATTGATCTCATAATCATTTATGTAGAGACACTAAAACAAGTATGTAGGTGCTTATTAGAGAATAAGTTCACTAAACGTGACTCGCTCAAGGAACACCTAATGGAGTCTTACTTGCCTGTCAATAGGAGTTCCTTTTGTGATAGTAGTACAAGTGATCCTTTAACTTGAGATCGTCATAATATCTTGTGTATGATGAATTATATTTTGACATATTCCTTAAAACCTTTAGGGTGTATCAAAGGGTATGATCAAATATAATAAGTCATATATGGATATAGGTGAATGATCAACAAAGAATCTACCACTTCTAGTAGAAGAAGAGAATGTCCTGTGCGATTCGATAAATGACAACTCAGTAGTCCTTGGCCAAGGCAGAATGGAAATTAGAAAGTAATTTCTAATTTACATTAATTAGAGTTATTCATTTGAGGATCGAAATGCATATAATCAAATAAAATAAGACTTGACAGTAAATACCATGTCTTATATTTAATTAGAACATTGTGAGGTAGAATGATTGAATTGTACAGTAACTATTCGCTAAATAGGTTCTTTTATGATTAAATGTTGAAATCTATATTATCTGAAAAGTCGTTGATCATTAAGGAGACTTACCCTTATTATGGAATAAATATTATTTATTTAAATGAATTAAATAGTTTAATTTATTTATATAAATAAGATTAGAATAGTTCTAATTAATTTATTCTATAACCGGTTTAATATGGAGAACCTAAAGGGTCACAGTGCAAAAGAAAAATAATTGTTTAAGAAGTAAATGACATAATTGTAATAATGAATTAAGTATATTTAATTTATACTATTGGGATAAAATAAATTAAATAGCTTAATATTTATTATTTAGTATTTTAGAAATGCTAATTATAAATTAATAAGAGAAGTCTTATTATTATTATTATTATTATTATTATTATTATTATTATTATTATTATTATTACTGATATTATTATTAGTTAGTTCCTAAATAGTTTAGGAATTAATTAATAAGAGTACTTTCATAATTGATAATTAAGTTCATAAATAGTTTAGGAATTATAATTATTATATTATATTAAATTAATTAAGTTTCTAATTAGATTAGGAGTTTAATTAAAAACCATATTCCTAAAAGTGTTATGAGGGTTTACTAAATCTATAACTAAGAGAAGTCTTATTATGGATTAAGGTTACACACATACACTTCCATAAGTTTTGGGAGAGTAATCACATATTCTCTAGAAAGAGAAAAATAGACTTTATCATCACCCACTTCTTGAATTATTATTATTCCTTGGTGGATCACCTCTAGGGGCCAAACACTTGGGTGGCTAACGTTGATCATTGGAATCCAATCGGTGAAATTCAAGGAGAACGCGAAGGACTTGGAGGTGAACTTGTACCCGTTGAAGCTTTGAGTTCTACAAGGGTATAATTCTCTAACTTCTTCTTTATTAATTAATAGTTGTGCATAAAGGTCGATCCTGAATTATGGTTTGAAAATTTTTAAATTTGATTTTACCATGTTTCTGCTATTTTATGTAATTTGATT
Source organism: Hedera helix (assembly GCA_947179155.2). Lineage (NCBI taxonomy): Eukaryota > Viridiplantae > Streptophyta > Magnoliopsida > Apiales > Araliaceae > Hedera > Hedera helix. The sequence continues at coordinate 24,615,940 of OX359280.1, forward strand.
GCGTGTCTATGAATTTTACAAACCAACAGTGGCATCAAGAGCTTGATGTATTATATCTATGTGTGTGTGTGTGTGTGTGTGTGTGCGCGCGCGCGCGCGCTTTGTCCCAAATTGTGTGTCATGTGATAAACCAACTAAAGCAACTTTCGAATTTGGATTTCATAAAGCAACAGTGCTTGTTCATTTTATTTTATTTTTGGCATACTTGGCATTGGATTATATATATATATATATATATATATATATATATATATATATATATATATATATATACTAACTGTGTATATATATATTATTAATATATATGATATATTTATAATATGTATATTAATTATCCAAACAGTTTGGTAATTTTGTACAGATTTTAAAATTTCAAAATAAAAGAGTTTATTTTGGATAATTTTAAAATAATAAAAAAATAAATAGTTTATTTTTAAATAATTTTATAATTAAAATAAAATGTTTATTTTAAATATGAAATTGGATTTCATGCAATTTTAATTGTCCATTAAATGATACCAATACATATATGGAATGATTTATTTAATTCATGTGATGAATATTATTTATTGATATATATGATAAATAAATGGGATTGATTATGGACTATTGACCAATGTGATTGGATTTAATTTTAAATGGATGCATGAATGAATGGGTTTTATAAATGGGGTCTGTGTATCTCGTCTTTTTAATTTTTCTTATGTATAGTTATATCTCCCTCCTATGTACTCCCCCTTGACTGTTGATCAAAATTTTTATTTATTATAAATAATTTGTAATATGATTAGTTAGAATTATTTTGAAGAATTGGAGCTAAGGAGCAAAGAGTGCATGAAAACTCATTTGTAATGAAACCCGAATTTAAATGTAATAGTTATATTTAATTTAATTTATTTTTGTACCTTAGGTCTGACCTTTTGGTTCACTTGGTGGCTCTAGTAAACCAAATTAGAATAAAAGTCCATAATCAATCCAAGTAGAATATAGTATTCTATATGTGCATGCTAATATATATATATATATATATATATATATATATATATATATATATATATATATATATATATATATATATATATATATATATATATTATCCAAACATGCTTCGCTTGTTAAATAATATGACGCGTATTTTATATATATATGTGCATACGCGCTAAACAAGATGAGATAATTAATATTAACAAACCCCTCAAGATGTATAATAAATATTATTTATAAAATGAATTAAAAGGATTTTAATTCAATAAATAAAATTAGAATGGTTCTATTTTATTTATTCTACTATTAAAATATTAAGTTGTAACGTTCAAAGATATTTGGAATATCGAACGTCACCTTCTAGTATGATAAAACGATAGAGTACCAAATACTTAATATAGTTTGTTGTGCACACACAAGACTTATATCAATTATTTGAGATGTTGTTTTATCACATTGGATGCTTATAATAGAATTGAACATTATTGTTTTGATGTGCACACAGAAGGACAGTATTTTTCTCTTCACTTATATGGAAGTGCTAGATTTGACTTAACTTAGATAATTTTGATTTGGATGTGTACACACATGATCATAATAATCTAAGAGGTAAAATACAAGGAGTTACATGTTGATGTAATTGACAAGGAGTTGTCTACCTATTGAATAAACTATAATTTGTTGTGCACACACAATGCTATATTTATGTCAATAGGATCCTTATCTCACTAGCAAATTTTTAATTAAATTTGTCGAACTATATAAAGAGGGTAATATAGTTTGATGAAAAATAGTGGGAGAAACCAATTTAAATAAAGACCTAATTTATTTTGGTAATTAATTTAATGAATGTATGCTAAAATGTTGTCTATTTTTCACATGCAGAATTTTACAAATGTAAACTCACTATCACTGCGTAGCATACTTGATGCTAACAAACTGACCGGACCGAATTACACGGACTGGTTAAGGAATTTGAGAATTGTTCTCACTGTTGAAAAGCTTTCCTATGTCCTAAATTCGCCTGTCACTGTAACTGTTGCAGTAAATGCCTCTAAGGAAGAAGTTGCTACTTTTAAGAAGTGGCAAGATGATGCAATTGTGGCTCAATGCATTATGCTCGCATCCATGACTAACGAGCTTCAGCGTCAGCACGAAAAAATGGATGCTCCTACTATACTGTTGCACCTTAAAGATCTTTATGGTGAGCAAAGTAGGACTGCTAGATATCATATATCTAAGGAGTTCTTCTGATCTAGGATGACCGAGGGCACTACCGTTGAGACTCATGTCCTCAAGATGATCAATCTAATTGAACAACTTAGACAATTAGATTTTGTGATGGATGGGGAGTTGACCCAAGATTTGATCTTGTAGTCACTCCCGGACACCTTCTCACAATTTGTTGTGAATTTTCACATGAATAAGTTAGACATCAGCTTGCCTGAGTTACTAAACATGTTGAAAACTGTGGAGGGTCACTTCTCATCTAAAAAGAACCAAGTCTTGTTGGTAGATGATTCTTCCAAGAAAAGGAAGAGACCCAAGGGAACTTCTCAAAAGAAGAAATCTAAAAAGGCTAAAGGCAAGGCAAAAGTAAAAGATAATAAGAAGGCAGATCCAGATAGCAAAGGAATATGCTTCCATTGCAACAAGTCGGGTCACTAGAAAAGAAACTACAAAGAGTATATTGCAAGTTTAAAGCAGAAGAAGCTTTAACCGCAGATTAAGGTTTGTTCATGATTGAAATAAATCTTCCTGTAAGTCAAAGTTCTACTTGGGTATTAGATACCGGTTGTGGTTCTCACATATATAATACTATGTAAGGACTAAGCAGAAGTAGAAAGCTAAACAAAGATAAAGTTATCCTGCGCGTGGGGAATGGAGCAAAGGTTGCTACATTAGCCGTATGAACTTATTGTTTAGAGCTTACGGGCAAATTCATTAGTTTAAATAATTATTATAATGTTCCAGTACTTATTAGAAATATTATTTCTATTTCTATATTGGACAATGATGGTTTTAAAATTATAATAAAGAACAACAGTTGTTCTATTTATAAAAATAATGTGTTATATGGTATTGGCAATTTACTGAATGGACTTTACTTACTTGACTTGCATGAAAATATATTACAAATTGAACAAACTATGAAAAGAAAAAGAGATAATGTAAATTCTACTTTTATGTGGCACTGTAGACTCGATCATATTAATGAAACTAGATTAAACAAGTTACATAAAGATAAACTTTTAGAGTTATCTGATTATGAATCATATCCAACTTGTGAATCTTGTCTCATGGGTAAAATGTTCAAATCTCCTTTTAGTGGAAAAGGAGAAAGAGTTACAGAGTTGTTAGAGTTGATACACACAGATGTATGTGGACCTATGACAACACATGCATGAGGAATGTATTCATATTTTATCACTTTGACTGATGATCATTCAAGATTTGGATATGTGTATTTAATGAAATACAAGTCTGAATCGTTTGAAAAGTTTAAAAAATTCAGAAGTGAAGTAGAGAAATAAACTACTAAGAGTATTAAGATTCTTCGATCAGATCGAGGTGGTGAATACTTAAGCAATTAGTTTCTCAATTATCTCAAAGAAAATAGTATAATCTCACAATGGACTCCACCAGGTACTCCACAATTGAATGGTGTATCTGAAAGGAGAAATTGAACATTGTTGGACATGGTTCGTTCCATGATGAGTTTTACCAATCTTCCAGTTTTATTCTGGGGTTATGCCCTAGAAACGGCTGCATATCTACTTAACAAGATACCTTCTAAATCTATCCCAAAGACTCCATATGAGTTATGGATAGGGAGAAAACCAAGTCTTAATCATGTTAAAATTTGGGGTTGTCCAGCTTATGTCAAAAGGTTTGAGAATGATAAGCTAGAGACACGATCCGACAAGTGCAAATTTGTGGGATATCCTAAAGAAAGTTTAGGATATTATTTCTATCATCCAACTGATCAAAAGGTGTTTGTTGCAAAACATGTTTTCTTCTTTGAAAAGGAGTTTATCCTTGAAGAGATCAGTGGGAGTAAGATAGACCTTGAAGAAATTCAAGAACCACAAGCACTATAGGTCAAAGTGAGGTACCTAACCAAGTAACACAACCCAATGTACCACAACCTATTCGTAAATCTAGAAGTGCATCAAAGATACCTGATAGGTATGGATTCTGTGGCGACCCCAAATCCGGGTTCCATAACCTCGGGTTTGGTTTTTCATTGTATAATACTTACTAATATTTATTATTTAGTATTTTAGAAATGCTAATTATAAATTAATAAAAAAAGTCTTATTATTATTATTATTATTACTACTATTATTATTATTAGTTAGTTAGTTCCTAAATAGTTTAGGAATTAATTAATAAGAGTACTCTTATAATTGATAATTAAGTTTCTAAATAGTTTAGGAATTATAATTATTATATTATACTAAATTAATTAAGTTCATAATTAGATTAGGAGTTTAATTAAAAATCCTATTCTTAAAGGTATTATGAGGGTTTACTAAATCTATAAATAAGAGAAGTCTTATTATGGATTAAGGTTACACACATACACTTCCATAAGTTTTGGGAGAGTACTCACATATTCTCTAGAGAGAGAAAACTAGGATTTGTCATCACCCACTTCTTGAATTATTATTATTCCTTGGTGGATCACCTCTAGAGGCCAAACACTTGGGTGGCTAACGTTGATCATTGGAATCCAATCGGTGAAATTCAAGGAGAACGCAAAGGACTTGGAGGTGAACTTGTACCCATTGAAGCTTTGAGTTCTACAAGGGTATAATTCTCTAACTTCTTCTTTGTTAATTAATAGTTATGCATAAAGGTCGATCCTGAATTATGGTTTGTAAATTTTTAAATTTGATTTTATCATACTTCCGCTATTTTGTGCAATTTGATTGTGTGTCTATGAATTTTACAAACCAACAGTTTCTCCATGAGATTTTTGTAACATGCCCTCATTACGGAAACCTCATTGAAAATCCAATTTTATACCTACCAGATTGCATCAAGGGTGTTAAGAGGCTTAAGGAGCTTAAGTTATATCAGTGCACAAGGCTCCGAACACTCATAGAGCTACCCAGCATTAAAGAGTTGACTATCAATATAGTGCACATCGTTGGAATTTGGAAAAGGTAACATTTCAACACCTTGGTTACATTCAGCCATTGGCCGTTTAGTCGGATGCGAGAAAGTTATTGATATGAAAGGAATTTTTAAGTTGGCACCTATTGGAAAGATTGATGCAAAAATGATAAACTATATGGGCCTGTATGACTTGGAATATTAGAAAACCATATAAATGAATTATATAATTGGTATACATACTCCTCAAATAAAGGTCCTATTTAGGTTCTCTCTCTTTCTCTTTTAAACACGCACAACTAGACCTGAAAATTTTGTCTGATCACGATGGAACTCAAGTGATCCTAACCCTAATGGGGCCTAATTTTTTAAACCCGATATGGTTAGGGTCAGGTTCTCACACCCTCCTTGCCCCAGACCCAATTATATATGTGTATAATTATTTTCAAATTTTAGTGGACAAATTATAAAACTATCCCCTCATGTTGACACTAAATTGTAATGTAGATACTAATGTTTCAATTTTTGCATTGTTATAGGCAATGTTCCAATTTTTTACAAAATTGTCCCCACTTACCAATTTTGGTTAAAATTAGTCAATTATGTGTATATCACATGAGTGTTTAAAAAATAATCAGTTTGTACACTAAATATATTATTTCCAATTATAAGGTTAAAATCATCAACACAATAAAGAGTAAATTGACTATTTTACGTCTTAAATAACCGCATGATACACACATGATTGATAAATCTTGACCAAAATTGGTCAGAGAAGACAATTTGGGACGAGATAGTATTTTTGGGGGCGGATCAAGGATGGGGAAAACAACACGTTGGCGGGAAAAGTATGGAAGAGGTTCCCTTGGAACCATACCCGCCTCATTGCTAGGCCTCGATGTTAGACCTATACACAACTCCTCTTCCCATGTATTAAATCATTCAAAAATCTCCAATTTCATGTTACAGGTTGTGTACAAATATGGTGGTATATATAGCCTCTTTCTTCCTGATCATAGCAATGTTCCTGGTTGGTTCACTTATAAAAAAAAGCTAAGAAATCGCTTTCTTTTACAGTGCCTTCATCACATCTCAATCTTAGCATAAAAGGATTATTTATGTGTGTTGTGTATGTATATAATGGGAAACAATGGGATCCTAATGAAGCTATTGGAGAAGGATAGGAGCCTACTAAACTTATCATTACTATACTATCGAATGACACCAAAAACATGCGCTTGGAATTTTATCCAGCTTACTAAGCCTTTCCTGAGTTGGGTGAAAATATCATATGGTTAAGCCATTGGAATTTTGGGAATCATGAGGTAGAAGCAGATGATGAAATGCATGATGCTGTTTATTCAAGAAATGGATTTAGGTTGCCAGTTTTTTAGGTAAAAGAAGTAGAAATTCACTTTATGTACAAAGAATAGCATTACCAGATGAGTGATTAATCAAATAGTCAAGAAGTTAGGGTCTCGTATGAATCTTGGATGAGTAAATAACTTCAAGCAGGGATGAAGCCATATTTATTTATTTATTGGGCCGAGATATAACCTTATAAGTTCATGAGTAATTTAGTGGGGTCTACCCCTGTCTAAATTTTGTAGACAATTTTATATTTTTTAGTTGAAAATAAGATTTCTTTGTATTGCATATATAGATCCTTTATAGTACACAAAGTGGAGCAAAGAGATCAAAAATTTTGAAATTCATATTATGATACCAAAAGATGAGAAGAGAGATATATTTATGAATTTGCCTATTTTCAAATTGACTTAAAAATATTAAATATCTCTAGTGGATTTCTCTTGAAGCATGCCAGAAGTGTTATTCTTCTATAAGAAAAGGTTTAGGAAGTTGAGTGAAAAGCTTTAATATTTTGATATCCAAAAGTAGTAGTTAAAACAAAAGGATTAAGATCGTCCTCCAAGCATGCTCACTACTCCAATGAAATATAATAGTATTTTGTATGGCATTCCAAATCTTTTAAGTAATTAATATTGTCTGAGGAAAAATGATACTACTATAGTTATAAGTATCACTTAAAATGTTAAATGTATTAATATTTGCTTTGACAATATAATTTTTATTCTTAACAATATCATCAACCGTCTTTTAATGCAATAGTACCAAGTATTTGTTCTTATGAAAATATTCACTTATTTAATTGGGGGTGGGGGTGGGGGGGGGGGGGAATGCAAGTAATTAAGTTGAAATTGTGAGCGAGGGGTAAATGCAAGTAATTAAGTCGAAATTGCGAACATTAGATGTTCAAAGCGTGTTATTTGTAGATCTCCTTTTATGGATAGCAATGTATTAGCCCTTACGACACCAAACTGTGTGAATCATGAAGTATTTGCTATGCCCAAAATAATTGGGGTTTTACAACATATCATTGCAGGAAATGACTCATTTGAGAAAACAAGAGGGATCATGCCTCTTGGAAGATATTGATATTTACTGGTATTTTCTTTTTTTTGTTCATTACATATAACAAATTTTGAAAAATTTTATGAAATGGGGAAAGTTAAGTCACTTGTGTGTTTATATCTTCCCGCATTTTCTTTTTCACAGGGCTACATTTGTTTGCAAGCTTAGAGTGTAAGACTGAACTATTAGTCTAGACCCGGCAAAATTAGCCCAAGCCCGGGGTCCGGCCCGCCTTACCCACTAAAAAAAAGTTTTTAGGCTTTACTTTTGTAGCCCATAAAAATTGGGACATTTTTGTATGGCCCGTTTGAGAACAAAATAAAATAACAGCAAGCCAACAGGTAACAGCCCAACACGTTTTTATATTTATTAGCCCTTTAGATTTTAGCCCAAACTTAAGTCCCTTTTCCCTAAATCACCAATCTCTCAGCCTCTATTCTTACTCTCTGTCTCTCCAAAACAAACCCTAAATTCCCTCACCAGCCATCGCTGTAACGTCCCTGAAATTCGACCAACTTTATTCCCTTAAATTTTGTATTTATTATACATTATTTTCCTTTACGTCCAAATTTCGGTCTGTTAATAAATGTTTAATCCCTTTATTTAATCCAATAATTGGTTTTAAAATCAACAATTACCAAATATTTCGATATAAATTTTTTATTTTTATTTTTTGTCATCAACTACCCATTTTTTTTTCAATCATTGTATTAAATATTTTATCATTTAAAAACTTCATTTATTGATCCTAGTCCCTGGATCGCAACCTTTACTTTTTCTTTTCTTGTATCATAAAGCTCGGCATTCAAAATTCTAATATCATTCATATCTATACAAATATTCTTTGTTTCATGATTCATCATTTAAACATAGATACATAATCGTCTCTATCATAATAATCATCTTGAACAATTATAGTTCATAATATAACTCTATTCGTCCTGTCTGGATCTTATTTATACATGCATATATTACATCAATACAAACTTTGCAAATATATCCATATTGAATCACCATATAAACATATAATAATAACATTCACAACCTTTTAGGAAAATTCATCTCTACATAATCTGATATTCTTGAAATTCATTTCTTTCCTGTAAAAATGCTTATTAAGCAAGTAATGAGCACAACGGCTCAGCAAGTTCAACAGTTTATGCTTCACGTAGCACATACCTTAACATGTTCAGTGTGTGTCATACATCATGTGCTTGTGCTTCTATTATAGCCGTATATCCCACATCATTGCACAAAGTACACGTAGTTGTCATATTATCCACAGATCACATAACACATAATTTATATGCATTTAAACAAGTATTTACATATCATAACAGACAACAATTAACATTAAAGGACTGAAGAACTTGCCTGTCGTCCAATTATTTAATTGATAACTCAAAACCCTCTCTTGATCAATCTATGATCATAAAATAATCAAATAATTATTATTTATCCTCTTACGATATCAATCTAATTAATTAATACCATTTCTGGACTAATTATTTAATAATATGGTTAATTATATTAACCTCGTTACTTAATAAATTAATTTAACTTAATATCATACACCTTCAATACGGACAACCCAGCTCATTGGACAAATTTTAGCGTATTCGGTTGTCCGAATTTACATTTATTCATTTTCTAATCCTTTAAACTCATTAGATTAATATTTAGAATATTTAAATATTAATCCCCAATATTTAATATTTTACCAAAAATATTAAATTTAATGCCCAAACATCATTTCTATATTTTTAGTATTTTTCTATTATTTTTAAACAATTTTTAAACATTTATTTCAATTAAAATCACTTCTGGGGGCATTTTGGTAATTTCCGCACCCTCAGGGACACATTCAGTATTTTTCGGAAAGTCCAGGGGCATTTTCGTAATTTCAGCAACGTTAGGGACACAACCGGAATTTTTCGAAAAGTCTAGGGGCATTACCGTCATTTTTGTGGTCAAGGGACACGGGCGGTATTAACCGAATAGGGCAGGGGCACGCTGGTAATTTCTAGCATGTCATCGGCCGAGCTTGGCGCGCGGCCGCCCCCACGGCCGACGCCAAACGGCGTCGTTTCTAACCGTTTCCTGAAGCCCCGCGCATTGCGTGGACGACCGAATTTTCGCGCCCAAAAAGGGCGACGTTTCATCCCTGTGGCTGAAAAAAAAATTAGCTGCCACAAACTTCTTCCTCCGCTAAACAGTAAGCCACATTTCCAAATTTATCCATCTTTTCACCAAATTTTCACAACAAAATACATCCAAAAATCATATAATTCATAACTATACATCCATAAATTATTTGAAATAATTATTCTAATTATTTCCTATTTTTTCACAAAATTATTTTATCTTCAAAATACATGAATAAAATCAAATAAAAGCATTTTCATACCTTTTTAAGCTTATAAACTTTCTCCTTAAAGCTTGTTATCTCTCTTTGATGACACCAATACTTCTCTCCTTGATGGCTATAGTGGTCTTGGTTGCATAGTGGTGGTGTCGGATGGGAAGAAGGAAGAAATGGAGAGAGTTGCTTTGTTTTTTATTTTTATTTTATTTTCCCTTTTCTTGCCTTTTTATAAATAAAACAATTTAACCAAATTTAAACAAAACACCCAATTCCACCGCCTCTTTCTCTCACGCCAACCAACTTGGAAGTTTCCAGATAATTCTCATGCAAAAAATAGAATTTTAATACATTACGTAGTTATTTCGTATAATAAATATTTTATATAATATATATAAAATATTTATTTTAACTCACTAAAATTCATAACATGATTTATGAGTAATATTAATACCTTTTTTGGTATTTTACTTGACAAATTTTGTACACGCATAATGACATGCGTGTACTTATATGAGGTAATTTATACCTCCAAAAATCATAAAATAATTCATATAACATATAAAAATTATTTTTCGTAATTTTTCACTTCGTTATTTGGGCATCAAGTTACATTAACATGTTCACGTTTCTGAACTATTATTTCTCATAAAAGTCATAATAATTTCATTATACATAAACATAACTTTTAATAATTTAAAACCTTTCTTTTTCCTCATTTATTCTCATTTCTTTAATATTCACATTAAATTTTCTTATATAAATTATATAATTTAATATTATATAATTTATATAATTACATTATTCCTTAAATAATTTTCATTTTACACAAAATACAATTTATAAAATCTTTCTTCCCTCCTTATTCAATTAAATCTTCTTATAGAAATTATATAATTATTCCTATATAATTTATAAAATTACTATTTTCCTCATATTTCACTTTAATTTCCTTATATAAATTATATAATTTATTATTATATAATTATAATAATTACATTTCTTCTTTATTAATTTCCAAACTTCCACCATAATTATTGATTAATTATATAATCAATATTTCTAATTTTACTAACTTTCGCATTAACTTTTCATAAATTTTCGGATTAATTTAATTATTAATCCCTTAATTTCCCTAACTAATAAAATTTATAATTATCACTTAAACATATACATTTATATATATATATATATACACACACACACACACACACATACATATTTAATTTCATATATTTCACATTACCATATAACCTCAATTAAATCATAATTCCTGCATTTTTCATAACAATTTAATTGTACAATTTAATGTACATTTATCTGAAATTTCTCTTAATCTTAATAAATTATTTTTAAACAATTTATTTACTTTTTAATTACTTTAATTCAACATACTTTATCATGATCTCTGTACATATATAATTTACTAATTAAATCTCATCACATACCTTAATTCACATAAAATAATAATTTCCTTACACAACCTTGAAAATTGTATCAATTAAATTCTTATTTAATCTTATTAAATAATTTCAAAAATTCGGATCCTCACAATCGCCTCATGTTTAACTCTCTAAAGCAGTAATCGGCAGCCACAACAGCTTCGTAGTCGATAGTCACGCTAAGTCCTCATGGCTCACACAGTCGATGGTCAGCTAGTCATGCTAAGTTCTCTAGTATTGTTATCTCTCTATCTCTAAATTGTGTGATTTTATAGTAGACTTAAAAGCCTCTGATATTGGGGGATGTTTCACTTTCAGGAATAATAACAAATTTGTTGTCTATTATATATTTATATGTAGTTTTTTTGGATTTGAAATAGTGGTGTTGCATGTTGATTTCAAATCCATGTACATGTTGAATTTTTGCTATAAAAAGTCTATTTATCTATTTATTTAATGTTTATTTAAGTTGGACATTTATTTATTAAAAAGATGACATTATTCGTCATTCATTAAATGGTCATTTAGTTTGTTTATATAAATCTCCAAATTTATATATATTATGATTTATATGTATAAATAAGTATTATACATGGAAGATATAAATCATATGTAATATATATAAATAAAGATATAATAGTTTATAACCTATGATAATATGGAGATATTATCATGAAGGTTATAGTGCTTTAACAGAGATGATTTATCTTGATCATGAAAATTGGACTTCTAATTAAAGTACTAGTGCATTAACGGTGTGTTTCTAATTAAACGAATCATGTGATAATATTTTGTTTATAAAATATTTTCACATAAATACTAAGTTGTGAATTTTCTTAATTTTGAAATAACAATGGACTTAATATTGTTATATATATATTAATTTAATGTTCCAATGAAATTACATCGTGTTAATTATTACATCGTGTTAATTAATATTAGGAACATTGTTATTGTCAAAATATTTATAAGATTTTTCATAAGATAATTTATTAGTGATCATAAAATTTTGGTTAAGTCTTTTAATATTTATTATTAAAATGATTGATTTAATTGTTAAATTAATTTATAATCAAATAAAAATTAATTATGGACTTGTGAAATTTTTTTTTAAATATATCGGGACTATATTAGTTCTGAAATATTTATGTACATCTATAGAGAAAATATTTAATATTTATTTAGTAAATGGTTTATTTTAATTAATTCTTGGACTGAAGTGTAGTTATAATTATTTAGTGAAATTAATTATAATTAATATTTATTTTGTATATTATTATTATCTAATAATATCTAAATAAGTATTGGAGTCAGAAAAAGAATTCTTTAAAATCCACATCCTAGCCTAATATGAATCAATTTTATAAGAGAGATAAGGATTAATATATATATATATATATATATATATATATATATATATATATATATCATTGATTACATACGTATGGGAAGGTTTTTTTTTTTCCAATAAGAGTAAAATATCAAATAACGTATTCTCTCTTTCAGCTTAGGAAAAACACGTAAAAAAAATTCAAAATGGCGCTTTGGAGACCACGCTCCAGATTCAGTATAAAGTCATAGAAAGAAAGATCTTGAGGATACTAGAGATTGTTCGAAGATTTAAACGTGTTAATTCAACCAAGCACAATGTAACAAATTCGTATTCTAGATATATGGGTGTGTGTGTGTGTGTGTGTGTGTGTGTGTGTATACATACATATTTGTTATTTTGTATAAAATCATAAAGATGATCTTATTTTATTAAATTTTTAAAACTATTTTTTGGAGAATTTTTCTAACAGTACAGGCCTAGTTCATTTTAAAAGATTTTGAAATAATTTTGGGTTTCATTTTATGATAAGAAATGTGTTTTTCAAGGTTGTCAAATGGGTTTTGTTCATTAATTAAGCAGCCTATGGAGTGTTTGGTGTATTTAAATGTCAAAATGCACTAAAGAATCTTTAGTTTACTTTACTTTAAAATACAATTTGGGTCTGTTTTGGAACATTAATTCGACGACTTAGAATTGGAATTGACACCCCTAATTCCAATACCATTGCTTGGATAGTCAAATAACTTTTAGAATTGATTGAATTAGAAATGCAATTCCAGCCAATTCAATAAATTAAATACCAAGGGCTAACATGAGAATTTAAAGACCAATAAGTTAGAATTTCGTCCCGATTAAAAGATCGGGCTCACACACAACCACGCGTTCAAAACACACACAAACTCTTTTTCTATGTTCTATCCCTCTCGTGATTTCTCATCTGCCGAAAAAGTTCTCGTTAATACTTTCGTTGCCCAATGCTTTGTCGGATCACTCTGTTAATTCTTTAGACACTATAATCGCCATCTCTTACGGTAGTGCCGTCAACTCATAACACCATCTTCTACACACTGGAGTGTTTGATTGGGTTGACTTGTAACGGAAACTTCCAACGAAAGAGAGATTCAACCGTTCGATATGGCTCCAAAACAAGGTCAAGTTCTTCATCTCTGAATATTTTTACCAATCACATGCCCACCAAAGTTACAAGTCCTTGGTATTTGCTAATTGTTATGAGTTGCATACCAATTGTATGATAAAATGTCAAAACAGGTTCGTTTTGCCTAAAATGCATCATAAAGTTAAATTTCCATGAATATATGTAAAGTTGATTGATTTGGTTTTACTTGAAATACCCATTTTAAATTTACCAACACATTACGTTGGTGTTTATTCATCATGAGGGAGGCTAATGTGTAAGACAAAGCAGCATCAAATTTTAAGTGTTTCAGTAGTTTTTTGCCTTGCTTTCATCCAACAAGTTGACTTGCCATTGCTTTTGAATCTTTCTCTATTATGTAACTAGGATTCACATGTGTTATTTGACAAAAAAAAGGCAACAATCATAGTTTTAACGCCAAATTTTGTACCACCCGTTTAAATCACAAAACAACGAATAAAAATAGATGTCAAACATAAATAAATCAGAAAAAATTAATGCAAGAACACGAGAGATTTTACGTGAAAACCCAATTGGGAGAAAACCACAAAGAGAGAGAATAATTAACTAGTATAATGGTTGTGTTTACAGATTTTTCTAAGAATAATGAAAAGCCTATGTGCTTAAAAATATGGTTCAGTGAATAAAAATAATAATATAGTCCAACCCTCCATGTAGCACCGTATATATACAAGTGTGTAACCGTCCAAAAATAATTAGGAATAGAAGTCCCTTTTCCGAATCTCCTTATAACACATCAATTAATGATTAATAGATTCTCTTCTAAATTAGACTTCCTCATCTCCCCCTAATAAGGAAACACAATCCCACTATGAAAAGAACTCTGACTCTCCCAAATCTGCGTAGAAGTGAATTGACCAGGTCATGCCTCAATCCAATAAAATAAAGTGGATTGATCCATACCCGGGCACAAATAATCACATTCCAACATTGCCTCCCACTCTCCTACTTTTAAGAGCCTTAACTAGGAGAATAATTCAAATAATTAAGTTCCCTCGTACACCGAGTATATCTAGACAACGCCTAGCTTCTCATACAGTCACACGACCATCATTACTTCACCACATTTCCCCAAAAGATGCTGTCTTTTGGACTTCGTGTGGCATATTTTCTTTAATAAAGCCACCCAAGTCACTTCCCCCAAATCACATTTCTTCTATTTCTCTAATTCTTCATTTCCATCGTCTCCCAAACCTCTGCAGAAACTCCCGAAATCCTTTCAAACCCTCACAAGTCATGGCTGCCCCAGGTCAAGCATCTTCTTCTCAAGCCCCAGATAACCTTCCTCCTCCATTTAATATAGAGAAAGAAAACGTAATCCAAAAAAAATACAAAGATTCTTCGGCAGCAAATACTCATTCTTCAATCATCCCCGCTCAACTCAACTTCATCCGTCATGAATACCAAATTCCCCTGCAGTACAAGCTCCGAGCCCTCGAACCCCATGAAAGAATGTACTAGCAATTCGAAGGAGGCTGGATAGGAGTACCCACCTGCACCCTAAAGCACGGCATCTGATTCCCCCTTCATCCCTTTATAACAGAATTCATAGGGTTCATAGGAATCAAGTTTTCCCAATTAGTCCCCAACTCCTACATTCACCTCATCTGCTTCATTGCCCACTGTCGAGACCAGAATATCGATCCAGCCTTGGATCTATTTTTGAACTACTTTAAGCTGATCAATTCAAAAGAAAAAGGGTTTAAGGTCTTGACCCGATATGCCAATCGAAAAGTATGGATAACCACTCCTTCAAGCAATAAAGGATGGCACTCATCCTGGTTCTTTCTCCGAACCACCGACACCCGACTCCTATAACCCTGGGGAGAACCAAGCAAAAGTGCTTTAGCCTTCGACCATATCGAGGACGTACGTGAGGACAATCTTGAAAAACTCCTATCCACCATGCCAATCATACCTTGGTCGATCAACCTCCTCAGCAACCCCGATTGGTTATTTCTCCATGGAAGTAAGTATCCGATCTGCCCTAAAATGTTTTAATTTAATCAATTTATTTAACCTTATCTCTCTCATATACAGTAACACTCTTTCGTAACTCGGAAGAGAACCTAGTGGGCCGACCTTCAAACACTCAAAGACAACCGCAAGAAGGCCCAATCTTTATCCCCTCACCATCCTCCTCGAAGGAATCTGATCCACCCGTCGAATTACTAGTCCGAAGACGGAAAGCTTCTTCATCCTCGGCAACCTCAGAAGAGACTCTAAGCCACTCTTCCAAGCCAACCCCAAAAAACCATACGTCTACCCAAATGACTGAATAAATCCTACCCTTCACTGGATCTGCCCCCCATGAACCTTACTCCTCTAAACCAACCCTCGTCATCTTCAGCCAACCCACCACCAGAAATGTTACCAATTTCAAAAAGGAAAGGCCCAGAAATAACAAAGAAAATGAACGTATTCGAAATATCAGACTCGGAACTCAAAAAACATATGAAGGCCAAAATATTAAAAATCTCTCATCCACTAAGACCTCAATCACACACACCCAACCCCACTCCAAAAGAGCCCGAACAAATAATCTCCAATCAGTCTGAATAACTAACCCCTGATCAACCCAAACAATCAAAAGAGTCAACAAACAATCAAAAGAGTCAACCCCTAAACAATCAAAAGAGGCAAACCCTGAACAATCCAAAGAACATGAAACCAACCCATTCCAAACTGGACACCCTCCACGACAACCATTGGCTACTCTCGGAACATCCCGAACACCCCCGACCTTTTTTTCAGATGACGCCAATCTCCCACTTCCCTTCTATGCCTATAACAGCTTCAACTTTTCGGTCGATAACGAGGCCTTCCAAGATTATTATGATCGAGAACTGGTCCTGGCCACCGCAATCCACCAAGGCCAAGTAAGAATTTATTTTAAACCACATTTGCCCTTATTTTTATGCATTATTTTATGATAATTTCAACTCATCAGGCTCTGGCGACATTCAGCTGACTCCTTGGTTGGGAAACAAGGCCAAATAACAGTGATCCTAAATTGAATAAGCTGAAGGCCAAATATAAGGCCGTAAAAAAGGAGAAGAAATAACTGGCCAAGGATAATACTTGCCTCCAAACCTCTAATGATAACCCTCGGCAACAATTTAACATCATCCTCAAAGTAAAACAGTAGAAAATCAAAGAGATAACCCGACTTCAACAGGAAAACATAGAGACAATAAAGCAATTTCAATAGCGATCTGAGGAAATCTTAGAAATAAAGAAATAAAACTATCACCTAGCATCCGAAGTTAAACGACAACAAAACACTATGACTAGCTACCTGTATACCATCGTCGAGCTAGAAAAAGCCAACAAATTCCTGAGAGAACAGGCCAGGCATGAGACCCCCAAACTTCGCCTTACTTGAAGAATACCGATCCTCTCCGAAATTGCTGGAAGAGATAGTGGATCAGTTCAACCAAGGGTTCCAATCGGCTGTAACAAAAGCAACAAAAGTTGGTGTGGACCTTTCCGTCTTCTCTGACACTGACGACAATGCCCCAGACGCCTAACAATTTTTTTATTTTTTTTGAAATGTAAATTGACCCAATTCTAATAAAAATTCATATTTATTAATGTCTTATTCAAGTCTCAATAGAATCCTACCAAGTACAAAATAAATTAATATGACATTCCCGAACTACTGAAAATACTTCCTTAATCTAGTCGCGTGCCAAAAATGCTTTAAATTCGAACCAGACATATCCCTGAGTCGATATGTTCCATGTTTTATAACTTCAATAACCTCGTAAGACCCTTCTCAATTCGGCATCAATTTTCTCGTTTTCAAAGGAGTAAACGCCTCAATCTCCCAAAGAACCAAATCACTAACCTCGAAACGCCTCTACTTAAAGTTTACCAGTTGAAAATCCTGAACCTACCGATAAACTACCAATTTCATCACCGCAACATCCCGAACCTCGTCCAATAAGTCGAGATTAAGTTAAATCCTCTGATCATTATACAATTCACTAAAGTTTACCAACCAAAAATAGGGAGATCCAATCTCTACGGGAATCAAAGCTTCGGTTCCATACGCCAGCCGAAAAGGAGAATCCTCTGTCGTTGACCTAAAAGTTGTCTGATAAGCCCACAAAACACTAGGAAGTTTCTTGGGCCATCTATCCTTAGCATCATCAAGCCTCCTCTTAATTCCATTTAGTAATGTTTGATTCGTTAATTCAACCTGCCCATTGGCTTGAGGCTAGGCTACTGACGCCTTTCGATGTTGAATCCCTAAGTCTGAAAGGAAATTTTCAAATTCTGAACCCATAAACTGTAACCCGTTATCTGATACTAACACCATGGGAATCCCGAATTGAAAAATAACATTTTCTTTGAGGAAATGAATACAATCGTGTTCAGTGATTCGTCGGAGCGGCTTCGCCTCCACCCATTTCGTCATGTAATCAATTGCCACAATCATGTAAGCAAACTGTCCTTTGGCTTTTGGCATCAGCCCTACCAGATCAACCCCCCCCCTTACTTTAAAAGGAACATGGGATAACACAGAAGATAGCTCCTCAGGTGACCGATGAGCAAGAACTATTCAACTGACACTTCGGGCATTTCTGCACAAACTCTTTTGCCTCTCGAAATATCGTCGACCAATAATAATCTTGTCGAACCAATTTATATGTCAAAGTCTTCGCCCCCATATGGTCCCCACAAATATCTTTGTGGACCTCTTGAAGAGCATACGATGCTTTGGACGGGACAAGACACTTCACCAAGGGTCCCGAATACGTTTGTTGAAATAAATCTCTATCGATCAAGCAAAAATACGCACTTATATATTTTATCTTCTTCGCCAAAACTGTATCGATCAGCAACTTTCCATCAGCCAAGTATTCTAAATAAGACATAAGCCAACAATTAGACCTCTCCAAACACTTGACCTCTCTCATCAGAATACTGGGCTAGAGTAATTCTTCGACATATACTGATCCTAATAACGAATCGTTTAGAGTAGCAGCGAGTCTTAAAAGTACATCAGCCATAGTATTGTCATTCTGATTAATGTTTTGTAATAAGTAATAATCAAAACATTGCAGAATATTTTTAACCTCGAACAAATACTTTATCATCTTAACTCCCCGAGCTTCATACTCCCCTTGAATTTATTTTACCACCAACTGTGAATCACTAAGAATTAACAAGCTTTTCACTTCTAAACTTTGAGCCAGCCTTTGGCCTGCCAAGATACCTTCATACGCAGCCTCATTGTTGGTTACCTGGAACTTAAACCGAATTGCCTACTGGACTTTGAAGCCTTCAGGGCCAGTTAGAATGACTCCAGCACCACTTGAATCTGTTGTAGATGACCCATCCACACATAAGTCCATGAGTAAGGCAGGGTTGATTGCCCCCAACTACTAACATCACTTCCGATCCCAAATAAGTAATTGGTTCTCCTTCAGAAAATATGCATTCCACCACAAAATCTGCTAGTACTTGTCCCTTAATCGTCGTTCGGGAACGATACTCAAATGAGAATTAGCTTAACTCGACAGCCCATGCTACCATCTTCCCCGATGAATTAGGTTTGTGTAAAATTTTCTTCAACGGTTGGTCAGTATAAATAACTACCACCCGACTCTGAAAATAATGTCTAAGCTTCCTGCTCGCGATTACCAAAGAGTAAACACATTTCTCCAAATGAGGTTATCTTGTCTCAGCATCCCTCAGAGCATGGCTAACATAATAGATCGGATTCTATCGGCCTCCCTCTTCCCGAATCAAAACTGCCCCCACTGCTAATGAACTCACCGCCAAGTATAAATAAAGCAACTCCCTGGGTAACGATTTTTGCAATAATGGAGCCGAGGATAAATATCTCTTAATCCCCTAAAACACATCCTCACATTCCGAAGTCCAGTGGAAAGATTTTTCATTCTTTGGCACTTTAAGTGTATCGAATAATGGCAAACACCTTTCTGTCGATCGGGACATGAATCGTCGAAGAGCAGCTATCTGACCCATCAATCTTTGTACATCCTTAAAATTTTATAGTGACTTGATATCAACAATTGCCTAGATCTTTTCTGGATTAGCCTCTATTCCCTTTTTGCTGACCAAATATCCCAAGAATTTTCTTTAGCCGAGCCCGAAGGTGCATTTTGTAGGGTTGAGTCGCATATAGTAATGGCAGACTGTTCGAAAGCATTCCTCCAAATCCTCCAAGTGGTCGTGCAGCTTTGTACTCCGAACAATCATATCATCTACATATACCTCCATATTCCGGCTAATTTACTTAAGAAACACCTTGTTCATCATTCTCTGGTAGGTCGCACCAGTATTAATAAGCCCGAACGTCATTCTGTTGTACGTATAAATGACCCGATAAGTAATAAAATACGTCTTCGGGACATCTTCCTTCGACATCAAAATTTGATTATACCCTAAAAATGCATCGAGAAAACTTAGTATGGCATTTTCTAAAGTAGCATCAATCAGCTAGTCTATATGAGGGAGATGGCAGAAGTCCTTTGGGCATGCTTTATTGAGATCTGTGTAATCAATACAGACCTTCCACTTTCCATTCTGCTTTCAGACTAGTACCACATTGGCGAGCCACTCCGGATATTTTATTTCCTCAATTATTCCTGCATCCAACAACTTTCTCACTTCCTCGTCGATAATCTTTTGACATTCAAGGGCAAAAATTCGCCTCTTCTGGAACACGGGTTTCTTTTCAGGATCAACTGACAACCTATGGATGGCCACGTCTTTTGCCATCCATGGCATATCACAAGGTGTCTAGGTGAAGATATCTACATATGTTCTGAGTAGCTTTATCAACCCCTTCTTCAAAGTACCTTGCAACCCAGCACCTATTTTAACCAACTTCTCTTTATTGTCCGGAATGAGCTCTACATCTTCAATTTCCTCGGCGGGGAATGCCAAGGGTTTCGTAACTCCTTCGGTGAAATGCTCTATATCCATAGTTAAAGTCTGCTTCTATTTACTAACCCCGAGTACATGTGTTGTTAGTGTATACCGATAACATCTCCTAGCAATGTCAAGATCCCCTCTTACTTCACCAACTCCATGGGAGGTGGGGAACTTTATTTTGAAATGAGGAATTTAAGTAACAGCTTGAAGGGCGGATAATGTTGTCTGTCCTATGATGGCATTGTATGCCAGTCCACTTGTATTACAAAAAACTTCACATTAATTTCAACTTGTCTAGGGGCTTCCCCGAACACCACTGACAACTCAATTGTTCCGATTACGGGCATCGCTTCATTCCCGAATCCATATAAAAGTGACTTTTGTCTGACCTCCAACCTGACTCCTTCCATATCTAGACGTTGGTAAGCATGGTTGTACAATACATCAACAAATGACCTATTATCGATCATAATTCTCTTCATGTCTACAGGCCCCACCTGAACTGTTATCACCAAAGCTCCCTCGTGTGGTTCCACCGCATCGGGGGGGGGGGGGGGGTAATCTTCGTCAGAGAAGGAGATCACTGTCCCCGAAAAGAGTTGTTCTTGTCTAGTCAATTGCCCCGCCAATGCCATTACAATCTCTGAAGTTGAACGTCGATGTTTCCCTGCCTGTTTTTTAGGTATTCTTTCGGTGATGACATCAATAACCCGCCTTGGGCGGCCTATGTTTGTCTCAATTTGGTTATCCATTTGTACCCGTCCTCGGTGTGGAACTTTGTGTCCTTCTTCAAAGTGTAATTACCTTCCATTCTGAACATTTTCTTGATTAACTCCTTCAACTCGTAACACATTTTTGCGTTGTGCCCGGGTGTTTGATGGTAGTCATAAAACAAATTCATGTATCCCTGATACCCCTTAGTTTTTACCCCCGGGGGGGGGGGGGGGGTGGTCAAAAAATAGTTTCCTCTTATCTCCTCCAATATTTGCACTCGGTCAACATTCAAATGAGTGTATGTCTTCGGCTCAAATCTGGGCTGGACCGACGACCTATTTGTCTGATTGTTCCCCTTCAGGCCTAGTTGATCCAACATGTCTGACTTCCCTTCTTTGGTTTTGTAATGGTCTGACCCCTTCTGATTCCTTGTCAACGTTGTCATCATCTCTTCAATTACAATAAAGTTTTTCGCGCACTCGTATACGTCGGCCAAGTCTTTTAGTGGTTTGAACATGATGTCCTTCATCAACTTTTTTGACCTACCAACATCCAATCCCGTAGTAAAAAAACCCCAACGCCTGAGTCATGTCCAAGTTAACTACTACTCCAACCACCTCCCTGAATCTTTGCACATACTGATTTAAAGTTTCATCACTCTTTTATTTGATTTGCATCAGCAACGCCGTCAACTTCCCTCTCTTCTTGTTGCTTCTGAATCGGTCATGAAACTTGTCACACAGTTCTTTTCATGAATTGATACCCCCTGATGGTAAAGATACGATCCATTGTTTCACTGCCTTCTTTAGTGTAGTTATAAAGATTTTGCACATCCCTGCGTCAGAGTGATTGTAATACCCCATGACAATCTCGTATGAGTTAGTGTGATTATAGGGGTCCCCGGTACCGTCGAAAGACTCCAAAGGTGCTAACTTCATCTTCGGGTCAACTTTCTCCACATTAATCGCAGCCGAGAATGGAGACTTGGTGTCTACTGGCTTAGTTCCCGACCTGACTTCAGCTAACTGTCGCTCCAAGTTGGCCATCCTCTTCATGATCGGATCAGAGTCGTCACGCTGCACCTCCTGATTTACGTTTTTAACATTTTGGGTTTGCCTCGGGCAGCCTCCTCCCCAATTATTATGTCCATCCATTCAGTCAATAGACCATGTAAGCCTCCTGCCATCATAGTCTTGCTCTCCCTGGTCCCCATCTCCAACCCGGGATTGAGCCCTCCTTATGTTGTCAGGATTGTAATCGGTGTCGTCGCCCTTTCTGATACGTCCTTAGGAATGTCTCCTTCCATCATCCTCCTAGTTGTAATAGCCCGTATATGGAGATCTAGAGTGCCTTGGCCAGTTTGAATGGGTTGACTCCCCATCCTGAAGGGGAGTTGGTCCTCTATCTTTGTGATGCTCTAGATTCGGTTTTGGCGGACCATAGTAACCTCTGACCCGCCATTCTAACTACGACGTAGGAGGGCCATTCACTCATCCCCGATCCTCCCGATTCTACGGTGTGTGCTCCCTGGATCCTCGAACCATATTATGCGGCTCCTCGTCCCTTTTCAATTCTGCCAATAACGTGGCCCATTCTTCATGTTGATGACAGATAGATTACAGAGCCCCTTCCACTGCATGCCTGAATCCTTTACCTCTTATTAGCCTCCCTTTGATCGCAGGGTTCCTTCTCCCTAAATATTCGCCCCCGAGCAGAAGATTGATTGTTGGTCCCCCTCTCATGTACCAAATTTGGGGAATTAGTGGAGGGGAACAATCGTCGCCTGACTGAATTGGAGTGTGATGTCGCTGATCCTCCTCTTTAGGCAGACAGACCCAGCCTATCATTCACAGAACCCCTCGCAGTATGAGAAGATAATGGTGCTGACGAACCAATCCTTTCCACCCGATCACCTTGCTGCTCCATAACCAGATTGCTCATTCGCCTAACTTATGCTGTGATTTTTCAAACAGAACCAAGGCCCTCCTTCTATCACTAATGTTAACGCCAAATTTTGTACCACCCATTTAAATCACAAAACAACGAATAAAAATAGACGTCAAACACAAATAAATCAGAAGAAATTAATGTAAGAACATAAGAGATTTTACGTGGAAACCCAATTGGGAGAAAACCACGGAGAGATAGAAGGATTCACAAGTATAATGATTGTGTTTACAGATTTGTCTAAGAATAATGAAGAGCCTATGTGCTGGAAAATATAGTTCTATGAATAAAAACAATAATGTAGTCTCTTTTCGAATCTCCTTATAACTCATCAATTAATGATTAATATATTCCCTTCCAAATTAAACTTACTCATCTCTCCCAAATAAGGAAACACAATCCCACTATGAAAAGAACTCTGACTCTCCCAAATCTGCGTATAAGTGAATTGACAAGGTCATACCTCGATCCAATAAAATAAAGTGGATTGATCCATACCCGGACCCAAATAATCACATCCCAACACATAGCATTTGAATTATCACCGCAAAATTATTGGAATTGAGGATTAACTTACTCATTAGTATACAACTTACTCATTAGTATACAATCATAAAGAACTTATTTTCTTTTTCCGCCTTCTTTTTTAACTGAGATAACACTTTTTGTTTTACATCAAAACCAAACCATTGTGCGAATGACTGTGGAAACTATTGTGGCAGTTATAATTTATACATAATGAGTTGGTTTACCGTATGATTACTTTTGTCTGTCTGACTTTCAGATGAAGATGCCCCGTCAAAATTGCCCCAAGTGGACATACCACCCTCGCAAGTTGGTGGTGGTGTAGTACCAGGATGGATCACTAGGCATTTGATATCCTCCTAGCTCCGACAACTTTAGGCACAATGCCGTTATTGTAAGCATTTTACTGCATATGTATGTTGTTTGGAGAAAAGTGATTGTATTTTTTTCCTTTTTGGCATCAGTCATTGTAATTATTTAATGAAAATAGAAAAAGGAGTAATCTGGGATGACACTTGTGTGCTAATTCATATACAATTAATTAATTCGTCATGTTAGAGAAGAAACACTGAGGGAACCAGTTCATTACTTGTACTTTTATTGCAAATATTTAACAAGTGCATTTTCCGTATGATGATCAACACTCAAAAAATATCGTTGATTTAGTATCCCTTTTGTATTTCATCATGGACTGTGATTAAACAACTGATAAAGATGTGTCAATTATGATGGATAATTCTTCTTCAAATGTCTTTATCTTTATGCTATTGTATCTGGTACAGGAAATGGATGGAGTATGCTATGTATATGGAGTAGACAATTCCACAAACGCCCAGAAGAAGCACGAGCAAATATAAAATAAAATAAATAAATTACAAAAGAAGAAAAGAAATAGGCGAACAACCGTTTGTAAGCCATTTCACTTTGAGAGTTCAGGAAAAAGCAATTCTCCACCATTGACAATAGCTTAGGCCTTCCATTAGCTTTTCGAGGGCATTGGGCTTGGTGGTTGTATTTCTCAGGTATCTTAACAATCCCATTTTTTGTCGCAATTTTTCAAGTGCTTTTAAGACGTGCTAAACAAATATTTATCTATTGTATTCTCATTTATATTTTACTTAATTATTTTGAGTAGGCGACATGCAAGATTCAATCAATTACAATTATGGTCCTATTTTTCTCACCCCAACTGGGATTGTATCAATCACAATTAGTGTCTTAGTTGGGAGTTATTTTACTAAAGTTTGTATGAAACCCTCAAAATTGAAAATTTTGTGTTTTTGTGTTTTTGCAAATGCCTATAGTGGTGGACAAAAAGGCATATTAGCACGCAACTGAAAAGGGAAAGAAAATGTGTAGCAGCTTTACTTGACTTCGTTAACGAACATTCATTTGTATCCATTTTGGACAAAGTAAATTCCAGGATGTTTATGTGCTTGTCTTGGTGAGAAATCTGCTAAACCCAATATGAGACATTTGTTCGATATGCTTTAGAGTCTATGGGTGACCCATCTAGATTAGTGTTGCCTTGTCAATAATTCATACTGTTCTGCATTCTTATGTCTGCAACATGTATGAGTATTCAGTCGTTAATGACTTGCTTCTTTACTTAAATTTGTTGTTAATCATCTTAAGTTATGTGAAAAAAATTATCGGAAGCCTGCCAATCTAAAATTGTTAGCTGTTCTTTGCGGGACTGATCTATTCACATAACATATAGACTCTAAGCATTGAAATCATATATGTTAATTTCTCCGATTTCTGGTAGTTAGAAACAGATAGTGCAATATATGTTCCTTTCATTACGATGATCATATCTACAACCGAGTAAATATTAATATTATAAGTGCATGTGCCATCCTCCACAATCATGAACGAGATGAGCAACCAGATGATCCATTGTTAGATGAAGTGGTAGCCGAATTACATGTTGAATAATCCGAAGATATAGTTCAAGATCAAATTGATGATGATGATGAAGACAATGAATTAGCGAACAATAATGAAGCAACTACTCTGACAAATGTAAATAGAATAAGGATAGTGCGAGTAACCAATGAATGGATGGAAATGAAGGATGCACTAGCCCCAAACAGTATTTTATAAATTATCAAAATAGACGAGACCCATGAGTAAAATTTTGGATTAAATGACTGGTAAATAGAATTGAAAGAATATGTTGCCTTAGAATGATTATTAATTGTGATTTACTTTATATGAATGAATTTCTTTATTATGGATACTAGTTGTGTTTTATTTTATATGAATTGATATTGAAAATAATACGAAAACATGTAAAATTAATCAATAGGTTCACATGCTTTATTTATTTCTCTTGTGTAAGTTTTAATAAAACATGTAAAAATAACAAAATTAAAATCAAAGGACTTAAAAATAATTATTTTTTTATAATTCATTTTTTTTGTGTATTTTTTGTAATAGATACTAGTTGTATTTTATTTTATATGAATATATTTAATTATTTTATTTTTTTAATATTGAAAACAATAATTATCCAAACATTAGTTTTTAAATTTTAATACAAATACAATATAAATTCAATATGCTAACCAAAAAATAGAATTGTTTTGTTTTAGTATTGAATTCAATAGTTTTCAATTCCATATATTTACAACTCAAATTGAATTTCAAAACAATTTATCTAAACACACTCTTTATTTAATTAAAAAATGCAACTTTTGAAATTCAAATACAATACTCTAAAATTGATGCGCCGCATTTAAACATACAAATGCACTAAAGGTTACCGTTGTAAAAGCCGATAAGTGAACACAATCCTAAGAAATAGTCCCCCATATAAGAAACAAATTAGAGGTGAGGTAGGGTGGGTTTGTTTGACGGTCCTCCATAAGGAAGAAATCATCAGTCCCAAACAAACAATCAAAAAAAAAAAAAAAGGGCTGTTTCATCATGTATACTCATTACCCTCAAT
The DNA here is from genome assembly GCA_947179155.2 of Hedera helix. Classification (NCBI taxonomy): domain Eukaryota; kingdom Viridiplantae; phylum Streptophyta; class Magnoliopsida; order Apiales; family Araliaceae; genus Hedera; species Hedera helix. Next base: position 24,642,844 of record OX359280.1, read on the forward strand.
AAAGAAATAGAATATTAAAGAACGTTGTAGAAACAATATTAATTTCTATAGAATTTTTACACCAGTAACATCTCCCTTTTCAATTGAGGCACAACTAAGCTATAAAATTCATCCTTGGGTAGGTTACAAGAAGTAGCCTCCTTTTGAGTACTTTTTCATTTTATTTCAATTATTTAACCACACACAATCATAGTTCCATGATTGTAATATCCAACCATCATATCTCTGTGTTTGCACCAAATATGCGCTACTTGAAAATATCTAGCACGACTCTTCTGCAATGTTTCAACCAAGAAATAACAGAAAGGAAGATTATTCAGCACATACATCAAAGAGTCCACAAAGGAATAACTTTTCTGTCCCACAAAAGATAATTGAAGTATATAAAAAAAAATTGTCTCATAAAGATGGTTGAAGTACTCCATGTATAAAATCTATAATTACCCTCCAAAGTACTATTTCCACTACTTTTAAGACAAAATAAAAAAGAATCTTTAATGTACTTACATCGAGTCCATTTTGAGTAAAAATAAGATCTTAAAAATGCACCCTCAAAACTGCACTCATTTGCTATTGGCATCTTACTCGTGGCAAATTATGTACTGGCAGTCCCCATAAACATGCATGATCAAAAAGAAATGAAAAAAGTAGATACTCCCTTTGTTCCATAAATAGAGACCCATTCGCAATTTCTTTTTTTGTTTCACATAAAAGAGTGCTTTGTTTACGCATAATAGTATGGAATGACACAATCCTCAAGTTTGTCGCATGCCACCACTACTTAACTAACAGCTTATTATATTTGAGGATAACATGGAACAAAAAATATCCTTAATATTTACAAAATTTTGCAAATGAGACTCTTTTCGTGAAATGGAAGGAATAACTTTTTTTTTTTTTACCTCAATCAAATGCCCTCAACAGGAGTATCTGGCTGTTTTTCCGGCATAGAATCCTGGAAAGCAGGTAGCTCTTCATATGCCTTGTTCAACCTCAATAGAAGAGGGTACTCAGTCTGCATAAACCATTGAGCACATAAACCTTAAGTAGAGGTCATCAAATTTACAGTACACACAGATGCAGAAATGCATTAGAATACAATGCACTACATATATGGAAAGACCAATCAGAATGTAAACCTCCGCTAGTTGAGAGAGAACTGTATATGACCATTACAAGCATAAACGTTAAATTTTATCAACCAAAGCAGCAGTATCAACACAGAAAAATGCAATGATAACCGAAGAAAAACACCATGATGGCATATGAGAAAGCCTTTGCAAAGAGGAAAGACCCATGATTCTAGTGTGACAGAGATGGTATGAAATGGTCATGTATTTTTTCAACAAAGGACATGACTAAATTTTACACAATTATTCTTAGAAGCATAGTCTGTGAAATATTTTTGAAGTGTAACCTAGTAGAATTAGAAAGGTATGATAACACATTCTCATACTCACTCTTTCTAAATACTTTACATGTAACACAATAATCAGATTCCATTAAAGAAAAAGTAAAGACTAATGAATTTCACATTTATCATCTTTCACAACTACTACAAACTATTAATATGAACAACAATAATAGGATTTATAAGTTAGACAGAAAAAGTTTCATGCAATGACAATATTATCAAATATCTGCCCCCAAAAAAGTTACAAAAAAAAAAAAAGGATAGTAAACTTTCAGGCAGTAGGATCATAACATTGTAAATGTTAAAAGGTGAACCAGAAAGTAGCGATGCTAGGTAAGTGTTTTGTACCCCAAGATCGATAAACCATGATAACTGAAGCAAAAATTCCTAGTGGCAAACGAAGAAAGCAGCTGTGCAGAGCATTGCAAAGAACAAGTTTTAGGTAATATTGACAATTAGTTGGGTGTAGTTTCAAAAAGGGATATGGTGTGCGCGCGCGCGCGCGTGTATATATATATATATGGGGGATGATCCAAGGTCAGCATTGGCCTTGGCAATATTTAAAGTCAAACTGATCGCCCACCATTCGATCTATGAGTGAAGGGTTCAAATTTAAAAATTTATGAAACTATTCATCAGAAACTGTTGTGGATAGTTTGAAATATCTGATACTAATTTCTCCGGATAGGTTTTTTACGTTAAAAATTTCAGAAAGGATCAGAGCACTCATTCTCTCTTCTAACCTAACTTTTTCTCTTTTTTTCAATCAAATTTTAAAATTCAATAACTCTTTTATTACAAAATTCCAAAATTGTCGATCTATATATTATTGAAAAGCTCTCATTAAAATCTTCAAAACAAGATACATTGTTGATATATTTTAATCTAGTCAAAATGACCAAAATTGAGATTAAAATTTTGTATTTCGAAATACACCGTTGTAGGCTTTGGTTATAACTTTTGCCAGTGTAACTACATCAAAACATATCAAAAATGCCTTTTATTTTAAAGATCTTTTCGAAACCTTTCCATTGATATTTAGATTGATAATTTTGGATTTGTAACGAAATTGAATTTTGTAGTTTGGTCGAAGAAAGAGAGAGTTGTTTTTTTATGAGAGAGTAGTGTTCTAACCCTTCTAGGTTTTTTAACGTAAAAAGTTATCTGCAAAAATTAGTTGCAGGATATTTCAAACTATTCTCAACAATTTCCTACAGATAATTTCATAAATTTTTAAATAGGAACCCTTCACTCATAGATCCAACAATGGAATATCAGTTAGCTCTAAACAGTACCATGGCTAGCTAGCATGGACCTCAGATCATCCCCCTGTATATATATGTATCAAAAGGTGTGAGTTCATTACTGTGGTGTATTTTTCTTGTGGTGCATTTTTCTTGACATGTACCCAGCATATTTCTTGAAGTTTACCCAGCAAAACCGTGAAGGTATAGTAATACACTTTCAAATTTGCACCATAATTGTAAATTCCTAACATGTTACACAACAGAATAAATGCACCCAGCACTTTCAACTTTGCACCAATTATCATAGTTGTCATCTTGTACACTACTACAATCAATCCCCATTAACAGCAAGAATAAATGTACATAACAGATGAGATTCATATCATTGACTAGAACATCAGACATCTTTCCTCTCCTTTAGGATCAAGGAAATTCTAGAACATATAAATTATAGGCAATTAAAAATGTCAAAAAATAATAGATATCAATCTGGAAAAAATAAGATACAAAAATTCCCAGAAAAGAGATGCTATGTGGACCTACCATGTCAACTTTGAACCTTTTGGTTGCTGCATGAATTTGAGGTGCCAGAAACAAATCAGCCTGCAAGTTAAAGCCAAAAAGTTTAATGTGTACACCTCGCAGCATGAACAGATTGCGAAAATGAACACTTTTAAACTGTCAATAAAAGTCAATAAGCAAACCGGAAAATTATAGTTTCGTAAATGTATCCAATAAAATATATTAAAATTCTCATTCTCGTTTGAGAATGATAAAATCATCAACTATTATAGTATATCAGACTAGTTAAGTCAGAATATCTAAATACACATCATCTTACTTGGGTTTAGTTAAGTCAAAATATCTAAATATACATCATCTTACTTGGGTATTATTTTAAAATATATAAAGCTAATGTAGATAATAAAATCTTAATACAACTTACCTTTATCCAGTTTCTTGTTAAATTTGGATGCTCTTTAAGTCTTAATAGAACACAAATTTCAATAAGATATTTTAGTATCTGTCACATTCAATATTAATAGTTTGTCTTGGTTTCTCTTGGAAGCACCACGTGTACCCAACCTACTTATATTATCTGTAAACAACTGCGTAAATTTTATGCATCCATACAGGCTAGAAAACATGAATTCAAAAGAAGAAACCAACCAGGTAAACTTCATCTCCAGTGGCATATTTTCCAGCATAATTGTTCAATAGCTTCTCAAGAGCTGAAACAGTGCATGGTAAATCAGACAAGATTAATATGCTTGAATCGACAATATTAATATCATAATATCTCAAATATTAGTATCAGCTAGATCTTCGTAAGATGATTTTCACATTTAAAGAAGATTGTTAAATCTTTTACCTTCTACACACTGGTTTTAAGGAACTTTTGATTGATTGTTTTCAGAGATATTCTCGTATAGCTTGCTATACATCTCATTCAAGTAGCAACTATGTAGAAGTGGCCTGAATAGTGCAGTTAAAAAGGGTAAAATTGCTGCTTTAAGCAATCCTATACATCTAACTCACTATTTATACACTATTTAGGTTAAGGATATCATTTAAAGAGGGTTGAGTTTATTTCGAGGATATTGCACTGTGTGATTTGTAATAACCACGAGTTCTAAGTCTATTGTAATTATGATTATCAGATAATTATCAATGAATTGAAATTTTTGTACTAATTAATTGTTTATTTGAATGATTGAATGAATATATATGTGTGTGTATATTTAATTAATCTAATAATGTAACAAGTTAGAAGAATTAATTAAAACAAATCTAATTGGATTATATTTTAAGTGCAAATGAATTATTAAACTAGGTTCAAGGAAATAAACCTAGTAGTCCATGAACATAGTTAATTTAATAGCCTATGTTATAATTAAACTAGCTCAATGCTTGTTTTAATTAAATGTAGCATGTGTTAGTTAATGTTAGCCCAATGGAAGAAATAAATTGAGTCCAAACAAATTAAATGAATGAGCCCAATAGATTAAATTCTAGAGTCCAATGTGGAGCCCAAATTAAAGTCAAAGATTGATCAATATATATATATATATATAGATGTATTTATGTATATAGATGTATTTATGTATATATGATGATAAAAATAAAGCAAAAATGGTCCATAAAATGGCCATTTGGCCGGCAGCTAGGAGGGGGGCCCACATGGGTGGCTTGTTGCTTCAATGTTGCTTCAAAGTCACTCAAGCAATAGTTTGCAAGTTAGCTTGATGGAGGTCAATCACCTAATCAATCCAAGTGTCATTCAATCCGATAGTAAACCTAGATTAGTTTAGTTTAACCAATGTTAGTTGTTTAGTTGATATTGATGATAATTAAGGAGATTCTATAAATAGAATGCTCCACTCATTGTTTGTGTTGGTTAGTCATTTTGCTAGAACACCAAGAGAGAAAAGAGAGAGTTTCCTAGAGAGAAAAGTGAGAGAACTCTTGTGAGTTAGAGAAATCACCAAGAAAATTGCTAAGATTAATCAAGGTGGAGTCTCTAGCAAAGTTTATTTCAAAGAGAAGAAAAGCATCCAAGTCAATAAGGTTTAAAAGTGTTATATACCTTCCTTAATTCATTTTTATGGTCTATATATATTTTAAATGGTCAAAATATGTTTTCAAAAGATTCATGGTTTTGTATGTTTAATATGTGTATTTGTATGCTTGGTATGGAAATAAGTAGTAGAAATGTGCATATTAAGGTTTACCGGTAAAACCTAACTAGCTATGTGTTATAAATAGTTGTAGTTTGAAATCTAAAAGTTGGTTATTTGATTTTGATGGCTAGAAAATTATATTTATGAGTTATAAAGATAATCTAATTTGAATCTCTCAAAAATATGGAAAAATGATAAAGTTATGGTGTTTATCTCAAATTATATCGTTTTGAAACCCTAGAGTGATCGATCTCGAATATTATGTCAAAAACGTTTTCGAAAACGAGATCAAACCATGAAATGTTGAAAAAGAAGAAGTTAAAAAGATAATAAAACTGATTTGGTATATTTTAGACATGTATATCTCATTTTATAAAAGATTGAACCAAAAAAATCAAAGTTAGAAAATTAGGGTTTGAAAAATCAACGCTATCGCCGCAGTGGTATGTCTCACCGTCGTCGCGGTGAAAAACACTGGAATTGAAAATCAAAGCTACTGCTGCAACGATAGGTCTCACCGCCGCAGCGGTGAAACACTCTGCAAGTCACTGCCGTAGCATTAAACCAGTCTATTAGAAAATTTATATTTTACTAACCGGGTTGGGTCGGACTAAAACGGGTCAAGTCGGATCTTTTGGAAATGAAATGGGTCAGGAAATGTAATTTTATATAACATTAATATTTAACAAGTTTTAAGTTAATAAAATATTATTAAATGATTAATAATATTATAAAGGAATAAAATGTTATTAAATGATTAATAATATTATAAAATTGAATAAAATATTATTAAAAGGATTAATAATATTATAAGTTGAATAAAATATTATTAAATGATTAATAATATTAAGAAATGAATAAAATATTATTAAATGATTAATAATATTATAAGTTGAATAAAATATTATTAAATGATTAATAATATTAAGAAATGAATAAAATATTATTAAATGATTAATAATATTATGAGGTGAATAAAATATTATTTAATAGTTAATAATATTAGATAGAAACTTAAACTATATTAAATGATTAATATAAGTTTTATGTGATTAAAATATTATCAAATAATGATAATATTTTCTAAGTGTTTGATATACCCTTAACTATTAAATTAGTTGTTCACCCTTCCTATATCATGAATCATTTTTCAGCTAAGCCCGAATGCTCCAAGAAGGACAAAGGCAAGGAAAAAGCCAAAGCTTAGATTATTGCATGTTAGATTATCTGTTTAATATTTAAATTACAGTTGTAAATCTTTTGTAATCCCTTAAGATATGTACTGTTTATGTTCAGATTAGTAGTCCTTGGGGATTGTAGTCTTTTTTATAACGAACAATTATGTATTATTCCGTGAAGATTAAATGAAGACTGTATATTTAGTTATAGTTATGTTTTGGATCGTGAGAACCAAACCCAAACCCTAGGTTATGAAACCCGGATTTGGGGTCGTCACATGATTAAATTGATATTGCATCAGTGTCCATCTCTTTCTATAAGCACGATTAATTAAGCACACTGTTAACAGAAAAGGGGAGGCACCCAAGTCTGCACAAAAGCTTACAAAGCTATCCTATGTATCTACAGGTGAGAAATATCCCCATAAGAGCTTCCAACAGTCAAAGAGAAGAAACAATTGCCGATCCAGAAATAGTAAAACATACATGTGGAATATAAACTGAAAAATCCATCATCAAGCTCTTAATTTTCATAGAATGGATAATTGACACCATCAGACACCCACCAATTTTACTGCCTCCCAGGGTTTCCTGCTTCCTTTACCCCGTATCCATTTCCCTAGAAGCACAATTCTAACAAAATCGAATTCATAAAAACAAACCAAAGTGATCTCCACAATCACCTACCAAAACCATATTGAAGCAACAAGTGGTTCACACTTTTCCCTACCTCATTCCGTGTGTAGAACCTATAGGGTATCCATTAAATATCAAAGGTTACCTAAATGGTGAACTTCGAGAATAGAGCTCACGGCAAGACATACTGAGACGGTCCAAATTGGGAAGAAGATAGGCAGGGGTTTCACTATGATGCCTTGTGAGGTATCAGGTGGAAAAATAATGTAATAAGATCAGTCACCCCATCGAACGTGCATGGTACAACCAATCTTTTAATAGCAAAGGTATGTATTTCACTCTGATATTTTTTCCTTTCATCCCTGGTTTTTTGGGTGACAGGTCACTCTGATATTTTTAGTTTTTGCGTCATCCCACAAATATGTTGAAAGGCAGTTGAATACTAGAGATTCTATTATTCTATGGCAAATAAACTGGAACAGTTGTGCCTGGATATTGCAGCAAGAGGTTTTAATCATCAATTTATTGTAGTAGAAAATCAACTCGTATCAATCAATCAAATTGTTGAATAAGTGGTATTAATCATATACATGCTAATATTATATTCATAAATTAATTCAAATTAGCATGTCTGCTAAGTGAGATTTATTTTCATTTGGCATCAAATAAATGTTTTTTGTTTTGGTTGGTTGGTTATTTGATGATTTGGGACTATAATTTTTTTTGACTACCATAAAAGTACGTGAGCTTAAAAAGTATACTTGGAGCCAACAAGTTGAGAGACCGATGCACTAAACTCTACTCATAACTCTCACATGGTACACATAATTGGAATAAAAATTCACATTTAAATTTTATTACGAGTGCTTTTTCTATCACCTCTTTTCTCATATTAGATTACTCTTTCTGGTCACCGTAGAGAAGGATGATTAGGTCAAAGCTTACCTGCAAAGCCTTTTCCAATATGATATTGAACCCAAGGAAGCATCTCATCAGGACTAGTTTTTTCCCCAATATTCATCTGCAGAAAGATTGGAAAAGAAAATTTAAATCATTGCATATTGTAACATGGGTCATCATTTCAATCCATAAATCGAAGAGTTATTTTGTACTTACCTGTATGCGTGGATTCTGTAGAGGCTGTATGCTTGAGGAAACAATATTTGCAGCCTACAAATTAAATAAAAACATATAGCATGATGAACGTAAAGGAACCAGAACAGAGCAAAGAGGAAGATAAATAACTTAGTCAAAGAATTTATACTTGATTCGATAGAAATATTACTGTATCACTTCATAGTAAAATCTGTTCAATAGTCTCAGGATGAAACAACTATAATTTAGCCCTCAAATTTTATTGTGAAGCATGTAAAAGAGGATCCTGTTAGCTGTTAACATTTTCTCGACTCGAGTACATGATGGGGATTATAAGTCAAGACTAAAATAAAGAATTTTTATATCTATTATTTAGAGTTTTTATTATGTTTAATGTAAAAATAATTGATGTAATTTATTTATTAGTGGGGAGTTAGGATATTTATTAGTGATTAAGAATTATTAATAAAGGTATTTTAGTCGTTTAGTACTTTTATTATTCTCCAAGTAATGTTAAAATTTTGAGTCTCTTTAAATAGTGATGTAATTTCCACAAGTTTTATAGACACTACAGTATATTGATATTAAAGTTGATTATTATCATTCATACCATAAAGGTATTTTATTCATATTATAGAGGTATTTTATTCATTTTAGTGTTGATTATTATTTTATTTTTATTTTTTATAACCCATTGTCCCAAACACACAATGTCTCGAGCCACTAATGGATTGATTGCGGAAGTAAAAGAGTATATTTGGTTTCTTGATGATGAAAGTGATCGGATACCCTACCTTGTTTATGCATGTGGTCATAGTTATTTGAAACTCAAGTAGGAAGAGCTTAGATGGAATACGATTGATGCACAAAATAACATTGGAAAATTGCAACGTCAGTATCAATATGAGCAAAGGCTGAAGCAAAGAAACGTTAACAAGTTGAAGCAATGAAACGTTAACAAGTTAAAGCAAAAAAACTTCAAAAAGCTACACATGAAATTGTTTCTATATGTTCTTTTATAAAAGATGAAATCTCTTCTATAAAAGATGACATCTCTTCTATAAAAGATGATCTTATTGATTTGTTGGCACATATTCGAGTAGAGAAAGAGCAAGAGAAAGAAAAAGAAGACGTTCACACTTCCGGAGCTATAGACAGTTATGACGTGTCCATGAAAATTCTTGAAATTCCAAAAGTTGAACTAAAGATTGTATGTGAACAACAAACTAAGAAACACTCTGAAGTTGCTTGAGTTGTGTGCTACCGAAGAGAGGACGATTCAAGAAATTGATCCAGTCTAAGTTGATAATGTTGAATTCGTTATTCTAGAAAATTACTTTTCAACACCTTTGAATACAAAAGCGATGCTTTCAACAATTCTCTTCCCAAAATTGTTTGAACTTTATCATGTGAGGATGTTGTCAAAGGTGTTCCAAAATATTCTTCTGTTGCATAAGAGTTCATGGATTATTCTATCATGTTATAAAATTCAAGTTCGAGTTTTCTCCAACAAGGGGAGAATGATGAGGATCACAAGTCGAGACTAAAATAAAATAAAATTATATTTGTTATTTAGAGTTTTTATTATGTTTAATGTAACAATAATTTATGTAATTTATTGATTAGTGAGGATTTAGAATATTAATTAGTGATTAAAAATTATTAATAAGGGTATTTTAGTTGTTTAGCACTTTTATTATTCCCCAAGTAATATTAGAGTTTTGAGTCTCTTTAAATAGTACTGTAATTCCCACAAGTTTTATAGACTACAAACTATTGATATTAAAGTTGATTATTATCATTTATACCGTAGAGATATTTTATTCATACCATAGAGGTATTTTATTCATCTAAGCGTTGATTCGTGGAGTTGACACACTTGAGAGACCCTAGTGATTTAATCCTTCTCTCCCTTACTCTTTAAATTTCTTTCTGTACTAATAAAATATGAATCTACAGCCATGCACTTAATAACCTAGAAAATAATATATATTCAAGAAAGGTACAAAGCAATACATTTTTTTGAAATTTAAACATATGCTTTCGAATACCATTGCTCTTTAGATTTTTGAAATATAATGCTTCTATTTTATATGGCAAAACAATAGCCCACCTATGTTTATTAGATACTAATTTTGTTCTGTTAGAGGTTTTATTTTAGCTGGGGGTTACCTGTTTCACAATTAGCTTTCTTTGTTTTTTCTCTGTTTTTTTTTTCCTTTTGTTAATACTACTTTTGGTTCCTTTTTTTTTTTTTTTACAGAAAAAAAGGGTCAGGTAGTTAAGCAGATACTAATTAGACGTTATCTTTCGTAAGCGGTTGTTCATCAACTTGATTTAAAAGTGGGAAAACTCTAAGTGTCACGCATTGGTGATCACCTATCTCATATTTTAGGAAACACTATTTGGATCACAAGCATGGTATGAGAGGGCGTGTAACATCACAAGAACTCAAGAATTAAGATATGCCTTATTTCACTCACATGATTTTTACATGTTTTTGGCTATGGTGAAGTTCTCTATGGAGAGGTGTTTTCAAGGTAAAACTTGGTCAATCAAGATCATCAGGAACTTGGTTCATAGAACATCTATGCAGAGTGACCTTAACATTGTGGTTGATAGTACAACACTATTTTTCACATGAATTTGGAGGTACTCACATGTATAGCATGAGATGTTGGATTCCAAAGCGAGGTCCACATGATATGCACTCCTGATGACAACTTTGGAGGTATTGCTTGTCTGAGAGCTGAAGTTTCTTCTGAAGGCTCATTTCTAGACACAACGTAATTTATAATTTTATACATTTAATTAAATAGTGCTCTATGGAGTATTCGGAAATTAGGTAATAATTTTAAGGAATAGGGAATATCTTAAGTGAATAATAAAGCTATATGACTTTCTTTTAGATGCTTAGTTGAAATTTTTGGTTTGACAGACATTTTATAGTAATGCTAAATATATAAACGAATATGATTGTTGATCCACCATACATAGATATGCCCAACTAACCACAAACATACACATCATTAAGTATCCACTTTTACTATCCATTATTTAGTCATCAAGACACTATTGCAAGGGTTCAGATATGGAAAATAAACCCTCGTCCAATTTCCCAACAGAAATCATTTTCAAAACAACAAAAATTAGCCCTACCATGTCAAACTCATTAGCTTGTTAAATTTTATTGGAATTTTCATTCTGGTATATAAATTGAGCAATAATAATGAAGGCAATATGTAAGCAAATGCATTATTGCATTTACCTGATAATTTATTGCTCTTTTCTGGAGATCTTTAGGCAACAATGGATGTTGAGGATACTTCTCTTCCAGATACTGCGTGTAAAAAAACACTATTTGGAAACAATAAGGAAAAGCTAGGGATATGAAAGATGATCATAGGAATAGTTTATGAATCAAAGACTGACGATGGAAACTTAATGCTAGGACGCACCATTAAGATGGCGAAAGAGTCCGCAAGTATTATGTCACCATCCACCAGAGCAGGCACCGTACCAATTGGATTTACCTTTAAGAACTCTAAACTCCAAAAGTAGAAGAATACCAAAAAGGACATGTTTGCACAAGTTATTACTCAAAAGTGTGAGGTCTGCACATCTGGAGTCAGTACCCAAAAGTTGGTGTAATTTCTATGTGATTAAAGATTAATCTCTTAAAGCTAAGCGGAAGATTTAAAAATAATATAACCAATGTGAGATAATCTAGTTCATATATTCTACAATAATATTTCCTCCATTCCACAAAATGAGTCTCATTTACAAAATTTGCAAATATTAAGAAAATATTTTTGTTCCATGTATACCTCTAAATTGTTAGTACAATAGTGCGGTATGACAATGAAATCAAACTTGAAGATATTGTGTCATATTTATACTACTATAACAAAAGAGTACTCGTTTTGTTGAACAAATTTTTTTTTTTACAAATGAGACTCTTTTTGTGAGACAGAGGGAGTATCATATAAGGAACAAATTAAATTTATACTGCATAACCAATGACTTATGTTATACATATTTCGGATATACAAAAGAAGAAATTTATTTAAAGTTTAGATTTTAGTAGCTAAGACCCAAACCAAAAAAATTGAGTGATTTGAGATTTTTGAAGTTTTGGTACTAGCAAGGTATGTGGTAGAAGAAGTCGAATTGAAAGAGAGAGGCTGGTTGGGGCATCACAAAAAAGGGACTGGTCTCGGTCCACTGTGTTAGCAATTTGTCCATTTCCTAAAGATATAAAAATTTATCTCTCATACGCACAAAATAATATGAGCAAAGAATCATAGTCCACAAAATCCTATTTACGTAAACTCATTAAAACAGAATAAAAAAAGTTGGTATGAACCAATTCATATGTGGAGAAACGAGAAAGCGCATCAGAGTTGAAGAGCTATGAATGAGATTGTGGTATGAATTACCTTTTATTTATTTATTACTTATTGACAAGTGATAAAATACATTTTTTGGGATCAAAGAAGAAATTAGATGAAAAAAGAGAATACAAGCATAGAGTAATAAAGAATCCACCCGCACTTTAACAAGTAGAAATAAAAAAAGATAGCACTCAAAAGAGGCAGCTCTCCAATCTCTACAATGATCCGAAAAGCCGAGCATGGCAGAGGCACATACAGAAGCAAAAATGAGATAGCAAAGCAAAAGATAACTAGCTGTCTCTAAAAAGTCGAGCATTACGCCCAGTCTGGATACCAAAAAAAGCCTAGATCTCAGATTTCCAAAGCATCTTAGCATCCTTCCTTCGACACCTCATGAACCCAATGTAAGATGCTCCACATATAATAGGGACCAGGCCAATTGAAATATGTTTATGCAAAGATACGAACAATTGGAACTCAAAGGTATAATAAACAGTAAAGAACATTGAAGAAATTTATTATACATTGAGTGGTGCAAGGCCCATGACAAGTACTATAAAATTGTCAGTACATTCTGCAGCACGGGTAGCTAATACAACTTCTATGCTACTTTGAGTCAAACGTCAGGGACTAGGATGGTGATCCATATAGCAGTTTTGTATTTCCTTTTCAGCATAAATGTCTGAAGTGGAAATTCAACTCCATGAAAACACTCATTACCTTTCATGACAGATCCATAAGATAGACAAGACCACGAGAATTCGGAAATTGAATTAAGATGCCTTTTGCATTGGGAAAAATATTTAAGTTTAATTGTGAATTAGAACTCGAATTTTTCTTCAAATTAAGGAGGTAATTTGACTAGATCTACCATATAAAAGAAGTACGAAGCTTGCAGTTACTTCCAAACCTTATGGTCAGTATGCTTCAGTTGGCAAAATTCTCATATTGACACAACTTTGAGGGGTCCAAGTGTTTCGAATTTCAATACTTTAAAAAAGTTAAAGTTACAACAAAATTATGAGATTTGGGAGGTATCAGAAATTGAATGAAATGAAATTACAAAAAACTATTATCTCTCAATTTTCTCTATCTCCTCTCAATTTCACTTCCACTACACTTCCTCAATTCTTTGTCTCTGCCCAATTTATTTATTTTCCCTGTTTTCTATTAATTCCCAATTCCCATGAAAAATCACTGAGTTGAACACAGAAGAGAGATGAATGGGAATAGACCTTTCAAGCGGAGAACTATACGAACCCGGCAAGAGCAAGTATACTGATACCCAATGTTCAATATCAGAAACAAAGTGCTATCTATGAGAATATAGTTACCCCCATAAACATTATCAAGTAAGAAAAAAAACATTTCTATCATTACCTCTTCACCCTCCCCAAATTTAACCCAGGGAGATAAGAAATCAATTCAGAAAACACAATCATATGGCCGTGACTGAATTAAGAAAGAGGAAAGTATTGAAAGCAAAAGTAAAGGAGTTCTCACCGGGAGTAAATTGCTCCCCATTACGCAAATTAACTGCTATGTACTCATAATCAAGCCCTGTTTACAACCCAAAAAATAAGTGATAAATTCTTCAGTTTATACGTTCTGACTATTAATATAGTACTTGAAGCAATTGGATACTTAAAAGAAATTAAAGCATTCAACTATCTTCTTCAAAATTATAAAATTTGGGTTGTATCATAAATTGAATGAGATGAAATTACAAAAAATTACTCTCTCTCTCTCTCTCTTCTCAGTTTCACTCCCACTAAACTTCCTCAATTCTTCATCTCCGCTCAAATTTTTTAATTTTTTTTTCTGATTCTATGAATTCCCAATTCCCATGAAAAATCACTGAGCTGAAAAGAGAAGAGAGATGAATGGGAATAGACCTTTCAAGTGGAGAGCCATACGAACCCTCCAAGAGCAAGAACTCAAGAAATGAGAATAGAGCTTTATTAGTTTCTTCTCCGATTCCTCTCTACTACTCCCCTGCAAAATCCGAAAGAAAAACAGTAAACATTTAGTTAGTTTATTTTTTGTTGAACTTGAAAATGTTTGGTTAGCCGGAAGAGAGAGGAAGACGCACCATTTTTCGGGGATAATTGAGGAGCTTGGAGCCGGACACACATAGGCTGGGTACATTTTGTCATAAGCGCCAAATTGGCGGAGGACGCAAAGCATGACATGATGGAAGAAGACGACAATCTATCCATACTAGTGTCCAAAGGACAAGAAATTATTGGGTGTTTAAGTAGCAAATAAATAATATATATATATATATATATATATATATATATATATATACAATAGTGGAATTCACAAGAATCTTATTATTTATGGATTCTATTATTATGTGAGAGAAAGAAACATACATGTTGAATATTGTATATTTGATTTGATGATAAGATTTAAGGTGTTAAATGTATTTTATAGTAGAGTTGTAAAGTCCTTTTGTTGTGTATGATGTACAAGGACTTAGTTAGATAAGATCAAAACTGTTAGGTTGATCTTTTGGATATGAACGTATTGAGTTGTAAAGTCCTTTGATTGTTTATGATGTACAAGGACTTAGTTAGATAGGATCAAATATGTTAGGTTGATCTTGTGCTATATCTGTTTAGTCAGTCTGATCGTAGAGTGGACTCTACGACTTCGCACAAAGAAGGCTCGACGACTAAGTCTGTTCGTAGAATAGACTCTACGACTTCGCACAACGAAGACTCAACGACTAAGTCTGTTGTAACACCCCCAAATCTGGGCCCACACAGTCCAAACTTGAATTGTCAAAAGACTACAACAAAATTATTACAAAGTAGTACAACGTTCAACAATACAGTGTATAATAATACACAATTAAGTCTTCACTATTATTGTCACACTATTTTACAACACGTGAAGACTACGATAGCTATCCCTCAGACTCTCACTTCATTCCCCAGCTAGACTCAACTACGTTCTCATCTCCTATTGAAAAACAATGGAACGAAAAGAAAGGATGAGTTCAAATAGCCCAGTAAAAATATCATGACTAAGATAATGACGAATAAATTATCATTAGCCTTCAACAGTTGAGTTCTTGATAGAATACAATAGACTATAAGGTTTATATCAAAAACTGTAGTTAAATTCTTGAACAACGTTCAGATCAATAATAGCACTAGAATGAGTAATCTATTAGAAGAATAATGTAGACTATAATGTCCACTCGTTTCTCTTTTTAGGAAAAACATCATCAGCTTTTATCATCTGAAATACCATTAATCATAATAATACAAATTCACAGTTCCTGGTCATAATCATGCAAATCAACAGTTCATCTTTTCACTACGGGCCAATGATATTCAATATAACACCAACGGTCATGATTATACCAGTATTCAGCCTTTGGTCATAATCATACCAAACAACAGTTCATCTTTGCACTATGACCCAAAGATATTCAATATAATACCAACGGTCATGATTATACCAGTATTCAGCCTTTGGTTAAAATCATACCAAACAACAGTTCATCTTTGCATTACGAGCCAAAGAGAACTTTCACTACGTGTCATAAAAGACACCAAACAGATGTATCGCCTTTAACCTATTATATCGCCTTTAACATATCATCTGTTCAACAATTATATCGCATCTGTGCCCCAGACCACAGATATTTACAATAGCTTGATTATTGATGATTAATACAAATAACAGTAATACAATTGATGAACAGAAGAAACAGGATAAACAATAAGTATCGGAAGTTTACTTTGTGCAGATTCAAATAATGTCCAAATTGTCAACATGATGTGGAGTGAAATTTAAAAATAATATTCAAGATCCACAGTTCAGAATAACGGTTACAGTTCAATATAAATGTTTAGAAAAATAGGAAGGTTCAATTGAAATGATATTAGATGATGCACAAACTATTAAAGAACATAGAATCATTTAAGAAAATTTTACCAAATAGTTCTTACCATAGTGAGTTAAGAGTATAAAAGAAATAATATTCCTTACTATAGTAAGTTTGAATAATGGAAGATGAAAAAGATGGTATCCCTTATGAATATAAAGGAAAATAATATCACTTACGAATATGAAAGAAATGATATTACAAACGAATATGGAATAAAAGTGTCATGTGATAATTCGTGTAGACAAATTATTTCCACAAGAGACAAATAAAAAATAAATACAAAGGGTAATTCACCAACAGGCGGTAATCCGCGCCGTAAGGTTATTCCCACAATTTAATAAAATTTGAATACGAAGAGTTATTTACCAGACATGCGGTAATCCGCACCGTAAGGTTATTCTCAGAGATTAATAAGGAATGAATACGAAAGGTTATTCACCAACAGGCGGTAATCCGCGCAGTAAGGTTATTCCCACAATTTAATGCATGAAAATAAATGACACATCTTGTGAGTAAGAAGGAAACGAAATTATTTTCGAAAATCAAAGAATGATAATCCCTTACCGTAATAAGTTTAAATACAAGAAGATGAAAGAATATGATATTCCTTACCTTATCACCTGACTGAATATTGATAAAAATGAGGTTGATCAACCTATATATTTATAATATAATTAGTAATTACCACATATAAATTTCAAAGTGTATGATAACTTGTATAATATGAACTATCAAAATTATATATATTTAACATAATTTTTGTAGTATAATATAACAACTTTTAAATAGTTTTTAAAATAATATTTCAAAATAAATCTTCCAAAAAAAGCTTTTAAAAATGAATATTCTTAAAGAAGAGTCTTCTAAAGGAAGATTTGTGAATACTGTGAAAAATAGGAATTTATGAAATTACTACTCTTTAATAAAACACTTACTTGAAAAAATCTTGCACTCCTTTTAGCTTTCAAACATTCAAGATAACCTTACTATTCTTAAAGAAAACTCATAAAATTCTTATAGAAAAATTTTATGTTTTAGGTGTGATTTTTCTATTCAGCTGAGCAAGTTATTTATAGGGGAAAATAAACTACTATGCGTGGTAGGTGAACTGAAAATTTTTTCAACAGAGGCTGTTGCGCAGCCTCCACCAACCATCCCAGCAAAACACATTTCTCACGTTTCATGTGGGCCCCACAGTGGGTCCACGTACTATTCACGTTACTATTCACATAAAATAATAATTAATTATTATTATTTATATATATATATATATATATATATATATATATATATATATATATATATATTTCTTCCTTTGGGTCCTACATATATAATAAAATAATGCTACAACAATAATTCAACAATAATGTAAGAAACACGTTACAACTCATTATTAATTTAATAATATAAATTACAGTATATTTGTTACTGTAACAATTATTAGGTTCAATAATTTTAAACTACAGTGCATCAACAATTATTGAGTCAATGATATGAAATACAGTGTAATGACAATTATTAAATCAATAATGCAAAATATTGTGCAACAACAATTATTGATGAATACTGTGCAATGACCACGTTATCAGATTAATAATATGAGATACTGTGCAATACCGTGTGCTACAGTAAAATACCATGAATTACCTTATGCTACTATTCTTTTATCACCGGTATTTTAACAGTTAAAAGTGATAACGCCGTTGACTATTTTTATTTAAAAAGGTTACTTCTGTCATTTTCTATATCCGACAATTATTCTTTTGTGGGTTCCACCAATAATTAGTTATTTTAGCGCCGTCGTACGACCCGAATATTCTCCGGCAAAACGAATATTCCTCGACCAAACAAATATTATCCGACATAATAAAATTTGCATATAACTTCCTTAACTTTTAACTTTGTCAATTTAACCACTTACTGTTTCAGAAAAATATATATGAAGAAAAATTAAATTTTGTATTTCACAAAATTCGGGGTCTTACAACCTCCCCTCCTTATGAAATTTCGTCCTCGAAATTGACGTACCTGACATTTCGAAGAGGTAAGGATACTTAGATTTCATCTCAGATTCTAGCTCCCAGGTCATTTTCTCAGTATCTTGGTTTCTCCATAAAACCTTAACTTCAGGTATAACCTTTGAGTGTAGGATCTGCTCTTTCTTATCTAGGATATTAACAGGTACCTCCTCGTACGTTAAATCCTCTGCTATAACGTCCGGTTCTAACTCAATGATGTGATTTGGGTCCTTCACATATTTACGTAACATAAATATGTGATAAACGTTATGGATGCGAGACATACTTGGCGGTAAGGCTAGTCTGTAAGCTACAGTGCCTACTCGATCGAGGATTTCAAATGGGCCAATAAATTGAGGGTTGAGCTTTCCTCTCTTTCCGAATCTCGTAACTCCTTTCCATGGAGAAACACGTAAGAATACATGATCTCCGACGTTGAATCTCTCATCTCTCCAATGAAGATCAGCGTAACTCTTTTGTCGTTCTTGTGCGGTCTGTATTCATTGTCGGATCATTTAGATCTTTTCGGTCGTCAAGCGTACCAACTCGGGTCCCAACAGTTTTGCTTCTCCTACCTCATTCCAACATACTGGAGAGCGACACTTGCGTCCATATAAAGCCTCGAATGGAGCCATGCATATACTTGTTTGGTAACTGTTGTTATAGGAAAATTCAACCAATGGCAAGTACTTATCCCAACTTCCTTTGAAGTCTAGTACGCAAAGTCTCAAAAGATCTTCGAGGATTTGGATCGTCCTTTCCGATTGTCCGTTCGTTTGAGGATGTTATGCAGAACTAAAACGTAGTTCAGTGCCCGTAGCTTTTTGTAGACTGATCCAAAAGTGTAAAGTTAATATAGGATCTCGATCAGAAACTATGGAAACTGGCATGCCATGCAATCTCACAATCTCATTTATGTATATACCGGCAAGACGCTCAAGTGAAAAGTTTTCTCGTATAGGCAAGAAATGAGCGGATTTGGTCAATCTATCTACGATCACCCAAATTGTATCTAAGCCTTCAGAAACTTTGGGAAGACCCATCATGAAGTCCATATTGATGTGTTCCCACTTTCATTCAGGAACCTCAAGTGATTGCAATGGACCTTTAGGTACTTGATGCTCTGCCTTGACATGTTGACAAGTTAGGCACCTTGAGATAAACTCTGCAATCTTCCTTTTCATATTGTTCCACCAAAATGTATGTCGAAGATCTCGATACATCTTGGTACCTCTTGGGTGGATTGCAAAAGGCGTGTTGTGTGCCTCCATCATGATTTTATGCTTCAATTCAGGATCGTTAGGAATACAAAGTCGAGAGTTAACTCGAAGTATTCCTTTCTCGTCGATTCTTACAAAATCAGTAGCTTAAGCAGCTTTAATTTTATCAAATAAAGCTGGTTCTACTCGTACGTGTGCAATCTTCAAGTGGGTCATTGGTGTTTTTAGCTCTATCTCCATCTTTTGCAAGTCGTACAAAATACGTTTTTGTGTTGTCAGCAGTGCACTTGTACTCACATAAGATCTTCTACTCAAAGCGTCAGCTACAACGTTCGCCTTTCTCGGGTGATACTGGATTGTGTGGTCGTAATCCTTCAACAGCTTAAGCCAACGTCGTTGTCGCATGTTGAGTTCCTTCTGGGTGAAGAAATACTTGAGACTTTTATGGTCCGTATAGATATCCACTTTCTCTTTGTACAAGTAGTGTCTCCAGATCTTCAACGCGAAAACGACTGCTGCCAACTCTAGATTATGAGTAGGATAATTTTTCTCATAATCTTTGAGTTGTCGAAAGGCATATGCTATAACATTTCCACGTTGCATAAGGACACAGCCTAGACCTTTATCTGAAGCATCGCTATATGTAACGAATTCTTCTGATCCTGATGGAATGGTCAGAATAGGAGCTGAAACAAGTCTCCTTTTGAGTTCTTGAAAACTTTTCTCGCATTCCTCACTCCATACGAATTTTGTGTTTTTTTCGAGTAAGCTGAGTTAATGGAGTGCCGATTCGAGAAAATCCTTCTACAAATCTCCGATAATAACCAGCTAGGCCCAGAAAACTTTGGACTTCGGTTACTGTCCTGGGTTGTTCTCAATTTAATATTGTTTCAATCTTCGCAAGGTCAACCGATATTCCCTGTTTTGAAATTACATGCCCAAGAAACGTAACTTCCTCAAGCCAGAACTCACATTTCTTCAACTTGGCATATAATTTGTTCTCACGAAGCTTTTGGAGTATCAATCTCAGGTGTTGTTCATGATCCTCACAACTCTTGGAGTATATGAGGATGTCATCAATAAAGACAACCATAAAATGATCCAAATATTGCTTGAATATTCGGTTTATCATGTCCATGAAAGTTGCAGGAGCATTGGTTAGTCCAAAAGGCATGACTAAGAAGTCATAATGCCCATAACGAGTTCTGAAAGCAGTCTTTGGAATGTCCTCAGCTTTAACCTTTTAACTGATAATATCTAGAACGGAGATCAATCTTTGAGAAATGTTGAGCACCTTGTAATTGATCAAACATGTCATCGATCCGAGGTAACGGGTACCTGTTTTTGATGGTGACATGGTTCAATTCTCGGTAGTCAATGCACAATCTCATACTCCCGTCTTTCTTCTTTACAAATAAAACTGGAGCACCCCAAGGTGATGCACTCGGACGAATGAAACCGGTATCCAACAATTCCTGTAGTTGGACTTTTAACTCTTGAAGTTCAATGGGAGTCATTCGGTATAGAGCTTTGGAAATGGGCTTGGTACCGGGTTCAAGATCAATACAAAATTCAATTTCACGGTTTGGGGGTAAGCCAGGAAGTTCCTCAGGAAAAACGTCAGGAAACTCATTAACAATGGGAATATCATTCAAGTTTGACGTGTTTTTGTTCAAATCAGTGACATGAGCTAAAAATGCTTAACATCCGTTTTTCAATAAACGAATGGCTTTATGCCTAGAAATAACAGTTATAGATTTCAATGGTTTAGTTGTTTGAATTTGCATGACAAGTTGATTAGGAATATGAAAACTAATAATCTTATGAAAACAATCAATTTTAGCATGATGGGTAGTCAATCAATCAATTCCTAAAATCACATCAAATTCATGCATCTCCAAAGAAATAAAATCAACAGGTAATGTGAGGTTGTTGATTTGAACTAGACAAGATTTATATACATTAGATGTAATGACTATTTCTCCAAATAGGGTTTCAACTGATAAGCCAAAGTCCATATTTCCAGGAGTTAAGTTTAATTGTTGAGCTCACGTAAGTGAGATAAAAGAATGGGTAGAGCATGTATCTAACATGGCATAAACTTCACAGGAATTTATAAATAACTTACCGGCTATCACCTCATTCGGTTTCTTGACTGTTATCGTCAAATCGAATCCCGAATACTTCATTCGGATCTTCACGTATTTCAACCATAGGAATATCACTGAATAATTTTCTAACAAACTATTTCTCGGGTTCATCAACTTCGTCAGTAGTAACGTACCAATGATTTCCATTAAAATAGTATTTTCGATAGACTGCAGTTTCCACGATAGTGACTAACTTAACTTGAATTCCTCTAAATTGTAACGCCCAAAAGTATAGAAACATCATTTTTAAATAATCTTGAAAATCATAGCTGGAACACCATAAATCCCAAAGACTGATATGAAAAGTCCATATATTCTGATTCTTTGTTATAGAGCATAACCAGGTGATATGACTCTCCCAATTAGTGAGCAGATTAAAGACAATAATTTCCTCAAGTTCATTACATCCTTTAATTACTTATAAGAAGGATCTGGAACAACTGTAGTATAGCTTTCACCTTCATCCTTCTTGGATAGAACATGAATAAATTTTGCCTTAGGCAAAAGATTCAACTCTGAGTTTGTAGAAGAATTGTTTGTGGCCTCTTGATTCTTAGCTACATTGGCTTCAGACACTCCATAGTTAACTTCCTGATTTTCAGATGTCATACTTAACTGTGGTCACAAAATAATTGTTAGTTCAAACAAACTGACTCATCACTTCATGTCCCTATATTCAAATCTACTCAATAGATAACAAAATCTCATTTAAGTGGGACACACTAGTGACTGATTCTATTCGTCTCTCCCCTCCTAGTTCTAACCCCAGATCTCCATTAAAGACCATATCCCTAAGCTCTGATGCCAACTGTGACACCCCCAAATTTGGCCCCACACAGCCCAACCTTGAGTTGTCAAAAGACTACAACAAAATTATTACAAAGTAGTACAACGTTCCACAATACAGTGTATAATAAAACACAACTAAGTCTTCACTATTATTGTCACACTATTTTACAATACGTGAAGACTACGATAGCTATCCATCGGACTCTCACTCCATTCCCTGGCTAGACCCAACTACGTTCTCATCTCCTGTTGAAAAATAATGGAACGAAAAGAAAGGATGAGCTCAAATAGCCCAGTAAGAAATATCATGACTAAGATAATGACGAATAAATTATCATTAGCCATCAACAGTTGAGTTCTTGATAGAATACAATAGACTACAAGGTTTATATCAAAAACTGTAGTTAAATTCTTGAACAACGTTCAGATCAATAATAACAGCGGAATGAGCAATCTATTAGAAGAATAATGTAGACTATAATGTCCACTCATTTCTCTTTTTAGGAAAAACATCATCAGCTTTTATCATCTGAAATACCATTAATCATGATAATACAAATTCACAGTTCCTGGTCATAATCATGGAACTCAACAGTTCATCTTTGACTACGGGCCAAAGATATTCAATATAACACCAACGGTCATGATTATACCAGTATTCAGTCTTTGGTCATAATCATACCAAACAACAGTTCATCTTTGCACTATGGCCCAAAGATATTCAATATAATACCAATGGTCATGATTATAATAGTATTCAGCATTTGGTCATAATCATACCAAACAACAGTTCATCTTTGCATTACGGGCCAAAGAGAACTTTCACTACGTGTCATAAAAGACACCGAACAGATGTATCGCCTTTAACCTATTATATCGCCTTTAACATATCATCTGTTCAACAATTATATCGCATCTGTGGCCCGACCACAGATATTTACAATAGCTTGATTCGTGATGATTAGTACAAATAACAGTGATACAATTGATGAACAGAAGAAATAGGATAAACAATAAGTATCGGAAGTTTACTTTGTGCAGATTCAAATAATGTCCAAATTATCAACATGATGTGGAGTGAAATTTAAAAATAATATTCAAGATCCACAGTTCAGAATAACGGTTACAGTTCAATAGAAATATTTAGAAAAATAGGAAGGTTCAATTGAAATGATATTAGATGATGCACAAACTATTAAAGAACATAGAATTATTTAAGAAAATTTTACCAAATAGTTCTTACCATAGTGAGTTAAGAGTATAAAAGAAATAATATTCCTTACTATAGTAAGTTTGAATAATGGAAGATGAAAAAGATGGTATCCCTTATGAATATAAAGGAAAATAATATCACTTACGAATATGAATGAAATGATATTACAAACGAATATGGAATAAAAGTGTCATGTGATAATTCGTGTATACAAATTATTTCCGCAAGAGACAAATAAAAAATAAATACAAAGGGTAATTCGCCAACAGGCGGTAATCCACGCCGTAAGGTTATTCCCACAATTTAATAAAATTTGAATACGAAGAGTTATTCACCAAACAGGCGGTAATCCGCACCGTAAGGTTATTCTCAGAGATTAATAAGGAATGAATACGAAAGGTTCACCAACAGGCGGTAATCCGCGCCGTAAGGTTATTCCCACAATTTAATGCATGGAAATAAATGACACATCTTGTGAGTAAGAAGAAAACGATATTATTTTCGAAAATCAAAGAATGATAATCCCTTACCGTAATAAGTTTAAATACTAGAAGATGAAAGAATATGATATTCCTTACCTTATCACGTGACTGAATATTGATAAAAATGAGGTTGATCAACCTATATATTTATAATATAATTAGTAATTACCACATATAAATTTCAAAGTGTATGATAACTTATATAATATGAACTATCAAAATTATATATATTTAACATAATTTTTGTAGTATAATATAACAACTTTTAAATAGTTTTTAAAATAATATTTCAAAATAAATCTTCTAAAGAAAGCTTTTAAAAATGAATCTTTTTAAAGAAGAGTCTTCTAAAGGAAGATTTGTGAATACTGTGAAAAATAGGAATTTATGAAATTACTACTCTTTAATAAAACACTTACTTGAAAAATTCCTGCACTCCTTTTAGCTTTCAAACATTCAAGATAACCTTACTATTCTCAGAGAAAACTCATAAAATTCTTATAGAATTTTTTTATGTTTTAGGTGTGATTTTTCTATTCAGCTGAGCAAGTTATTTATAGGGGAAAATAAACTACTATGCGTGGTAGGTGAACTGAAATTTTTTTCAGCAGAGGCTGCTGCGCAGCCTCCACCAACCATCCCAGCAAAACACATTTCTCACATTTCATGTGGGCCTCACAGTGGGTCCACGTACTATTCACGTTACTATTCACATAAAATAATAATTAATTATTATTATTATTTTATATATATATATATATATATATATATATATATATTTCCTCCTTTGGGTCCTACATATATAATAAAATAATGCTACAACAATAATTCAACAATAATGTAAGAAACACGTTATAGATCATTACTAATTTAATAATATAAATTACAGTGTATTTGATACTGTGACAATTATTAGGTTCAATAATTTTAAACTACAGTGCACCAACAATTATTGAGTCAATGATATGAAATACAGTGTAATGACATTTATTAAATCAATAATGCAAAATATTGTGCAACAACAATTATTGATGAATACTGTGCAATGACCACGTTATCAGATCAATAATATGATATACTGTGCAATACCGTGTGTTACAGTAAAATACCATGAATTACCGTGTGTTACTATTCTTTTATCACCGGTATTTTAACAGTTAAAAGTGATAACGCCGTTGACTATTTTTATTTAAAAATGTTACTTCTGTCGTTTTCTATACCCGACAATTATTTTGTTGTGGGGTCCACCAATAATTAGTTATTTCGGCGCAGTCGTACGACTCGAATATTGTCCGACAAAACTAATATTCCCCGACCAAACGAATATTATCCGACATAATAAAATTTGCACATAACATCCTTAACTTTTAACTTTGCCAATTTAACCACTTACTGTTTCAGAAAAATATATATGAAGAAAATTTTAATTTTGTATTTCATAAAATTCGGGGTCTTACATCTGTTCATAGAGTGGACTCTACGATCAAGAAAGAAGCCCAAGCATATAATGGACTCTACGACCAACAGAGTAGCCGTAAAGTAAAACTCTATCGTAGAATTAAGCTAACAAGAGACATGTAAGCAACACTACGACCAAAAACCTAAAGTTCTGATGACTCTTCTCTTGTCCTATAAAATAGAAGCAACTTCGTCAAGAAGAACAATGTGCTTCAAATGTGTCATACAAACCTCTGCCAAAAGCCTAAAGTCAGAAATATCAGAGGATTGACCAAAGCGTGCTATGCAACAGAGAGAAGACTTTCAAGGCAATAAAGTCAGAAGATGGTGTCCTATCAGCCATATTTCTATGGAGGACCAAATGACTCTATGAAAGCTGGTAGAAACCTAAGACTGTCATGTCTTTTTTCAAGGAAAAAGGAAACACCTTTTTGGACAATATTTGTAGGTTAATTAATTCCTTGTCAGAGCATTAATGAGCCAAATGAATATAATATTCAACAGCTCTACATTGTGAGGTAACAGACAGAAATTGAAGAAAAGAGCAGATTTTAAACGAGAAGAAATCAAAAGCTTCTATAAGAGAAGCCTAGATTTAATATTCAAAAAAGTATTACACAAGAAAGAAAGAAAGAAATTCGCAAGAGTTCAAAAAGATCAAACTGAAAGGAATCTTGCCTTGCTACTAAGTTCTTCAGAAACTTATGTTAAACACAACTTAGTAGCACACCAAAACCATCACTATTCACGATAAGAGTTCTTAGTGAACTAGAGTATCCAAGTCTGCTGGACTTGAAGAGTTCTTAGTGAACTAGAGTTCCAAGACTACTGGTCTTGAAGGAATCTTAGTGATTCGAAAATTGTAATAGTATCCTTAGTGGATTTGCTGTTCAAGGAGCAGAACAGTGGAGTAGGAGTCTTGTGAACTCTGAACCATTTAAAATCTGGTGTCTTTCATCTTGTGTTTATTAACTGCTATAATTGCTATATCTGCTTGTTGAATTATTACATTAACATTTTAAAGAAGGGGTAACTAAATCATATTTCGATGTGCTAAACTATCTGATTAATAATTCATTCTTTCTTAAAAACCAAAATAAGGAAAAAGTTTTAAAGAATCTATTCAACCCCCCCCCCCCCTTCTAGATATCTTTCGTGTCATTGGGAACTAACAATTGGTATTAGAGCAGGTTCTCACATTTGAAGCCTTACAAGCTTGAGTAGATCTAATGACACACAACAAGAACGAACTAGAACTCGGTGGAGGTAACAGACCACCAATGTGCAATAAAGAAAAATTTGCTAACTGAAAAGTTTGTATGCAAGCTTTATTGGATGCAATAAACGATGAGCTATTCGAGACAGTACTTAATGGACCAGTCATACCAATGAAGCTTGCGTTAACAACTGAAGATCCAAACAAGCTAGTAGCAAAGAAAAGAGAAGAAAGGACCGACAACGAAAAGAAGGATGTTCAAAGAGACAAAAAGGCCAAAAACATCTTATTTTAATCTCTAGATGATGAGCTGTTTGAAAGCGTTGTCAACTGTAAAACAGCTCAAGAAGTCTGGCAAACTCTGTTGATCATGCACGAAGGAACAAAAGAAGTCAGAGAAAATAAACAATCACTGCTTATCCAACAATATGAAATGTTCACCCACATTTCAGGGGAAAACATTATGAACACCTATGCGAGATTCAACTTGCTGCTAAACTCTCTCAGATCATTTGGAAAAGTCTATCCGAACAGAGAACCCATCATCAAATTCATGAGATCTTTGCCGAGCAAATGGGATGCCAAAACCACAGCCATCAAGGAGTTAAAGAACTTGCACGAGATGACTGTACAACAGCTCTATGGAAATCTTCTTACCTACGAGCTGGAGCTAAATCAAAGAGCGGAAACCCTATCTAAGGGAAGAAAAAAAGGAGAAAAACATTGCTCTTAAAGCCTCAACTTCAGCTCACAGAAGCAATCTCAAGGATAATTCTGACTCTGATAAAGATGAATCAAATGATGATGAAGGTGTTGCCATGCTAGTCAGACAATTTAAAAGATTCATTAACAGGAACAGACCTCAGAAGTTCAGAAGCAATAGCAACAAAGAACCAACAAATGACTTTTGCTAGAATTGCAGAAAGTCAGGTCATTTCATTGCTAAGTGTCTTAAACCCTTAAGAGAAGAGCTGAGGAGGGATAGAACAAAAACAAATCTAAAAAGAGAATTCAAGAGCTTCCACAAGCAAAAGAAGAAAGATAAAAACTTCATAGCTGAAGGCTCCTGGAGTGACTCAGAAGAAGAACTAAACTCTGAGTCAAATGATGATGAAGAGCCACGAAGACCAACCTGTGCTTAATGGCAAATGAGGAAGGAAGCAGGAAAGAGGAATTCAACATAGATGAGCTATTTGACTTTTACTCTCCTGAATTAAACATTGATGATCTTAGAGAAGACATACATAACTTAATGGTAGAACTACACAAATACATGAAAATGTTTAGAAGGCTATCTCTAAAAGAAGATAAAGAGAAAATAAGCATAAAATTAGAAGCCACACTTCAAACTGCTAAACTTTATTCTAGTCTTGAGACTGAGAATGAAAGATTGAAAAAGATAACTGAATTGAGCACTCATAAATAGTCTTCACTAGTCTCCAAGATTCAGGAACTAGAAAAGATAATTTTCATGTGAAACAAATCTAGTTTGTCCATGGACACCCTGATCTCTAGTCAAAGAGATGTGGCTGATAGATCAGGATTAGGTTATGAGAATTCCTTCTCAGGACCTATTATGGAGAAATCAATGGAAATAAATGAAGGCAAATTCTTTAATCTTAATAAAAAAATTGTGTTCATCAAATCCTTTGAATCAATCTCTTATAGTTGTCCACACTCTGTTAATCCTGCAATCATATTAGACAATAAAACTCGCACTGGTATGGGGTTCAGAAATTTAAAAAGCAAGTCAACATCTGTAACTGGACCTCAAAGGATCATAAAGTCGAGCAAAACTTACTCTACGAACCATCCATACAGAAATCGTAGAGTCTACTATCATTCTACGAAACATGAGAATCGTAGAATAACATGGAAGTAAAATGTAGATCAGCCCAACCGAAGGACTTTGAGCAATTATAATTCTCACAAGTCCTGGACAAATAGGAATTCACATGTATACATACATCATCGTCATATCAATCATAGTTACCATCATAAAAATGATAAATATTTATTAGGTCATCATTATCATAAACTGCAAAGACCTAAAATCAAACAGATCTGGGTCCCAAAAGGTACTAACAAGACATGACCCAAGCAATTGTGGGTATCAAAATGAAGATTGATTTGTTATGCAGGTAAAGAGATCCATTTGGTATCTTGACAATGGATGCTCAAGGCACATGACTGGTGATAAGGCTCTTCAGACAGATTACAAGGAAAAGGATGGTCCTGCAGTCATTTTTGGGGACAACAATTCGGGGAAAATCAGAGGTTATGGCTCAACTAGAAATGGTACAATATCTTTCAGCAAAGTTGCTTATGTTGAAGGACTAAAGCATAACCTGTTAAGCATCAGTCAACTATGTGACAAAGGGCATCAAGTTACTTTTCTCAATAACCAATGACAAGTCAGAGATTTGAAGGCTAACTCTCTAAAGCTAGTAGGAGTTCGAGATAGAAATGTCTACGTAGTCAATCTTGCCAAATTAAGTAAAGATGAGGTAGTCTGTTTCCTTGCTAAAGCCTCTGAAGATATGTGCTGGCTCTGGCACAAGAGATTATCCTATCTAAACTTCAAGAGCATGTCAAAGCTTGCCTCCAAAGACCTAGTAAGAAGATTGCCAAAGTTTAACTTCATCAAAGAAAGACCCTGCAAAGCATGTCAGCTTGGAAAGCAAACAAAGATCTCTTTCAAAGTAAGACAGTCAACTCAAATGATAGAGCCCTGCAATTATTACACATAGATTTATTTGGGCATATCTCAACAGCAAGCCTTGGAGGAAAGAGATATTCTTTAGTTGTAGTAGATGACTACACTAGATACACAAGGGTATCCTTTCTAAGCTCTAAAGATGAAACTATTTCACATCTTATCAAGCTTTTCAAACTGATCATGAATGAAAAGGGTGAAAAGATTAAGGCCATCAGAAGTGACCATGAAAGAGAGTTTGACTTTTCAAATATGGACCAGTTCTGTGAAGAAAATGGAATCATTCACAACTTCTCAGCCCCAAGAACTCCTTAACAGAATGGAGTAGCAGAAAAAAAGAATATGACTCTGATTGAAGCTGGAAGAACTCTTCTTGCAATAGTCTATCTTCCTGAATATTTCTAGGCTGAAGCCATCAACACGACATGCTACATTCATAACAGGTTACTTATACACTTAACATTAAAGAAGACTCCATACGAATTATGGAAAGGAAAAAAGTCAAACATAAACTACTTTCATGTGTTTGGCTGTCTGTGCTACGTACTCAACAATGACAAGAAGTATCTAACCAAATTCCACCCAAAGTCAGATGGAGGAATCTTTTTTGGATATGCTACGGATAGCAGAGCATACAGAGTTTCAATAAGGAATCTTTAACTGTCGAAGTCTCCATCTATGTCACATTTGATGAATCAGATCCAGAAAAGAAAAGCTCAACACTCAACAGTTCATCAGAAATCAACTCAACGATTGGAGAACTCAAAATCGTAGAGTCAGACTCTACTATCATGGAACCAACAACAGAAATCGTTGAGCTAGAAGAAGAAATCGTAGAGTTTACCCCAAAAGACATTGGAACTCTACGACCAGGACAAGAAGTTGATTTGGAAGAACTCAGGCAAGAAGGCACCAGAATAAAGTGGATCAAGGATTACACTCAAGATCTAATAATTGGAAATCCAAATGCCAGAATCAAGACAAGAGTTGCAACTTCAAATGAATGCTTCTACCTAAGCTTTTGCTCTCAAGTGGAACCCAAGAAGATCGAAGAAGCCTTAGGAGACTCAAGTTGTATAAAGGTCATACAAGAGGAGCTAAATTAATTTGAAAGAAGCAAAGTTTAGAGATTAATTGTCAGGCCACAGCATAAACCAGTCATTGGCACCAAATGGGTCTTCAAGAACAAAATGGATGAAAATGGTGTGATTACAAGGAACAAAGAAAGACTAGTGGCCAAAGGCTATTCTCAAGAGGAAGGAATTGACTACGACGAAACCTATGCTCCAGTAGTCAAATTGGAAGCCATAAGGATCTTCTTTGCCCATGCTGCACACATGAAGGTCAAAGTCTTCCAAAAGGATGTCAAAAGTGCATTTTTGAATGGAGAACTTCAAGAAGAAGTCTATGTGGAACAACCTCCAGGTTTTATCAATCCAACATTTTCAAATTATGTTTATAAATTAGATAAAGCCTTATATGGTCTAAAACAAGCTCCCAGAGCATGGTATGAACCCTTAACTAACTTTTTTATTAAAAAAGGATTCACTAGAGGAAAAGTAGATACTACTCTATTTTTAAGAAAATATAAGGATAAAACACTACTAGTTTAGATTTATGTGGTTGATATTATTTTTAGTTCTTCGGATGAAAAACTGTGTGAAAGGTTTGCCAAGCTTATGCAGAGCAAGTTTGAGATGAGCATGATGGGAGAACTCAACTTCTTCCTCGGACTTCAAGTAAAGTAGACCGATGAAGGTATCTTCATAAACCAAGCCAAATACATCAAAGACTTATTCAAGAAGTATGGCATGGAATCTACAACTGTCATGAAAACTCCTATGTCACCTGCCACTAAGCTTGACAAAGATGAGAATGGTAAAAACACTGATATCACTCAGTACAGAGGTATGATAGGTTCACTCTTATACCTAACTACTAGTCGGCCAGATATAATGTTTGCTACATGTATATGTGCTAGATTTCAGGCTAACCCTAAAGAGTCTCATCTAATAGCTGTAAAAAGAATTTTCAAATATCTTAAAGGAACTCCAAACTTGGGATTATGGTATCCCAAGGAGTCTTCCTTTAATCTAATAGGATATTCAGATGCTGACTATACAGGATGCAAAATAGACAGAAAGAGCACAAGTGAAACTTGCCAGATGCTTGGCAACGGACTTGTATCTTGGTTCAGTAAGAAGCAAAACTCAGTATCCACATCAACTACAGAAGCTGAATATATAGCCGCAATCAGTTACTGTGCACAAATCCTATGGATGAAGACTCAGCTTGCTGACTATGGGTTTGAGCTTAATTCAATCCCTATATACTGTGATAATACTAGTGCAATTGCCATAACTCATAACCCTATCATGCATTTAAGAACTAAGCACATAGATATAAGATATCATTTCATTAGGGATCATGTACAAAAATGATAATATATCACTACACTATATCCCAACTGAAGAACAACTAGCAAATGTATTTACAAAACCTTTAGATGAATCAAGATTTAATAAACTAATAAGTGAGTTAGGAATGCTAAATCTAGACTCTTGATATATATTTCATGTTTTGGAAGCTACTAACTCTACAGGAAGAAAAATGTTCAAGGAATAAAGTAAAGGACAAGTTTGTAGAGCACGCTCAACGATCATCAAGTCGAGGATCGTAGAGTACGCTTAAGCTCGTAGAGCCCACTCAACGATCGTCAAAACAAAGGATCGTAGAGTACATTACAAATCGTAGAGCTCACTTAACGGTTGTCAAGCCAAGGATCGCAGAGTACATCTTTGTCGTAAAACTAACTCAACGACCGTCAAAACAAAGGATTGCTGTGTCAAGAAGGATCGTAAAGCTCAGGGGGAGACAAAGGGCAAAATGGTCATCAACCAACTAAAAGTGCTCCTATCAAAACTTGACACGCGTCTTAGCAAACATAGAGGGAAGTTGTGACGACCCCGAATCCGGGTTCCTCAAACCTCGAATCTGGTTTAACACGAGTACTACCTTTTCCTTATTGTTCATGACTTACAACAATATTATAATTGTTAAATAATCATTTATTTACAATTTTATAACATCTCTTTCTATTCCAGAATCGCAATCTTTATACATTCCTAGTATGTCTCAATATCATACATGATACGACATTCTATTACAATCATTTTGAGTATTTAACACTCATATTATATACCAACTAAGTCTTATACTACACAATCATTTACCTGTCCAATTCGGACTGATATCTACAACAGACATTTAGATCTTCAGTGAAAGTGATATGCTTTCATGTTCCTTGATCTTTATTGAAATCTTCGAATAACTTGCACTATCTGAAAATGTTTGTTTTAAATAAGAGTAAGCACGACGGCTCAGCAAGTTTAACAGTTACACATAACACGTTACATGTTTCAC
The DNA here is from genome assembly GCA_947179155.2 of Hedera helix. Taxonomy (NCBI): domain Eukaryota; kingdom Viridiplantae; phylum Streptophyta; class Magnoliopsida; order Apiales; family Araliaceae; genus Hedera; species Hedera helix. The sequence goes on from OX359280.1 coordinate 24,676,081, forward strand.
ATCATATACATGCTTTGCATCTTATTCTTACATCATGCTTTCTGTATTAAACATACTTCATACCTCTTATGCATCACATACAATAATCAACTAGCACTTAGCAAATCATACTTCAATCTTGTACATAGTTTTCATCTAGCTGTCGACGCCGGGATTTTCGCCGTCTCGTTTTTTTTTATTATTAAAATGTCCCTTTCCAATTTTAGCCTTTTGAATTAAATGTGATTTTGAAAAGGTCGGCTTAATGTCGACGGGTTTTGAAAGATCGATATTTTATGAGCCAATTGACCAGAGTCGCCAGTTGGTATATTTGAAATGGATGTACCAACTCATCCGAATTTTGTTTTCATAATTGCTGGCTCATATGTGACTCCGAATTAATTGGTCCGCAAACCGAGATTCATAGAGTTCGGGGGCTTGCTTAAGCGAGGGGAAGGTGTTAGGCACCCCCCGACTTCCGTGAAATACGGTTACCGCAATCTCGATTGTTTTCCTATCCTTTTAAATCCTAAAAAATGTGTGAGTTGCGCGCGCGTGTGTGTGTGTGCCTAAATGGAGGTTTGTGGTGAGTTTTTTTTTTTTTGCATAAAAGTTGGCTTTTATTTTATATGGCAAAAGTGTTTATCTGGAAAGTGTTTTTGGACGTTCTTTGACCCAAATGACGAGGCTTCGCTTTTTATAAGAAAGATTGATTTTAATTTCGAAAGCGTTAAGGGTTTTTTATTTAGATGTCATTTTAGAAAACAATAGTTTTAAACTTTTGTCAAATAGGAATCGAGACCATACATTGCCTTCTAACAGTTAATATAAATAAAACGAGGGCAACTTCTAGAACTCTTTAACCCTATGCACAAAGTTTAATGAAAACATTTATTTATTTGCAAAATCGTTTTTTTTGTGACGTTTTAAAACCAACTAAAGCCTATTCATCAATCATGGATTAAAGTTTGCCAAAACACTTAACCTTTAAACCTCGTGAATCTAATATCCTAAATTGATCACTTTTAGAAAATCTTCATCGTTTGCCTTATTTTGGAAAACCGTTTTTCGTGTCGTAAATTAAAACAAACATCCCAAAACGTGTCGGGGCTATCCATGGGCATGTGAGCCATCCAGACAACCCCAAACACCCACAATCACATATTTTATTATTATCACGGGGCCTTAACCCGAACACGACTTTGTGTCGTTTTAAGGCCCGATATTACAACATACACATACATGGACCCTATATCATGATTACATATACCCAAAACGTCCATCATTGGGATTCGACCGCTAGGATCTCCTCCCTAGGCTCACAATCACCCAAATAGCTACATAACCAATACTCAATCAAATATAACAATATTGGACATCGCTATCACATTACATAACCCCCAAATATCACAAACTCAACATTACGAAACTCTCATTATCATAACGAACGGAAAAATATCACCGTACGGATATCATTGGGGTGTTAGGAGGAATTACGTTCCGATGGAACCCTCACTAACAACACCTAATCCACGGATCGTCGTCATTATCACAACAATAACTACATCAAATAACCCAAACACAACAATATGCTAACAATACAAACAACAAAAAGAAAACCCAAGAACACACCCTTTTCACCTTGCAAAAAGACGATTGAAGCTTCGTATTTCACTAATCGAACCACAATACAAGAACAATCAAGTGATTATCAAAGGAAGATGAAGATTTGACACTAATCTAGCCAAGAACCGAGCACTTCTCTCTCCTCCCGCGCTCTCTCTCTCTCTAAAATCTATTTTCTCTCTTTTTTTTTTAACTCTCGGGTGGAAATGGCGATGTATAGCCTTCCGCAGGCAGCCGCAGGTGCATCTGCGGCTGGCCGCAGGTGCATCTGCGGCTGGCCGCAGGTGCATCTGCGGCCGGGCTCGCTAGCCGTCCGCGCCGTTTCCTCGGCTGTCGTGTGCCGTCCCCTCGAGCCGCGCACTGTCCCGTTTGTCGGTGGCCGCAGGTGCATCCGCGGCTATCCGGCTGGTTTTTCTCGATTCTCGCGCCACGCGGTCTTAACTTGCCAATTTCTGCGGTATTATTTCGGAAGGCTGTATTTTTACAGTCCGAAAACCCCTGGGAAACGTGCCATATTGTTCTGGGAGGCTAGTTCGGAGGGCTGCGACTTGATATGGAATTTGATAATTGTGCTTGGCTTTCAGGGGGCGCTGCCCCCTTTCCACCTCCGCCAGCTCACCGGCGAGCTGGGCAGCCGCTCGCTCACCGGGGAGCGAGACCCCCGAACATCGTAAGCGTAGTGGCCATTAGTCGTCTTTTGTGATCAGCTCAGGTTTTTCCGGATTAGCTGTTCGCATTGCCTCCAGTGACCGGATGCCCGTTGTCCGTTGTGGCGACTTTGACCGTAAATCGCTGGGGTGGCTTCGTGTTGGGGTCCACCATCCTTTTCGCATGTCGGGTCCAATGACGATTTTGCCCTCCTGCCAGGGTTAGTTGAGAAATGCAAAATTTGGGTGTCTACAGCTGCCCCTCTTTATCATGTCTATGGAATAAAATATGAAATGGACATGATAAAGAAGTAGGCACCCGATGCATGAAAATGCCAAATATATATTTAACGATGCCGCCCATACGTTAAGATGATGCGATGTCACATTCAATATGCTCATGTAGAGGCTATTCTCAAAGTTACGAATGAACACTACCCGGGTCTTGTCTCCGGCGGGTCATTTTGAAAGGTCAGGTATCGTCTCTGACGGATCAATTTTGGGATGGTCAGGTATCGTATCTGACGGGTCGTCTTTGAATTGGGTCAGGTATCGTATCTGACGGGTCGTTTTTGAATGGGTCAGGTATCGTATCTGACGGGTCGTTTTTGAATGGGTCAGGTATCGTATCTGACGGGTCGTTTTTGAAAGGGGTCAGGTATCGTATCTGACTGGTCGTTTTTGGTTTGGTCAGGTCTCGTATCTGACGGGTCGTTTTTCAATTGGTCAGGTCTCGTATCTGACGGGTCGTTTTTGGTTTGGTCAGGTCTCGTATCTGACGGGTCGTTTTTCCATTGGTCAGGTATCGTTTCTGACTGGTCGTTTTTGAAATGGTCAGGTCTCGTATCTGACGGGTAGTTTTGAATTGGTCAGGTCTCGTATCTGACGGGTCGTTTTGAATTGGTCAGGTCTCGTATATGACGGGTCGTTTTTTCAATTGGTCAGGTATCGTATCTGACGGGTCGTTTTTCAATTGGTCAGGTATCGTATCTGACGGGTCGTTTTTTAATTGGTCAGGTATCGTATCTGACGGGTCGTTTTTTCAATTGGTCAGGTATCGTAACTGACGGGTCGTTTTTCAATTAGTCAGGTATCGTATCTGACGAGTCGTTTGAATTGGTCAGGTCTCGTATCTGACGGGTCGTTTTTGAATTGGTCAGGTATCGTATCTGACTGGTCGTTTTGAATTGGTCAGGTATCGTATCTGACTGGTCGTTTTTTTTGGGTTGGTCAGGTATCGTATCTGACTGGTCATTTTTGGTTGGGTCAGATATCGTATCTGACTGGTCGTCTTTTGGTTTGGTCAGGTATCGTATCTGACTGGTCGTTTTTGGTTTGGTCAGGTATCGTATCTGACTGGTCGTTTTTGGTTTGGTCAGGTAACGTATCTGACGGGTCGTTTTGAATTGGTCAGGTCTCGTATCTGACGGGTCGTTTTTGAATTGGTCAGGTCTCGTATCTGACGGGTCGTTTAGAATTGGTCAGGTCTCGTATCTGACGAGTCGTTTTTTTGAATTGGTCAGGTATCGTATCTGACGGGTCGTTTTTTCAATTGGTCAGGTATCGTATCTGACGGGTCGTTTTTCAATTGGTCAGGTATCGTATCTGACGGGTCATTTTTCAATTGGTCAGGTATCGTATCTGACGGGTCGTTTTTTCAATTGGTCAGGTATCGTAACTGACGGGTCGTTTTTCAATTGGTCAGGTATCGTATCTGACGGGTCGTTTGAATTGGTCAGGTCTCGTATCTGACGGGTCGTTTTTGAATTGGTCAGGTATCGTATCTGACTGGTCGTTTTGAATTGGTCAGGTATCGTATCTGACTGGTCGTTTTTTTTGGGTTGGTCAGGTATCGTATCTGACTGGTCGTTTTTGGTTGGGTCAGATATCGTATCTGACTGGTCGTCTTTTGGTTTGGTCAGGTATCGTATCTGACTGGTCGTTTTTGGTTTGGTCAGGTATCGTATCTGACTGGTCGTTTTTGGTTTGGTCAGGTAATGTATCTGACGGGTCGTTTTGAATTGGTCAGGTCTCGTATCTGACGGGTCGTTTTTGAATTGGTCAGGTCTCGTATCTGACGGATCGTTTAGAATTGGTCAGGTCTCGTATCTGACGAGTCGTTTTTTTGAATTGGTCAGGTATCGTATCTGACTGGTAGTTTTTGGGTTGGTCATGGGTTTTCACTGACGAATCATTTTTATAATTGCCGGGTATCGTCTCCGGAATCGTTGTGTATTGTCCCAAATGGACTCGCATCGTGTTGTACATCATAAAAATGCAATAATTCTAGAGGAAATTTTAAAAGGAAAGCGTACCTGAATAGTTTGTGGGGCCTCCCTGGGATTCGTCCTCGTAAATCGCTTTTGCCAGTCATTTCTTTTGGTTTGACTTGTCATTCTTGGGGTTTGTCCTGGTAGATCGCTCTTGACAGCCAGTGCTTTTGAGCTTTGATCCTTGTTGATTAGCTGAAGGTGCTTCAGACAGTCATTTTGCAATTTCTTGATGTTCCATAGATTTTGGGTGCATCGGATCGTAGAAGTTTCCCGCTGTCATGTCTTTCCGATCAATGGCACTGGCATTCGCGACGCCGATAGTCTCGTACCTGTGATTTTTCTTTCATGTATAGTTTATTTTGATATATACATGGATGCGCAGATGTTATGCATGGATCAATAGATATGCTTGGAAGGAAATGACCCCTGTTTAGTCAAATGATACAATTTTTCACGTGTCGTTCTTTTTGACCACTCAGTTGTGTCATTCCTTATTTGGGGGGACAGTTTTCTGGACTTCAAGGTTGGTCCGTTGAATCGCATGCCCCTGATCGTTTCTCTGTTGGGGAATTGTATTTGTCGTTTTCGAATGCCCAATTGACTTATCCCGGGCTCCTCATCCTGCTGGTTCTCAAATCGTCATGTCTTTGAATTTGGGACGCTGGGACTTCCTCTTATGCCAAGACTCTTGGTTGATATCTAGGTGATCCTCTTGTCATTTGATCGTATGCATTGATAGCACTTGACTCTCATCCGATTGGGGCAGTTCATTTGGCTTTTTACTATGATCGATGACCATGTTGCCCTTCCTCTCCTTTTAATCGATCAGTCCTGACGTCCGAGATTATATCGCTCTTGTATATGCTCGCTTGAATATCGAGGTAATGTCAGCGTGCATCAGACTGAGTTCGTCAAAATCCATTGATGGTCGTGGAGGAAGGTTCGTTGATGAGGAGTCTGATATAGACCTGTGCCCCTTTCATTTCCATGATCTTTAAGATGCCCCAGCCTTTACTCATGTTTTTGTCGAGGATTCGTTTGGGAAGTCATTTCGTTTGTCATGCCGAGTTACGCACACCGATTCATATCCTGCACAAGTAACAAACGCTAAATGCTCGACCGTTCGGGTCGGCGGGGTTAACTCCGATATTACTAAACATCTCAACAGTAGAGCACAAAAAATGGAATGCTCGTGATTATGCAATTTAGCTCATGTCTGTGATGTTTTCGTCTTATCGTAAAAACTTAGCATCTAGATGGATCTCTTTTTTCGTGAATCGTGAGTGGATTAACTTGACATTGAATGAATTGTGAATGCGTTAAGTCACTCTTGATTTCATTTTTTTTTTCTTTTTTTTTTTTTTTTTTTTTTTTTTTTTCATTTGACGAGTTATGAAATCGTAATAAAACTTTTAAGCATTCATGGTCAATATACGTGAGTATGATTAAATTCAAAAACTACCTTCCTTTATCAAAGGTATTCCGGCTTCATTCTCGTTATCGTTATTCACGGAATCAACGTCATATGGCAAGTGCACTGTGCGATGCATCCTTCGATAGGGGTTTCTTTTCCATGACTTTAGATGAGCCTCTTCTTTCTCTGCTTGAACATTTTTTCTTTTCTTTTTTTTTTGATTCTGCATTTCCTCTTTTCGTGTCCACTTAACTTGTCTCGTTTTCTTAGGCTATTCAGAGTTACCCATTTAACGAGTTTTGGACCAATGATTCCCAAACCAGATGGCTTTAGGGCATTAGGTGTAAAGACACCCCTTCGGGTTTACTTGCTCGAGTAACAAAGGCCACGCTTCGATACAAGTTAGGTGGTTTATTGCATTTATTTCTCGTATGACCCTGTGCAAGATTCATTTTCTTAGGCTTGAGTTACCCATGTAGCGAGCGTTGGGCCGGTGACTCCCAAATCGGACGACTTTAGGGCACCAGGTGTAGAGACACCTTTCAGGCTTAATTACTCGAATAACCCATGCCACGATTCGAATCTGCTCAGGTCTCTGCAGCTGTAATGCTCGTTTTCTTAGGCTCTGAGTTACTCATGTAACGAGTGTTGGGCCGGCGACTCCCAAACCAGACGACTTTAGGGCGCCAGGTGTAAAGACACCCTTCAGGCTTAATTACTCGAATAACTCAGGCCACGATTCGAGACATCATATTATCTTTTATTTACCTTTTGACTCCGCATCAATTGTCATCATTATCGTCATAGCTTTATACCCCACATCTGAAAGTTGGCGCAAACGCAAAGTGCTAACTCGCCTATGAGGTGAATTCTGCTCCGAACGACACTTCGAAATCAGGTCTTTGTTGGACAGTTTTAATCGTCTGATCATACTCATGAGTCTGCTCCACTGATGCTTGTCAGAATTAATTCGATTCCTAACAAGTCAAATAAAACTTTTCTCTTTCCAAAAGTAATGTTAGAGTTAAACTATGTACAGTCATAATATATGTACATGAAGACAGGAAAGAAATAGATAACTGAGATGAGTTGTATCTTACCTGTGGGTCCTTGTATTCGGAAAGAGCTCTGACTGGAAAGGACCAATTGATCGTACAGCTCTGATGATGTTATTGTACGCTGACGAGATCGTACCATAGATGTTGAATTGTGCACTACCTTTCCATGGATGGCTGATGAATGCCCCAGTGTCGAGTCGCCATCGATTTCAAAATTGCCCCAGTCTTGATTGTTGTCAAGGCCATTACTTCGTGGTGTCTTTGACAGGTGGGCTGATGAGATGCTGGGAACCCAAGAATCATTTGCCTTTGATCAGGTAGGAAATGCACTCCGATGGGTTGACAGGAGAACATGTTGTATTGATCGTTAATTGCAAAACTATCGAAGGGTTATATACATTTTTACAAGGATTAGACCGCGCCAAAGTGGCTGCCTACGTACTCCTATAGGAAGAGGAGATCAGGTCTTTCGTAGTTCAGGCCCAGATAGCACACAAGATTGCTTTTTTTTTTTTTTTTTTTTTTTTTTTTGTAAAAGAAAACATAACATCATAATGCTTAAAAAAATAGAACAAGACATAACACCAAGCAGCCAAGATCGTCCCCACCCTTTTTGGGACTCACAATCGTATTCTTTGAATTTACCATTTCATGGTTCGCTGAGGCTTAACAATCCGTTCGTCGGTGTTCAAACTCCCCATTGCAGTGATCTCAATGTCGTTTGCCATTTTTTGTTCTCCTCTTTCGACAAGATTTTGAATTTTGTGCCGCAACACCCAACACTCCTCAGTATCATGCCCTGGTGAGTTAGAATGATGGAGGCATATTTGTGTAGGATCCTAGCTCAGTGATTTTGTCCTTGGCGACCAATAATCCCAATACGTTCTCACGGGAATCGCCTAGAGGAGTGAATCTTCGACTGTCTGTTCGGTCAAGCTTCCTGAATGTGGCCTGCTGCTGTAGTTGGAGATGGTTCCTATTTACTGAGGCAGGGGGACCATTGTTGGGTTTCCACGATTGTTCCTGCGAAACGAAAGACACATCTACCTCTTCCTGACTCCGCCTGGGTATAATGTCGTGCTCTTTGGCTCGAAGGTGCTCAGCTATGGCCTCCAATGCTATGAAATCTCTGATTTTCCCAGTCCTTAAACCTATTTCAGTCATCTCACCATGTTTGATCATCTCTGAAAAAGGTTTGCCTATTCCATCCAATACTCTTTCATAATAAGGAGCCTCTTGTATGTCTATGAAAGTCATCACCATCTCAGCCTCATCCATTGGAGGGTTTACTTGTGCGGCCATCCTTCTCCACCGTTGAGCGTAATCTCTGAAGGATTCATTGGTCTGCTTCCTGATCTTTGTCATCTGGTATCGGTCCGGGGCCATTTGGGATTGAAAGTTGTATTGCGTTAGAAAGGTGTGGGCCAGCTCCTCCCAATTGTGAATTTTAGCATTATCCAACCTCGCATACCAGGTCCTAGCCTCCCCTGTCAGGCTTTTCTGGAATAACTGCACTCTCAACGACTCGTCCTCAGCATATGCCCCTAGTTCTCCGATGTAGACTTTCAGATGCGTGTAAGGATCCCCCGACCCGTTATACTTTTCAAATTCGGGGATTTTGAACTTCTCAGGATATCTGGCTCCCGGAAAAATGCATAAGTCGGAGTAGTTGACACTGCCATACGACCCGATCCCCTTCATAGTTTTGATGGTCTCTTCCATCTGCTTTAGCTTCTTACTGACACTGCTGGCCACCTCATCTTCTGGGATGATAATAACTTTCTTTGGCGGTTCAACCTTCGGAGTTTCTAGGGTCGGCCCGCCCCCTTGAGATGATGGCCCTGGCGGGTCCTCGGGTTGTGGCCCTGATTTTAGTTTAAAATGCTCTTTGAGCAACATTGTCAGCTCTGTCATTTGATTTCTCATAGCATCGAATTCTTCCCGAGATACGGGAGCCGGATTAGGATTGGGGTTCTCAGCCATTTCGACTGTTGACTCTCTGGCTTTCTTGGATCGGAGACGAGTTTAGGGAGCAATCCTGCAAATAAAACACGCCAAGGTTTAGTTCCGGGAAACGACATTGGTAGATGCATGCTAAAGCAAATATTTTTGTATTTTTGGGTTTTGTAATCTTTTTCTGCAAAACAGGGTCAGTATCCCTTTATTTTAACCAATGTATGACACTGTGCAATTATGATGCTCTCCAAGCTGTCCCTGTAATACAGAGGTTAGTATTTTTATTTTGACAAAGCGAGAGGTACAAAATGTTTGGCTAAAACATGACATTATGTGCGTGAAACGTAAAAGGGTATGAAGAGACTTCCCACGCGTCGGGTTTATCTGAGGCTGACCTACCCTAAGCTACTCTCGCGGGCTTTTTGGCATGAAGGTTCCCAGATCTTCGCAACATACTAGAAGGGAAATAAATCCGATCTTTCAATTGGATTGGATCTGAGTGGATGCTTTTCCTGAGCCTCGCCGGGGAGCACCCCTTTGAGTCCAGTAATCCACATCCGACGGGTTTGCCTCAGGAGGAGGAACTGCTCAACATACATTCATCATTCATTCATCGTTCCTCACCGTATGCATATGATGCTAATAAAGTAAAGCTTTTTGAAAAGAAATCGCAATCACACCATTCACATACACGCAAAAAAAAGGCAAATTAACGCAAGCAACGCAACCACATATTTTTAGATTTTTAAAGGATAAGAAAACATCGAGATTTTAACGCGGCCTAAGCCCTCTACTCTCCCCAGCGGAGTCGCCATCTGTCGACGCCGGGATTTTCGCCGTCTCGTTTTTTTTTATTATTAAAATGTCCCTTTCCAATTTTAGCCTTTTGAATTAAATGTGATTTTGAAAAGGTCGGCTTAATGTCGACGGGTTTTGAAAGATCGATATTTTATGAGCCAATTGACCAGAGTCGCCAGTTGGTATATTTGAAATGGATGTACCAACTCATCCGAATTTTGTTTTCATAATTGCTGGCTCATATGTGACTCCGAATTAATTGGTCCGCAAACCGAGATTCATAGAGTTCGGGGGCTTGCTTAAGCGAGGGGAAGGTGTTAGGCACCCCCCGACTTCCGTGAAATACGGTTACCGCAATCTCGATTGTTTTCCTATCCTTTTAAATCCTAAAAAATGTGTGAGTTGCGCGCGCGTGTGTGTGTGTGCCTAAATGGAGGTTTGTGGTGAGTTTTTTTTTTTTTGCATAAAAGTTGGCTTTTATTTTATATGGCAAAAGTGTTTATCTGGAAAGTGTTTTTGGACGTTCTTTGACCCAAATGACGAGGCTTCGCTTTTTATAAGAAAGATTGATTTTAATTTCGAAAGCGTTAAGGGTTTTTTATTTAGATGTCATTTTAGAAAACAATAGTTTTAAACTTTTGTCAAATAGGAATCGAGACCATACATTGCCTTCTAACAGTTAATATAAATAAAACGAGGGCAACTTCTAGAACTCTTTAACCCTATGCACAAAGTTTAATGAAAACATTTATTTATTTGCAAAATCGTTTTTTTTGTGACGTTTTAAAACCAACTAAAGCCTATTCATCAATCATGGATTAAAGTTTGCCAAAACACTTAACCTTTAAACCTCGTGAATCTAATATCCTAAATTGATCACTTTTAGAAAATCTTCATCGTTTGCCTTATTTTGGAAAACCGTTTTTCGTGTCGTAAATTAAAACAAACATCCCAAAACGTGTCGGGGCTATCCATGGGCATGTGAGCCATCCAGACAACCCCAAACACCCACAATCACATATTTTATTATTATCACGGGGCCTTAACTCGAACACGACTTTGTGTCGTTTTAAGGCCCGATATTACAACATACACATACATGGACCCTATATCATGATTACATATACCCAAAACGTCCATCATCGGGATTCGACCGCTAGGATCTCCTCCCTAGGCTCACAATCACCCAAATAGCTACATAACCAATACTCAATCAAATCTAACAATATTGGACATCGCTATCACATTACATAACCCCCAAATATCACAAACTCAACATTACGAAACTCTCATTATCATAACGAACGGAAAAATATCACCGTACGGATATCATTGGGGTGTTAGGAGGAATTACGTTCCCATGGAACCCTCACTAACAACACCTAATCCACGGATCGTCGTCATTATCACAACAATAACTACATCAAATAACCCAAACACAACAATATGCTAACAATACAAACAACAAAAAGAAAACCCAAGAACACACCCTTTTCACCTTGCAAAAAGATGATTGAAGCTTCGTACTTCACTAATCGAACCACAATACAAGAACAATCAAGTGATTATCAAAGGAAGATGAAGATTTGACACTAATCTAGCCAAGAACCGAGCACTTCTCTCTCCTCCCGCGCTCTCTCTCTCTCTAAAATCTATTTTCTCTCTTCTTTTTTTTTTAACTCTCGGGTGGAAATGGCGATGTATAGCCTTCCGCAGGCAGCCGCAGGTGCATCTGCGGCCGGGCTCGCTAGCCGTCCGCGCCGTTTCCTCGGCTGTCGTGTGCCGTCCCCTCGAGCCGCGCACTGTCCCGTTTGTCGGTGGCCGCAGGTGCATCAGCGGCTGTCCGGCTGGTTTTTCTCGATTCTCGCGCCACGCGGTCTTAACTTGCCAATTTCTGCGGTATTATTTCGGAAGGCTGTATTTTTGCAGTCCGAAAACCCCTGGGAAACGTGCCATATTGTTCTGGGAGGCTAGTTCGGAGGGCTGCGACTTGATATGGAATTTGATAATTGTGCTTGGCTTTCAGGGGGCGCTGCCCCCTTTCCACCTCCGCCAGCTCACCGGCGAGCTGGGCAGCCGCTCGCTCACCGGGGAGCGAGACCCCCGAACATCGTAAGCGTAGTGGCCATTAGTCGTCTTTTGTGATCAGCTCAGGTTTTTCCGGATTAGCTGTTCGCATTGCCTCCAGTGACCGGATGCCCGTTGTCCGTTGTGGCGACTTTGACCGTAAATCGCTGGGGTGGCTTCGTGTTGGGGTCCACCATCCTTTCCGCATGTCGGGTCCAATGACGATTTTGCCCTCCTGCCAGGGTTAGTAGAGAAATGCAAAATTTGGGTGTCTACACTAGCGATACCACATGTTGTTCATCTACCACAAATATCATCAATATAACTTCATAAGTTCTGAAAAACTTGCCTGGTTCGCTTCTACCATTACGCTTATTTTACGTCTTTCGTTCAACCTACAATTTATATATAAAATTGACATAATCATTAGTTACAATAACTATTAATTAGTCTTAACTTAAGACCTTAACTTCAAATTATTAACTCTTTAGTTATCTGACAAATGAACATTTAAGTTCCGGACAAAAACCCTAGCCCAAACCTAGTTGGACATGTCGGGTACACTTAACCAACTTACGCATTCACTACACGTTCTTCGTACGACTTACTTTTAATAAGTTGTCTAAAATTTAGTCACAAATGGACTATCTACTTTGGTTTAATTCGATTAAATTTTCTTCTCTTACATAACTTAATGATTCGGACATTTAATAATGTACCAAATACTTCAAAATATTATCTACATTTGATAATATACAACCACGTTTAAATATTATTAATTATTTAATAATATTTTACTCACGTATTAATATTATTTACCATTTAATAATATTTTAATCATATATTAATATTATTAACCATTTAATAATATTTTAATCACATATTAATATTATTAACTATTTAATAATATTTTAATCTCTTACTAATATTATTCATCATTTAATAATATTTTAATCATTTACAAATATTATTCACCATTTGATAATATTTTAATCATTTATAAATATTATTCGCCATTGGATAATATTTTAATCTCTTATTAATATTATTAACCATTTAATAATATTTTAATCACTTATTAATATTATTAACCATTTAATAATATTTTAATCACATATTAATATTATTAACCATTTAATAATATTTTAATCACTTATTAATATTATTAACCATTTAATAATATTTTAATCTCTTACTAATTTTATTCATCATTTAAGAAAATTTTAATCATTTATAAATATTATTCATCATTTGATAATATTTTAATCTCTTATTAATATTATTAACCATTTAATAATATTATAATCACTCATTAATATTATTAACCATTTAATAATATTTTAATTACTTATTAATGTTATTAATTATTTAATAACATTTTCATCATGTACAAATGTTATTAATCATTTAATAACTTTTTAATCATATACTAATATTATTGGTCATTTAATAATATTTTAATAATCTTCAAACAATACCAATAGTTAACTTTTTAATTGTGTTAACTTTAGTCTTTATTTTAAACATTTAGCTACCATTAATTCACTAATAAATTCTACATATATAGGTTTAGTATCCAAACACATTCATTTTACACTTATTTTAACTTAAAATTTCATTAAAAACTCGACCCGAACTGACCCGACCCAACTCGGACCGACCCGACCTGGAACGGCCACAATCTGTTTGGCAGATTGTTTGGGCGCAGCTGCGTCCACACCGAGCGCAGGTGCGCTCGGCCAGTTGGTTCAAAAGTTAACTTTTTGACTGCTCGACTCTCCGATAGCCATAACTTCTTCATTTTAAAATATTTGGGGTGATTCTTGAGTCCATTCTCATCAGAATTTCCCCCTCTACAATTTCTCGTTAGATCACAAATCCAAATTCCGAACGAAACTGGACTAAAAACTGCTCACAAGGACAAAGTGAAAACTAAAATCATAAATCCTTGGTTTTAATTGTTCAAACTTGAATAAAATAAACTCTACACATCCAAATGACACCAACTTAGTGGTGTTGTCTTCCTAACTTCTTGTTTTACAACATTTCATGGTTTGATTACATTTTTAAAAACGTTTTGACAAGAAATTTTAAGATCGAACCACTTAGGGTTTTACCGGTAACACAATATGAAATTTTCTTCCATTTATTTGCTTACCACACATACCAATACATGATTTAAACCTATCAAACCATGATTCTACCAATATAACATAGCTTAAGACTTCTAGAGCATCAACATAACTTTTGATCGGTTAAAAATATATTTTAACCGTTCAAATCATATCTAGACTACAAAAATGAACTTAAGAAGGTTTAGAGTACTTTTTAACCTCTTAGACATGGATGTTCTTCTTCCTCTTGATATGAACTTGCTAAAGACTCTTCCTTGACTATTCTCTAGCATTTTTCCTTGGTGGATCATCAATCTCCCAAAGGTTTACTAACTTTTTCTCTAAAGCTTATCTCTCTATATTTGGTGAAACAAATGAACAAACACTAACACATGAATCAAGGTCTCTATTTATAGGCCTTTCTATCATCTCTTTTTATTACATACAATATGTATATCTATACAATTTGACCAACATTACTTGCTGATAAGTGGTTTTTATACCTACGAATTGAATACACTTGAGCTTGATAAATTGCTTATCTTTAAGTATTTATGTTAGTTTCTATGTGTTTTTACGTGTTTGTTATAATTTAGGTTGTAGAGTAAGTTTATGTGTTTTCTGTTCATTTACTCGTCTTTTTACCACATTATTATAGGATGTAGTTTTCTATTACTTTTTATGTGTTTTATGTTGTTTTGTAGGTATTATAATAACGGCTTGATAAATAAAGGCTTGGATTGCCCGGTTTGTCTTTTCGGCGTGTCGTTTGCATAAAGGCCAGCTTTTTACATTGTTCCGGCCAGAATCTCCGCTTGTTCAAAACATGAAAGTTGTAGAACTTCTTCTCAGCTTTCCGAAACATCTTGAATCATCTCAATCGGAGATCGAACGCAAAAGGTACACCAAAAAAATTAAGAAATTACATAGCAGCTACTTCATGCCCAAGTTTGGCCTTCATCCTTTCTGATTCTGCAATTTTGTAAAACATCAAAGTTGTAGGTCTACGAATTTTATTTCCATACCATCTTGAATTACCTAAATCGGAGTTCGTATAAAGAAGTTACGGCCAGAATACGAAAGGACCAGAAAGCTGAAATTCTGCCATTTCTAACAAACTGCGAAGCTGCGCAGTTTTTGCACTATGGAGAGGCGCAGCTGCGCCGTTTGACAGGCAAACCAAGATTTTGCGCAGCTGCGCCATTTTTGCACTATGGTGAGGCGCAGCTGCTCCGTACGCCAGTCAAGCCGCGGACAGAGTGCTATAAAAGCCACTTTTTGTGTCCTAAAACATAAAAATAATCAGTTTCTTCCGAGAGGGAGTGACTTGGGCGATTTTGGGAGGCCATTTTGGTGATTCCATGGAGCTTCTACATCAATGTGATGCTATGATTTAGGGAGTTTGTCTATATTTCTCTTCCTTTTGCCTCTCTATTTCATGTATTCTATTGTTGTTTGATTTTTGGAACAAGTTCTTCTATTTGTAGTTCTATTGATAGTAGTACTTGTAGGTGTAAATGGATGATTTGTAATCCATGGGTGTAATATATATGTGTTTGTATTGAATCCATTACATGTTTTATTCATATTGAATCTTGTTATAATCATTTGCTATGTATGTGTGGATGTTGTATTACTTGTTTAGTATGAACTAAGCATTGAATCTAAGTATTGTGATGGAACCCAATAGGTTGTTCTAGTTGATTTCTCTCTCTTTGGTTGGCACCATATGGATTGATTGTTGTATTTGTGCTTGTGGTTAATTTCTAGGTCGTGCATTTACTTAGTAGCCTATACGGAACTGGGAGAGGGAGTATAGTGTTTGACCCAAGTATGTTACACATGTTCGTGATTCCACATGGCGTTGGGATTATGATTCGTGAAAAGGATAGACATATACCGATCCACCATGTGCACCCTTTGAGAACTCGACCTTTAACCCTTGCTATTCTTAGTTTGGGCGTTCCTTCCCGTTTCTGTTGCCTTGTGTCGGATTTGGGTAGGATGTCGCTACATGACACTCGAGAGAGGCATGTTAGTACTATAGAGAGTTCTCGGTTGACCATTCATCGGCTACGGCTGTGTGGATGTGTTTTCATATTTTGCGCCTAATACGTATTTGTCTGACCTAGTTATTAGTGTGGTAACTCGTGCGGAACTGAGAAAGGGAGTACCAGTTTAGACCTAGATACAATGACACGTGTTCGTGATTCCACCTGGTGTTGGGATTATGATTCGTGAGTTAGGATAGAGATATACCAGCTCGCCTCGTGTAGCCAAGAGAGAATCTGTTCTTCAAATCCTTTTTAGTGTTGACTCTCATAGAGATATAGTGAGTTGCCTAGTTAGGGTGTTCCTTCCCGTTTCTGTTGCCCTTGGGTCGGATTTGGGTGGATTCGGGTATGGTGCAACGAGAGTTGGCCATATCTATTATAAAGAATTCTCGGTTGACAATTCGTCGTGACCGAATGGCCAAAGAGAGAGTTAAGAGACTTGAATGAACTATTGGGGGAAGTTACATACTTAGATTCACCTATATTTAATTATTTTCAGTAGCTAGTATTAGTTTAATTTTTATTAGTTTTATTTCAAAATAATTATTCATTCGTTTAAATAGGATTGAATTGGTTATACGCTTGTGTTTGGCAATTTTTATTACATAATTCCTCGTGAGATCGATACTCTACTTTCATTATATTACTTGTTGACCGCGTATACTTGCGCGTTTTGTTCATTCAAAACGAACTCGTCGAGGTTGGAACTCATTAAATATAAAAATATAAAAACAGAAAAAACAAGTTCCGATCGGCGACCCAACAAGTTTTTGGCGTCGTTGCCGGGGAGTTAGTTTAATAATTATTGTCATCATTAGCTTCGATCAAATTAGTCTTAATTTAAACATTTCTTTTTATTTTATTTCTTTTTACTTCCTATATTTTTCTCTTTTCAGGTACCATGGATGAATTTTCTTATCAATGGCTATACACGAGTATGACTCAACCATGGGAAACAGGGATTGATAGTCTCAATGCAATTTCTTCATTGTCAGCACAAATTGAGACATTTTCGAGGAAGTTGGATGTTCTAGGAGCGCAACGTACTCAAAGTGTGGATGTGTTTTGTGATTATTGTGCTGGCAATCATTCGAGTCATCAATGCACCATCAGTTATGGACCGATACAGTATGGGGGTGATTATCTCAACGACTATGCTTATCCCAAAAATTATTATCAAGATTGGGGATATCACCCGGATGATTCATGGAGCTACACTCAGCAAGATCAATACGATGCTCCAAGTCACCCACCGGATTTCTCATGTCCACCTGCATCGCAACATGAAGAAAATTCAAGATTGGAGGAATTGTGGTCCAAGTACATGGCATCGAATGAGGAAGTGATGCACAGTCAAGCTACTTCCATTCGAAATCTTGAGGACCAAATGGAGAAAATGTTCAAAGCCTTAAACAACAGTCCTCAAGACACTTGGCCTCATGACATGGATTCCGAGGCTGATGGAGTACCCGTGCCAAATCTGCAATTGGATGAGCCACAAGAGAGTGATATGAAGGAGAAGAATGGGGATATGGTTAACATAGTCGACGAAAAAATATATGCGCATTCCAATGAAGATTTGTCGACTTTGTTAGTGCCCCAAGAGCTTTCTCCACCAAAGGTCAAGAATCCAATCAGATTTGTAAAAGCATGCCTACTTGGTAGTCATGTCGTCGGCATGGCTCTCTATGACACGAGAGCTAGTTCAAACGTGGAGCCATGGTGGGTTGAAGAAGAGAAGATAGAAGAAGAGCTCATTGTGTTTGACAATCTTAAATGCCCCAATATGGTCACAAATACAATGGAAGAAGCGCCTAGCTATTTGACCGTCGAAATGGGGAATCTACCTACAAAGAGCAAGCTAGGTGACTTAGACTTCATCGTTATCACAAATGGGAACCTCCCAAATAATTAATTGCTTCCAACAGATGGAGGGTTCCTCAATTATCGAAGAGAGATTGGATAGCGTTGATACGAAGAAGTCCAGCTAAAGGACTATAAACCAAACGCTCGATGGGAGGCACCCCATTCACTCTTTCTCCCTCCTTGTTTAATTCTTATTCGCATTTTCAATTATTTCTCCCTATATGTTTAATTCTCTTTTCTTTTAATATTAACTAGAATGTTTTAATATACTTAGTAGTTTTAATAGTTCTATTTTTGTCTCTCTCGGGTTTTAGCCATTTGGTGGAATGGTGCAAAGTCAGAAAAAAAATGGGGTGAATTTTTTTTGTGCAGATAACAGCAGACTGCATGACTGATGCACGGCGTAGCTGCGCCACTATGCAGGCCAATTCCTGTGCAGCTGCGCCTTCCTCCCCCAACAGAAAGCCGTCTGCCAGACACCGCAGCTGCGCGCTCTTAACGAAGAAAAACGGCGCAGCTGCGCCATAGCCTCCAGTCGGCCTTTCCCTGCCTGACTGCGCAACTGCGCACTCCTTAAGAAGAAAAACGGCGCAGTTGCGCCAGATAGGGATCCAAAAAAAGATAAATTAAATTAAATAAAAAAATACAAAACTTTAAAAATATAAAAATACTTTTTCTTTTATTTATTTATTTATGTACTTATTTTGTTTTGTTTTCCGGGTAGCGCATCTTAGCGGGATTATGGAAGTCCGTTGCTTTTGGCGACAACTGACATATGTTTCAGGGAAGTCCTCTACACTTCAATTCCTTTATTGTTTACATTATGGACTTGTCAGTTCCAAGTTTGGGGGTCTTTCTATATGTTGCTTTGATGTTGCTATCTTGTTTGAATTTTGTGGGTATATTCTCTGCAAACCCTCACGAGACAAAAATCGTCCTCTTGGGTAACCTTGGGGTTTAACGGCTTGTTGCACGTGCTTAGTGCAATCGTACTCCCTACGAAACTGGGTTCGTCTATGTGTTGTTAATGTATGTTGTATGTGTTTTTATTTTTCGTTTTGAGTCGTTGTAGTATAGGTTGTGTCTCTTGAGCATTGAGTTAATTTGCATTGAACCATAATCGAGGATCAGGCATTGATTATTTGAGTTATAACTCATAGAAAATTGATAAACGTCGTTTCGTCTCTGTGCTTGACTTACTGTTGGTTTACATAACTTGTGATCCCTTTTCTTCGAGCACATAACCATCTGTATTGAATAAGTTATTTTCTTTGAGGCAGTTTATATGACTACATGCTTAGTGAGACAATCTTTTACTTTAAAACTCGTATATACATCACTCAAAATGATTTCTCATGTTTGATTTGTCTATAGCATGAGATGGAGCGTAAAACGCACTCACATATTAAAAAAAAAAAAAACGAAAAATAAAGGTAGTAATAACTATAATAAATTACTTGATTAGTCGAGTTTTGTAGCCTCTGTTACTCGAGTTATTAGGCCCTCAGGGGTGTCTTTACACCTAATGCCCTAAAGCCAACTGGTTTGAGAGTAAAACTCGTTACATGGGTAACTCTGTATAGCCTAATGGAATGAGACATTGCACATGTCAAGATTAGTTTTGTTTTGACTTATCTGCTGGGACTAGTGGAGAGTGATGTCTTGTGCATGTGGTTTTAAGTTTTTGATTTCTTTCTTAAGGTAATTTGTCTACACCACCCCTCTGCGTGATGATTTGTTGTTGCAGATGGTTCACACACACACACGGGGGTCATAAGTGTGTATTGACTGATATGTGAGTTGAGAGTCTAGACTTTGCAAGGTTTTGAGATTTTCTTGTAATTATAGCTTGAAATAATCTTGAGGCCACAATATTCTTTCTTATTAACTCACTGCTCAAGTTTTGTGTTGTTGTTTGTATAGTCAGTGTTGTTTTTCTTGAGGACAAGCAATGGTTTAAGTTTGGGGGTATTATATTGGTTATTAAATGTTATATGCATAGAGTACTCCTAACCTTGATAATGTGCAAATCTTCAAGTATTTTCTGTGATTTTTAACTGGTAGAATTTTTATTTTTATTTTTATCTACGTATTTAGTTTTTTTCTTTATTTAGTTTGTATTTGTATTGCTTAAGGGCAAACAATGGTTTAAGTTTGGGGCTATTTGAAAAGTGGTTTTTATACCTACGAATTGAATACACTTGAGCTTGATAAATTGCTTATCTTTAAGTATTTATGTTAGTTTCTATATGTTTTTACGTGTTTGTTGTAATTTAGGTTGTAGAGTAAGTTTATGTGTTTTTTGTTCATTTACACGTCTTTTTACCACATTATTATAGGATGTGGTTTTCTATTACTTTTTATGTGTTTTATGTTGTTTTGTAGGTATTATAATAAAGGCTTGATAAATAAAGGCTTGGATTGCCCGGTATGTCTTTTCGGCGTGTCGTTTTCATAAATGTTAGCTTTTGACATTGTTCCGGCGAGAATCTCCGCTTCTGCAAAACATGAAAGTTGTAGAACTTCTTCTCAGTTTTCCGAAACATCTTGAATCATCTTAATCGGAGATCGGACGCAAAAGCTACACCAAAAATATGAAGAAATTACATAGCAGCTACTTCACGCCCAAGTTTGGCCTTCATCCTTTCTGATTCTGCAATTTTGTAAAACATCAAAGTTGTAGGTCTACGAATTTTATTTCCATACCATCTTGAATTACCTAAATCGAAGTTCGTATAAAGAAGTTACGGCCAGAATACGAAAGGACCAGAAAGCTGAAATTCTGCCATTTCTGACAAACTGCGCAGCTGCGCAGTTTTTGCACTATGGAGAGGCGCAGCTGCGCCGTTTTTGCACTATGGTGAGGCGCAGTTGCTCCGTACGCCAGTCAAGCCGCGGACAGAGTGCTATAAAAGCCACTTTTTGTGTCCTAAAACATAAAAATAATCTGTTTCTTCCGAGAGGGAGTGACTTGGGCGATTTTGGGAGGCCATTTTGGTGATTCCATGGAGCTTCTACATCAATGTGATGCTATGATTTAGGGAGTTTGTCTATATTTCTCTTCCTTTTGCCTCTCTATTTCATGTATTCTATTGTTGTTTGATTTTTGGAACAAGTTCTTCTATTTGTAGTTCTATTGATAGTAGTACTTGTAGGTGTAAATGGATGATTTGTAATCCATGGGTGTAATATATATGTGTTTGTATTGAATCCATTACATGTTTTATTCATATTGAATCTTGTTATAATCATTTGCTATGTATGTGTGGATGTTGTATTACTTGTTTAGTATGAACTAAGCATTGAATCTAAGTATTGTGATGGAACCCAATAGGTTGTTCTAGTTGATTTCTCTCTCTTTGGTTGGCACCATATGGATTGATTGTTGTATTTGTGCTTGTGGTTAATGTAATATCCCAGATAATTTCAAGATTTTAAATAATATCTTAATTGATTTTATTAAAGGTTAAGGTTTAAACCTAGAAGGTGAGAAGGAAGATGTGTAGAAAATTGGTAAACATTTTTTTTTTAACATAAATTATTTGTTAGAAATTAAATGTGAGAATATTTTAATGATGCAGGTAGATAATTTATTTAAGAAAGAAATTCAATTGAGAAGTGAAGGTGAATATATTAATATTTATATATATACACCTATAGTTGAGTTTGTTAGTCAAACAAGATGATGTGTGAAGTAAATTAAATACTTAATAAAACTAATAAATTAATTAGTTTTAGTATGGATTAAAAAGAAAAGTCATGTAATATAATTAATTAAATTAATTATATAAGTTATGAATTAAGGTTATGAGTAACAAGTAGGGAAGTGGAATATTGCCTAGAAGGACAATATTAAAAAGTTAATTAATTAAGTAATTTACTTAATTAATAAGTTGTTATAGATGTAAGCCCAATATGGAGATATTTGCATGAAATGGGTAATTAAATAAGGGAGCCCAATAAAAAGTAAGTTATGTAGCCCAAACCATTAAAAGTCAAATGATGGTCAATGGTTGGGATAAGCATTTCAAGTATTGATTGAGTGTAGAGAATTAACTAGTGTAGGGTTAATTGAATAACCCTAGTTGGTAGACAAGAGAGAGCATTAACCAATCATTGGTTAATTGCTAGGTATATAAAGGCGGTGTTAAGAATTAACTATGAATGAGTTAATTAAGTAAACCAATGTGGTAGAATTAATTATAGCAAGTCTAATTGGATTATATTATAAGTTCAATTGAGGTATTAAACTAGGTCAAATTAATTAACTTAGTAGTCTATGTAATTTATTAAACATTTGTGTATTTTTGTTGTTCTTCGGTATTAAAGATTGTCACTAATAGTAATTAAATTAGTGAACAAACCTGAAGTGTGAAATAGCAAGAAATGTGCTATAATTAATTATGGTGTTAATTCAAAATATGGAATATAAATAATTTGAATGTCTATTATATTTAAATTATTAATATTCCATAATTTAAATATGTATTATATTATAAAAAAAAATGGAAATTTAAATAATTAAAGTAATTATTTAATTATAGTACAATAATTTTTTATTGGACCAATATGATTTGGGTCCATTTCTTTCAATTTGGGCCGTATATATTGGGCTTGTAATTGGTTATCCGTTAACCAAAATAGGAAGAGAGACTCGGTTAGTTGTAAGAGCCAGTGTCTGTGTTACGTAACGTGTAAGGTGGTTGTGAGCAGAGAGCATGATGCTCGTCAGAGGGAGTTGGTGAGCAGGGTAAGGTCACTGATGGAACAGGAGAGAGAGTGGAGTGTTCTTATTTAACTAAGCCTTCTCCATTTCTTCTCCTTTTTATTTTTCCATTTCGTCTGATAAGAGTGAGATAGAAAAGCAGGGTAGTGTTATTATTCTTCACTCCTATGTTTCTTTCTGTGAGCGTCCCATTGAGAGAAAGAGTAAGAGTTTGTGAAGAAGAAGAAAGCCAAGAGGAGAAATGAAGAAGCTATGAAGGTATATTGTTATACACTTGTTTAATGTTTGATTTGATTGGGTAAATGTTAGTTTTAATGAGATTAATGGTATTAGATCATGAATATTTTGTGGGTAATGGTCTAACCATAGATTTAAATGAATCTAGTAGATGATTCACGGATTAAATTAAATGAAAGGAAGTTGAAGAACACAAATTCGCAGGAAAGCGGTGTTGTGTTACTGTCGGTTGATGATTTTTATAAAATTGAATATTTGGAGTTAGAGAGTGGGTAAGGTACCAAATTAAAGCTACGGGAGTAAGCTACACGTAGAAATTTTTAGATCTCAGAAATTCTTTGTGGTTTGTTCGTAGTGACTGTTTGAATCAGTTTGGGTCAGACCGAAATGCTGCTGCCCAGAAACTGTAGCGATTTTTGTTCATTGTAAAAATCATATAAAATCATGTGTTTGGAATTTGAAGTTGGTATAAACACAAAGTTGTAGATATGGAAGTTATCTAAAAGTACCCAAAATATTTAACGATTTTATGGTGTAGAGCATTTTTGAATGAATTAATGTTGTGTGACTGTCCTGGAGATTTCATTCTCTGGACAGGTTGTGTAAAACGTTAGATCTGTGTTGTTTGGTACATCGGATGAAGTTAAAGTCTGAATAAGATTTAAAGTAGACTTCATAAGGTTTAATTTGATATAAAGTTGGTCAAAAACGGACTAGTAACGAAGAAGTTATGATATTTCTAACAATTACCCTGCTGTCGGAGAACACTCTCTGGCAGTCGGCTGTCCGAAGGCCGAAGACGGAAGGAAGAAGGCCGAAGACGGAAGGCCGAAGGCCGAAGACGGAAGGAAGAAGACGGAAGGCCGAAGACGAAGGCCGAAGACGGAAGGAAGAAGGCCGAAGGCCGAAGCCGGAAGACGGAAGGCCGAAGGCCGAAGGCCGAAGGCAGAAGGAAGAAGGCCGAAGGCCGAAGGCCGAAGGCCGAAGGCCGAAGACAGAAGGAAGAAGGCCGAAGACCGAAATAAAAAAAAATAATAATTTTTTTTTAAGGATTATTAGTAATTGTAAGTGGAGTTAATTATTATTAAATGTTCAATAATAAGGGTAATTGGTTAAGTTGTTATGATGTGATTAAATAATAACCGAACATGGTTTAATATTATTGAAGAATTAATAATATAAATGTACAATTAAGATGTTACAAATTTGTTAATATCAATTGTAGATTAGTCGGATATTATTACGTGAATAATAATATCGTTGGGTAGTTAAAATATTATCCAAGGAAGATAATATTGGTTGGTAACTATGTAATTTTTAAAAAGGGTTGCCATTAATTAATTACTATTAAGATATTAATAATTTAAGGAAAATGGAGATAATTAAATTAATTATTATGATATTAAATAATAATTAAAGTGAATTAAGGAAATAATTAATTATTGTGCAACAATGATTAAGGTAAACTATTATTAAAAGAAATTAATAATAGTAATGATTATTTAAAGTGTTATTTAACAATTAAATAACATTATAAGTTATTACTAATTGATAGTAAGATTTAAAATATTTCTCGAGATGGATAATATTATGATAACTCATCGAGTTAAATGTTGTGATTAAGTTAAACCAAGGGTATGGTCCATTAGTGACTAAGTAGTTGTTTGACCTAACCAGAAATAAGGTCCAGACATTAATACAGTGACAATAATAAATGTCAAAACTGCATAGTTTGCACAAAAGATTTACGGTGTTGAAATATGAAACGCTGAGTCAAGACAACGAGAGACTAAAATAGGAAATTAACCCTATGGATTTAAAAAGGGGACGATAAGAAGAAATACATATCTTTAAAGATTTAGTATTGAGTTAAACTGTGACTAATATTGTACACCGTTGATCTCACATACTGTATAGGTGATGCAAGGAACGTGAAAGATTAGCGTAAGCTGGTTATACAAGTCCAGGCAAGTTTTTCAGAACGTGTTGCATTATGTGCATAATTTATAAGTTTATTATTAAACTGTGATGTGCTCATACGTGGTTATGTGCAAAGATGTGTTAATGTGCTTTTGTGAAATAAGTTGATTTGAACTATTGATATGCGGTAGTTGATTTAAGACAATTGTTCTGCATTGAACTATATGTCATGATAGAGGCTAGGCATGAAGCATAGATTAAATGCGAGGCATGATATGCATGAGAAATGTATGTACTGCAAAGCATAAGATGCATGAAGCATGAAGCATGATTGAACTGTTTTTACGTGTTATGTGAAACTGTTAGACTTGCTGAGCCGTCGTGCTCACCCTTGCTTAAAACAAAACATTACAGAGTAGCTTGAGGAAGCCGATTACTCCGGTAGAGGCAAAGATGAAGATTGACTAACGAGTCATCAAGATTGAAGCATAGGTGCTTTTGTAGTAAAACCTTGCGGTAGACTAATTCATTCACTTGTGTAAGTAGATATGAAGAGTTTATGTTTTGTTGTGCTATAGATTAGCAAACTTAAATTGTTAAGAGAACATTTACAGATTATTTGAATATCATTTTTCAGACGTTGTCCTTTATGAATAAGGATAATAGGATGGTGTGATTGAGTCATTATACATATGATTTCAAATTGATTGTAATAGAATGTCGTATCATGTATGATATGAAGACATACTAGGAATGTATAAAGATTGCGATTCTGGAATAGAAAGAGATGTTATATAATTGTAAATAAATGATTATTTAGCAATTATAATATTGTTGTAATTCATGAATAATAAGAAAAAGTAGTACTAGTGTTGAACCAGATTCGAGGTTAAAGGAACCCGGATTTGGGGTCGTCACAGTTAATTTCTAGGTCGTGCATTTACTTAGTAGCCTATACGGAACTGGGAGAGGGAGTATAGTGTTTGACCCAAGTATGTTACACATGTTCGTGATTCCACATGGCGTTGGAATTATGATTCGTGGAAAGGATGGACATATACCGATCCACCATGTGCACCCTTTGAGAACCCGATCTTCAACCCTTGTTATTCTTAGTTTGGGCGTTCCTTCCCGTTTCTGTTGCCTTGTGTCGGATTTTGGTAGGATGTCGCTACATGACGCTCGAGAGAGGCATGTTAGTACTATAGAGGGTTCTCGGTTGACCATTCATCGGCTACGGCTGTGTGGATGTGTTTTCATATTTTGCGCCTAATGCGTATTTGTCTGACCTAGTTATTAGTGTGGTAACTCGTGCGGAACTGAGAAAGGGAGTACCAGTTTAGACCTAGATACAATGACACGTGTTCGTGATTCCACTTGGCGTTGGGATTATGATTCGTGAGTTAGGATAAAGATATATCAGCTCGCCTTGTGTAGCCAAGAGAGAATCTATTCTTCAAATCCTTTTTAGTGTTGACTCTCATAGAGATATAGTGAGTTGTCTAGTTAGGATGTTCCTTCCCGTTTTTGTTGCCCTTGGGTCGGATTTGGGTGGATTCGGGTATGGTGCAACGAGAGTTGGTCATATCTATTATAAAGAATTCTCAGTTGACAATTCGTCGTGACCGAATGGCCAAAGAGAGAGTTAGGAGACTTGAATGAACTATTGGGGGAAGTTACATACTTAGATTCACCTATATTTAATTGTTTTCAGTAGCTAGTATTAGTTTAATTTTTATTAGTTTTATTTCAAAACAATTATTCATTCGTTTAAATAGGATTGAATTGGTTATACGCTTGTGTTTGGCAATTTTTATTACATAATTTCTCGTGGGATCGATACTCTACTTTCATTATATTACTTGTTGACCGCGTATACTTGCGCGTTTTGTTCATTCAAACGAACTCATCGAGGTTGGAACTCATTAAATATAAAAATATAAAAACAGAAAAAACAAGTTTCGATCGGCGACCCAACACTTGCAACCATCAAAACTTGGCTTGATTTAAGGGAAAAGACTTGATTGAATGACTAACATGAAAGACTTCCATCAAGGTTGCTTGTAAACAACTTTTGGAGTGTAAAATAAGCAAAATGAAGCCACACTCAACATTTTCATGTGGGCCCTCTCAAAATTCGGGAATAGCAATAAATTTTACCAATTTGACTTTATTTTTATATCCTATATCATTATATAAGTATCCATATATATATATATATATATATATATATATATATATATATATATATATATATATATATATTGACCACAACTTTGACTACCATTTGGGCTCCACATTGTACTCTAGGATTTAATATATTGGGCTCATCTAATTAATTGGTTTGGGCTCAATTAAATTATTACATTGGGCTAACATTAAATACCATATGTTACATTTAATTAAAACATGCATTGGGCTTGATTAATTATTACATGGATCAAGGTTTAATTAATTACATAGGCTACTAGGTTAATTTATTTAACTTAGTTTAATACATCAATTGGACTTATAATATAATCCAATTAGACTTGTCTTAAATTATTTTACCACCTTGGGTTACTCAATTAACTTATCCATAGTTAATTCTCATCATCAAATTCATTCACCTAGCATTTAACCAATGTTTGGTTAATGCTCTCTCTTGTCTACCAACTAAGGTTGTTCAATTAACCCTACATTAGTTAATTCTCTACACTTAAAAATATTTCCCAACACTTTGACCAACATTGGACTTTTAAGTGTTTGGGCTACATAACTTACTTTGCATTGGACTCTCTTATTTAATTACTTGGGCTACTCAACACAACTGACACATCTTTCATAACTTGGGCGATGTAATTTATTTAATTGGACTACCACCCCATTATATACAATACTTGCCAACATTAATTAATTGGACTTATATTAATTACCTCTTGGGCTATTAATCAACATAACATTTGGGCTTATTATTTAATTACCCACCTTCAAACAAATATTCTCATATTGGGCTTGTTTTAAATCCATTAATGGACTCTATACAACAACTTAATAATTAAGTTAATTACTTAATTAATTAACTTCATAATATTGTCATTCTAGATAACCATTCTAGTTTTTCTATAACTTTAACTCTTAACTAATATAATTAACCTAATAAATTATATTTCATGAATTTCCTTCTTACATCATATTTAAACTAATTAATTTATTAGTTTTAATTGAGTATTAATTTACTCACCTTCTTATTTGTCTAACAAACACACTTTAGGTATATATAATTTAATATAACCACCTTCACTTCTCAATTGAATTTATTTCCTTAATAAATTCTCTACATGCATCATTACAATATCCTCACATTTAATTTCTAACAAGTAAATCATTAAAAAAAATGTTTACCCATTTTCTACACATCTTACTTCTCAAATTCTAGGTTTTAAACCATAACCTTTAATTAATATTTAAAAAAAAACTTATTTACAAATCTTGTAAATATTTGGGATATTACAGAAGTTTTAAATACTTTGAAAAACTACGCATCGTTCATCATTCTTCAAAAATCAAAACCCTAAACCTCTCTATCTCTCTCTCGAAAATCCAGAACCCTAAAGCGTCAATACTCAGTTAAATCATTCTTCCAGTTTCAGAAAAACAATCAAATGGCGCCTGCTCAAGTTATTTTTGGAAACGAACTAAACTTTGAAGCCTTCACAACAGCAGATAAACAGTACTGGAGGATAATCCATTTTCTAGAAAGGGCTAGCCTTCGAGAAGCCCTGGGAACAAACACAAGAGTCCTATCAAAGCTAGTTCGAAAATTCTATACGAATGGAACCTATGTAAATGGAACCCTAACCACCACGATTAGAGGGGTTCAGTTCAACCTCACCTCTGAAGAAATAAACCTAGCCCTAGGTTTCAAGCATGGGGATCTCACGTCTCTCAATATGGTGAGCACAGAAGAGGGCCTGAGAATGATGCACCACAAAAAGAATCCGGAGCTGAGAGGATTGAAGAGGAAAGAATTTCCTCAGAAGTATGAGTTTCTGGCTAACATCGTTGGAAAGTGTCTCCTCTGCAAGGACTCTGTTCACGACTCTGTTAGGGAGATCCAACTAAAGATAATGACAACCATAGTAAAGAAGATGAATATCAACTTTGGCTCCTTACTAGTTGAATGGATTGGGAACTAAATCCAAAATGCAGAAAAGGCGAAGGGCGTCAGAAAAATGCCCTATAGGAGATTCATAAGCATTCCCCTTTAATCTTTTTTGGGGGATAAGATTGAGCACGCAGAAGGAGAAGTCCTCAATGCTAATAAGAGGATGACCCAGAGACTGTTCGAAAACTTGAAAAGGAACCCAGTTGAGAATAAAAAACTATCCCGATCTGGGGATAGTGAAGGAACACAAAGTGGAACTGGACCCTCACAAATGAAGATCTTGTCTACAAAAGCAGAGTCTCAGGAGGTCAGGAGGCTATCTCCTAGTCTGATCAGAAATAGGAAAGGAAAGAAAGCCCTTGAGATCCAAAGATCTCAAGGATCATCAAATGAAGCCTCTGACGTTGCTCCTGAGGAGAAGGAATTAGATCAGCACAGGGAAACTTGCAGCAAGCATAAGGCTTAGGAGGTCACTTTAAAAGAGCCAAGACCAAAGAGAAGAAGGCTAGTGAAATTAGCTGAAAAAGGCTTTGTAGCTGAGGGGGAGCTACATCAAAAATCTGACAATGCTCCAGTTGAGAGGGAGTCATTTGAAGCAGTTGAACCTATGGTTACTCAAACTAAGGGGGAGCCATCAGTAGTTCTTGAGCCAGTAGATGCTCAGGCTGAGGGGGAGATTCAAGAAGACATTTCAATCCCTTCAGCCACAATGAATACTGATGAAGAAGATGACATCGAAATAGTGGCAGTTGGAAGAAATGAACAGAGGCACCTCAACTACAATTATCTGCTGAAGTTCTTGCCACTGATGTCATTCCACCAAGCCTTAGTACACAATGCATGGGATCAACTGTTCTAGACCTTCAAAGCATATCCCAACGTGGTGATTCTAGCTCAAGGCTACCCTCAAAACCTACACTTTGCCTAAAAGATGATCTCAAACAGCTCCTTATCATCTTCAGTAGGGCAAAAGGTATACTTCATCCCTCTCACATTCATATAAAATCATACACCTACCTGGATCTTCAATAAATTTGAGGAGTTGTCTAACGTAAGCACTGGAACAAGCTCTACGTCCAACTCTACCCCAGTCGTAGAGTCCCCACACTCTACGGCTAATGGTCAAAGAAGCTTAAATGATCAAGACGTAGAGTGCCCTCACGACTTTCCTTAAACCCACCTTCTACACACACAATGCCTCCTGCTCAACCTTTCCGACCTACAGGACTTCTCCTCACACAAGAAGACATTCCCTCAACCTATGATCATGAATACTTCCACATTCCAAGCTTCATGGCTGACCAGGGGCAAACAACTCAACTCCTCCAAGATATTTTGCAAAATATATCTCTGTTTCTTACTACTGAGGGCTTAACGGACCTTACGAGCTATACGCAAGCAGAGATACAAAAAGATCTGGTATCCTCGTCCCATAACATTCAACGAAGAGTAGACAATGTCGTTATTGCTGTCAATGATCTTTCTCAAAATTTGGAAAAACAATTCTCCACAAGATTGAAGCAGTTAACGGCAGCTGTTTTTGAACATCTCGAGGAAAGGGACAAAAAGTTTATGGAAGCAATGACCAATCATCAAAAGTCCATCAACGTTCTTTAACAAACCAATGCTCAATCTATAGCTCTTCTAGCTGATCAGATCTTCGAAATGAAGCAATCCCTTAGAGAACAAGCTCACCGATCAGATACAACTCTATCAGTGGTTGAGCAGAAACAATTCCTAGTTGAAGAATGACTTCAAGATCAACGCAATGATGTAGCTGCCACCCAGACTCAACTTCAAGAACTTGTTCAGGGTGTGCAGGAACTATCGACTGAGGTGGCCAACATTAATGATGCCAACAAGGGGGAGAATAGGAAGAACATAGAACAAAGCAGCAGAAGAGGAAGAGCACCTCAAGGGATGAGATTGGTTCAAACGTCCATTCAACCTCCTAAGTTTGAAGCAGTACCAATTCATCAGAGACAGGACTCAACTGCGAGTCCACTTGTACCAAGTGCTCAATGACAATCCTCTTATGTGGGACCATCCAGCTCTCAAGCATGGCTCCAAGTGAAAGAAGAAGAAGCTATGCAAAGGGAAGAAATGGAACTGAAAAGAGCAGAAGAGGAAATGAGAGCACTCTTCAGGCAAAGGTAGGAAGATGAGAGAAGAAGGTCTCCTAGACAAAGGCATGAAGATGAAAGAAGAAGACCTACCAGTAGGAGGAGATAAGATTTTCTTTATTTTATTTTATATAATTTATTTACACTCATTGTTCAACTAACTATACATCAATAAAATTCATATTTTTTCATTAGAGAATACAGTTGCTTACTGTATGTTAGGCATTCACTTACTCATATGCATTTGCCTAATTAAATTGTTCAAATTACGTTATGCTATTTATGTTGTCATCATCAAATAGGGGAGATTGTTGAACGTAGTATGTTTGATTTGATGATAAGATCTAAGGTGCTAAATGCATTCAATAGTAAAGTTGTAAAGTCATTTGGTTGTGTATGATGTACAAGGACTTAGTTAGATAAGATCAAAATTGTTAAGTTGATCTTTTGGATATGAACGTATTGAGTTGTAAAGTCATTTGATTGTTTATGATGTACAAGGACTTAGTTAGATAGGATCAAATCTGTTAGGTTGATCTTGTGCTATATTTGTTTAGTCAGTCTAATCGTAGAGTGGACTCTACGACTTTGCACAAAGAAGACTCAACGACTAAGTCTGTTCGTAGAGTGGACTCTACGATCAAGGAAGAAGCCCAAGCATATAATGGACTCTACGACCAACAGAGTAGCCGTAGAGTAAAACTCTATCGTAGAATTAAGCTAACAAGAGAAATGTAAGCAAAAATGCGATCAAAAATCTAAAAGTTCTGATGACTCTTCTCTTGTCCTATAAGACAGAAGCAATTTCGTCAAGAAGAACAATGTGCTTCAAATGTGTCAGACAAACCTCTGCCAATAGCCTAAAGTTAGAAATATCAGAGGACTGACCAAAGCGTGCTATACAACAGAGAGAAGACTTTCAAGGCAGTAAAGTCAGAAGATGGTGTCCTATCAGCCATATTTCTATGGAGGACCAAACGACTCTATGAAAGTTGGTAGAAACCTACGACTGTCATGTCGTTTTCCAAGGAAAAAGGAAACATCTTTTTGGACAATATTTGCAGGTCAATTAATTCCTCGTCAGAGCATTAATGAGCCAAATGAATATAATATTCAACAGCTCTACATTGTGAGGTAACGGACAAAAATTGAAGAAAATAGCAGATTTCAAACGGGAAGAAATCAAAAACTTCTATAAGAGAAGCCCAGATTCAATATTCAAAAAGGTATTACACAAGAAAGAAAGAAATTCGCAAGAGTTCAAAAAGATCAAACTGAAAGAAATTTTGCCTCGTTACTAAGTTCTTCAGAAACATATGTTAAACACAACTTAGTAGCACACCAAAACCATCACTATTCACAATAAGAGTTCTTAGTGAACTAGAGTATCCAAGTCTGCTGTACTTGAAGAGTTCTTAGTGAACTAGAGTTCTAAGACTGCTGGTCTTAAAAGAATCTTAGTGATTCAAAAATTGTAATAGTATCCTTAGTGGATTTGCTGCTCAAGGAGCAGAACAGTGGAGTAGGAGTCTTGTGAACTCTGAACCATTTAAAATCTGGTGTCTTTCATCTTGTGTTTATTAACTGTTATAACTGCTATATCTGCTTGTTGAATTATTACATTAACATTTTAAATAAGGGGTAACTAAATCATATTTTGCTGTACTAAACTATCTAATTAATAATTCATTCTTTCTTAAAAATCAAAATAAGGAAAAAGTTTTAAAGAATCTATTTAACCCCCCTTCTAGATATCTTTCGTGTCATTGGGAATTAACAATATTGTTCATTTATTCTTAGAACATTGAATAATTTTTTCACAAGCACAAACCCTAAAAAAAACCGGAAAAAAATAAAGATAAAATTATTTGACAAATAAAATTTCATAAATTAATTATAAAAAAAAGAATAGGGTGATGGGAAAAAAATAAGAAAAGAGAGACGAAAATAGTTAGAGAGAAAAGAGAGTGATAATCAAAATATTTAAAAAAAATAGTGAATAAGAGAAAAATAAATAAAACTCTTAAACCAAGGAACAGTTACAAAAAAAATTGCACAATTTATGATATATAGATATATCTATTACTCATACTTATTATAATTGCACAGACTTCGTCAATTGAAAACTTTTGATTGGTTCTAAATTGGGTTGACTCGTAAATTTAATTAATTGATTTTTTTATTTTTTATTTTTTATTATGTATTATCTATTTCATGAGATATATATAAAAAAATTTAGTATGCATCAATTCTATTCATTTATAATTCTTTTTAATTATTCTTTTTCTTCTTATTTTCCCATCATCTAGAATCCTTTTCAATTATTCTTCTTATTTTCTTTATATTTATTTGTCATCAAATTAAATGAACATTATCTATATAATTTATGACCTTTTTATATTTTCTTGGGAACTTATCTGATTATCAGCTACATCTCCTTTTATAATCACAATTACTGGGGGAAAAAAGGGTAATACCTCACTGGGACTGTCTACTTTTCAGTATTTAGTCACTAACGTCTAATTTTTTTCTATGTGACTTTAAAATTTAAAAAAAAAATGACATGTAAATTTTTATTTGAATTATGTGACTTATCAATTGGATCCTACTTTGAGCGTCCAACCTGAGCAAAAAAGAAAATGACTTATTCTTCTCCTCTATGGCTCTTCTTCTCCTTTTATTATGATGCTCCCCCTCTAATTCTCCATCTTCCTTTAGTTTTCCATCTTCATCTAATTCTTCTTCCTCGATTTTCGATTTTCATAGTTCACCTTTTCTTCCCCAACACTCGCCATCAATTTCCTTCAGTTAATCGAAAAATCCGAACTTTTTAAATTGGGAATCTGGATAAAGAAGATCTAAATACAAGATTATTACTGTTAATCCATATTTCATCAACGACGTCGTAACCAAGGACATTCCTACTCTTCCTTCGTCTAACAGACACTTAAATTTATCCCTGTGTTATAAATGTCTATGTGAGCTTGTCATATGGAAGGAGGCAGATCAGTAGTATGGGATATCAATGTAGGATTGATATAAGTTTGAATCTTTCCCTCTTGGATAACTAATTTTTCAGGAGGAAATAAGATGTTAGAGCCTATATCGTAACATTTTACATCATAGCAGAAGTTACCGTGAATATTAATAGATACAAGGCACCGAGTCAGTGTCGCTAGAGTAAAAGCCGTCATGAACGTTGGTAAGGAAACGTGATGAAATGTTATGAATGTCTACATGAGCTAACTTTTCAGGAGGAAATAAGAGGTTAAAGTCTATATCGTAACACCTTGCTTTATGTATTATATTTTGTCAATCTTCAAGTTCATATTTTTTTCTCTTTCCATGTTCTAATTTGTTTTGCTTCTGGTATATCTTTAAGTTCATGTATATAAATGAACATATTTATTGATGTGTACATAAAGCGTTTTTCAGGCTTGCTGCAACCTAATTTACTTAAAAGAGAAGAAGAAATGAAGGTTATAGAATTATGTGACGAGTGCACTCAAACCTGCATGACAACTACGATTTTTCAGAATTTCTGCTACACTTTCATTTCTCAAGCTTTTTCAGTTTGTCTTATGTGCACTCATTTCAACAAAGTCGTCCTCCTCCCCATGGGAAGGAGGCGGCTACGGAGGTATACTGTAAAGTGTCCGATAGATCTAAAAATTAAAGCAAAGAAATGGAAGAGTTGATATCTCAATAGATCTTAAAATTAAGACGAAGATGGAGGCAGCTACAAGATGTATTTTTTCTTGGAAATTTGAGATCCCAATTTTACAATATGATGAATTGATGATTGTGAAGGAGGCTGCTTGTTTGATTTTAATCTCTTCAAGAAGATGAAAAGAAATGAATGAAAGATTCAGATGAAGAGTGAGAAAGCAAAATAAAAAAGAAATTATAAAATATATATATATATATATATATATATATATATATATATATATATATATATATATATTTTAATTTTATTATTATTTTAATAAATTTTAAAAGGTACAGTGAATTAATTCTATTTTTTTAAAATTTAGTTATCAAGTGCTCAAAAGTGAATTACCTCCAGATTAATTGGTTAAACAAATCCATCTGAATAGTCAAAAGACTCAAAAGTCAACTGATCAACATGCATATTGCGGTGTATCTGTGCGAATTCTTTCACAATTCCTTCTGATTTAGTTGTTCTATGTTCCATAATGTTCTATGTTCTCTTTTTTTAATTCATTTCTTAATTAATATATGAATTTGTAGGGAATGAGACAATTCGATGTAGTTTTAATAAATAAAAAATAATAAAAATAATATTAAATAATGTATATTGAGTTTTTTTGGAACGATAAACAGCTCCATTCTTACGTGTCATTTTAAAATTAATACTATCAATCATTTATTTGTACTTTTCGATTCCATCTTCGTTCACAGGTAAAGGAGGAAGGTCTTTTGAAGATAATGAAAAAGACTTTGTTATATGCATGGAGATTAGATGGTGTTTTATTGAAATTGAATGCGTAGAATTTATTATGTCGCGGCTATTTTGAATTGAAGGAATGTAACATATGAAAGAATAGAATAGAAAAGTAAATGGAATGAATAGTTAAATGATTCATTTCATTCTTGTTAGGATGAATCATTCCACACTTTTCTCCTAGAAATAAAATTCATTAATTTAGGAGGAATCGAAATGTTCAATTCCATTCCAATGAAGCAATCAAATAGATTTTTTATTTATTATATTAGAATTAGTCATTTTATTCTCATATTCATTCCTCCAATCCAAACATAGCATTTGTATATTTTGTCAAAAGCCGTGCTTATTTGGGTTTTGATTACTTCATAAATAAAACCTTTTTTTTTGCCTTTCGCTAAAAAAAATGTTGCTTTTTTTGTAGGTTTTGATATTGTTGGGTTTAATTATCTCATTTAATGTCATAATCTAATTTAAATGTGTAACTGACCATAGTTTTAGTATTTTTTTGGCTCGCAGAATTTGATAACTTTTTGGGTTGTTTGCTCTAGCTCATTAGCCAAATAGCTTCTCATTGAGGCTAGAAAATTTAGTGATAGTTTCTCTTAGTTTACACCACTTAGGTTGTTATTCTCCAAATTGTTCACTTTTAATTATGGATAGATGCATTATGCCTTATGTTAGTTATTTTCTCCAAATTAAATGTGTAAGAATATGATATTTCTTTAGGTCCATAACAATATTCTTATTTATCAAGAAATTTGTTCTACTAAAGATATTTATATTTTTAGTGATTGTAGGGGTATAAAATAACACTATCCTCAAATTTGATCATAATTTCATTATTATGCTATATTATTAAATTAAAATCTTATTCTTTTTAATGCACGAAACAAAATATATGCTCTTAATATCTAGGAAGAAGTTAGATAAACAATTGAATAAAAGGTAAATTTATTTGGTTGAGACTGATTGAATTACTAGATTTTTGCTACGTAAACTTTTTTATATGTTAGGGTTTATACTATTTGCCAATATGAATAAGATATATATATATTAATTCAAATATAACTCCGAAATTCAATTATTTTAATTTAACTATAACACTAAATTTATAATTAATATAAATAATACAGTAGAACAAGCCTTTGCTTCACACAAGATTTCATTTTAGTACTTATTATAAAGCACAAATAGCGTTTTATCATATGAGTTAACTAGAATATTTTAATTGTCCTGACTCATGAAACTATAGTAGCGTTATTTAATTGGTTGATATTTTTATTTTCATTATATTTTTATTATCTCATAAGATATATATTAAAATTGATAGATTTCTTGTCTTTGTGGGGTGATGCTAGGGGTCTCAAAAATTTATACTATTAAAAAATGTTTCAAATGATGTGTCATCATAATATTAGTTGAATAAATCTGATTATTCATAATAGAATTTGTAAGCAATTCAATATATATGTTAATTGTAGTTTCCTCTCTTTTTTAGCATTTAATTGTATCTAATTCTCTCTAGAAAACTTGAAATGTATTATATATTCATTTATAATCTTTTTTAATTCTTCTTATTCTTTTTCTCTTTTATCTTCTTTTTTTGTCCGGATGAACTAACATATTTTACTAAACACTAAAAATGAAAATGAATATTATTATTAGGTAAGGTTATATGTCTAACTATTTTAATAAATAATAATTAAAATTCTCAAAATTATTGTATATAGGATTTTTAAATAATACTCACTCTATTTTAAAATTACGAATATATATATATATTTTTTTAATTCAATTGTAAATCCAGTGCTTGCAATTAGGCACGGGTCACCGAGTTAGTGAAATTAAAAAAAGAGATACTTCCTCCATCATGAAAACCCAAAAGGATGTCTAAAAGACATTTTTTACGCACATTAAAAAGATTAAAATTATTAAAAAAGAATAAATTACGTTTCAATGTTACTCATAATGGATGCTATAAGTATAATGAGTGTTTTTTTCTTCTTAAACTAGTAAATCTTACTTTTGAGGGTAAAATAATTCTTTTAGCATATTTAATATAAAATTAACTAAGTGTCCCGTGCGAGGCACAAGTTAATGTTTTAAATAAATTATTTGTAATTACTTATTTAATCTATATATATGATGATTGTAAAATATTTTTTAAAATTTTTATTTAACTTACTATTACTACTAAACAAACTTTGCTTAAACAAACAATTATATATCAAAGACTCGTAATTGAGTGTAAGTAATGTATTTATTTTTTGTTGTTATTTTAATTAAATATTCAGTTTGTATAGTTTTTAAATCTAATATTTAGTTTTTATTTTCAATCTTTTGAATTTTTATATAGTTATTTAGAGTTAAAAAATGAGTAGAAACTAAAAGCATAATCTTGGTATTTAAGGAATTATATATGACATAAAATTGTTGTGAAATAATAAGTTACCATTATGATTTTTTGTTTTTAATGGCAACTAAAATTTAATAACTATATATAATTGAGATTACTTTTTACCATTAGTTAACTAAAGATCTCCTATCTGAAATAAAATTGATAATTAAAGTTTAGTCATTAATAAATTTTGTAATATATATTATGCTTTTTAACATTAATTATTATTTTCTCATAAGATTTTTTTATATTTTTAATATATAATTATTTATGAATAAAATTATTGTAGAATAATAAGTTACCATTATGACTTTTAGTATTAAGAATTAACTAAAATTTAATGACAATATATAAGTCATAATTAATCATAACATTAAGTAACTAAATTTCTCCTATGTTAATTATTATCTAATCATAATATTGTTTCCTATATTTTAAATATTTAGTTATTTAGAGTCCAAAATTGAGTAAATTAAAATTCTAAACATGCTTTTAAAGTTAAAATTTATTGTATGATTAAGGAATTAATGGACTATAGAATATAATTATTGAAGAATAATAAGTTAGGTTAACATCAAAGTTTGTAGGACCATAAAAGGAATTTTGGTTTCTAACATTAACTATTAATTATTTTTAATATATAGTTAATAATTTCAAAATTTAACTTACTAATGGCATATAATTTAGTTTGATTTTAGTGTTTCATAATTTACTATTAAATCTTATGATATTAGCCCATAATCTTATTTTGTTGGGATTGGAAAACAATTACAAAAATCAACCAAAATCGTCATAAAACATGACACGATCCTGATCGTATGAGACTGAGATTTTTGTTCATTGAGCTAATAAAGGAATTGATCCAAAATTTTAGGACTTGAATTAATTCGAGGAGGATTAAATTGGAGCCGAAATATAAGTAAACAACATAGTTCCAATTGGGTCAATTAATTGAGGTCCTTAAATTAATTAATTGGCAGCCCAAAAGGGGCACTAAAAATTGGTGGCCTAAGAAATTATTTTGGGACAATTACATTTATTAGTACATTTTTAAAAAATATTACAATAAAAGTGTATACATAAAATATTTATAAAATTAATACATCTTTAATATTTAATTTTCAAACTAATGCATTGTTATTCCTTTAATTTAGTTAGATGATTTAATGGGTAGTTGGTTCCAAAATTCAAAATTCAAATTATTTTAAAATTTGAAATAAAAAGTTATTGAAAAGTCAAATAAATAACACTATCTACCCAAATGTTTATTTCTTCCTGCAGTATCACGTGCGTCATGAATGTATCTATATGTATTGTGGTGCCAGGGATGGTGGGTGTGGTTATGGTGGAAAGTTTCGAGGACGTGGAAGAGGACACGGTTATCGTGGACGTGGAAAAGGCTATGGTGGTGGAGAAATTCAACAACAGTTTGGTGATCTATATATATATATATATATATATATATATATCACCTTCTTCTTCAAGGGAAAAGAAGAATATGCAAAAAAATACCGTTAATTCTTGTTATACCACTGTCAATGATCGGCGTCGTCATAGTGGTGTCAATGATCGGCGTCGTCATGGTGGTGTCAATGATGGCGTCAAGTCAATGGAGTTTTCACGTTCATGGTTGGATTTCTCAATTTCTCCAGGTAACCAAACACTAATATGGAGGTAACCAATTCCTGAATCTAAGTAACCAGGCAATAGTACGAAGGTAACCAATTCAACACGATGATCAATGAAAGACTGCACAACTAAATCTAGGTAACCAAACACTAGTATTGAGGTAACCAATTCCCGAATGTGTAGTAAATAGTTTTGGTTACATTTGTTTTAAAGGTTGGTTACCTCTGTATTAAGGTTTGGTTACCTTTGTATTAAGGGTTGGTTACCTTTATATTAAAGGTTGGTTACCGTTGTAATAAATGTTGGTTACTTTTGTATAAATATTACGAAGGTAATCAATTTAACACGATGATCAATGAAAGACTGCACAACTAAATCTAGGTAACCAAATACTAGTATGGAGGTAACCAATTCCTGAATGTGTAGTAAATAGTTTTAGTTACCTTTGTTTTAAAGGTTGGTTACCTCTGTATTAAGGTTTGGTTACCTTTGTATTAAGGGTTGGTTACCTTTATATTAAAGGTTGATTACCGTTGTAATAAAGGTTGGTTACTTTTGTATAAATGTTTGGTTAACTTTGTATTTAAGGTTGATTACCTTTTGTATTAAGGTTTTGTTACCTTTGTATTTAACCAATGCAACTATTATGTACATGTATTTCTCTTTCTCTCCTCCGCTCAATTATTGGTTGCGAATCGATTTTTAGACACGCCTTGAAGCACATAAAGGAAGGGAATTCCATAATCAACACAACATCAGTGAATGCATACAAAGGAAATGCAAAGTTGCTGGACTACACATCCACCAAGGCATCCGCTGGACTTGCACTTCAGTTGGTCGGCTAAGGCATCCGTGTGAACGGAGTTGCTCCCAGTCCGATTTGGACTCCATTGATTCCGACATCATTCGACGAGGAAGAGTGTATCAACTTTAAAAAGATTCGCCAAGTCGTGCCGGACAGTGAAGAAGACGATCATCTCCTGTTTAACGCAGACCACCATTTCTCTCTCTTCAAAACAAAGAACAGAAAATTGTACGCTACTCAGGAGGAGCATGACCATCGGTTCTCAGTTTTCAAGTCTAACCTGCGCCGCGCTAAGCGTAACCAACTGTTGGACCCTTCCACCGTTCACGGAATAATAATAATTATTATTATTTATTGTCCTCTTTTTGTAATTATTTTGTGGATACACTAATGTTGTAATTATTTTCTAATTGTTGTATATTTATGTAAAGAACCCAATTATTTTCTGCAGTTAGCAAGTGAATTGGGCCAAGCCCAGTTCAGTTCTAAACCAATATGAGCGCAAGTTTCCTTCTTAACAAACCTCGGCAGAACTTTTGGGCTAATTTTTAGGGACAGGATTCTTGATTCCTAGCAACGGCAACAACGAAATGTAAAACACGGAAAGGAAACTTGTCAAAAGAAAAAATTATTCTATGCTCCTGAAACAAGTGAATAGTATACTCTTCCCTCTTATATACTTATGGATCTCACCATAATTAGTGATGAAGTCAAACTTTTTATCTAATGGGGTCAAAATATTTTGAGACTATAAATAATTTTGCGGGAATCGGGAGGGGGCACCCCCAAGTCAAGTTTATAAGATAATTTTGTACTTTTCGACTAGTTTCATATGTAAAACATGTATTTAATTACAATATTATTAATATAATACGTAATATCTTTATATATATATATACACATCTTATTGACCAATAATAGGCTTTTCTAATTACAAATATGTTAATAAATATTTAATTCCTTAATTGTTTTAAAAATAATATAAATCAGATTATTATTTATTTTAAAAATATTAGAGAATAATGCATATATAAAAGAGAAGTGATATGAGTTTGAGAAGGTTATAAAAATTTCAATTTGACCCTTATATTAGAAAGTTTTAAAAAATTTAATGGAGTCAATTTGTTCATTACATTTAATTTTTTTCCTAATTGTATCATATATTATCAAGCATTTTTTTCTTCTACAACCCCAAATTTAAATTTAACTTTGTTTTTTGGTCTTCGCCTATGTTTTTTAATAATTATAATTTATTCATAATAGTTTTACTAAATTTTTAATATATAATTATTTAAGAATATATTGTTGTAGAACAATGAGTTATCTTATGGTTTTTAGTTTTAAAAGTTAACTAAACTTTAATCATTAATATCTAAGTTAGAATTGATTCCTTAGTATTAGTTAACTAAAGATCTATTTGAAATAGAATAAGTAACTAAATTTAATCATTAATCTGTTTTCATATATATATAAATATGTTTTTTTTAATATAAATTATTATTTACTCATGATATTTTTTTAATATATTTTTAATATATAGTTAGTTAGAGTCCAAAGTTGAGTTGACACCTAATAGTAAAATCCTAAATATGATTTTTAAGTTAGAATTTATTCTATGACTAAGTAACTAAAGAACTTTTTAAAATACTAAATTTTATGTAAAGCAATAACTTAACATTTGGTCATAATATCCTTTATTTTATATAATATTAATGACACGATCTTAATCATGTCTATATCGAATGAGTTTGAGATTTTTGTTTATCGAGCTAAAAAGGAATTGATCCAAAGTTTTTGAACTTAAATTAATTCAAGGAGGATTAAACCATGGTTCCAACCTTATTGGGTCAATTAATTGAGGTCCTTAAGTTAATTAATTGGCAGCCCAAAAGGGGCACTAAAAATTGGCGGCTTTTTTTCAGCAGCTAGAAAGCTAATTGGGCCAAGCCCAATACAGCTCTAAACCAATATGAGCGCAAGTTTCCTTTCCAACAAACCTCGGCAGAACTTTTGGGCTAATTTTTAGAGACAGGATTCTTGATTCCTACCAACGGCAGCAACGAAGTGTAGAACACGGAAAGGCTAAATCAGGAGCTTCACGCGGAAATTGCAGCAATCCTTAATCTTTCCAACCTCGTCAAAAGGCCTACAATTCAGCGGCAAAGCAGGTAAGGAATTCCAAAGCAATTTCGACAATAGAATTCCTAAACAATTTTTCATAGTTGCAGCAGTCTAGATAGGGGGGATAAATACACGGAATTCTTAAAGCAAACTAAAGTCCAATTCTCGGCAAGGTTAATTCCTTTTCACGGCAGGATTGCTAGGATTCCAATTACGGCAGTTTGGAGTTTTAACACGTTAAGCTCAAGTCTAGTTCAGTTTTGGGTTGCATTCAAATCACGGTAATCCTAGAAGGAATTGAAATTCGCAGCAATGTTTGACTTTTTTTATTTTCATAGACGAAGATCAAAAAAATTAAGTTTTATCTTCTTAAATTATTTACTAGCTAAGTACCCCATGCAAAGAACGAATTTGTTTTATAAATAGCATTATTCTTAATATTTTATTTTTTTATACATATGATGTTTATAAAAAAAAAAATTTAATTTTACAAATTAACTTACTGTTGGTATTAGAATAATTACAACATTTGCTTTAAAAAAATAAATAAATACAAACCACATGCAATTGTCGGACTCGCAAATGAGTGTTAGTAATGTGATTTTTGTTGTTTTAATTTAATATTCAAATATTTTTTTTAATTTAATATTACAATAATGAACTAAAGGTCTGCTATATGAAATAAATTGATAACTGAAATTTAATTATCAATATATTTTGTAGAATATATTATGTTTTTTAATAATTATAATTTACTCAGAGTAGTTTTCCTACATTTTTAATATATAGTTATTTAAGAATATATTTTTGTAGAACAATGAGTTACTCTTATGATTTTTGATTTTAAATGTTAACTAAACTTTAATCATTAATATCTAAGCTAGAATTGATATCTTAGTATTAATTAACTAAAGATCTATTAGATATAGAAGTACTAACTAAATTTAATCATTAATCTATTTTATATTATATATATGTGTGTGTGTGTGTGTGTGTTTATATAAATTTTTATTTACTCATGATATTTTTTCATATATTTTTAATATAGTTAGTTAGAGTCCAGAGTTGAGTTGAAGCCAAATAGTAAAATCTTAAATATGACTTTTAAGTTAAAATTTATTTTATGACTAAGTAATTAAAGGACTTTTTTAATACTAAATTTGATATAAA
Source organism: Hedera helix (assembly GCA_947179155.2). Taxonomy (NCBI): domain Eukaryota; kingdom Viridiplantae; phylum Streptophyta; class Magnoliopsida; order Apiales; family Araliaceae; genus Hedera; species Hedera helix. The sequence goes on from OX359280.1 coordinate 24,719,680, forward strand.
ATAATATGTTAACATTTAGTTATAATATTCTTTATTCTATATTTTTAATATATAATTATTTAGAGTCTTAAGTTTTTTATTGCACTCTTTGATATATTAAAAGTTCCATATAAATTTGAAATTGAACCGAACGGGACTAAACTATTAGGCTATGGGTTCCGGATAGTCAACTCCATGTATAAGTTCAATTTGTTGAAGCTTGGGATGGTGCTCTTGTGATTTTCTAGGAGTATATTTAAAAAGAGTTTTGGTTCTAATTAAATTTTGGGCCTATATTTATATAGATATAGCTCTAAGTCTATTTAAAATATATTAAATAAAATTAAGGAGACGTTAAATAATGTTTTAATAGTTGTTAAATTCTAGGCTCATACCAGAGACTAAAAACAAAGGCTAAAAAAACAAAATTTGTATTATTATATATTTATATAAATTATGTACTTCTAAATATGTTTTGGTGGACAAAATTTATTATACTTTAACGTATCTTAAGGACGGACGGAGAGAGTATTAATTTATAAAATGGTTTATAGAAGGATCTGTTTACAGTGGAATTATCATATTATTTTAGTTTTTTACCCCTAACAAATGTAATAAAAAAATTATAAAACTTGTATTCTAATCAAATTTTGCTTAAACGAGTGTTAGTATGTTTGACGAAAAAATAATCTCCAAGATACTATATACTATAGAAGATATTAAAAAATGAGTTAATAAAGAAGGGATGTATTAAAGAATAAATATAATGTAAAAAATTAATAAATTTTGTAAATAATTTAAACAATAAAAAATGTACATTTAATTTTTTTTCTTTTTGTGCATATAAATAAGGGATTAATTGGTATAGTCAAATTTTATTTTAGTTATTAATTTTTTTTGTGATGTTAATATTATAATATTTTAAAAAAAATATTTCAAACGAGTCATTACATAGGTTAAAAAATTAGACTGGAAATTTTTACGTGCGTCGTCTTGTCGTGAGCTATTTAATATGTAAAAAGTGAGACCCTTACACGTGGATCTTGCGCGAGACATTGGGACGAAAAATTTGAAGCGACACACTGTAGGGTAACTACTAACTCCACAATCTCTACTTTCTTCTTTCATTTATATTATCAAATTGGTGCTTTCTTCATGGTTTACTATTACTAATGTTTGAATCTGTATGTATGAAAGTTAGGGCTTGAATTTAGGGTTTTGATTTTTCTTTTTCTTTTTCCTAAATCACAAACCACAATTGATCAATTATATAATTGGGGATGTCAACAGGTCATAAGTGGTCAACTTTGTTTATGGTCCTGTTGGGCGTAGAAGGTTTACCTGTTTTGGGGTATTAGAATTGAGGAACTTTACTTAATGGTTATAATTCCAATAGATACCAGCTTGTTGTTTATATGTATTGGTAAGATTTCTTCCATCGAGATTGTTGGAATGTAATTACTTGGACTCGGGTTTGGATGCCATTCTATTTTATTAGGTTGGGGCGTGATTTTGTCAGTGCACTCTTATCCGGTTTGCGTTAGGAGAATCAAAGTCCTTATCATAGTGAGATTGTGTTTCCTTATTTGGGAGAGATAAGAAAATCTATTTTATGAATGAATTTATTAAATCATTAACTGATAAGTTATAAGGAGATTTGGAAGGAAACTTCTATTTCTAATTGTTTTCGGATGTTACACATTTGTATATATACGGTGCTTCATGGAGGCGTTATGAACACATTATTTTTTACTCACAGAACCATTATTTTTCAGTAGGCTCTTCATTATTCTTGAAGAAATCTATAAATACAACTATTATACTAGTGATTTCTTCTCTCTCCGTGGTTTTTTCTCAATTGAGTTTTCACGTAAAATCTCTCGTGTTCTTACATTAATTTCTTTTGATTTATTTGTGTTTGGCTTCTAATTTTATTCGTTGTTTTATAATTTAAATGAGTGATATAAAATTTGGAGTTAACATTAGCACTAGAAGGAGGGTCTCGGTTCTATTTGAAAAATCACAGCAAAAGTTAGGCGAAGGAGCAATCTGATCATGGAGTAGCAGGGTGATCGGGTGAAAAAGATCGGTTCATCAGCACCATTATCTTCTCATACTACGAGGGGTTTTGTGAAGGAAAGGCTGGCCCCGTTTACCCAAATAGGAGGGTCGACGGCATCACACTCCAATTCAGTTAGGCGACGACTGTTCCCCCCCTCTAATTCCCCAAATTTGGTACGGGAGAGGAGGATCAACAATCAATCTTTTGCTCGGGGAGAAGGAACCCCGAGATCAAAGGGAGTCTATTAAGAGGCAGAGGATCCAGGCAGCAGAAGGGGCTTTGCAATCTCTCCGACATTAATAGGAAGAATCAGCCACTTTATTGGCAGAATTGAAAAGGGACGAAGAACAGCAAAATACAGTCCGAGGATCCAGGGAGCACATACCACAGAGTTAGGCGGGTCGGGGACGAATGAACGACCCGCCTACATCACAGTTAGAGAAGCGAGTTGGAGGCTACTATGGTCCGCCAAAACTAAATCTGGAGCATCATGAAGATATGGGATCAACTCCCTCTCGGGACAAGGAGTCAACTTATTCAAATATGTGTAGGCACTCTAGATCTCCACACACGGGCTATTATAACCAAGAGGAAGGTGATGGGCGACATGCCCGAGGACGTGTCGAGCGGGGCGGTGACACCAACTATAATATGAACAAAACAGCGAGGGCTCAGTCCCGGGGTGGATGTGAGGACCGGGGAGGGCGAGTCCATGATGGCAGAAGGTTAGCGCAGTCTATTGACCATAGGGACGATCACAACAATCAGGGAAAGGCGGCCCGAGACAAACCTAAAATGTTAATGAAAATCAGGAGGTACTTCGAGACGACTTTGATCTGATCATGAAAAGGATGGCCGATTTGGAATGACAGTTAGCCGAAGTGAAGTCAGGAACTAAGTCAGTAGATACCAAATCTCCATTCTCGGCTGCAATCAATGTGGAGAAAGACAACCCGAAGATGAAGTTACCACCTTCAGAATCTTTTGATGGTACCGAGGACCCCTACGACTACATTAATTCTTACGAGATTGTCATGGAGTATTATAACCATTCCGATGCAGGGATGTGCAAAATCTTTATAACTACACTAAAGAAGGCGGTGAAACAATGGATTGTGTCTTTACCATCGGGCAGTATCAATTCGTGGAAAGAACTGTCTGACAAGTTTCATGATCGATTCAAAAGCAATAAGAAAAGGGGGAAGTTGATGGCATCGCTGATGCAAATTAAACAAAGGAGTGATGAAACTTTAAATCAGTATGTGCAAAGATTCAGGGAGGCAACTGGAGCAGTAGTTAACTTGTACATGACTTAAGCGTTGGGGTTCTTTACTACGTGGTTGGATGTCGGAAGGTCCAAGAAGTTGATGAAAGACATCATGTTCAAACTACCAAAAAATTTGGCCGACACATTCGAGTGTGCAAAAAACTTTATTGCAATTGAATAGGCAATGGCAATGTTGACAAGGAATCAGAAGGGGTCGGATCAATACAAAACCAAAGAAGGGAAGTCAGACGTGTTGGATTGACTGGGTCCGAAGGGGAACAATAAGACAAATAGGCCGCCGATTCAGCCTAGGTTTGAGCTGAAGACATACATTCCTTTAAATGCTAACCGGGTGCAATTATTGGAGGAAATCAGAGGAAAATCATTTTTTGAACGCCCTCAATCAAAAACTAAGGGGTATCAGTGATACATGAATTTATTCTGTGATTATCATCAGACGCCAGGGCACAACGCGAAAATGTGTTACGAATTGAAGGAGTTGATCGAGAAAAATGTTCAGAATAGAAGATTATTACACTTTGTAATAGGGTGTAAAGCTCCACACTGAATACTGGCACAAATGGATAACCAAATCAAGACGAACATAGACCGGCCGTGGCGGGTTATTGATGTCATTACTGGAAGAATACCTAAAAAATAGGAAGGGAAATGTCAACGTTCAACTTCAGAGATTGTGATGGCGTTGGCAGGGCAATCAACTAGACAAGAACGACTCTTTCCAGGAACGGTGATCTCATTCTCTGACGAAGATTACCCCCCCGATGCGGTGGAACCACACGAGGGAGCCTTGGTGATAACGGCTCAGGCGGGGCCTGTAGACATGAAGAGAAGATAATTATAATTGATAACGGGTCGTCAGTTGATGTATTGTATAGCCACGCTTACCAATGTATGGATTTAGAAAGAGTCAGGTTAGAGGTCGGACAAGAGTCCCATTTATATGGGTTCGGGAATGAAACGATGCCCGTAATCGGAACAGTTGAGTTGCCAATGGTGTTCGGGGAAGTCCCTAGACAAGTTGTTGTTCGATTTATATATATGGAATTCACACGCAAGTATACGCGGTCAATTAAGTAATATAGTAGAAATAAGGATATCGAACCCACGAGGAACAAGTAATAATAACTATATTAACTATTAAATTTGTATTAATTCAACTATATTTAAACTGTAGCAAATTTGGATTATGAACCTCGAATTATGAACTACTTAAAATTGAAATTGAAATTAAACTAACTAACTAACGAAAATGATTTACTAGAAAATAAAGAGCTTTAAGATTACAATTTTCCCGTTGCATCACAATAATGTCATCATCTTAATTCCAATTACTTAATCATATGGATTGTTAACTGAGATTACTTATCTATTCACTAATCTCTTTAGATAATTAATAAAAAGATCTACACCAATTTATAATGCTATAAGTCTATGCAAAATATCTTGAAACAGATTCATTAAGATTAAACTCTTAACATGTTACGCGTGGTCTATAGATATTCACATCCTATATACTATCATGATATTCTTCCTAGAAAGAACAAACAAAGTCACACGTTATTATACCCAGATCTATTCCTAAATTTCCTCTTTCAATTTCATCTAAGAAATCAAATAACTGCTGATCAGACAATTATAATTCACGCACAAGATATAACAATCAATCCATCAATTGATCAAATAATTGAATCTAAGATAATTTAATTAAAGTTCAATCAACGGTTCCATTGTAACCTGAAAGAAGAATTTAGTTACACATCATAATGGAAACCATAATTAAATCGATATAGAAAATCATCACAAGTTTAAAAGATAAAAGAAAAGGAAATAGAGTAAACTCTGTCAAAGTCTCTCATCTCCTTAGCCTTCATTGTTGCTTTCTTGCTATTCCAATCAATCTTTCCAACTTTTTACGTACGTCTGCAATCCTTGCTCCCTATCTCCTCTGTGTTCTCTCTGTGTAACTTCTTAAAGCCCTAGAATCCCTCTTTCAAATAACCGCAACAACTAACTTCCTAGTCGGGCTCAGATTTCTCAACGCAGCATTGGGCCAACTGAGTTCACCGAACTACGCCCCGGCATCGTCTTTGTATGGAAACATTGCGCCCCGGCGCCGTCTCCTATTCCAAATTATAAAATTGCCACTGAACCTCGATTTTCCTGTTTTGACCTCCCGAAGCCGTTTTCTGCAAAAGAATCATAAAAATAAGTAAAAAAAACTAAAAATATTCCGTGGAGATAATTAATTAAGCTTAAAAACACCTAATTCGTAGGTATAACACCCACTCATCACAAGTTGAAATCAATGTGAAGTTATTTGTAGTACAGGTGGACTCGACATATAATGCCATTCTCAGATGGATGACATTATCCGCTTTTCAAGTTGTTACTTCAATTCCTCATTTCAAAATAAAGTTCTCCACCTCCCATGGAGTAGGTGAAGTAAGAAGGGATCTTGACATTGCTAGAAGATGTTATCGGTATACATTAACAACACCTGTAGTAGGGGTTAGTAAGTAGAAGCAGACTTTAACTGTGGATATAGAGCCTTTCACCGAAGGAGTCATGGAGCCCTTGGTGTTCCCCGTCGAGGAAACGAAAGATGTGGAGCTCATTTCGGGCAATAAAGAGAAGTTGGTTAAAATAGGTGCCGGGTTGCAAGATACTTTGAAGAAATGATTGATGGAACTACTCAGGACACATGCATCTTTGTCTAGACACCTCGTGATATTTCAGGGATGGCAGAAGATGTGGCCATCCACAGACTGTCAGTTGATCCTGAAAAGAAACCCGTGTTCCAGAAGAGGCAGATTTTCGCCCCCAAATGTCAAAAGATTATCGATGAGGAAGTGAAAAAGTTGTTGGATGCGGGAATAATTGAGGAAATAGAATATTCGAAGTGGCTCGCCAATGTGGTCCTAGTCCGAAAGTAGAATGGAAAGCGGAGGGTACGTATTTATTATACGAATCTTAATAAAGCTTGCCCGAAGAATTTCTACCCCCTCCCTCACATAAACCAACTAATAGATGCTACTTTGGGAAACGCCATACTAAGTTTCCTCGGTGCATTTTCAGGGTACAACCAAATTTTGATGGCAAATGCAGATATCCCGAAGACGTCTTTTATCACTCATCGGGCTATTTATGTGTACAATAGAATGACGTTCGGGCTTATTAATACTGGGGCGACCTATCAAAGGATGATGAACAAGGTATTTCGCAAGCAACTTGGCAGGAATATGGAAGTATACGTAGATGACATGATTGTTCGGAGTACAAGGCTACACGACCACTTTGAGGTTTAGAGGAATGCTTTCAGACAGTTCGCCATCATCATATGCGGCTTAACCCTACCAAGTGTACATTTGGGTTTGGCTCAGGAAAATTCTTGAGATACTTGGTCAGCAAAAGAGGAATAGAGGCTAATCCAAAAAAGATCCAGGCGATTGTTGACATGAAGTCACACAAAATATCAAGGACGTACAAAGATTGACATGTCGGATAGCTGCTCTTCGGCGATTCATGTCCCAATTGGCAGAAAGGTGTTTACTATTCTTCGATACACTTAAAGGGTCGAAGAACGAAAAATCTTTTCATTGGACTTCGAATTGTGAGGACACATTTCAAGGGATCAAGCGATGTTTATCCTTAGCTCCATTATTACAGAAATCGTTGCCCAGGGAGTTGCTTTATTTATACTTGGTGGTGAGTTCGTTAACGGTGGGGGCAGTATTGATTCAGGAAGAGGGAGTCCGATAGAATTCGGTCTATTATGTCAGTCATGCTCTGAGGGGTGCTGAGACAAGATACCCCAATTTGGAGAAATGTATATATTCTTTGGTAATTATGACTAGGAAGCTTAGGCATTATTTTCAGAGTCAGGTGATAGTTGTGTATACTGACCAGCCATTGAAGAAAATTCTATACAAACCTGATTCATCGGGGAGGATGGTGGCATGGGTTGTTGAGTTAAGCCAATTCTCGCTGGAGTATCATCTTCGAACAGTAATTAAGGGACAAACACTAGCAGATTTTGTGGTGGAATGCATGTTCTCCGAAGGAGAACCCATTACTTGTTCAAGATTGAAAGTGATGTTGGTAGCTAGGGGGCAATTGACCCCGTCTTATTCACGGACTTTATGTGTGGATGGATCGTCTACGACAGATTCAAGTGGGGCTGAAATTATTCTAACTAGCCTTGAAGGGTTTAAAGTCCAGCAAGCTATCCGGTTTAAGTTCCAGGCAACCAACAATGAGGCAAAGTACGAAGCTATCTTGTCAAGCCTAAGGTTGGCTTGAAGTTTAGAGGTGAAAAACTTATTAATTCTTTATGATTCACAATTGGTGGTAAAATAAATTCAAGGGGAGTACGAAGCCCGAGGAGCTAAAATAACAAGGTATTTGTTCAATGTGAAGAATATTCTACAGCGTTTTGATTCTTACTTATTATAGAACATTGATCGGAATGACAATACTGTGGCTGATGCATTGTCAAGACTTGCTACTACTCTAAACAAGTCTTTATCAAGGTCAATATATGTTGAGGAGTTACTTGAACCTAGTATTTTGAGGAGGGAAATCAAGTGTTTGGAGAGGTCTAATTGTTGGCTCACACCTTATTTAGAATACTTGGCTGATGGGAATTTGTCAACCGATAAAGTCCTGGTGAAAAAGATAAAATATAAAAGCGCTTAATTTTATTTAATCGATGGAGATTTATTCTGACGAACGTATTCGGGGCCCTTTGCGAAGTGTCTTGTCCCATCTGAAGCATCATCTGCTCTTTGAGAGGGCCATGTGGGTATTTGTGGGGACCATATGGGAGCGGAGTCTTTAGCATATAAATTGGTTCGATAAGCTTATTATTGGCCAACGATGTTTCGAGAAGCGAAGGAGTTTGTGCAGAAGTGCCTGAAGTGCCTGAAGTGTCAGTTAAATAGTTCTGTTGCACATCGGCCGCCCGATGAGCTATCTTTAGTACTGTTCCCTGTTCCTTTCACGGTTTGGGGGATCGATCTGGTAGGGCCTATGCCAAAGGCCAAAAGTCAGTTTGCTTACGTGATTGTGGCAATTAATTACATGACGAAGTGGGTGGAGGTGAAACCACTTCGACGAATCACCGAACAAGATTGTATTCATTTCCTTAAAGAAAATATTGTCTTTCGATTCGGGATTCCCATGGTCTTAGTATCAGATAACGGGTTGCAGTTTGTGGGTTCCGAATTTGAAAAATTCCTTTAAGATTTAGGGATACAACATTGGAAGGCGTTAGTAGTCCATCCTCAAGTCATTAGGCGGGTTGAAGTAAAAAATAGGACATTATTAAATGGAATTAAAAAGTGTGATGTCCCCAAATTCAGGTACCAATACCTCGAATTTAGTGCTCACGCAAAATACATCCAATATCTGCTAAACAACATTTAATGCTAGTGCGAAAAATATAAATAAACATATGTTGTTTATTACAAAAGCTTTCTAGTCCCAAGGTCTACAACCTTTACTAAAAACATCACATACTTCCAAAAGGTTACAAAAATGTTTGTGTTACATCACATCATATATGTACAAACAAAATATGAAACAAACAACTGCTATCTCGCTTAATTAAGACTTCATCTTTCCTTTGCCTTTATCTTTATTCGAACCTTCAGGTTTAACTGCAAATGTTTTCATGATATAGCAAGGTGAGCAACTAGCTTGTTCAACAAGTTTTAAGTGAACAATATAATATATCATGAATGAATCGAAGTAATAATCGAGCTGATTTAATAATGTAGGTGCAATGGTAAAACTGAATAACATAATCAGTACTCAAATGGATGAATGAAGAGTTGATTAATTAATGAACAATATAATCAAGACTTAGATGAAATAATGAAGACTTGATTACTGACTGCTGAGTGGCCCAATAGACCATGAACGCCAAGGCAACATCAGTCATTCGACTGACCATTTTATAACCGTCAATCGTACTTGAGGGGATCGGCCTCTTGTACAACATGTGTATGCATAACATTAAACTTTGATTGTATTGGGTGACCGACACTTATATCTCCTCCAATTTAGGGTTGTTTTCTCAGTACAAGAATTCTTACCCACTACTAGTTTGGATAACTTTTATATTAATATTCAACGTCTAGCCGAATCAATTAGCGTAGATTATTCCTTAAACAGTTCATAAATGCAAGAATTTTTAAATACATGACAGTTCGATAATAGAACTTGAATCCAACATGCACTGTGTGCGAATGTCAAAGATAATATCGATGTGGAATAAATTTGCAATAATTAAACCACCTGGAATATAATTTGAAAGTATAACTCGAGTCTGAGTTAAGGAACTTGTAATATACATAATTCGAAAACTTGCACAATATAGAGTTGTGTAAGGTTAAGGAACTTGCCTTGTGCACGAATTACGTATACTTCGCTTAATTTCAACTCATCTTGAATACCTAATATTGAAAATGTTGGCTTAACAATTAGAACAGCACATAATCGCTTCACTTAAGTATTTAAGTTTACTAATACATCACCTTGAATTATCATACAATTCCACATCATATAACCTCAATAAAATATTCACCGAACTAAGGTTAATGATTTAATTATCTCATAATATTTAGACCCCTAAACAATTTATCATAATTGCTTGGTTATTCTAATTATTAATTTAATTAGCAAACAATTTCCTTGACTCTCTTATTTATCATTTAATAATAAATAATTACTTGATAACCTTAACTATTCAATTATTAATAATTATCTTATTTACTATTTAATAAAATAATAAATAATTAACTAATTAATTTCTATTTCCTTTAATTAATTATTATTTAATATTAGTTGAATAATAATTAATTTGTTACCTCTACATCTCTTTAATTATTATTAATTAAATAATAGGTAATTATATATCTCTACCTCCCTCTAATCATTATTTAATTAAATAACAATTAGTTATTTATCCTTAACTATTATAAGTTAAATAATAGGTAATTACTTTATTTTATCGTATCTTTCTTTAATTATTATTTAATCAAATAATAATAATTAATTAATTACTTTTATTACTATTTAATCATTATTTAATGTTGAATAATGATTAATTATTTTTGCATATTATTTAGTCTCAATTAACTAATAAGTAATTACTTTATTAACTTTAATCCTTCATTAATTATTATTTAATGTTAGTTAAATAATAATTAATTAATTATCTTTATCTCTCTCTTAATCATCATTTAATATTAATTAAATAATAATTAATTATCTTTATTTATTATTTAACTCTAGTTAAATAATACATAATTAGTTTATTTAATTTCTCTTTAATTATTGTTTAATAATAATTAATTATTCATCTTTATTATAATAAGTAATTAAGCTTTTACAACCTTTATTCTTCCTTAATCATCATCTAATATTCATTGAACAATAATTAATTACTTAACTATTCTTATTTATTATTTAATGACCACTAAATAATAAATTTACTATATTTATTTAATATATTTAAATATCAAATAATTAATAAATTATCATTTATTGATAATTAATTAACTATTTCTAGTTACTTTAACTATTATTTAATACCAATTAAATAATAATTAATTATCTCAAATATTTTTATTTATCTTATTTATTAATCAAATTTATTTAATTAATAAATAATTATTTTATTTGGGTTCCATGCTAATTATATAATTTTTTTTACAATTTTTACAATACCCGTTTCTAAAATAAACTATCCGCGATCCATGACCCGAAGAGACCTGAATTGACTGCACATCGGGAAGCTACGGGAGTGGGAGGATGCCTCAGCGCTGACCCGAGCCCTCACACAGCTAAGACACAGGTGCTGAGGCGCCTAGGCCATCTGCTTATGTAGAATAATTTCATGGCTTCTGGTTTTCAAGCTTCCGGAGGTACCTTGGTTCAAACATTTTTAGATTGAGCTATACACCTCCAAATCTTACAAGGTCAGATCCTATGGATTCATAACTTGATCCTCTTTAAAATGTTAATTTTCAAATAATTTTTCAGAAACATTAAATACCAAATTTATCAAGCTATTCTCAACAGTGCCAGAAAGGGGTCTGTTTTGGAAGAAAAATCATAACTAAATGTATACACCATAAATTTTGGTGATCTAAACTGGGTTTTCTTTTAAACTCATAGGCCTATCAAGGAAAAATAATAACCATCTCAAACAAATTGAAGAGCTTAGAGATATAAGGCCTTAAACCACACTAACTCACACTGTTTTTCCGAAATAGGTGGATTCATGCATTCTTTCAATTTTAACCACAATGATGTGCATAACAACACATGATAAGCTTATTGAAAAATATATTTACTACTCTAGCATGAGTGTGATCACTTGGAGCTCTTAATCTAGCTTCCTACCATATAAAATACAAAGCATGACCATGAAAGCATAAAACTGAAACTTTGAGATGTGTACTACCTTTGTGATCTAATGGCTGGCCTTCTCTTCCTCCTAAAGTATGTAACAAAGCCTGAGGACATCCAATAACCTTCCTTGAAACTCCTAGATCAAACTCTCAAGACTCTCTTGGTTATTTCTCTCTTGTTGTTCTCGGTTTTCTTCTCTCTTTGCTCTCGGTTTCTCTCTCTATAAATGGATGCGAAGGAGAAGGAAAAAGGTTGATATAAGAAATATACTATCCCAAGCTTTAGATAAAACTCTGATACATGGACTCTATAGCCCCCCTATACCTAACTTGCTTCCTTCTTTTGCCAACAAGCTGCTGCTTTCTTGAGCCAAGAACTCCTGCGCATGCTCTGCTCCTGAAACTTTATCCCAAAATGGGTGTCACTCCTAATTTTCTACCGGGTTGTGCCTTGCTCTTGGGCTGGGCTGCTATTTGTTTTGTTTGTCAAACAATTAATGGCCCAATTGGTTAATTAAATGGCAACTAGGCTTGGGTTTGGTGCAAAATAATTATTTGGGCTAACTTAAAATATCCAATACCATTAATTAATGATTTTATTAATTAATTTACATAAACCAATTATACATGCTATATTCAATTTAAATTGAATACTTAATTAACCCGCAAATCTTATCAATTTATTGATAATATTAGGTTAGTCCACTAATTTAATTACCCATTAATTGGTCTCCCTTTAATTTTATCCAAACATATTATTAATTTACTAATTTAATCGCATCAAAATTTAAATTAGTTCATAGAATATTCAATACATTAATAAATAAATTCATAATTTATTTATAATGAAATTTAAAATTTTGCGGACATTACATTCTCCCCCCTTATAAGAATTTCGTCCCCGGAATTACTACATAAGGCTACTAAAAAAGGTGGAGATAATTCTCCTTCATCTTTTTTTCTAATTCGCATGTAGCTTCCTCAACTGCGTGGTTCCTCCAATGTACATTGGTCGAATGTATAACTCTATTCCTTAGCGTTTGTTCCTTCCTATCGAGTATCTGGACAGAAATCTTCTCGTAGGATAAGTCCCTCTTGACTTGAATCGGCTCATAGGATATGACCTACTTATAATCCGATTTATATGGCCGCAACACTGAAACGTGAAACACGTTGTGAATATGCTCCAGTTCAGGAGGTAAAGCTACCTCGTACGCCACTTCACCTACCCGTTTAGACTCTCGAATGGCCCTATGAACCTTGGGCTCAATTTTCCTTTCTTGCCAAACCTGATCTTCTCTTTTTAGGGAGATACCTTCAAAAATACGAAGTTGCCAACTTCAAAATCTTGCTTTTTGACGATGTAAATCAGCATACTTCTTCTGTCGATCCTGAGCTGCTACTAGTCGAGCTCTTATTATCCTAATAGTCTCCACGGTCTGTTGTACCAACTCCGGTCCTAGCAGTCTCCGTTCCCCCACTTCGTCCCAACACAATGTCGTTTGACATTTCCTTCTGTATAGCGCTTTGTATGGCGGCATGCCAATACTATCGTGATAGCTGTTATTATACGCGAACTCCACTAATGGCAAGTGGTCATCCCAACTGCCTTTGAGATCCATCACACATGCTCTAAGCATGTGCTCTAATGTTTGTATTGTCCTTTCGCTCTGTCAATCTGTTTGAGGATGATAAGTCGTGCTCAACCTCAGTTACGTTCCTAATCTTTCTTGCATTCCTCTCCAAAATTTTGACGTGAAGCGTGGATCTCTATCAGAGACGATAGATACCGGTACTCCATGTCGTGACACTATCTCCTTCATATACAGCTTTGCTAACTGTTCCAAACTATATTTGATCTTGATTGGTAGGAAATGTGCGGACTTTGTCAAACGGTCCACAATCACCCAAATTGCATCATAACCTTTCTGCGTAGTTGGAAGTCCAACCACGAAGTCCATCGTGATATGCTCCCATTTCCATTCCGGAATTTCTAATGGTTGTAGCAGTCTGCTCGGTCTTTGGTGTTCTGCTTTAACTCTCTAGCATGTTAAACATTTGCTAACACACTCAACCACTTCTCTCTTCATGTTCGACCACTAGAAGTGTTGCTGCAAATCTTGATATATTTTCGTACTACCAGGATGAATGGAATACCTTGTGCTATGAGCTTCTTGCAAAATCTCTTCTTTCAATTCCGGAACTAGTGGTATCCAGATCCTCCCTTCAAACCTTAGCAATCCTGTACTATCAATCTTGTACTTCAGTTCCTCCCCTTTGGATAAACGCCTTTTGATGCTAACACCATTCTTCATCTGTCTCTTGAGCCTTCTTTACCCTGTCTAGCAAGGTCAGACTTGCTTCCACTGCGAATAGCTTTTCATCCGAATCCTTCGGATACTTCACTTCTAATTCTAGCTTCTCCATTTCTCTTATTAGTTCTTCTTGAGTAGTTAACATCATCATCTTTTCTCTACCTTTCCTGCTTAAGGCATTAACTACTACATTTGCTTTTCCTGGATGGTACAGAATCTCACAATCGTAGTCCTTGATTAATTCCAACCATCTCCTCTGTCTTATATTCAATTCCTTTTTGAATGAAAATATACTTCAGACTCTTATGGTCTGTGTATAACTCACACTTCTCACCATACAAATAATGTCTCCAAATCTTTAGTGTAAACACTAATGTCGCTAACTCCAGATCATGCGTCGGGTATCCCTTCTTATAATCCTTTAGTTGACGTGATGCATACGCAATAACCTTGCCGTGCTGCATTAGCACACAACCAAGACCCTTGTGTGACGCATCACTGTACACTACGAAACCTCCCGTGTCGTCCGGTAAAGTCAATACTGGTGTCTAACTCAACCTCTTCTTCAGCTCCACAAAACTTTTCTCGCACTTCTCCGACCACATAAACTTCACAGTCTTTCGGGTAAGATTGGTCAACGGTGATGCTATCTTCGAAAAATCCTGAATGAATCTCCGATAATATCCCGCTAACCCCAAGAAACTCCTAATCTCAGTCGGTGTCTTCAGCTGTTCCCAATTGATAACTACCTCGACCTTCGCTGGATCCACCGAAACATCGTCCTTGTCAATAACATGACCTAGAAATTGCACCCTCTGCAACCAAAATTCACACTTCAAAAACTTGGTGTACAGCTTCTCCCTTTTTAGGGTTTCCAATACTATCCTTAGATGTTCAGCATGCTCCTCCTTCGTTTTTGAGTAAACTAGAATATCGTCAATGAATACAACGACAAACTTGTCCAGGTACTGCTTGAATACTCTATTCATTATATCCATAAAAGCTACTGGGGCATTTGTCAGACCAAACGACATCACCAGGAACTCAAAATGACCATATCGAGTCCTGAATGCTGTCTTCCGTACATCTTCCTTCCTCACCTTCAGCTGGTGATACCCCGTCCTCAAGTCAATTTTTGAAAAGTGCTTTGCTCCCTTTAGTTGATCAAATAGATCATCGATCCTGGGTAACGGGTACTTGTTCTTAAT
The DNA here is from genome assembly GCA_947179155.2 of Hedera helix. Classification (NCBI taxonomy): domain Eukaryota; kingdom Viridiplantae; phylum Streptophyta; class Magnoliopsida; order Apiales; family Araliaceae; genus Hedera; species Hedera helix. The sequence continues at coordinate 24,734,949 of OX359280.1, forward strand.
AGTAGCTTTGTTCAACTCTCGGTAGTCGATACAAAGCCTCATGGATCCATTTTTCTTTTTTACGAACAATACCGGTGCTCCCCACGGAGACACACTCGGTTGAACATACCTTTTCTCTAATAACTCCTGCAATTGTAGCATTAATTCCTACATTTCCACCGGAGTCATTCTATATGGTGCCTTTGAAATCAGTGCGGTCCCTGACACTAAGTCGATTACGAACTCAATTTCCCTATCGGGTGGCAAACCCGGCAATTCCTCTAGGAAGACATCCGCGAATTCCCTTACCACATGTATTTGTCTCACTTCACCCCCTACTCTTTGGGTATCAACCACATGAGCCAGATAACCTATACAACATTTTCTTAATAGCTTATTCGCCTGCATCATCGTTAAACAACGTGTTTATCTTAAGTATTTACTCCCATAAAATACCACCTTTGACTTACTCAGAGTCCTCAGGTGTAAGCATTTCTTCTGGCAGTCAATCACAGCCCCATGATTAGACACCCAATCCATTCCAAGAATTACGTCAAACTCTCCCAACCGTATCAGAATCAGATTCACACACAACTTATTTCCTCTTATTTTAACACAACAGTTCCTATGAATATAGTTTACGAGCATAATTTCTTTGTTGACTACTTTTACATTCATAGAGTTTTCTAATTTCTCGCGGGGTAAATCTAACATCTTAGCAAATTTTTCAGAGATAAAAGAATAGGTAGCACCCGAATCAAATAATACATAAGCGTTGATATTATTGATTGGAAGAATACCTGACACTACATCCTTTGATTCCATAGCGTCCTCTACGGTCATATTGAATGTGCGTGCAGTCGGTTTGTTCGGTTGGATGACTGGTCCCCCATTTGTCAATTTATTGTTATTCCCTTTGTTCGCACTGCCTATGTCTCCCTTCCTCTTTGGACAATCCTTCTTCATATGGTTTGGTGCACCACAGTAAAAACATCCTCCACTCTTCCCCTTAGGGCATTGTGGAGAAAAGTGACCAGGCTGTCCACAAGTAAAGCAAACTCCCTTACCTTTCATACATTCTCCTGCATAATTCCTCCCTCATTTTTCACACTTATTTGCCTTCTCAGTTTCCCCTCCAGACTTACTTCCTTTGCTCTGGCTGTCACTCCATTTTCTCTTATTCTGGTTGCTTCCTCCACTTGCATCCCTAGGCCCATTGTGACCTTTCTTCTTCTTATCTTGGTTGAATTTTACCAAGGCTTCATTTTCTCCTTCTGCGATAATCGCCCTTTCCAGAAGTGTTGCGAATGAGTCGATTCTCAGAACATCAACCATGCTCAAATCTTTGTACCTTCCTAGCCTCGGTGTCCACCTGGTGTGGAGCAAATCTGGTTAATTCATTGAACTTTGAGGCATACTCAGCAGCCGACATATTTCCCTGCTTCAAGTCTAAGAACTTCATCTCCATTCTATTTTGCATGCTATCAGGGAAATAGTTCTCAAAGAACAATTCTTTAAAACGCGCCCATAAAATAATATCCTCTCCAGCTCTTCCTTTGTTTGCCTTCCACAAGTAGTTTGCCTCACCTTTCAGTATAAAGGTGGCAAACGATGTTTTCTGTTCTTCGGCCACCCGTGCGACCTCAAACACCTTCTCCATTTCTTCAATCCAAGTCTGGGCCTCTATAGGATCTGTAGACCCATGAAATTTCGGTGGTCCTACCAGTTTGAAATCCTTAAAATTTGCTAAGTGCGTCCTTGGCTGGTTTACAACTGGCGGTACCTCTGGCGGTACTACTAGCGGTGGTCTATTCCGCATCATTTCCATCATCATGGTTGCAAAAGCCCTCATTGGGTCTTCTTCTCTCTCAGCATCATTTTCGACTTTATCTACACGTCGAATTCGGGGTACACGTCTTGGCAACATTCTCTGTTATTAAACAAAGCCTTTCATTATTTCATCATACTTTAGGTCATGTTTATTATGCACTGTTTTAGTAAGGTTGAACATTTAGGGATTACAACATAAATCATAGGCAAGATGCATTTAATATAATAACATTTATATTCATATACTACTGTTTAATACATCACGTAACAACCCGTGACATACTGCTATAAATGCTCGTGCATCATCTAACTGATATCTACCCCCTAAAGAACAAAAGTGGGGATTTAAACCATCCTACCCTTCCTACGAAACAAAAGTCAGGGTCTAATACTATCCCAAGTCAAAGCAAAAGTAATGGAATTTACACATACTAGTGTCCCTACTATCAACAAAAGTGGGAACTAAACTGCATCTATTTACAATCATAGTGCTAATGGAAACTATAATCCCCAGAGGATAACATCCTTATGCTCATGCCTGACTATTATATCTGCTACACGGCGATTGATAGTGTGCTTGTGGAGATCCTCCTCCTTAGGATATCTTCGGATCCTACGCCTTATCCTCTGAAAGGCAGTGTCAAACACAAAGTTCAAATGATCAAACCTAATTGCACGAGTTTGAACTTTTCTCTCAAGCTCGTCCACCATCATGGCAGCTCCATCAAATGCTTCCTCGACACGGATTCTCTCCGCAACCTCTAGTTTAAAGTTGGCCTTCAAGGCCTCATGTTCCACCTGAAGTGCTGCCAGACTCAGCTTTGCCTGATCACGCTCCTCCTTCAGTTCAGTTACTTCCCCGGATAACTGATAAGCCACACTCTTATAGCCATATTCTAATTCCTGATGGACCTGATTCTGTTCCTCAAGATGCTAAATTCTACTCTCGAGTTCGTCATTCTTAGTGGTTAGCTCTTCTATGATGTCATTTGTAGTCGTGCCCATGCCATCTACATACTCAGCTGACTCCTCAGGTGACGTATTGTCATAATACTGCACCTCCTTATCCGATTCCTCATCGATCATCTGTTGCTCTTTTGAGTCATCCTCACTCCGTGGCCTCATTACCCCACCCCTAACTCGTTCCTCAATATTAGCCACTGATCCTCCTCAGGTGCAACTACCGCAAGCTCCACTGTAGGTTGCTCAATATGGACAATGTGTTTATCCACAACAGTAGCATCCGCTATGTGACTCGGTTCCCCAATCTCTGCCATACTACAGTCACAACAGGAAAAACAACATGTCAGTACAACAATAAAATATATTCATTGATGAAATGAAAAGATATTTTATCGTGTATAACTCTGCTCGATGGATCTCCACAATCCACCTCCAAACAAAAGTAACTCCAATGAATCTCCTTGCTCCATTTCCTAGTGCACTCGATATGAGTATAATACTAAGATTATAACCTAGGTTTCGCAGATCTTAAAGTTTATAACCCTAAGCTCTGATACCAACTTGTGACACCCCCAAAATTTAGGTACCAATACCTCGAATTCAGTGCTTATGCAAAATACATCCAATATCTGCTAAACAACATTTAATGCTAGTGCGGAAAATATAAATAAACATATGTTGTTTATTATAAAAGCTTTCTAGTCCCAAGGTCTACAACCTTTACTAAAAACATCACAAACTTCCAAAAGGTTACAAAAAGGTTTGTGTTATATCACATCATATATGTACAAACAAAATATAAAACAGACAACTGCTATCTCACTTAATTAAGACTTCAACTTTTCTTTACCTGTATCTTTATTTGAACCTTCAGGTTTAACTGCAAATGTTTTCATGATATAGCAAGGTGAGCAACTAGCTTACTCAACAAGTTTTAAGTGAACAATATAATATATCATGAATGAATCGAAGTAATAATCGAGCTGATTTAATAATGTAGGCGCAATGGTAAAACTGAATAACATAATCAGTACTCAAATGAATGAATGAATAGTTGATTAATAAATGAACAATATAATCAAGACTTAGATGAAACAATGAAGACTTGATTACTGACTGCTGAGTGGTCCAATAGACCATGAACGCCAAGGCAATATCAGTCATTTGACTGACCCTTTTATAACTGTCAATCGTTCTTGAGGGGATCGACCTCTTGTACAACATGTGTATGCATAACATTAAACTTTGACTGTATCGAGTGACCGACACTTATATCTCCCCCAATTTACGGTTGTTCTCTTAGTACAAGAATCCTTACCCACTACTGGTTTGGATATCTTTTAGATTAATATTCAACGTCTAGCCGAATTAATTAGCGTAGACTATTCCTTAAACAGTTCATAAATGCAAGAACTTTTAAATACATGACAGTTGAATAATAGAACTTGAATCCAACATGCACTGTGTGCGAATGTCAAAGATAATATCGATGTGGAATAAATTTGCAATAATTAAACCACCTGGAATATAATTTGAAAGTATAACTCGAGTCTGAGTTAGGGAACTTGCAATATACATAATTCGAAAACTTGCACAATATAGAGTTGTGTAAGGTTAAGGAACTTGCCTGGTGCACGAATTACGTCTACTTCGCTTAATTTAAACTCCTCTTGAAGACCTAATATTGAAAATGTTGGCTTAACAATTAGAACAACACATAATCGCTTCACTTAAGTATTTAAGTTTACTAACACATAATCACCTTGGATTATCATACAATTCCACATCATATAACCTCAATAAAATATTCACCGAACTAAGGTTAATAATTTAATTATCTCATATTATTTAGACCCCTAAACAATTTATCATAATTGTTTGGTTATTCTAATTATTAATTTAATTAGCAAACAATTTCCTTGACTCTCTTATTTATCATTTAATAATGAATAATTGCTTGATAACCTTAACTATTCAATTATTATTAATTACCTTATTTACTATTTAATAAAATAATAAATAATTAACTAATTAATTTCTATTTCCTTTAATTAATTATTATTTAATATTAGTTGAATAATAATTAATTTGTTACTTCTACATCTCTTTAATTATTATTAATTAAATAATAAGTAATTATATATCTCTACCTCCCTCTAATCATTATTTAATTGAATAACAATTAGTTATTTATTGTAATGACCACGAATTTCATTAAACATTGTAATTATAATTATTATATAATTAGCAATGAATTAAAAATTTTGTACTAATTAATTGTGCATTAGATAATTAAATAGATATACTTGTGTATGCGTATATTTATTTAAAGCAATGAAGCAAGAGGGTATAATTAATTAAAGCAAATCTAATTGGATTATATTTTAAATCCAAATGAGTTGTTAAACTAGGTCAATTACATTTACCTAGTAGCCTATGTAATTAATTTAATTACTAGTCCATGTAATTAATTAAACAAGCCCAATGCTTGATTTAATTAAATGTAACCTTGAATAATTAATATAAGCCCAATGTGTTATTTAAATTGAGCCCAAACCAATTCAATGGATGAGCCTAATTATTTAATCCTAGAGTCCAAAGTGGAGCCCAATAGGAAGTCAAAATTGGTCAAAATTGCTACATATATGAATATACATATATAGATGTATATATGTATAATTAAAGTAGAAAAATTAAATGAAAAATGGCTTGGAAAAGGCCATTTTGCTGAGATTTGAAGGTTGCTTGATTTGCTAGGTTGCTTCTAATTTACACTATGACAAGGTTGGCCAATAACCTTAGTCAATCACAATGTCCATCCATGCAATAGTAAGCTAAATTAAGCTCTAAATTCACCAACATTGGTGAATTAAGAGAGCTAATGGAGGATTAGCAATTGGTTATAAATAAGTTGCTCCACACTTGTGCCAAACTTGTTGGTTCATTTGCTAGAACATAAGAGAGAAAAGAGAGAGAGCATTTCCTAGAGAAATAGAAAATACACTTGGGGGTTGTGTGAAAAAGCTAGAGGAAGGTCTTTGTGAATATCCACAAGCTTCACTACATACTTTGGTAGGAGAAGAAGAAGAGCCTTCAAGACCACAAGGTTTAAAAGTGCTCTAACTTCTCTTTATTTCATTTTTTATGGTCTAGAACGATTTTGAACGGTTAAAATCTATTTTTAACCGATCAAAACTCGTTTTGATGTGCTAGAAGTATTCAACTATGTAATATATATATATATTCATAGTATGATGTGTTTATATCATGATTTGGTATGTGTATTTTGCTTAAAAATGATAGAAATGTTTATATCGAACTTTACCGGTAAAACCCTAGTTGAGTATGTGATGTTTAATGTTGTAGTTTGAAATATACAAGTTGGAAATTGGATTTTTATGGCTATAAAGCTATATATATGAGTTTTAAAGAAAACCCAACTTGAAGCTTTGAAAAATATTGAATAATAAAGAAGTTATAGCTTTTACCGCAAAGAAGGTCGTTTTTAAATCCTAAGTGGTTCGATTTTTAAATTTTGTGTAAAATGTTTTCAAAAATGTGATTGAACCATGAAATATTGTAAAACAAGAAGTTATAAAGACAACAACACTAAGTTGGTGTCATTTGAATGTGTAGAGTTTATTTAGTTCATGTTTGAACCATTAAAACCAAGGAAATTGTGAAGTTAGTTTTCACCTTATCCTTGTGAGCAGTTTTGAGTCTAGTTACGTTCAGAATTTGGATTTTTGATCTAAAGATAAATTGCATAGGGGGAAATTCTGATGAGAATGGACTCAATAATCACCTCAAAATATTTTAAAATGAAGAATTTATGGCTGTCGTGTGACTGGAGGTCGGATAACCCATTTTAGGGCTTGTGTTCTGTTTTGGACGCCCCGGCGCCCATTTGAGCGCTGGGGCATTCAAAACAGAATGTCCAAGTTGTTCGGGTCGGGTTGGGTCGGGTCGGGTCGGTCGGGTTGAGTTTTCTTTGATAAATTAAGATAAAATAAATATGAAATGATTGTGTTTGGATATTAAACCAATATATGAAGTTTATTAGTAACTAATTGGTAGCTAAATACTTAAAATAAAGGCTAACATTAACACAATTAAAGATTTAACTATTGGTATTGTTTGTGATAGAATATTATTAAGTGGTTAATAATATTAATATGTCATTAAAAGATTATTAAATGATTATAACATTTGTAAATGATTAAATGTTACTACATTGGTAACAATATTATTAAGTCAATGAAATATTATTAAATAAGTAATAATATTTGATAATGAATAAAATATTATTAAATGATTAATAATATTAGATAATGATTAAAATATTATTAAATAATTAATAATATTAATAAGGGAATAAAATATTATTAAATAATTAATAATATTAGATAATGAATAAAATATTATTAAATGATTAATAATATTAATAAAGTAATAAAATATTATTAAATCATTAATAATATTAGATAATGATTAAAATATTATTAAATAATTAATAAAATTAATAAGAGAATAAAATATTATTAAATGATTAATAATATTAGATAATGAATAAAATATTATTAAATAATTAATAATATTAGATAATTAATAGGATATTATTAAATAATTAATAATATTATAAGGTTAATAAAATATTATTAAATTATCAATAATATTAGATAAGAGTTTGAACTATATTAAGTAATTAATATAGATTTTATGTGATTGAAATATTATCAAGTAATGATAATATTTTCTAAGGTTGCTCATTCTTGCTATATCATGACTTAATTTCAGCTAAGCCCGAATGCTCTAAACAAGACAAAGGCAAGGGGAAAGCAAACACTTGGTTTAGTTAATGCATGCTAGACTAAATTACTGTTATGTAATTTCTTTTGTAAATCTTTTATATTTCCCTTACGATATGTACTGTTACAATTAAGGTTAATCGACCTTGAGAAGTGTAGCCTTTTTATAAGGAACATTTTGTATTATTCCGCGAAGTTTAAATAGAATATATGTATTTAATTGTTAGTAAGTATTGTACAGTGAGAACCAAACTCGAGGTTAAAGAACCCGGATTTGGGGTCGTCACATTTATCCTTAACTACTATAAGTTAAATAATAGGTAATTACTTTATTTTATCTTATATTTCTTTAATTATTATTTAATCAAATAATAATAATTAATTAATTACTTTTATTACTCTTTAATCATTATTTAATGTTGAATAATGATTAATTATTTTTGCATATTATTTTGTCTCAATTAACTAATAAGTAATTACTTTATTAACTTTAATCCTTCCTTAATTATTTTTTAATGTTAGTTAAATAATATTTAATTAATTATCTTTATCTCTCTCTTAATCATCATTTAATATTAATTAAATAATGATTAATTATCTTTATTTATTATTTAACTCTATTTAAATAATACATAATTAGTTTATTTAATTTCTCTTTAATTATTGTTTAATAATAATTAATTATTCATCTTTATTATAATAAGTAATTAAGCTTTTACAACCTTTATTCTTCCTTAATCATCATCTAATATTCATTGAACAATAATTAATTACTTAACTATTCTTATTTATTATTTAATGACCACTAAATAATAAATTTACTATCTTTATTTAATATATTTAAATATCAAATAATTAATAAATTATCATTTATTGATAATTAATTAACTATTTCTAGTTACTTTAACTATTATTTAATACCAATTAAATAATAAGTAATCATCTCAAATATTTTTATTTATCTTACTTATTAATAAAAATTATTTAATTAATAAATAATTATTTTATTTGGGTTCCATGCTAATTATATAATTTTTTTTTACAATTTTTACAATACCCGTTTCTAAAATAAACTATCCGCGACCCATGACCCAAAGAGACTCGAACTGACTGCACATCGGGAAACCACGAGAGTGGGAGGATGCCTCGGCGTTGACCCGAGCCCTCACACAGCCAAGACACAGGTGCTGAGGCACCTAGGCCATCTGCTTATGCAGAATAATTTCATGGCTTCTGGTTTTCAAGCTTCTGGAGGTACCTTGGTTCAAACATTTTTAGATTGAGCTATACACCTCTAAATCATGCAAGGTCGGATCCTATGGATTTATAACTTGATCCTCTTCAACATGTTAATATTCAAATAATTTTTCAGAAACATTAAATACCAAATTTATCAAGCTATTCTCAACAGTGCCGGAAAGGGGACTGTTTTGGAAGAAAAACCATAACTAAATGTATACACCATAAGTTTTGGTGATCCAAACTGGGTTTTCTTCTAAACTCATAGGCCTATCAAGGAAAAATAATAACCATCACAAAAAAGTTGAAGAGCTTAGAGATATAAGGCCTTAAACCACACTAACTCACACGGTTTTTTCGAAATAGGTGGATTCATGCATTCTTTCAATTTTAACCACAATGATGTGCATAACAACACATGATAAGCTTATTGAAAAATATATTTACTACTCTAGCATGAGTGTGATCACTTAGAGCTCTTAATCTAGATTCCTACCATATAAAATACAAAGCATGGCCATGGAAGCATAAAACTGAAACTTTGAGATGTGTACTACCTTTGATCTAATGGCTGGCCTTCTCTTCCTCCCGAAGTATGTAACAAAGCCTGAGGACATCCAATAACCTTCCTTGAAACTCATAGATCAAACTTTGAAGACTCTCTTGGTTATTTCTCTCTTGTTGCTCTCGGTTTCTCTCTCTATAAATGGACGGGAAGAAGAAGGAAAAGGGTTGATATAAGAAATATACTATCCCAAGCTTTAGACAAAACTCTGATACATGGACTCTATAGCCCCCCTATGCCTAACTTGCTTCCTTCTTTTGCCAACAAGCTGCTGCTTTCTTGAGCCAATAACTCCTGCGCATGCTCTGCTCCTGAAACTTTATCCCAAAATGGGTGTCATTCCTAATTTTCTACCGGGTTGTGCCTTGCTCTTGGGCTGGGCTGCTATTTGTTTTGTTTGTCAAACAATTAATGGCCCAATTGGTTAATTAAATGGCAACTAGGCTTGGGTTTGGTGCAAATTAATTATTTGGGCTAACTTAAAATATCCAATACCATTAATTAATGATTTTATTAATTAATTTACATAAACCAATTATACATGCTATATTCAATTTAAATTGAATACTTAATTAACCCGCAAATCTTATCAATTTATTGATAATATTAGGTTAGTCCACTAATTTAATTATCCCATTAATTGGACTCCCTTTAATTTTATCCAAACTTATTATTAATTTACTAATTTAATCGCATCACGATTTAAATTAGTTCATAGAATATTCATTACATTAATAAATAAATTCATAATTTATTTATAATGAAATTTAAAATTTTGCGGACATTACAAAAAGAGGCTTGATGATGCTAATGGTAGATGGCCTGAGAAACTTTTTTGTGTTTTGTGGGCTTATCAGACGACTCCTAGGTCAACAATAGGCGATTCTCCTTTTCGACTGGTGTATGGGACCGAAGCTTTGATTCTAGTGGAGATCGAGTCTCTATTTTTTTGGGTGGTAAACTTTAACGAATTATATAATGATTATGGGCTTCGACTTAATCTCGATTTATTATATGAGGTTTGGGATATTGCGATGATAAAATTGGTGATTTATCAGTAGTAAACAACAAGGCATTACAATCGAAGGGTTAAGTAAAGGCGTTTCGAGGTGGGTGATTTGTTACTTTGAGAGACCGAGGCATCTACTCCTTTGAATACTGGCAAATTGATGCCGAATTGGGAAGGGCCTTACGAGGTTATTGAATTTATAAAACTTGGAACGTACTGACTTCGGGATATGTCTGGTTCGGATTTAAAGAATTTTTGTCATGCAACTAGATTAAGGAAGTATTTTCAGTAGTTCGGGAGGGTTATATTAATTTATTTGTACTTGATAAGATTTTATTAATATTTGAAAGAGACATTAATAACGTACGAATTTTTCATTAAAGTTAAGTTAATTTACATTTTAAAAAAAAGAAAAAGAAAAAGAAAGAAAACATATATTTAAACATCCGGGGCATCATCATCGGTGTCGGAGAATATGGAAGGGTCCACACCAGCTTTTGTTGCTATTGTTACGGTCGACTGGAACCCTTGGTTGAACCGATCTATTATCTCTTCCAGTATTCTAGGGAGGATTGGTACTTTTTAAGTATTTGTTGGCAGAGCTCGGGGGTCCCACTTCTAGCTTGTTCTCTCAAAAGTTCGTTGGCTTTTTCTAGCTCAGAGATGGTGGACAAGGAGCTGGTCATGCCGTTTTATTGACATTTGACTTCGGATGTTAAGTGATCATTTTATTTCTTTAACTCCCTATTTTCCTCAGATTGCTGTTGGGCTTGCTTTATTGCTTCTGAGTTCTCCTATTGAAGCCGGGTAAGCTCTTTGGATTTTTGTTGTTTCACTTCGAGGATGATGTCGAATTGTTGCTGAAGGTTATCATTGGAGGTCTGAAGGCAAGTGTTGTCCTTGGCCAATTGTTTCTTCTCCTTTTTTACGGCTTTATATTTGGCCTTCAGCTTCTTGATTTTTGCATCACTGTTATTTGGTTTTGTTTCTTAACCAGGGAGATGGCTGAATGTCGCCAGAGTCTGATAAGTTAAAATTGTTAAAAAAAAGAGCATAAGAATATGGGCGTAGGTAATTTAAAGAATAAATTCTTACTTGGACTTGATGGATTGCGGCGGCCAGGACAAGTTCTTGATTAGAATAGTCTTAGAAGGCTTCGTTGTCGATCGGGTAGTTGAAGCTATTATTGGCAGAAAAAGGGATTAGGAGATTTGTGTCGTCTGGAAAAAAGGTTGGGGGTGTTCAGGATGTCCCGGGAGTATCTAATGGTTGTTGTGGAGGGTGTCTGCTTGGGAATGGGTTGGTTTCATGTTGTTCAGGTTGTTTGGACGTTGGTTGTTTTATAGGGGTTGGTTGTTTAGATTGTTTGTGTGACGCCCCAAAATCTTGGCCTACATAGCCCAATTTGAGATGCCATAAAATACACGATTTCTAATACAAACAGTATATAGAACAGAAATACAGAACTCAATAATACACAACTAAGTCTTCACTATTATTGTCAAACTATATACAACATATGAAGACTACAATAGCTATCTCTCGGACCGACACTCCATTCCCATGCTAGGCCCAGTTATTCTCTCATTTTCTGAAAAACAATGGAACAAAAGAAAGGGTGAGCTCAAATAGCCTAGTAAGAAAATACCATGACTAAGATAATGACAAATAAATTATCATTAGCCTACAACAGTTGAGTTCTTAATTGAATATAATAGATAATAAGTTTTATATCAAGAACTGTAGTTAAATTCTTGAATAAAATTCAGATCAATAATAGCAGCGGAATGAGCAATCCATTAAAAAATAATGTAGACTGTGATGTCCACTCGCTTATCTTTTTAAGAAAAATATCATCAACTTTTATCATCTGAAACATCACTGGTCATGATGATACAAATTCACAGTTCCTGGTCATAATCATGCAAGTCAACAGTTCATCTTTGCACCACGGGCCAAAAATATTCAATATATCACCAACGGTCATGATTATACCAGTATTCAGCCATTGGTCATAATCATACCAAATAACAGTTCTTCTTTGCCCCCGGCCAAAGAGAACATTCACCACGTGCCCTAAAAGACACAACAATTATATCGCCTTTATCCTATCATATGTGCTCCAGGCCACAGATATTCACAACAACATGCTACTTGATGATTAGAATAACAATAGTGATATAGATGATGAAACAGAAGAAACAGTATGATTAATAAATATCAAAAGTTTATGATCTTTCTTTGTGTAGATTCAAATAATGTCCAAATTGTCAACATGATGTGGACTCAAATTCAAGAATGATATTCAAGATCCACAGTTCATAATAACGGTTAAGGTTCAATAGAAAGATTTAGAAAAATAGGAGGACTCAATTGAAATGATATTAGATGAAGCGTACACTATTAAAGAATATATAATCATTTCAGGAAACTTTATCAATATGAGACAAATACGAAGAGTAATTCACCAAACATGAGGTAGTCCGCGTAGTCAGGTTATTCTTAGAAATTAATAAGGAATGAATATGAAAGGTTATTCACCAAACATGCGATAGTCTGCGTAGTCAGGTTATTACCACAAATTAATAAGGAATGAATATGAAAGGTTATTCACCAAACATACGGAAGTCCGCGTAGTCAGGTTATTCCCATAAATGAATAAGAAAGGTTATTCACCAAACATGTGGTAGTCCGCGTAGTCAGGTTATTGCCATAAATTAATACATGAAAATAAATGACACATCTTATGAGTAAGGAAGAAACGATATTATTTTTGAGAATCAAAGAATAATAATCCCTTACCGTAGTAAGTTTGAATAGTGGAAGATGAAAAAGATGGTATCCCTTACCTTAACACGTGACTGGATATGAAGTTGATCAAGCTATATTTTTATAATTTAATTAGTAACTACCATATATAATTTCATGGTGTATACCAATTCGTATGAAATCATCAAAAGTGATTTAATAGAATAAAGCAGAATAACTTCAATATAGTTTTTAAAGAAGATAATATTTCAAAATAAATCTTTCAAATGAAACTTTTCAAAATGAATCTTCTAAAGGAAGAGTCTTCTAAAAGAAGATTTATAAACACCGTGTGATGTGTGTGGTTACTTATATAACTTTTATAAAAAGACTTACTTGGTCAGTACTCGTACACTTATAGATCTTAACAAATACTCAAGATGACTTTAGCATACTCAAAGAGAACTTATACAAAGAAATATTTGGAGAGTGAAAGAAAGAATAAACAAGGAAGTTTTTATGAAAAATCCTTAAGTTAAGGCCTCTATTTATAGCCAAAAATTGTAATGACCCGGAAATTCATAAGACTGATTTGTATGGTCTTAGGTGATTATTGTGATTTAAGGCTACGCTAATTCTCGGATGAGGGAGTAGTGGATAGTCGATTCGGGAAAATTTTAAGCTTTTGAAGATTCGAGCGGAAAATTGAGGTTTAGATATAAAACTAACCCTAGTAAAGTGACAGACGATCACTGGAAAGAAATTAGAGTCTTGTCATGAAGAGGATAGGACAGTGTTGTAAAACAATGCCCATGTTAAGAAAATCGATGAGATTGTTCGGAGAGGCAGATGTTGTAAGGGTCTAGAAATGGACCAAACTTTAACCAAGTGGTGGTAGTGGTAGTGGTAATTCCGAGGATGAACTCATCTTTTGAGTTAGTCAAAAATTTAATCTGAAGAAGAGATGAATGCGTAGGAAAGACTAAGCATTTAACCTAATACGAATATTAGGGTTAAAAAGAGAATATTTTAATATAAATAAATGAATTTATTAAACAGTAATTATAAATTTCTGTGCGATTAAATTAAATCATTATATGATGGCTTGAGGTTATTTAATTATATGTTGAGATAATTAAAGGAATTTAAGGAAGGTTCAATTAATGGATTTAGTAAATTAATGGACCAATCTAAGATGTGTAATATCAAAGTTTGATAGGGTTATTGAGCTATGTGATTATTTGATTAAATAGCTAGCAAGTTAAATTGGAGGAATAAATTAATTAATGTGATTATTAATTTATGAGAGTGCTTAAACATTAAAAATGTTATTTATTTCCATTTGGAAAGTTGTTAATAGTGGATTATTAATATTATATAATTCCACTAGGAAATTAATAATTTGAATTTGTCAAATTAATTTATTAAACAAGCCCAATTTAATTTAATTGTTTATGGACTTGTAAATTGGTTAGGAGATAATTTAATTGGCACAATATGGTGAATATGGCAAACCATATAGGAGGTCCAATGACTTATTTATTTGAGCCCAAATGGATTTAACTAGTGGCCCAAAGGATAGCCCAAGGATGTTAACTAAATTAATTAATTGGTAGCCCAATTGATTTAAATGCCTAGCCCATTGGATTAATTAATGCATGGCCTAAACATTAATTTAATTGAGGTCCTAATCAAATGTTGGAGAGACCCAAGTAAAGTATTTAATTGTGGTCCAATCTTTAGCCCAAATGTATGTGTTGGTGATTATATATATATATATATATATATATATATATATATATATATATATATATATATATATATATATAAGCACAAGTGGGCAATAAAAAGAAAAGGAAAAATAAATGAAATTTGGAGCTTTGGGGGAGGCATATTGTCGGCAGCTTTAGGGGATTATTGTGACTGATTTTGTAGCTCATTTGGGTGGCTCAATGTCTAGGATAAAGCAAGGAAAAAGTGGCACAAGCTAGTAGGCCTAATGCATTAATGAGTGATGTGTATACTTACATAAAATGTAAGTATACATTTTTGCTAGCCAACAATATACTACACTCTCCTTCTCTCATTCATTCATTAGTCATTTTGCTACTAAGTTACTAGAGAGTAAAAGAAATAGAGAGAAAGCTAGAAAGAAAAGAGAAGAGCAATGGAAAATGAGCATTTTCCTTGATGCTTGAATGGTTGGATGAAGAAGAGGCAAGGATTAAAGATGAAGGCCTCCTCATAGTGAAGCTTTCTAGCTATGGAAGTGAATCATCCAAGCTTGGTAAAGTTTCTAGCAAGAAGAAGAAAAACTATTAAAAGGTTCAAAAGTTTTCAAAACCTTGTTTTCTTTTTCATCTTTGTGTTTTAAGAGTTTGAAGTAGTTTTGATGGTTCAAAACCATTTTCAAAGATATAAATGTTTATATCAATGCTAGATTAGTAAATCTAGGGTTCAATGGGTTTAACATGTGTATTTATGGGTATCTATTATGAAAAGTTTAGCAAAAAGCTTGAAAACGATTTTTACCGACGGAACCCTAAGCGAACGGGTGATTCGAAGCTTTATATTTTGAAACCTAAAAGTTAGGTATGAGATTTTCTTCTTGGTTATGGTAAATATATAAGTTAAGGACAATACCTAGTTGGTAAAATGTTCGTGTGAGTTGTTATGGTCAAAATATGATTTTTAGACCAAAGAAGGCCATTTTAAGAACTAAATGTGCAAACATTCCACTTTGTGGCTATTTTTCATAACCAAAACTTTTCCAAAACTTTGATCCAATGATGGAATATTGTAGTTTAGGAAGATACGAATCCATCGATACCAATTTGAGGTCATTTGGATTTGTAGATTTCACTTTATTTAAGTTTTAATCAAAGGAGCAAAAGTTGAAAAATCAGAAAATAACAATTCTGCAGATTCTGTAAGAGGAGGGCCGGGGCCCTTGTTTCCTTTGTAAAAGGAGGGTCGGGGCCCTAGTCCCTTTTCACAGAAAATAAATTTTTAATCCGGGTCGGGTCGGGTCATTTTTAACGGGTCGGTTCGGAGCAGTTTGAGTCAAAATGGGTCAAAATGTTTAAAAGTTAATATAATTAATTTGGGACCCAAGTTTATTAATTATTTATTATTTATATGATAAATAATAAATAAAGTAAATAAAAGCCATTTTTATGATTAATTATTATTTAATTGATATTAAATAATATGTAGAGCAAATAAATATGATAACTAATTTTTTAATTATTTATTGTTAAATAATAAATAAAGGATGTTATGAAGTTAAAAAATAATTATTTATTATTTAATTATATTAAATAATAAATAAGGATAATTAGTTAATTAATTATTATTTAAAGGATAATAAATAGTAATTAAAGAAAGATGAAATTGATTTCGTAATTATTTATTATTGAATAAATAAGGATGATTAATTATTTAATTATTATTTAAGGGATATTAAATAATAATTAAAGGAAGATAAAGTTAAATAAGGTAATTATTTATTATTGAATAAATAAGGATGATTAATTATTTAATTATTATTTAGGGGATATTAAATAATAATTAAAGGAAGATAAAGTTAAATAAGGTAATTATTTATTATTGAATAAATAAGGATGATTAATTATTTAATTATTATTTAAGGGATATTAAATAATAATTAAAGGAAGATAAAGTTAAATAAGGTAATTATTTATTATTGAGTAAATAAGGATGATTACTTATTTAATTATTATTTAAGGGATATTAAATAATAATTAAAGGAAGATAAAGATAATAAGGTAATTATTTATTATTTAATAAATAAGGATGATTAATTATTTAATTATTATTTAAAGGATATTAAATAATAATTAAAGAGAGATGAAGTGAATAAAATAATTATTTATTATTTAATTAATATTAAATAATAAATGAGGTTAATTAATTAAGAAATGATTATGTAATTGATATTCAATAATCATTAAATGAATTAAGGAGAATTAATTAATTATTATTTAAATTAAATAATAATTAAAGTGAATTAAGGTTAATGAGATAATTGTTATGTAATAATAAATAACAAGTAATGATAATTTAATTATTTATTTAACTAATATTAAATAAATAATGTTATGTAATTAAGAAAATAATTGTTTATGTAAAGATAAATAAACAAGTAAAGTTAATTAAATTAATTATTTATTTAAATGATATTAAATAAATAATGTGGGGTAATTAATGAAATAATTGTTTATGTGAAGATAAATAAACAAGTAAAGTTAAGTGAATTAATTATTTATTTAAATGGTATTAAATAAATAATGTGAAGGAATTAAATGTAATAAAGTGTCAACAATTGACGGGTAATTGTTGGAGTGTTTAGTTATTACCAATATTATAAATATTCATTTAATGAATGATAATTAATGGTAAGTGGATAAATATTATTAATGGATTAATAATATGGATAATTGGATGAATATTATTAAGGGCTTAATAATATTAATAACCAATTAAGGTGTTGTTCAGTACGTGAGAAGCGTTGGTAATTTAGTGATGTATTATTAATGTATGATAATACTGATCGGTAATTAAAATATTATCCAATGATGATAATATTGTCTTATAAATTTACGAGTTAATAAATAGGGAATTCTGTGTTGTAGAGTAAATTCTTTTGAGAATGGCAGTTGAGTTCCTATGTACTTTACTAATTGCCAGATAAGCAAATTAGGTCTTTCGAAGGCAGTAATTCAATTCGTTGAGCGTTAATGATGGAACGCGAATTACAGACTGGTAGCGTAAGTTAATGCGACTATCAGGCAAGTCTTTCAGTACTATGTGCTATACTTGCGAACCTGTTTGCTATATGCATAAACTATTAAGTGTGCACTCATTTTATGTGCTAACGGATTTTAAATGTGCCTGTGTACAGTCATGTGTTGTTAATAGCTGGTATATGATTAATGCTATGAATTGAATGTGTTGTATGAGTTATATAACCTGGAAATATTGACATGCATGGTAAGCATGTGTAAATTGTATAAATGCAAAGCATGATAAACATGATGCCTATGTAAATGCCAAGCATGGAGCATAAAGCATAAATTAAATGTAACCTACGTGTTATGTGTTAGCTGTTAGACTTGCTGAGCCGTCGTGCTCACTCTTGCTATAATAAACATTTTCAGCGAGGAGCGAGAAATTTGAAGATCTCGGTAATCGCAGAGAAGATGTTTGAGGTTTATTTTTAATTTAAGACGTTGTTATTAGAACTGCTTTAAGCTAACGTCGTAAAAGCCTTGTATTAATAGTGAAAGGCATTTGTATATCAAGACGAGTGTAAATGTTTTGTAAACTCGTGTAATTAAAAGCAGTTAGTAAATAGTCATGTCGACTTATTATTAGGTTGCGAGCTTTTATTTGCTCCTAATGGTTGTAATACACTAGGTCATAAAAATATGAATGATCTGAGTTGTAGTATTTATGTAAAGATTGCGATTCTGAGGCAAGGTTAAGTAAATGTCATAAAAATTTAAATTTACTGAGTTTTCAACGACATGTTTTTGTTTAAATGTTGTGGAGATTATTCGTTGACGAGCGGGAGTCACGGTTGGTCAAAGTTGATTTTCCCCGGGGCGTCACAAAAATATTATCATAAACCAAGATTTTCTAATTTAATCCAAACCTTATATTTCAAGATAATGTTTAATCTATACCACTTATTTCATATTTTAAGATTTTCTTAATATAAACCATTCATTTAAAGATCATCTTTAATCTATACCATTCAATTTACTTTATATATAAAACAACTAACTTTATATAAATCAATTAACTTTATATATAAAAATAAAAAACTTTATATAATTTATTATAATAAAAATAAATAACTTTATCAATTTAATTATTTAACAATAATTCACAATTATTCATTATTATGACTAATTGTTATAAATGCAGTATAGTTGGCTTTCTGAGTTAGATAAGTAAAGAAATTAACTAATAATAGAATACAACAGTTTAATCAACATCATAAAAGAGATAACAATAACGCTAAAAATAAATAAGTAATAATAATTATTGATTAAGTAATGAGAATTACTATGCATATGCTATTGTGACAATTATCAACTCAACAATATAAATTATTATGCATGTGACAATTATTTGTTCAATAAAGTCAATATAGTACAATAGCCACTTTATTAGTTCAATAATATGAAATACTGTGCAATACCGTGTGCTACTGTGCAATACCGTGTGCTACTGTGCAATACCGTATGTTACTATTCTTTTATCACTAGTTATTTTAACAGTTAAAAGTGATAGTACCGTTGACTATATTTATTTAGAAAGGTTACGTATATCGCTTTCTATATCCGACAATAATTCGTTGTGGGGGTCCACCAATATTTGGTTATTTCGGCGACGTCGTACGAATCGAATATTCCCCGACAGAACGAATATTCCCCGACAAAACGAATATTCTCCGACAAGATAAAATTTGGACAAACATTTATTAATTTTTACTTTTGTCAATTTATTCATTTACCGTTTTCAGAAGAAAATATATAAAGAAAAATTTAATTTGTATTTCATAAAAGTCGGGGTCTTACAACCTCCCCTACTTATGAAATTTCATCCCCAAAATTGACGTACCTGGTATTTCGAAGAGATAAGGATACTTAGATTTCATTTCAGATTCTAGTTCCCAGGTCATTTCCTCATTATCTTGATTTTTCCATAAAATCTTGACTTGAGGTATAACCTTTTAACATAGGATCTTCTTTTTCTTATCTAAGATCTTGACAAGTACTTCTTCGTACGTTAAATCCTCTGCTATAACGTCTGGCTCTAACCCAATGATGTGATTCAAATCTTTCACATATTTACGTAACATAGATATGTGAAAAACGTTATGAATGCGAGACATACATGGTGGTAAGACTAGTCTGTAAGCCACGATTCCTACTCGGTCTAGAATTTCAAATGGGTCAATAAATTGAGGGTTGCTTTTTCCTCTCCTTACGAATCTCGTAACTCTTTTTCATGAAAAAACACGTAAGAATACACGGTCTCCGACATTGAAACTTTCATCCATTCGATGAAGATCAACATAGCTCTTTTGTTGTTCTTGTGCGGTTTGTATTCGTTGTCGAATTGTTTGGATCTTTTCTGTTGTTAAACGTACCAACTCAGGTCCTAACAATTTTGCTTCTCCTACCTCATTCTAACATACTGGAGAGCGACACTTTCGTCCATACAAAGCCTCAATTGGAGTCATGCCTATGCTTGCTTGGTAACTGTTGTTGTAGGAGAATTCAACCAATGGCAAGTACTTGTCCCAACTTCCTTTGAAGTCTAGCACGTAAAGTCTTAAAAGATCTTCGAGAGTCTGAATCGTCCTTTCAGATTGTTCGTCCGTTTGAGGATGGTATGCAAAACTAAATTGTAGCTCGGTGCCTAAAGCTTTTTGTAGACTGATCCAAAAGCGTGAAGTGAATCTAGGATCTCGATCAGAAACTATAGAAACTGGCATGCCATACAATCTTACAATATCATTTACGTATATACCGGCCAGACGCTCGAGTGAAAAATTTTCTCTTATAGGCAAGAAAAGAGTGGACTTGGTCAATCTATCTACGATGACCCAAATCGCATCAAAGCCTTGAGAAACTTTGGGAAAACCCATCACGAAGTCCATAGTGATGTGTTCTCACTTTCATTCTGGAATTTCGAGTGATTGGAATGGACCCTTAGGCACTTGATGCTCTGCTTTGACACGTTAAGAAGTTAAGCACCTTGAGATAAACTATGCAATCTCCCTCTTCATATTGTTCCACCAAAATGTATGTCGAAAGTCACGATACATTTTGGTACTTCCTGTGTGGATTGCAAATGGAGTGTTGTGTGCCTCCATCATAATTTTTTTGCTTCAATTCAGGGTTGTTAGGAACACAAAGTCGAGAGTTGACTCGAAGTATTCCTTTCTCATAGATTCTTTCTTCTGGAATTCTACCTTCTTATACTTTCTTCATCATGTTCATCATTTCCAGATCAATAGCTTGAGCAGCTTTAATTTTATCGATTAAAGCTGGTTCTACTTGTACGTGCGCAATCTTCATGTGGGTCCCTGGTGGCTTTAACTCTATCTCCATCTTTTGTGAGTCGTACAAAATACATTTCTGCGTAGTCAGCATTGCACTTGTACTCGCATAAGATTTTCTGCTTAAAGCATCAGCTACAACGTTTGCTTTTCCTGGGTGATACTGGAAGGTATGGTCGTAATCTTTTAACAGGTCAAACCAACGTCGTTTTCTCATGTTGAGTTTCTTCTGGGTAAAGAAATACTTGAGACTTTTGTGATCCGTAAAGATTTTCATTTTCTCCCTGTATAAATAGTGCCTCCAAATCTTCAATGCAAAAACGACCATTGCCAACTCTAAATCATGAGTAGGATAATTTTTCTCATAATCTTTGAGTTGTCGAGAGGCATAGGCTATAACTTTTCCATGTTGCATAAGTACACAACCTAGACCTTTACCTGAAGCATCACTGTAGATAACAAATTCTCCCGATCCTAATAGTATGGTCAGAATAGGAGCTGAAATAAGCCTATTCTTAAGTTCTTGAAAACTTTTCTCGCATTCCTCATTCCATACGAATTTTGTGCTTTTCCGAGTCAGCTGAGTTAATGGAGTGGCGATTCGAGAAAATCCTTCTACGAATCTCCGATAATAACTAGCTAAGCCTAGAAAACTTCGGACTTCAGTTACTGACTGAGGTTGCTCCCAATTTAATATTGCTTTAATCTTTGCAGGATCAATTAATATTCCCTGACTGGAAATCACATGCCCAAGGAACGTGACTTCCTTAAGTCAAAACTCACACTTTTTTAGCTTGGCATACAACTTATTCTCACGTAGCTTTTGGAGTATTAATCTCAGATGTTATTCATGATCCTCGCGACTCTTAGAGTATATGAGAATGTCATCAATAAAGACAACCACAAAATGATCCAAATATTTTTTGAATATTCGGTTCATCATGTCCATGAAAGTTGCAGGAGCATTTGTTAGTCCAAAAGGCATGACTAAGAACTCATAATGTCCGTAGCGGGTTCTGAAAGAAGTCTTTGGAATGTCATCAGCTTTAACTTTTAACTGATGATATCCAGAGCGAAGATCAATCTTTGAGAAATGTTGACCACCCTGCAATTGATCAAACATGTCATCAATTCGAGGTAACGGGTACCTGTTTTTGATGGTGACATGATTCAACTCTCGGTAGTCAATGCACAATCTCATACTCCTGTCCTTCTTCTTGACAAAAAGAACAGGGGCACCCCAAGGAAATGCACTGGGACGAATGAAACCAGTATCTAACAATTCTTGTAGTTGGACCTTTAGCTCTTGAAGTTCAATAGGAGCCATTCGGTATGGGGCTTTGGAAATAGGCTTGGTACCGGGTTCAAGATTAATACAGAATTCAATTTCCCGATTTGGAGGTTAGCCGGGAAGTTCATCGGGAAAAATATCAGAAAACTCATTAACAATAGGAATATCATTCAAATGTGACACATCTTTGTTCAAGTCAGTGACGTGAGCTAAAAAGGCTTGACATCTGTTTTTCAATAAACGAGAGGATTTATGGCTAGAAATGATAGTTATAGATTTTAATGGTTTGATGGTTTGAATTTGTATGACATGTTGATTAGGAATATGAAAACTAATGATCTTTTGAAAGAAATCAATTTTAGCATGATGATTAGTCAACCAATCAATTCCTAAAATCACATCAAATTCATGCATTTTCAAATAAATAAGGTCAACGGGTAATATAAGGCTGTTGATTTGAACTAAGCAAGATTTATATACAGTAAATGTAATGGCTATTGCTCCTAATGGGGTTTCAACTGATAAGTCAAAGTCCAAATTTTTAGGAGTTAAGTTTAATCGTTGAGCACGCGTAAGTGAGATAAAAGAATGGGTAGAACCAGTATCTATCAGGGCATAGACTTCATGAAAATTTATGAATAACTTACCGGTTATCACCTCGTTCGGGTTTCGTGTCATTTGGGATGTCACAACAAAAGCTCTCACTTGAACTGCAAATTTTCCCTTATCTGCGCTAGCTTTTGGTACCATCACTACAACTGGACTTGATTTTGAAACAGGACAAAATTGAGCCACATAACCTTCTTTTCCACAATTGTAGCACAACTTGGATTGTTGAGTACAATTTGGGCTGATGTGGCCCTCTTGACCACACCTATAACATCTTACCGGTGGTCGATCTCCTCCCCTTGGTACTGGTGCCGGTGCTGGTACTGGTGCCAGTGCTTTTCCAAAATCATTATGGAATCTTTTTCTCTTGAAATTATTCCCACTGGATTCTCCTCTTCTGTTATTCGATGCAGAATTATCACTGAAGTGCTGGTTACCTCCCCTATGGTTCTCGTTCCTGTGGTTGTTGTCATTTCTCTCTCTACGCTGATCATTAACTATTGGCTATAATTTTTCATCTGTTTGCTCTACCCTTTGAGCCCTATCGACAACATCTTAATACAAACTAAATTTATGAGAGCTAAGTTATTGACGAATTTCGAATCTCAAACCTCGTAAGAACATCTGACTCATCCGTGCTTCGTCATCCACTAGATGGGCCGCAAAACGAGATAGTTCGGCAAACTTAGCTTCATATTATGAGACTAACATATTTTCTTGCTCTAGCTATATGAACTCTACCTCCTTCATATGGCGGATGCTTTCTGAAAAGTACTTTTCGTTGAACAACTCTTGGAATTCCAGCCAAGACATTTCGAGAGCCGAATGATGGATGCATTTTACCGCCTCCTACCAATGGTCTGCCTCCCTTCGAAACATAAAGGTGGCGAATGACACCTTCTGATTATCTGCACATCGCAGGACATCAAGTATTTTTATTGTTTGCTTCATCCACACCTCCGCTTTGAGTGGTTCAGGTTTCCCAAAAAATTCAGGTGGTCCCAACTCTTTAAATTGCTTAACGGTGACAATCCTTGAATTATCAACGTTTCCACCTTTATGACATCCCCTCGGCTGATTTTGGATAAATTGCATGAACTTTATTCAAGAATTTCACTGCAGTTCTTGATATAAAACTTATTGTCTATTATATTGAATTAAGAACTCAACTTTTGAAGGCTAATGATAATTTATTTGTCATTATCTTAGTCATGGTATTTTCTTACTGGGCTATTTGAGCTCACCCTTTCTTTTGTTCCATTGTTTTTCAGAAAACGAGAGAATAACTGGGTCTAGCAGGGGAATGGAGTGACAGTCCGATAGATAGCTATTGTAGTCTTCATATGTTGTATATAGTGTGGAAATAATAGTGAAGACTTAGTTGTGTATTATTGAGTTCTGTATTTCTATCCTATGTACTCTTTGTATTAGAAATCGTATATTCTATGGCGTCTTAAATTGGGCTATATAGGCCTAGATTTGGGGGTGTCACAATTTGCATTAGCAGAATCAAAGTCCTTATCATGTGAGATTGTGTTTCCTTATTTGGGGAGATAAGAAAATCTATTTTGGGAATGAATCTATTAAATCATTAACTGATAAGTTATAAGGAAATTTGGAAGGGGACTTCTATTCCTAATTATTTTAAGATGGTTACACACTTGTATATTGATAGGGTTAAATTATACGATATTTTTATTCCCTAATACTTAGTTTTTATATTTATTGTGTGCTTAAATGTTTAATTATTTAACTTATTTTGGTTGTAATAGGTTTTATAGGATTTTAGTTAATTTATGTTAATTTAGGTAATTTTATAGTATTTTTATATTTCTTTTTATTTAGGTGTTTTTATTTATTTTTAGGATTTTTAGAATTTTATTTATTATTATGTGTTTTTAGGATTTTTAGTATTTTTATATTATTTTTAATTATTTTATATTTTATTTTGTAGAAAAAATAAGTCTGAGGGCAAATCTGTAAATTCTGCAAAAGTTAAATGATAATTTCGTAATTAAGCAGCACGGTGGCAGAATCGTAAATAAACGAAAAACTGAGCCGCGCACAATGCGTGCAAGAAATTCGGTCAGCAGAGTACCCGACGTCGTTTGCCAAGAAATGGACAGAGCAGCGACCGCGCAATGCGCGGGTGGCAGAGTCAGCAGCAGCAAACGAAACGGCGTCGTTTAGAGCTTCAGGAAAAAGTCGCGCAATGCGCAGCGGGCATTTAGGTGTTGACTCGGTTCACTGTAGCGAAGGCCGTGTTTGGGAAGCGTGGAAATTGACCAGAAACGGATTATTTCGCGAATTTTGCTACTTTTTGATTCCAAATTGGATTTTAATTCCAATTAGGGTTAGGATAATAATTATTTTATTTTATTTTTATTTTTAATTATAAATCCTATTAGGGTTTGGACAAGTTAGATGTCTATAAATAGAGGGTCAATCTCTCATTATTTATTGTAAGTTTTTGGGAGATCTTTCTTCTAGTTTCTTAGAGAGAGCTTTTCAACTAGTGGAGATTATTTTGAAGCATGTTAGGCTAAGTTTTTATTTTCAGTTCTAAAGAGATGTTGAACCTTATTTTTAATTGATGTTTTAATTGAGTTTTATAATCTATTTCTTCATGCATGAGATTTATTCTTGATAATATGTTTTAATTGTTTTATGATATTTGCTTGATTAATTTGATAAAGGCCTGTTAAGTTAATCAATAATTTATCATATGCTAGATTAATATTTGATATTAAGCAAACGATATTCTATCTGATCATAAGTAGCAATTAATAATATTTGATTGTGGACAAATTTTTGAATATTGTTATGATTATCAAGATGACAAGTTAAATAATCTGCGATGTTATGATTGTTGCTTGGAATAATCTAATTCTCTAATTTTTAATGCAACTGTTATATTAAATCTAGACTGATAATTCTAGGTTGTATGATAGTTAGGGTCTTTTGTGTGCGATTGCTGCATTAGATTTATAATTTAAGGAGGATTTTGGGTAGCTTGATGATTGTCGGTTATCTATGATTATTAATTTCAATTGAAGGAAAAGATAATAATAACCTGATTAATTTGTTGATTAAAAGAAGGGGATACTGAACTAAGGAATTGAAGTTTGTTTTAATTGATTTTTCTCATCTTTATTATTTAGTTTTATTTGTTTGAAGTTTAATTAGTTAATTAATAATTCAAAATCCCCCATTTAATTAGATATTTTTGAAAATATTAGAATTTATTAAAACAATTCATTCTCTGTGGGTTCGACTCTTACTTTCACTACTACATTAATATTTTTTAAAAGTAAGATTTTATTTTTGGGTGCCTGGAACAACATCCCAAATATATATAGTGTTTCATGGATGCGTTATGGACACATTATTCTTTACTCACAAAATCATTATTTTCCAGCGCATAGTCTCTTCATTATTCTTGAAGAAATCTATAAACACAACCATTATATTAGTGAATTCTTCTATCACTCCGTGGTTTTTTTCCAATTGGGGTTTCACGTAAAATCTCTCATGTTCTTGCATTAATTTCTTTTGATTTATTTGTGTTTGACATCTAATTTTATTCATTGTTTTGTGATTTAAACGAGTGGTACAAAATTTGGCGTTAACAGAGATAATTCTAAGTAAGAACTGACAGACGAAGAATAAGGCAGTGATGAAAAACCTGAGCAACCCATTAAAGTAAAATTCGGCGAAGAAGAAGAAATTTGGAGCCCTAATTTGTCCCGTTTTCTGATTTTTACTATACCCGTTAAGTTATATATAATGAATGAGAATTGATATTTTTACAAGCTAATTTAATATTTTTCACAAGATTAAATAAGATCTACTTGTGAAAATATCAAATTAACTTGTGAAAATATCAATTTCTACAATGAATAATGTGCTTTCCACAGCACATGATATTACATATGGCCAAATATTCCACATCATCAATAATTAACTGTTATTGTTGCTCACTAGACATGCATGTTCTATCAGTATCATCTAACTTTTGGACGAAATATTAAATAATGATTCTTTTGAAATATGTATTTTTTAAGTATATTAATATCAATGCAACAAAAAGAGTACTTTTATCAACCAAGGTGATAAGCAACTCCTAATATAGTGACAAAAATACCAATTAAACTCTATGTAGACACCTAAATTTTACACTTTGACTTTAGAAAATAAGAAAAAACACTCAAGGGGGAGAAATTTATGAAATATAGCATCTAAGAGTCCAAAATAGAAGAAATTAGAAAATTAAGGGGAAAGAGAGAAGAGGGCTTCCTCACTGACTATATGCACGCCCTTAAAACTAGGGCCAAAGCTGCGGCTCAGAGCCAAAGTTGCACCTATAGCTGCGACTTAGCCCCTATATATATTTTAGCATTATTTATTAATTGTTTCTTCATTCCTTGCATAAGAGAAGACAGAGAGAGCTAAGAAATTATAAAGAGAGAAGCTCCAAAAATACAAAAAAAAAGTGAGATAAAAGAAAGAAAAATACAATCATCAATCCTATATTTATTCACCGCTTCTACAAATACAATCAATCAAAAGGAGTAAGGGAGCCACTACAAACCTTGAAATCCATTTCTACCCTCTTCAAGATAGTAATGTCCAACTTTAACCTTCCTAATCTCAATTGAATTATATAAAATTGCTAATTATTGTGTCTATGTCATCTCTACTTCTTAAGTATATGTGAATTGGATATTATTTTGAATCATGTGAGAATCCATTGAATTGTTTGTGTAGAGATTTGAATTATAAATTGGCGAATCTAAGGTTTGTGGGTCTATACCCATGAAAATTAAACTTAGCCCATGATAGATTTATAAATTAGATTCATGTAATTTCTTTATATTTTGAATTATTCCTTGATCGTGAGCCTAGGAAGAGGCCCAAGACTTCTAAATTCATATTTAGAATAATTGTGGCCTTCTTCTAATTATGAATTTTGAAATTAAATTGCATAATTTGAATTAATGTGAATTTCTAAAAAAATGTGAGCGCAGAAAGAAATCTAAAGTCTTTAAATCTATATTTGGAGGAATTAGGAGCTTCCTCCTATGATGGACATTTGAAATTAGGTTTGTAATTGACTATTAGTGCTTGTAAACATCTATGAGAATTAAAACTATTTGGGTTGATTTTTACTTCTCAAGGTAGAGTTTAAAGGCCCAAATAGTGGATATTAGTACAATTTAGTGATGGATCAAATGTGATGGTTTTTATGCTCTAAGTTGAACCTTAGTCTATTTACTAGATTTGGGTAATAAGAATAATTTTCAAAACCTAAGGCTTTCTAAAATGAAACAATTCAAAGGGTAAAAACCAAATTCTTGAAAGGGATTCTTAGCTAAAAATCAATTTTGAAAACGCGCTTTAAAAAACCACACCTTGGAAACACATTTTTAAAAATCACTATTGAAAACTACACTTTGAAAACACATTTTTGAAAAGACACTTTGAAAACTAGTTTTGAAAATACATTTTTGAAACGCATGAACCTTTGTAGACGTACCTTCACAAGTTTAGAAATCAAACTCATAAATCTTTGTGAATATACATATACTTACAAGTTTATAAATTAAACTCACGAACCTTTGTGGACGTACACATTAAGAGTTTAGAAGTCAAACACCTCTCTCATTTAAAATACATTCATGAGTTTAGAAACCGAACTCGTTTCTTTTGAAAAAGCTCATTCACGAGTTGAGAAATCAAACTCCTAACTATTAATTAAAACACACAAACACGAATTTATAAGTCAAACTCACCAAAAGAAAATAATAAACCAAAAGTCTCTTCCTAGTCAAATAATAATAATAAAATATGTAGATCTGAACAATCTTTTTATGTGAGTAACAGAAGAACAAACTAACATGATAACACCACACCACACCTAAATCTAAATAATCTATTTTTAATAATCCATGTACCATATAAATTCTTTGGAACGAAAAAAATAATCTCCCAAACAAAGAAAACAAAATCTCACAAAATATGATAACAAAATTCTCTCACAAAAGAGAAAGAAATCAATCATCTCATTGAAAAAATAAGTCTCACAAAAGAAAAAAAATAAACTTTATAGGAGAGAAGTTTAGGGGAGGGACGAAATAAATAATCTCCCAAACGGATAAAACAAAATCTCACAAAATATGATAACAAAATTCTCTCACAAAAGAAAAAGAAATCAGTCATCTTATTGAAAAAATAAGTCTCATAAAAAGAAGAAACATACTTCATAGAAGAGAGAGATTTAGGGGAGGGTCTCTCCAAAAATAGGAGAGCCCTCCCCAAATTAATCAAAAATGGAGACTAGGTATAATAACCCGGGTCAAATCCTGTGTTCGGAACAAATCTCGAGTCAAAATCGAATCAGAATCATTCGAACAAGGCCTTGAATTACTATTGGGTATCTTAGTCTACCATAAGCTCATACAAAATGTCATGACTGAAGTTACTATTCTTAGTAACTCAATTACTAATATATTGACAAATTTTTCACTTATATTTCGATGTAGAACTGAAATATAATAAACTTACACGTTTAAATTTATGACATCTTCATTAAAATCGATCATACTCACAGCTCACGAATCTTTACTTTCTCTAGTCATTGTGGGATAACACTAGTTGGTTTCGAATACCCACCTTCGTACATCTCTCAATTCTGGGATAATACTACCAATTGGATGGCGTGACCTGAACTTCTAAGAGTCGACCATGATATCATATGTAACAATTCGAGTCAAATTCCAAGTCTAAAACAAATCTCAAGGCAAATATTGAGTTTGAATCAAATTAAATCTATCTAAACAAACTTTAAACAACTAGCCCCCTTAGGTCATCTTTACTTACTACATGCTCACTCAAAAAATCATGACTGAAGATAAAACCCGATTAGTATTATTGTTAGTAATATAATTTCTTAAATACAAACTTTTTCTGTCCACATATGAAACTAGGGTATTACCCTAACGTACTTGACAATGGAGAAAAGAGAGAAAACCTTATAATTAAAAGAGAGAACCATACAATTATTGGTAAGTGTTGATTTCAAGTATAATACTCATTTCGTCTTAAGATATAATTATTATTAATTTTTAAAATTAATTTAAGATATTTTTAAAATTAAAAATGGATGTAGGTATATTTAATTTTAATCAATATAATAATAAATTTTGTAATCAATCTAGAAAGTATTATTAATTCTAAACTTTAATATATAGTACTTTTTAATGAATCATATTAATTTCAAATATCTCAAATTGACTTTAAAAAATCAATAATAATGTTATAATTAAGAACATACACTTCCTCATTCTTAAATTGGAGGTATATATTGATTATTTAAGTCATTTTGTAGAATTTAAAAATTCATAATTGATAAAAAAATTATTTTATTTTAGGCCCAACATATATTGATTATTGTATTTATTTATTTCAATGTTTAATTGAATTTTATCAATTATTTTTTGTAAATTGATTTAAAATTAAAATTATAACACCTGTCTCACATCGAAATAGGTGTCATATGTAACAACTCATGTCAAATCTCGAGTCTAAATCAAATCATAAGCCCCATGCAAATTTTCAATAATATTTTTTTTGAATCATCTTAACTACAAAGTCATTCAAAAAATCACAATTAAAGATATTATTATTAATAATTTAATTTATTATATAGAGACAAAAATTGTTCACATATTTTAATTTGGGAATGGAATCTTACGAAAGTACATATCAAAATTTTCAAAGCATGGAGCAGATGATAGATTTGCATGAGGCAATATTTGGATCAATGAGCTGGCCAATAATGATGCATAAATTGTGAGTTGGTGAATAGGACATATCCACCATGGATTATAGGAGTCGTTCAACACGTTTTCCTTCAAAGTAATGTTACTGAATTACGAGTAAATTGCTTAAAAGTCTATGCCTTTTGCCCTGACTATTGTACTTTTACCAATTATAATATCAATATTAGTTTAAAAAAAATTAATTTTAAATATTTTTAAACTAAAAATTTATACTAATTCATTTAATTTATATAATTATAATTATAAATATCATACATTATTTAAAAAACTATTACTAAGTATAATATTTATTATTTTTAAAACTAAAATAAATTATATTAATTTTAATTTTAAAAATATTTTAAAAGTATTTTTAAAATATTAATATTAATATTATAATTAAGAACAAAAAAAATATTTGCACATATGATGGACAAAATACAAATAAAAATCAACCAAATGAAATGATGACGTCAACAACAATGACATGGTAGTATATTACGTAATCCAAAATTTATACGGATAGTATGAGTCTACGGAGACTGGAGTATTCTACAGGATAAACCGAGAACCTGTTTGTTAGAGCCATTTTTATAAAAATATAATAAATTACACTTTTTTCTTCTTACGAATAAGGACCCACCCACGTTTATGTAAAATTTAGTCATTATCTAGGAAAAGTCAACGGTTGTAGAAAATAATTCTATAAATGCTATCATGTTTTTTGATTTTCTCTAATTGACAAGTTATTATTAAATAATATAAATTAATAATTTTACATTACGGCCTTATATAATTTAAGAAAGTATTAATTTTATACGAATACTTAATATTTTATATAATATTTTCTCATTTGAAGGTAAAATCACTATTATGTGAGACGAGATTACGTAAAAATATTAAATATATTTATAAAACTATTAATTTTCTATAATTTATTCCTATTTTCAATTAAGCTATTTAATTTGGGATAAATATATAAAAATATGTATTTTCCTCTTAATTTAAAGATATAAGGTGGTTGAAACCTGCCAGATGAGTCGATAATTAAAAGTAGTATATATGCACAAAATCCATTCAAAAGAATCAAATGGCAATTCGGCACTGATGTCTGTATTTCATTGTTATCATCTTTGGTACTTCAAATCAGTCGCATCAAATTAAAAGACGTATTCCTCTCAATCTCATCAATATCAACAAACTTCAACACATCATCCATATACATAGACTACGGATCCAAGTTTGCGTCTTTGGTGCCTTGTACTCAACCCCATCATTATGGACGTTATACTAATTGATCCACAAAGCTTGATTTTTATCTACAAACATATTCCCTCCGTCTTAAAAAAGTTGATTAAAGGTATAATTTTTTTTATCTTAAAAAAAATGAGATAAAGTATATAAAATAAAGGATAAACAAGTTATTTAATAGGGTCAATTAATATAAAAAAATAAAAGTACTCATCACTCTATAGAATCTTGTGGGGTTGTTAAGGCTAAATTAAAATTTTTTTTTACTCTTTTTTCTCTTCCTTTTTTTTAATAAAAAAATATGTGCAAATTGCACTTTGCTCATCTTTTTGGAAATGGAGGAAGTAATATTTTTTAAAAATCAATACTGATATATAACATGCCAGAGGTGATAAATTAATTTGGTTGTCCCTATCCCAAGGATAATTTGGTCATCAACTTATAATTTTCAAGTTACAAATTACATAATAATAATAATAATAATAATAATAATAATAATAATAATAATACATGTTCAAATACAATGAATATAATTATAATTCATTCTTTTGAGCAATGTATTAATCATACTACATTTTCATCTTCTTGTATAATACTATTATATTCATCAAAACATATGCATACATATATATATATATATATATATATATATATATATATATATATATCATAAATAATAGTATAATAGACGAGCTTACGATTGAATTAATTTGATTGATCATTAAATTAGTAGATAATTGTAAGCAAACCTATATTAAAAGAAAAAAGAGAAAAATATCTTACACAAGGTAGAAGAAACATACAAAAAAGATAGTTTGTGTCTTGCACAAATTCCAAGTTTTTAAATAAAAATAGGAAATTAATATTTTCACAAACTTCCTCTCATACGAGTGTTTGACTCATTTATTATTTATGTGAGGAGTTTTGTGGAACTATTATTTTTGCTTATTGAAATATTAATTTCAAAAAAAATATTGATAAATAATATTTCGAAAATTAATATTTTTACAAATAAAATTTGTTTTTTCACAAGATCTCTCTTATTACATTAGTGTAGAATCGATTTACTTTCATGTGAGATGGCTTTTGTAAAACTGTTATTTTTGCTTTTAAAAATATCTATTCCTTATTTTTTTAAGTTCTTAGCAGACCAAAAAATGATAGTAATTCTACTAGTTGTAATTTTACATTTCCATTATGCAAATGATTGTATACTTCTACATTTTGTATGATTATATATGCCTAAAGTATCCTAACTATTTTTTCCCTAATATTTATGAGGTTTTCTTTTTCATTATTTTTTTAATTTATCAATATTTGGTTAATTTATCAATTTTTTTTTGGATTGAGGTTATAATGTCTCCATATAACATAGTAATTTTCATTTTGCCATACTCAAAAAGTTATACTTGTACTACCTTCTATTCCACAAAAAGAATTCTATTTTAATTTTATGGATTAATTCTCGAAATCTTATAAAGTAAAACTTTATGTGATTCATGTATGCTTTTTTAAAAAAACACTTTCTAAATTAGCATTATAGTATAATTTACAATGATTATATTCTTGAATGTATTCTTAATATTAATTAAAAATTTAGTTGTGGTGGTTTGACGTTAAACTTGATACTATAAAAGTAATAATAAATTTAAAATCATGAAGGTATAAAATAAAAATGAATCTTTAATTCTGTAAAGAACGAAAAAGAAGAATGTACATCAAGTAGGGAGTACAGCACAATTTTATTTTACCATTTCATGTGACCATTTGAAAACAATGTTGTAGACAAAAAATCAAATATTAGTTTAATGATAATATTAAAAAATTATTTTAAATAATAAATAATTTAAAAATTAAATTTTTTATAAAGGATTAAGCGACTGTACATTCAATTCCTTAGACTCGCGGACTTTTTGGAATGCGGATAGTTTTGATATTAAATAAACAATCGCACAACTTCAATTGCTACAACACATTCGGGTAACAAGGTATGAAAATTGTTATTCAACTACTACAATACAATTCCAGTAACAAGGTTTGAGAATTGTTACAAAATTACAATTATACTAAATTGTAACATTATGATAAAAACTACGAAGAGAGTTGAGTTGTCTTCTTTTTATTTTATTGTTATGTTGTTTATTTTTGACTTGGACATGGCGACTTTATAATTCTCTACCTCGTCCCGTACCTATGACCATCTAACTCCCTGAAACTATTGGTAGTGAGAATTAAGAGATAAGGTAACTACGTTAAAAAAAATAGACGAAGGACCTAATTTCAAAATTTTGAATAGTTTAAGGACTAAGGCTATGTTTATTTACAAAAATTATATTTGAGATTAAACTATTTGTATTAATTTAACACTATTTCGGACTATATTTATTCTATGATAAGGGATTAATAGTTCTTTAAATATTCCTTGGACTATTTTTAATTATTTTTAAGGCTATTTATGAGAGATTATATAATCCCATAATGAATTTGAGATTAATAGTTCATCTCATTTTAAGCTATTAAATAATTTTATGAGATTAATAGTCCAACATGAAAGGACTAATAATCCCTCATCATCGGATAAAAAAATCCAAAATAGTTTTAAATTAATATAAATAATCCAATCCCAAATATGTATTTTGTAAACAAACATAATAATTAATTATCCTATGGAATATAACAAGTGATTGTTTTTTTTTAATTGAACCATTTCTAAATTTGTAGAAACAAAACAAGATCTCAAAGAATTATTAATTTTATGCAATTTTTATTTTTATTTTTGGAGAGATAGAGACTTTTTTGACTAAAGAAAGATATAGGAAAATGCAATATCATTCCCTCCTAAAGTCTTTCCATTCCAACCCCTTGTACATTTCCCCACTTAATCTCTTTCCATTTTCCTACCCTGACTCGGCCCGCGTTTAGTGCAAGAAAGAACACGCTGGTTTCTATTTTTAGAAAATGGGAGGCTTATAAATTTATACCAAATGTGCATTGTAGTTTCACAGTTACAGCAAAACATAAGAGCTTAATCAGAACAATTGGAGAGAGAAAATTATAGTGAGATTTTCTAGAGTGAGAGAGAGAGATTGTGAGATGGGTGGATGTTTTTCGGATGTAAGGGGAGGACAACAAGCCGTAGGAGGAGTTGGAGGTGGGAACCAGCTGCACCAGGGGATTGGTGGCGTATCACACAATGAGGCTGTTGAGTTCTTTTGCAAAACCAAAGGGCTTAATGCTCTTTTTACACAAATTGAGGTACAAACATACATATACATTCTATATAACAAAATACAACTGTTTTTGAATTTTCCACTCAGTTAATAAAGTATTAGGACCGTCCAAAATTTAAGATAAATCTCACATTTGAAAGTGTCAAATGCACGAGTTACAAGCTAGTATATATATATTTCAACCCCCAAGTTTCAACTTTAGACCAAAGACTTTTGGTTCAAGTGGTACTTCTCAACCCATGATATTTATGAGATTGAGGGATCAAACATTGACAATAACAAAGTTGATGTGTGCGTTTAAATTTGAGTTTAATATAGCAAAAAAATAAAGTTTCAACTTTGGGAAGCTAAAGTTCTAAGCTTGTATTATGTGCTGGTAGTTCCATTCTTTATTTGATGATTATATTCTCCTATTCTAAAGAGACTTCACGAAAACACGTGGACCCGACACTATATATATATATATAAAAGAGTGATCCACAGTTATAATTGATTGCGATCCTATTTTTAGCCAGATTCATCTAAATAGCAGACAGCCAGATTAAAGTTTTATTCTGAATTTATCACTTTTTGAAAATATAATATCTATCTTTATAGTATAATATAGCAAATTAAAAACTCAAGGTACAAATAGTAATACAAAATTATACTTTAGTTTTACCCTACTAATTATACTTTGAAAGAGACATTTTATATTACATATTGGAATCAGGATACTTAAAAAAAGTAAATTTTTTTAACTCATTTATATCTAATCTTTTTTCTGGGAAAACCAATAAAGAAAAATCTATTATACATTGAGAACGAACTTGTTCATTAGTCAAACTCAAGGACGAAAACATTATCCCGATGCAAACACCATGAAGAAAACATCATACGGGTACAAACACAAGGAAGAGATTTGCATTCTAATCCATTGTTAGCAATGATGTTGACTGATGATCAGACCGATTTTGCCGAGATCTCTTGATTTTTTGGCTATGCAAAAAGAGTAAACAAAATTAGAAATCTTTCAATGAAGTTGATAACACTGAGTTACAAGTTTTTTATTTATCCATTAATTTCACTAAAAAGCTTGTTAAGGGAACTGCTCCTTCAAAAGAAACAAAACAAGATTTTCACGGATAATACTCGTTTCTGACTTTCAACTACAAGGCAAAGCTATTGATTCGGTAGTCTGGTGTCTAATCTCTACATAGAAATTGTTGCAATGATTTGAAAGTTCAAAGAAGTTTAATTTGGATACTGTGGCATACAAATATACAAATTCTGCAGTTTGTTGACTCACTAGATTATTTTATTATCTTCGGATATTTTGTCACTTTGGAGTTTCCTTAGGCCAAAATATTGATTTTTTTTTTTATACTTAATGATCGAAAAAATTATTGATTTCTTATTAAATTATGGATCGAAAAAATTTATAATTTTTTTTCCCTATCAAAATCATTGAACTTTCAAATTATAATAGTCAATAAAACCCAAAATTTGACTGAATTATATTGTACACGTCAGTTTTTTTTATTTTATTTTTAAATTTAGGCGTTTTTGACAACGATTTGAATGTTAGATGTTTTTTTGTGCAAAAAAAATATTTCTTTGTTTTTTTTTATAGTTTGAAAAGAGTTGAATGTTTTTTCTGGTCATTAAGTCCGTTTTCTTTTTGCTTAGTATTAGTTTCTATATTAAGTTTTCTTTTATAATGTTTATAATCAGCGTCAAGTGAATCATGGTTCAAAATAGTTGTAGGGTCTATGTTTTGGAAGTTCATTTTTTAACGCATTGGTGATTTTAGTAGCGGTTTTGGTGGAGGTTTCAAGCGATATATACCGTTATAGGTAGGAGCTAAAAATAAAATAAAAAAAATACGAAAAAAATTCTAAATAATAAGAACAACAAGATGAATCAATTAAGTTTCACTAAAAATACTATCTATTTCACATAACATTGTCCAAATGATAAAATAAATATCTCATAGATATGTTTAATTAATTTTACGTTTAAATAAACTTGATATTGATGTTGTCTAAGTTCAAATGGTTAAACACATTGTTCAATGGTTAAACACATTGTTCAGTATAATTTAAGTACAATTTAACTTAAGCACATTTTAAGTGCAATTGTTTTTCAAGTTGTACTCAACTAGGTACTATATAGGTACAATTTATTTATAATTTTAGTACAATTTAACTTAATTAACTATATATTAGGTATATCTTTTTTATATTTTTTTAAGTTATACTTGACTAGTTGTTATATTGGTACATTTTAAGTACAAATTAACTTAACTAAGTATATTTAAAGTCCAATATTATTTAATTTTTTAAGGTATACTTAACTAGGAGCTATAGGTACAATTTAAATATAATTTATAGAAAAAAGTTCATTATCTTTTATCGTCTCCTTTTTATAGCTTTCAACATATTCAATTTTATTTTTTTGGTGACGTTTCTCCCTTATATGCCATGATTTCGCTTTTATTTGGTTTGAAACCGCTACTGTATCTCAAGTCGTCAAAATAATTATCCTTTAAATGAATAATTCTTAATTTTGCGATTCGTGTCAATGTTGTGGTTCGACACCAACAAATACTTAACAGATACGCCAATATTTCAACATAACTGCTGTTACTTTGAACCATGAATGAACGTCTCTTTTGTTGGGTGAACCTTATATGTTTGCAAGTATACATGTTGGATGAAAGCATAACTTTAAAGTAAAGAAACTGCATATAAGAAATTTTGTTTTCTGTCGAAAATTAGACATACAATTTCGTTTCTTGAAAACAATACAATTCAGATTTTTATTTTCTTGAGTCAAGCAAAAGTATATTAGAAACCTACAAACAATGTGAATCACTGGCACAACAATAATCCATTATAATCATCCAAAAGCTATCCTAAGCTCATACAATATATATACTTCTATAGCTAAGATTGTTAAATAATTATTAACGGATCGTGCTATTTCATAGAATAAATATAAATTAAATAAGTACTTACATGAATTGAGAGAAGACATCTCGTATGTATCACGTATTCGCTGCGCTTAAGGGCGAAGGTCTTCAATTGTCTCTCTCAATCTTAAGATGGATATATGGGTGTGTATAAAAATTCTTGAGACGACAATTGGGACCAAACCCTAACTGTTTTATTTATAGAATAGCTAAGGGTCAAAATCGTCCATCAAGATTATGAAACCCTAGGGCCCATTATGCCAAATACTATTAGTAATATTACTTATGGGTCATATAATTACCAAGCCCATAAATAAAGTAATTAAATTAATACAATATGTAAGCCCAATAAATACATAAATAGTAAAGGCCACATTAGAAAATAAAATATTCTAACAAAGATTAGCTGTTTATTCCATTTGAATAATCTAACAGTAATTTTGAAATGTGAACTGCAGCTATCTTTATCGGCTTCAAAATTACGTGATCGTGACTACATTTCAAAGGTACTCTAAATAATTTTTTTAATTGAGTATTGTGCTTAGAATCTTTTTATTTATTAATTGAAATGCTTTCACCATTTATATATATATATATATACAAAAATGAAGCATTACCATTGTTTTCTTATGCAGAGTGATCCTATGGTAGTAGTGTATACAAAGAAAAGAGATGGAAAACTAGAGGAACTTGGTCGAACGGAAGTCATAATGAACAATTTGGATCCTATTTGGATAGAAAAAGTTCATGCTGCATATCAATTTGAGATTGTTCAGCCATTGATGTAAGCCTTTTGAACTCTTCTTCGTCATCATTCAGGGGGTTTAGCCAGGATTTCAAGTGGGAGGGGACCGAAAAATTTATGAAATTTTTTTAACACTAAAAAATATTAATGTAATATTAAAAACATATAAACATAAAATGAAGTTGTATACATTTTAGTTTTAACATATGAATTCATCTATATCAAACCGTTTTAATATTAGAGTAAAGTTAAGAGTTTCAATTTTTTTAATACATTTCAAATATACATGTTATCATTATATTTGTTCAATAGGATGGTGGATCTTAAAAATTTCATTACGACTAATACAATGATAACATGTATATTTAAGCTAATTTGAGAGACAAAATTTGAGACACCTAATATTATCCATAATATTAGTCTAATTTATTTGACTTTAAAAGCTAAATTAATTTTTTAATATTAACCTTAAGCCTTTGAAAATTATATTTAAACTTTGAAATGTATTGAAAGTTGGAAATGCATTTTATATATTATTTAAAGTATAATATAGAATAAATTTATATTCTCAAAATATGAGTCCACCGCTAACAATATTTATAAAATGAAGGAGGGGTCAATATCAATATTAACAACAAAAAAAAAAATACTATATTATAAATGGGTGGGGGTAGGGGTAGGCGTAATGCCACTGTTTTCATTGTATATATTGATCAGTTTCATTGTATATATTGACCAGTAAATCTAGTGGAAAATTATTTAGCCTCGTGAATTTTTTCTTTTTCTTTTTCTATTTTCAGCTTCCAAGTGTATGATGTAGATACAAAATATCACAATTTACCTACAAA
The DNA here is from genome assembly GCA_947179155.2 of Hedera helix. Taxonomy (NCBI): domain Eukaryota; kingdom Viridiplantae; phylum Streptophyta; class Magnoliopsida; order Apiales; family Araliaceae; genus Hedera; species Hedera helix. The sequence goes on from OX359280.1 coordinate 24,774,935, forward strand.
GGTATAATAATTTTCTGCTTTGAAGATTAATCTAAGTTTACTTATCTTCAAATTTAGTACCTTCATTGTGTTGGATTTGTTCTATACTTGCATTACATGTATAGTCCGTCTATCCCATTTTAATTGACATGGTCAGCTTGGGATCAAGAAACACAAACATCACTTGGGATTAGGAGCTATGTTATAGAATCGTATAGAGTGTTCGGTTAGACACGGTATTTGAAGAGTCTCACATGAATACTTCTTAATTTTGCAATTTTTTACATTAAAATGAGGTGTCCAGTATCCATACATATGTCTAAACAGAACACATAAGCAACGTGGAGTTGTCGGTCTTTAATTTATTTTTCACTCTCATATCTGCAAATTGCAGAAATAAGTTTAATCTCTTATTGTTGCACCTACCAGATGCTGAAGTTGAAAGATCAAGAATTTCTTGGCGAGGCCACTTGTGTTTTGTCTGAGGTGACTTTTTTTTTTTATAATTATTTTGTGGCTGTGTTTTGGTTTTACAAGCATATATTATGTGCATGTTTGGTTTAGAGCTTTTGAAGTCTAAATGCACTTGAAAATCTTATTAATCTAAACATAGTTTATTCTAAACACAACCTTTTTAACTCATAAACGTGTCTTTCAAGCTCCAACCTCACCGCACAAAAATTGGTGTTGTGCATTTGGGGCTTAAAAGCCCACCAAACGCACTTTCAAACACCCCAAACAAACTAAAACGGACAAAGTCTATATTGCACACTATATAAAAATATTTCAATTTGAGGTGTGATTCATTTACTTTTTTATGATCATTATTCAAATGGAATGATTTGTACGTTGGAGTAATGTGTGCCGTTACTGAATTGTGGTAGATTGTGACTAAACAAACGCGATCTTTAATGCTAAATCTTGACAATAGACATGGGTCTGGTTTGAAGAACTTGGGCACAATCACAGTTCATGTAGAGGAAACAGTTGCTTCAAGAAATGCTGTTGAGGTTGCATTTCGTTGTGTGCGTTTGGATAACAAGGACAATTTTTCCAAAAGTGTAAGTTTATGAAAGTCATTGTATCTATCAAGTTATATTTCTACTTGTGGGTACATTCTCCTTTATTACTTTCTTGTTTTTTCTGTTTACTGTTTTTAGGATCCTTTTTTAAGAATCTCTAGGATTGTTGAGACGGGAGGTTCTGTACCAATTTGCAAGACAGAAGTCGTAAACAACAACTTGAATCCTATTTGGAAGCCCTTGTGTCTAAGCACGCAGCAACTTGGGAGCAGGGTGAGCTTACCATTGTCATTTCTAGATCCTAATGTTACGTTTGAATCGAATGAATGAATTTATTTTTAGCATCTCAAGTGCATGTTTGGTTGTTGGTGACGGTGGATGGGATGATAAAAAGACATAATTATCACATTCATCCTTTCCATCACCACCTCTATGGAATGTAAATCAAGGGAATGGGAACGAATTTCCTTCGGAATGGTTTATTCACCAGAATGATCACCGAGTATACTTTTTTTTTTCTTCATTTCATTCTTTTTTTCATTTCATTCTATCAATCCTAACATAATATATAGAGTAAATTAACGAAATGCCATCTTTAAGGGATCCTAATTTAAATCAGTTCAAAATGGACAATCTATTTGGGATAATTTATAAAAATGAGTTACATTTATATAGCAAAGAGTTTCATTCTAGACTACTTTTGTTTTACCAATATTATTCAAATCAATTCTCTGCAATACAATGCAGCCAATTTTTATAAGATTGTCCAAATGAATTGTGACTATCCGAAATTCAAATCCATTTTTTGGTCTACATACTAGTTTTACTAAATCATCTTCTTTAAGTATTTATTGACAGTTTTCTCTTTGTTGCAGGATAACCCTTTAGTTATCGAATGTTTCGATTTTAATAGTAGCGGAGATCATGTCCTTATCGGGTAATTTTTGCAGTTTTTCGAGCATCTACTTTAGTTTTCTCTGTTGGTAGTCTATCCAGCTATTATCTTTCCTTTTTGCTTTTGAGTTGTGGCAGAATAAGGTTTTAGTTTAAAATTCCTTTCATATTATTGATAAAGTTTTTTTTGTTAACAGTAAAATACAGAAGTCAGTTGCAGATTTTGAAAAGCTTCACATAGATAAGATTGGTGAGAATTTTATCTTACCATCTTCCCATCGCCGGGGTCATGAAAAGGTAACATGTTATGTAACACACCCGTCCCAAATCGTTGTATTTCTCTAACAACGATTCGGAATGATAATATACATTATCCAACATACGATTTGATTCAGACTTGGGAATTGATCCAAATGCTTACATGTTGTATGCCTCCTATGTTTGAAGCCTTGTTATTTATTTTCCTATAGGTTCTAAAGGGCCAGCTTTTTGTGGATGGATTTGTTGAGAAACAAATGTACAGCTTTATTGATTACATGTCTAGTGGGTTTGAACTCAACTTCATGGTTGCTATTGATTTTACTGGTAACTAGCTACGATACAATCTTAATTTTTATTTTGGGTGCTATATGTATGATATATGCCTTGTGTTTAATTCAATTTTTTCCAGCTTCAAATGGAAATCCTAGAATTCCAGATTCTTTACACTATATTAATCCTTCAGGCCGGTTGAATGCTTACCAGCAGGTAATGGGATGCCAGTTCTGTTATTTTCAAATCTCGAAACATTTAAACTTTAAGAAATTGTTAAAGTATTGACATGACTACCTTATAAGTTTAACTAAACAGATAGGATTATATCTCATATTCATTGAGATATAATGGAAAAGCATACCTATCCCCAAACAGAACCAGATAAATGGATCTTCACTTCAAAATGAGTCGTCTATAGAAACAAATTGCATCTTATATATGTAGCAGAGGTTGCATTTTAGATGATCTTTATTATACAAGTATTTTAGAAATACAACCTCTGCTATATAAAATGCAACTTATTAAAATTGCACAAATGGACTGCTTATTTTAAATTGTCTGGAATTAAGATCACAGACAAAATATGTCATGTAATAGGGACTTAAATAATTGCAGGCTATAATGGAGGTTGGGGAGGTTATCCAATTCTATGATTCGGATAGGCGTTTTCCTGCTTGGGGCTTTGGTGGAAAGACATTTGATAGTTCAATATCTCATTGTTTCAACTTGAATGGGAGTCCCAGTGGTTTTGAGGTAATACTTCCTTTCACAAGTGATTAGATGTATCACATTCTTATATAGTTAGTTAGCAGTTATTGCTTGACAACTCTGAGTGTGACAAATTTGCGAATATTATGGAGTAGTAAAGGAATCAGGTTAGCGAGCTCAGTCTGGCTCAACTAAGTCCGACTCGAACTCGAACAATCTCTTTTACCCGTTTAGTAAAACAAGCCGAACCGGACTAGGCTTATTTTTTTTCTATTTTATAATAAAAAAGTTAAAGAAAGCCGGGTTTAAGCTCGACTAGACTCGGTTTGCTTAAGCCCAACTCGAACTCGAATTTGTTTACTAAACTGCTCAAGTTCGTACACCAAATCTCATATTTGTTTTGAACCCGACTTAACTTGGCTCATTTAACTTTTAAATGAGTTCGAGCTTGGTAAGTCAACGTCCGGCTCGACCCTTTTACAGCTCTAGCAAGTGTGAATAACAATATGGGTTAGTGTAAGGTTATACATTTCTCCCTAATATAAGAATATCTGTTTACCGATACTGAAGTATAAATTTCTGCAGTGTCTGCTTCATGTGGTTACAAATTTCAGTTAAATTGACTTTAGTACGAAACTAGGTCTTGTATTTCTTGTACATTTTTCATGGTCTCAATGACCCTCTGTAGCACAGGTCGAAGGAATTGAAGGCATCATGGCCGCGTATGCAAGTGCTTTGCGCAGTGTTTCTCTTTCAGGACCTACTTTATTTGGCCAAGTCATCAATACGGCTGCAGAAATAGCTGCCCAGTCCCTTTCCTACAACCGAAACAAATACTTTGTTCTACTAATTATTACGGTACAATTAAAAAGTTACATTTTTTTATTTTTTTTTTGTAAATGGTGGTTATAGGGCTTAACTGACAACTACATCTTATACGGTCTATTACAAGATATGAATGCTTCAATTTTTTTATAAAAGGATGGAACCTTCCGCAACTGTGTTGCAGAAGAGAAAACTACTAATTTCAAATTAACAATGGGACAACTTTCATTCTGCAACACAGTGTTTTTGTAGTGAAGTTATTCCGCAAAACAGTGTTGCGAAGGGTTTTATTTTTAAAAAAAAATCCTACATGTCAAATCTTGCAATGGACAGTGGAAGATCTAGTGGCTAATCAAGGCTCTATAGCCACCATTGCTATGAATAGGTTCGGTCCCTTTCAGTGTGTATCTGCATGTATATATATATATATATATATATATATATATATATATATATATATATAATTCTTACTTTTCTATGATTTTGATAATAAGATCTTGACCATATTTTTAGGATGGAGTCCTTACTGATCTTCAAGAAACTAAAGATGTTTTGGTTAGGGCATCTGATCTACCCCTTTCAATTCTTATAGTTGGAGTTGGTGGTGCAGATTTTAAGCAAATGGAGGTAAATATTTGTTTTCTATTCTTGGAACATAGACTATTTGGTTTCTGGTAGTAACACTATACACTCATTTTGCAATATGAACTGGTTTATCTTCCTTCTTTATCTCTCCATTCATTTGTTTTTGTCAACTGTCAGATCCTTGATGCTGATAATGGACATCGCTTAGAGAGCTCTACAGGAAGAATCGCTACAAGGGATATTGTTCAATTTGTTCCCATGCGCGAGGTGCATGGTGAGTATATTTTCTTACACCATACAGTTATATAATATACTCCTTCCATTTCAAAATTAAAGATATATGTTCCTTTATTGTTTGTTCTAAGATTAGAGATACATTTTAAATTTTAGATTACAAAATGACGTGAAGTTCCAAACATGTTATTACTTGTATATTAGCTAGATTAAGTATTATTTTGCCATCACTATCATATAGTAAAAAATTTCTTAAAATTTGACGATTTAAAAATTTATATCTAGTATTGAAACTGAGAGAATTTGAACACATTTGGGCATTGATTAAATGTGTTGGTTAATGCCGTTACATAATATATTCATTTTTTGTTAGAAGGTACACTTGCATATTTCGTTGCTACTAATTATTGTAATTTATATTTTATGTTAACGTTTTCTACTAATCCATGCCCCTCCCCTCTTCTGCAGGTGGGCAGATCTCCGTCGTTCAAGCCCTACTGGAAGAGCTACCAGGTCAGTTTTTGACTTATATGCGGAGAAGAGATATCAAACCCACTACTGCTAATGTACCACAAGTGGATTGATTGGCTCCATTAGTTGTGAGAAACAGATAGCCTGAGAATCATTCAAAGGCTTTGTCCATCTATAGGTGTAGATTATTATAATTATCAGGATTGATTTTCACTCCCCCTATATGTACAGTATAATTAATGATAAATAATAATAATAGTTTGATTAGGTAAATGTATCATTTATATATATAAGTAATTATATTGCATAGTTTATCTTCTTAATTTAATGGTGTGTTAATTTACATGTTTGAGAATATTAATGCAGCGAAAAATAATAACAGAGAAAAATCAAAAGAAAAACAATCACACGAGATACAGAATTTACATGGTTAACCCAAACACTGGACTAGTTCACGGTTAACAATAAATCAGTTTCACTATCTTTAGAATTGTCATACGTCATATAAAGCAGAATCTCCTCTTTATATAATAAAATATAAAAAACCGTAATTCTACCATAAAGTACAAAACTACCAGCCCTCCACCTAAGGAATAAGCTCAATTACCTTTTAAGTAATTTTATAATCAATACTAATTTAAAATTTGGATAAAATTTCACCAATAACACTACCGCTACAGCTTTACTTTAGCGAGTCATAGTTTACACTTCATTAGTTTGTTAGAAAGAGATGGATATTTAAAATTAGGCGAAAATTAAAAATAAAAGAAACCAAAAAATATTACAAGCATTTAGCACATGAAGATAATGATCAAGCAGGGGAGTTGACGCAATAACTAAACATTTTCTCAATTTCAACTACATCCACGAGATCAGTAAGCAAGAGCTGCATTAGCTTATTCGGAAAATGGCATTCTTTATTACAAATTGTTGAGTAAAAATCTTGATGGAGCATGGCCAAGTGTTCAGGCAACGGGTTTTGGTCCCACTATATACAAGATTCATAAACTACAACAGTTAAAGGAAAAAAAATAAACCAAAACTAAATTACAGACATCATAGTATATCATGAAGATAAAATTTTTAAAAGGCTTGTAACTTTAAAAGTAAAAGTTTAAGCTAATCTCTCTCTATAAAGTTATGTCCATATGTGCTAAATCGGTATAGAAGACCAGCACCACTAAATCAACATAAAGGCAGAATGATGGACAACCTAAACTTAACCTGATTTTGATTTATTTTGTGAAAATGATCTTCTTGTTGACAAAGGAAAGATAATCTCAAGAAGATTGTGGAAAAACCCTTTATCGTAGATATTATTCATAACCTCCACCTTCAGTAGAGATCTTCGCAAGAAAGCCTTCCATTTGCTCTCTGGAGGCTTCCCTTCAGGAGTCAGTTCACCAAAACTCGCTTTGAGTGCTACAGCACTTGCCTTTGCCTCGTTGAACTTCCTTTGCCAGCTCAAATACTCTTGCCACTTAAAGGTCTGAAATTCCAGAAGACAAAATATTTAAAACCTTGATGTTTTAGTAGTGACCAAAATATAGTAGATGGCAGATCATTACTGAATGTTCTTGTTAGTCACATAATCAGTTTTTCAGTCTATGGAAATGGGAGCCAGATTAGTATGCAATATGAGCACAAGCAACCCCCCCTCACACACATGCCTCAAAAATAAAATATTTAATCTATTTTTCCTACCATGTAAAATTTTAGAATTTGAGTTATTTATGTTTAACCAATTTTTGAAATACGCTAATTAAAAAAGGAGTATATTCACAATTATACATGCATGCAACTATGATGATGTGTGGGTGTGAGTGATGGTGACTGTGGAACTGGATATTGTTAGTTAATTGCTACCCAGCAAACGTGTTGAAGTTTAATACATATTTCTGAGGTACTCTTACTGTTTTAGCAACAATAAAGGTTGATAGAAGTGCTGAAAACTAATGGTTAAAGTCAAGCTTAAGCTTCATGGGAAGGGCCAATTCTTCACGGAAGTTCATTGGGTCAATATAATTAGCTTTCCAACAGAACATTTGTGTCTCGGTATTTAGAATTTAGATATGTAAATGTAGAACTGTATATTCGATCGATCGATTGATCGAGAGAGAGAGAGAGAGAGAGAGAGAGAGAGGAAAATTATATTTCCATTTTCTTAACTGAGAAGAACTAATACTATACATTTATATAACTAACTAACTGCTTAACAACTAAGCTACCTAATCTTGCTGGCATCAGCAGTTTAACATAAATAGTAGAATAAATTACAAACTATTACAACTAACTAATTTGAGTATTTACAATAAAGCCCTTATGAATATCAGTAGCACAATTTGTAGCAGCAACATTATCAGTGGCTTCTGCTGTGCAGTTGATTCGTACTCTATAGTAGATGATGTATCATTTGTAGCACCAGTATGTGATAGTTTAACACCCCCCCCCCCTCAAGTTGGTAGGACTAAACAGATTTAGAACTCCCAACTTGGATAATAGAACCTAAAGATGAACTGCAGTTTGAGGTTTGGTGAGAAGATCAGCAAGCTGCTTAGTAGTAGAAATGTATTCAGGTATAATAAGTTCTTGATAGATTTTCTCCCTAATAAAGTGATAGTCAATCTCTATATGTTTGGTCCTTTAATGAAGAACTGGATTGTCAGTAATTTGTATAGCAGATTTACTATCAGTATAAAGAGGAACAAAGAGATGAGAAGGAATTTCAAAATCTTTAAGTAAAGCTAATATCCAAGTAACTTCACACACAGTGGTAGCCATAGCTCTATATTTAGCTTCAACAGAGAATTGAGCTACAGTATGCTATTTCTTACATTTTCAAGAAAGCAAAGAATCTCCAAGCATCACATAATATCCAAAAATTGATTTCCTAGTCATAGGACATGTAATATTCCAGATATTTACAAGATTTGTAAATAAGATTAATTAAAGGCTATGGTTTAAAACCCAGAGTTGGAGAAGTGAGTTGTGTAGAAAATAAGTAAACATTTTTTTTAAGAATTATATGTGAGAATATTATAAGGATGCATGTGGAGACTTTATTAAGAAAATAAATTCAATTAAGAAGTGAATGTGGTTATATTGATACATATATACCTAAAGTGTGCTTTTAGCCAAATAAGAAGTTGAGTAAATTAATACTCAATAAAACTAACAAATTAATTAGTTTAAGTATGGAGTAAGAATGAAAGTCATGTAATATAATTAACTAAGTTAATTATATGAGTCATGAATTAAAGCTAAGATTAGCAAGTAGAGAAGTTAGAATATTACCTAGAATGAAAATATTAAGAAGTTAATTAATTAAGTAATTAACTTAATTATTAAGTTGTTATATAGAGTCCAATAATGGATTAAAGCAAGCCAATATGTTAATTATTTTAAGTCATGTTGATAATTATAAAGAGGTCCAAATAATTTTAAGGATGTAGCCTCATGAAGAGTTCAAGTAATTACTATTAGTGGACTAACCCAAAAAAGGATGATATGTGTTAGCCCAATATAAGAATACTTGCATGAAGGTGGGTAATTAAATAATAAGCCCAAATATTATGTTAATTAATAGTTCAAGAGGTAATTAATATAAGTCAAATTAAATAATATTGACAAGTATTGTTGAGCGTAGAGAATTAACTAATGTAGGGCTAATTGAATAACCCTAGTTGGTAGACAAGAGGAGGCATTAACCAAACATTGGTTAATTGCTAAGTGAATAAATGTGATTATGAGAATTAACTATGGATGAGTTAATTGAGTAACCCAAGGTGGTAGAATAATTTAAAGCAAGTTTAATTGGATTATATTATAAGTCCAAATGAGGTATTAAACTAGGTCCAATAAATTAACCTAGTATTCCATTTAACTAAATAAACATTGATTCATGTAATAATTAAACTAGACCAATGCTTAATTTAATTAAATGTAGCACGTGTTAGTTAATGTTAGCCCAATGTAATAAATAAATTGAGTCCAATCAAATTAAATGAATGAGCACAATATATTTAATTCCTAAGTCTAAAGTGGAGCCCAAATAAAGTCAAAGAATGATCAATATATATATATATATATATATATATATATATATATATATATATATATATATATATATATATAGATAGGTGTATATAGATGTTGGTGAATATGTATATATGAATATATAAGACATAAAAATAAAGCTAAATTGGTATAATTAAAGAGCAATCCCAAATTTTGGGGCCCACATGAATGTGAAACTTGTTTGTTGGTGAATTTTGAGTGCAAAGTTGCTTAAGAACTCTGCACCAACTCTAGTCATTCATATGGTCATTCAAAATGTCACTCAAATGGTCATTCAAAGCAATAGTAAGCAAGATTAGCCTCTAATTAACTAATGCTAGTTGATTAGTGGAAGTTGATGGAGATTAAGATGGTTCTATAAATAGAATGCATCATCAATGAGTTAGGTTGTTAGTCATTTTGCTAAAGCAACAAGAAAGAAAAGAGAGAGCTCTCAAGAGAGAAAAAAGAGAAAACTCTTGTGAGATTGGGATTCAACCAAGAAAAAGTTCTAGAGAATAGTCAAGGAGGAGTCTTTAACAAAGTTATATCAAGAAGAAGAAGAACATCCAAGTTTAGATGGTTCAAAAGCGTTCTAAACCTTCACCTATTTCATTTTTATGATCTATATATGTTTTCTGTGGTTAAAAAGTATTTTTAACCGATCAAAAGTTATTTTGATGGTTTAGAAGTCTTAAACTATGTTATATATGTATATTCATAGTTTGATATGTTTAAATCATGTATTGAAATATGTGTTACGCAAATAAATGAAAGAAAAATCCATATAGTGATTTATCGGTAAATCCCTAGATGGTTCGATCTTAAATTTCTTGTCAAAACGTTTTCAAAATGTGATCGAACCATGAAATGTTGTAAAATAAGAAGTTAGAAAGACAACAACACTAAGTTGGTGTCATATGGATGTGTAGATGTTATTTTGTTCAAGTTTGAATCAATAAAACCAATGATTTGTGAAGTTAGGTTTCACTTTATCCTTGTGAGCATTTTTTAGTCTCGTTATGTTTGGAATTTGGATTTTTTTATTTAAAGATAAGTTGTAGAGGGTGAAATTTTGATGAGAATGGACTCAAGAATCACCCCAAAATATTTAAAAATGAAGAAGTTATGGCTGTCGGAGCGATTGAGGGTCGTGCAACCAAAAATTTGATTTTTGGAAAAATGGCTGAGCACACCTGCACTCGTGGTGGGTGTAGTTGCACCCGTGTCCACTGTCTAGCAGATTTTAGGTAGTCCAGGTCGGTCTGGGTCTGGTCGGGTCGGTCCAGGTTGATTAGTGATTTTTATACCTACGAATTGAATACACTTGAGCTTGATAAATTGCTTATCTTTAAGTATTTATGTTAGTTTTTATGTGTTTTTACGTGTTTGTTGTAATTTAGGTTGTATAGAAAGTTAATGTGTTTTTGTTAGTTTACGTGTCTTTTTACCACATTATTATAGTATGTAGTTTTGTATTATTTTTATGTGTTCCTATTTTATTTTGTAGGTATTATAATAAGGGCTTGATAAATAAAGGCTTGGATTGCCCGGTTTATCTTTTCGGCATGTCGTTTGCATAAAGTCCAGCTTTTGACATTGTCCCGGCTAGAATCTCTGATTGTGCAAAACATGAAAGTTGTAGAACTTCTTCTCAGCTTTCCAAAACATCTTGAATCATCTCAATCGGAGGTTGGACGCAAAAGCTACACCAAAAATACGAATAAATTACACAGCAGCTACTTCATGCCTTATTTTGGCCTAGTTCCTTTCTGTTTCTGCAATTTTGTAAAACTTGAAAGTTGTAGTTCTACGAATTTCCTTTCCAGAACATCTTGAATTACCTAAATCGGAGTTCGTATGAAGAAGTTACGGCCAGAATACGAAAGGACCAGAAAGCTAAAATTTTGCCATTTCTGACAAACTGCGCAGCTGGCAGTTACACTATGGAGAGGCGCAGCTGCGCCGTTTGCCTGTCAGACCTCGATTTTGCACAATTATACCCATTTTGTACTAGGGAACGGCGCAGCTGCGCCGTACGCCAGTCAAGCCGCGGACAGAGTGCTATAAAAGCCATTTTTTGTGCCCTAAAACATAACATAATCAGTTTCTTTCGAGAGGAGGCGGCTTGGGCGACTTTGGGAGGCCATTTTGGTGATTCCATGGAGCTCCTACATCAACTTGATTCCATGATTTAGGGAGTTTGTTCATACTTCTTTCTCTTTCACTTCCTTGCCTCTCTATTTCATGTATTCATTTGAATGATGATTTTTGGAACTTGTAAAAGTTGTACATGTTTTATTCATATTGAATCTAGTTATACTCATTTGCTATGTATGTGTGGATGTTGTATTACTTGTTTAGTATGAACTAAGCATTGAATCTAAGTATTGTGATGGAACCGAATAGGTTGTTCTAGTTGATTTCTCTCTCTTTGGTCGGCACTATATGGATTGGTTGTTGTATTTGTGCTTCGTGGTTAATTTCTAGGTCGTGCATTTACTTAGTAGCCTATACGAAACTGAGAGAGGGAGTATAGTGTTTGACCCAAGTATGTCACACATGTTCGTGATTCCATATGGCGTTGGGATTATGATTCGTGGAAATGATAGACATATACCGATTCACCATGTGCACCCTTTGAGAAAATGACCTTCAACCCTTGTTATTCTTAGCTTGGGCGTTCCTTCCTGTTTCTGTTGCCTTGTGTCGGATTTGGGTAGGATGTCGCTACATGACGCTCGAGAGAGGCATGTTAGTACCATAGAGAGTTCTCGGTTGACCATTCATCGGCTACGGCCATGTGGATGTGTTTTCATATTTTGCGCCTAATGCATATTTGTCTGACCTAGTTATTAGTGTGGTAACTTGTTCAGAACTGAGAAAGGGAGTACCGGTTTAGACCTAGATACAATGACACGTGTTCGTGATTCCACCTGGCGTTGGGATTATGATTCGTGAGTTAGGATAGAGATATACCAGCTCGCCTCGTGTAGCCAAGAGAGAATTTGTTCTTCAAATCCTTTTTAGTGTTGACTCTCGTAGAGATATAGTGAGTTGCCTAGTTAGGGTGTTCCTTCCCGTTTCTGTTGCCCTTGGGTTGGATTTGGGTGGAGTCGGGTATGGTGCAACGAGAGTTGGCCATATCTATTATAAAGAATTCTCGGTTGACAATTCGTCGTGACCGAATGGCCCATGAGAGAGTTAGGAGACTTGAATGAACTATTGGGGGAAGTTACATACTTAGATTCACCTATATTTAATTATTTTCATTCGTTTAAATAGGATTGAATTGGTTATAAGCTTGTGTTTGGCAATTTTTATTACATAATTTCTCGTGGGATCGATACTCTACTTTCATTATATTACTTATTGACCGCGTATACTTGCGCGTTTTGTTCATTCAAACGAACTCGTCGAGGTCGGAACTCGATAAATAAATAAAAATATAAAAACAGAAAAAACAAGTTCTGATCGGCGACCCAACACAGGTCGGATTTTTTGTGAAAAATTAAGTTGAAATAAGTGTAAAATGAATATGTTTAAATACTAAACCAATATATATGGAGTCTATTAATGAATAAATGGTAGCTAAATGTTTAAAATAAAGACTAAAGTTAACACAATTAAAAAGTTAACTATTGATATTGTTTAAAGAATATTAAAATATTATTAAATGGTAAATAATATTTGTATGTGATTAAAAGATTGTTAAAATGATTAATAACATTTATAAATAATTAAAATATCATTACATAGTTAATAAGGTATTAAAATATTATTAAATGACTAATAATATTAGTAAGAGATTAAAATATTATTAAATGGTTAATAATATTAACAAGTGATTAAAATATTAGTAAATGGTTAATAATATTAGTAAAATATTAAAATATTATTAAATGGTTAATAATATTAATAAGTGATTAAAATATTATTAAATGGATAATAATATTAATAAGGGATTAAAATATTATTAAATGGTTAATAATATTAGTAAGAGATTAAAATATTATTAAATAGTTAATAATATTAATAAGTGATTAAAATATTATTAAATGGTTAATAATATTAGTAAGATATTAAAATATTATTAAATGGTTAATACTATTAATAAGTGATTAAAATATTATTAAATGGTTAATAAAATTAATAAGGGATTAAAATATTATTAAATAATTAATAATATTAATAAGAGATTAAAATATTATTAAATGGTTAATAATATTAATAAGTGATTAAAATATTATTAAATAATTAATAATATTAATAAGAGATTAAAATATTATTAAATGGTTAATAATATTAATAAGTGATTAAAATATTATTAAATGGTTAATAATACTTGAATGTAATTGTATATTATCAAAGGTAGATAATATTTTGAGATATATGGTACATTATTAAATGTCCAAATCATTAAGTTATGTAAAAGAAGAAAGTTTAATTGAATTAAATCAATGTAACTAGTCTATTTGTGACTAATTTAGAGAACTTATTAAAAGTGGGTCGTATGTATAGTGAAGGCGTAAGTTGGTTAAGCGTACCCGACATGTCCGAACTATATTTTGGACTAGGGTTTTTGTTCAGAATTTAAGGGTTCATTTGTCGAACATCTTAAGAGTTAATAATTGAAGTTAGAGTCTTATATAAAGACTAAGTAATAGTCTTTGTAACTAATGATGATATCAATTTCATATATAAATTGTAGGTTGAACGAAAGACGCAAAATAAGCGTAAATGGTAGAAGCAAACCAGACAAGTTTTTCAGAACTTGCTCTTATGTGCATTTCTATGCAATCATATGTTATTAAATTATTGATATGAAAATATATTGATGATATTTGTGTTATGTGAAACGTATGAGGTATGATTATATGCGACGTATGTACAGAATAAGAAGAATGACTTGATATATGTTATATGTGTGTTATATGCGATTCATAAGAAGTATGAAGTATTTATAAAATGAAAAGTATGAAAAGCATGATATACGTATAAAATGCAAAGTATGTTTAATATGTAAAGCATGCAATGTGTTATGTGTAGCTGTTAAACTTGTTGAGCCGTCATGCTCACTTTTGCTATAAAATCAACACTTTTAGATAAGTGCGAGTTAGTCAAAATTTTTGATAAAGATCAAGGAACATGAATGCACATTACTTTCACTGAAGGTCTAAATGACTATTGTAGATATCAGTCCAAATTGGACAGGTAAAATATTTGTGTAGAATAAGAATTTGTTGGTATGTAAAATGAGTGTTAAATACTCAAAGTGATTGTAATAGAATATCGTATCATGTATGATATTGATACATACTAGAAATTTATAAAGATTGCGATTCTGGAATAGAAAGAGATGTTGTAAAATTATAAATAAATGATTATATATCAATTTTAATATGTTATAAGTTATGATTTATAAGGAAAATATTATACTCATGCTAAATCGGATTTGAGGTTCAAGGGACCCGGATTCGGGGTCGTCGCAGGACAAGTTCCTCAATTAGTATCATAAAATGCTTGTAACTGTAAAGACCTGTTAGCAGATAACAGATTCCCCTGACCTTGTACAGCTTTAAGGTATCTAACTAGTTTCATAGTTGTATCCATTTGTACCACAGTAGGAGAAGATAAGAACTGACTACGAATATGAACTGAATATGAGATGTCTGGTTAAGTGATAGTGAGATAAATGAGTCTACCAACCAGTCTCCTATAAACAGTAGGATCTGTCAAAGTTAGGTCTATGTCAATATTGAGTTTATGTTGATGTTCAATAGGAATTGAACTAGGCTTAGCTCCCAACAAACCTGTGTCAGTAAGAATTTCCATAGCATACTTTCTTTGATGTAAGCAAATACCAGTAGAAGATCTTGCTATTTCAATCCCTAAGAAATATTTCAATGATCCAAGATCCTTGACTTTAAACTGAGTATGCAAATAGTGTTTGACTTGATTCAGAATCTTATGATGAGTTCCAGTTAATATGATGTCATCAACATAGACAAGTAAGGCAGTGAAAGAATCATTTTTCTTTAGAATAAACAAAGAATGATTGCTAAGAGATTGTTTGAATCCATAGGCCAATAAGGTGGTAGAAAATTTGGAAAACCACTGTCTAGGAACCTGTTTAAGACCATAAAGTGATTTGTGTAGTTTGTGTGAGGACCCAAATTTTCGGAATTATTTAATTAAATTAAATAAGGATTTAATTGATAAAAATTATCAAGTATGTTCAAATTTTGGTGATATTTTATGTGAATTAAAGTATGTGATGAGATTTAATTAGTAAATTAAATCTGTACAGAGATCATGACGAATAGTGTGGAATTAAAATAATTGAAAAGTAAATAAATTGTTTAAAAATAATTTATTAAGAATAAGAGAAAATTTTATGTAAAAATACAATAAATTATATAATTAAATTATTGTGAAAGTACAGAAATTATTATTTAAATGATGTTATGTGGAAATGTGAGAAATATGAATTAGATGTGTATATATATACATTTGTATATATATAAATGTGCATGCTTAATTGATAATTATAAATTTCATTAATTATGGAAATAAAGGGATTAATAATTAAATTAATCCAATTTTAAATAAAAAGGGTATGAGGGAATTAGTAAAATTATAATTATTGATTTTGGATTTAATCAAGAATTATGGAGGAAGTTTAGAAATTAATTGAGAAGAAATGTAATTATATAAATTATATAATAATAAATTATATAATTTATATAAGAAAATTAAAGTGATGTATGAAGGAAATTATAATTATATAAATTATATAAGAATAATTATATAATTTATATAAGAGGATGAAAATAATGAGAGAGTTAATAAATGTATAATTTTTGATTATATAATTAATTGATAATTATGGAGGAATTTAAGAAATTATTTAAGAAAGGAGAATGTAAATATGTAAATTATATAATATTAAATTATATAATTTATATATAAAGAAGTTAATGTAAATAGTAAGGAAATGGAAAATAAATGATGAAAAAGGAAGGTTTTAATTTATTAAAAATTATATTTATGTATAATAGAATTATTATGATTTTTATGAGGAATAATATTTCGGAAACGTGAACATGTTAGTGTAACATGATGTTCAAGT
Organism: Hedera helix; assembly: GCA_947179155.2. Taxonomy (NCBI): domain Eukaryota; kingdom Viridiplantae; phylum Streptophyta; class Magnoliopsida; order Apiales; family Araliaceae; genus Hedera; species Hedera helix. Next base: position 24,791,375 of record OX359280.1, read on the forward strand.
AACGAAGTGAAAAATTACGAAAAATAATTTTTATATGTTATATGAATTATTTTATGATTTTTGGAGATATAAATTACCTCAGATAATTACATGCATGTCATTATGCGTGTACAAAATTTGTCAAGTAAAGTACCCAAAAAGGGTGTTAATATTATTTATAAATCAAATTATGATTTTTAGTGAATTAAAATAAATATTTTATATACATTATATAAAATATTTATTACACGATATAATTACGTAATGTATAAAAATTTTAATTGCGTATGTTGTTTTTATCCGAAAAGAAGCCAAAGTCGGTTGGTTTGCATGATGGGTGGAATGGATTTTTTTGCCAAAGTTGGATTTGGTTATAAATAGCAAACAAAAGAAATAAAAAGATAAAAAAAAAAAAAAAAACAAAAACAAACAAGCAATAAAACATAACTCTCTCTTCATTTTCTTTCTTCTCCACCCTCCACCACCGTAGCCACCATGCCACCACCGAAATAGATCACCACCAAGAAAGGAGAAAGTTTTGGAGCCATCAAAGGAAGAACTTTAAACTTTGGAAGGTATAAATATTGATTTATTTTGGTATTATGTTGTTAAATAAAGTTTATGGAAAAATAGGAAATAATTAGAATAATCATTCTAAATAATTTATGGATGTGTATTTATGAGTTTTATGATTTTTAGTGTAAATATATTGTGAAATTTTGGTATAAAAATGGTTAAATTTGGTTGTGGTTGGCTACTGTTCGCGGAAGGAAAAGAGGAAGAAAAAAAAAAGGCTGTTGCGCATGGCGCGACAGCCATTTTTTTTTTTTCGGACGCGGCTTGAAACGGCGTCGTTTTTGGGGCAAAAAGGGAGGGCCGCGCCTTGCATGGCGGAAGTTTTCGGATACAAGGGCCAAACGACGTTGTTTGGTAAAGGCGAAGGCGGAGGTCGCGCATTGCGCGTTCGGCAACGCTGGAAATTACCAGCGTGCCCCTGAGCTTTTTCGTTAATACTGAGCGTGTCCTAGACGCGCTAAAATTACGAAAATCCCCCTGGACTTTTTGGAAAATTATGGTTATGTCCCTAAAGCTGCGAAAATTACCAAAATGCCCCCAAAATTTAGTTTTTAATGAAATAAATGTTTAAAAATTGTTTAAAAATTATAGAAAAATACTTAAAATATAGAAATGATGTTTGTGCATTAAATTTAATATTTTTGTAAAAATATTAAATATTGGAGATTAATATTTAAATATTTTAAATATTAATCTATTAAGTTTAAAAGTTAGAAAATGATTAAATGAGCATCCGGACAACCAAATATGCTAAATTTTATCCGTTGAGCCGGGTTATCCGTATTAAAGGAGTTGATATTAAGTTATATTAATATTTTACGGGACGAGGTTAATGTAATTAACCATATAAATTAATGATTAGCCCAGAGATGATATTGATTAATTAAATTAATATCATAAGAAGATAAATAATTATTATTTGATTATTTTATGATCATAGGTTGTACGAGAAGCTGTATAGAATTGAATATTTATCAATTCCACAATACAGGCAAGTTCTTCAGTCCTTTAATATTAAATGTTGTATGTTATGATATGTTAATACTTGTTTAAATGTATATAAATTTTGTGTTATGTGGAAAATATGACAACTATGTGTACTTTGTGCAATGATGTGAGATATATTGCTACAGTAGAAGCACAACACATGATGTATGACACACACCGAGCATGTTAAGGTATGTGTTACGTGAAGCATGAAATGTGTTAACTGTTGGACTTGCTGAGTCGTTGTGCTCATTACTTGCTTAATATACATTTTTGCAGGAAAGAAATAAATTTCAAGAATATCAAATTATGTAGAGACGGATTATCATAGAAGGTGGTGAATGTTATTATTATATTTTTATATTATAATGCAATATGGATAATTTGTCAAGGTTACATTAATGTTTTGTATGTGCCTATAAATTGGATTCGGATAGGACGAGCAAAGTTAAATTTTGAACTGTAATTGTACAAGATAGATGTTATGATAGAGATTATTATATATATCTAATTAAAAATTTTGAATCAAGGAATAGTTGTACGGATATGAAATGATATTAAATTTTGAATGTTGAGCTTTATGACACTGGTTGTACGGATATGAAATGATATTAAATTTTGAATGTTGAGCTTTATGACACTGGTTGTACGGATATGAAATGATATTAAATTTTGAATGTTGAGCTTTATGACATTGGTAAAAGAAAAGAATAAGTAAAAGTTACGATCAAGGGACTAGGATCGAAATGTAAGAATTTTAAATATTCAAATACTTTAATATAATGAAAGAGAAAAGAAAAATTTATACCACAAAATTTGGTAATTGATAATTGTAAAGTCAACTAGTGGATTAAATAAAATGATTGAAGATTTATTAACGGACCGAAATTTGGACGTTAAGGAAATAATGGATAATAAATACGAAATTTAAGATAATAAAGTTGGTCAAATTTTGGGGTCGTTATAACTACGAACGAGTTTAATCCCGAGTCCAAATCTACTATTGGGGTTGAGTTTGCTACCAAGAGTCTCACCGTAGCCAGCAAAGTCGTCAACACTCAAATATGGGCAAGAAAGATAAAAAAATTTTTTAGTTCCCTACAAAAATTTTGATTCAATTATATGCTTCTATGTATGCGTATTTGTGAGCTCATGAATAAAATTAGGATTCCCATTGAATGACTTGAAACAGAAAATAATGAGTAACGAATAATGGATAACGAAGAAACAGTCAACGAACAAATGAAGACTAAAAAAGACGAAACGAATCCCCCTAGGGTTCGCCCCCCTTAGGGTTCGCATGTAATACCCGGCCCTTTTTTTTTAAAAAAGTACCACATAACTCACCTTTTTTAACTCCCCTTCCCACTTAGCCTATATATGAAAGACCACCCTTTTGTTTTATTTTACAAAAACATTAAGGTTTTACCCAATTTGAGAAAACCTTTTTGTGTAAGGACCTTTTTAGTAATGACCTCCCTAGTTAAAATTTTTGGTATCGAGGACGCAGGCAAACTGCGAACCTCATAATTTTGGGTACGTCTTTTTTTTTTTCTTTGTGTAATTATTTAATTTTCTATATTAGTTTTAATTTTATAGTTTTAATTTTTGTATGCTATTTAGTTTGTTAGTTAATATATTTTGATATATCTTTGTTAGTAATTAGCATTTTGGAATATTAAATTAGTATTTTTTTAATTTTAAAGTTTTGACAGAAAATAATAGTAGTAGTTGTAGTAGTAGTAGTAGTAATAATAATAATAATAATAATAATAATAATAATAATAATAATAATAATAATAATAATAATAATAATAATAATAATAATAATAATAACAATAACAACAACAACAACAACAACAACAACAACAACAACAACAACAACAATAATAATAATAATAATAATAAAATATTTGTTTGTAATAGAAATAAAAAAGGGAAATAATATTTTTGTGAATATACTTATATGTATTTCAGAATGAACAATAATACTATTATTTATTAATATATACGTTACCATGATTAGAATATTTATCTATGTATAACTTTAGGTAGAATTTTGTATAGAACAAAATGATTTCAGATTCACCTTAGAGAAAGAAAATTGTGTAAAACTTAATCAATTGATTAACTATTTATTTATCAATTCTTTTATTATGTTTAATTAGTTCTGACGGAAGGAATTTAACGAGTCAGTTTTGCAATATAATTTCGGGTATTACATTGCTTATTCTAGGTACGGATTTCATATTCATTCAGCGATACTCATTTGATTTTAATTTGTTTGTTTTGTTTCTCATTAGAATTTGGATATTATCTTGATATATTGTTCATAGTCAAATGTATAGGATAGTTTGGTTTGATTTTAGATATTCGCAACTTATCTTATACTTTTTAGACTTATTAAGTATGTCTAGTATTTATTTTGATTCTGTAGAAACGTACATGCTAGTATATTTTGGAGACTTTGTGTCGATTTGTTTCAGTTTAGCATGTGCGTATTAGAACCACTTTTGTGATATTGTGTCGCATTCGTTGTGACATAATATTTTTGTTAGAAAGTATTGTAGGGTATACCTGAGCTATAACCACCTGTGGGGGTACCACAAACATGTTTCTAGGCACTAAGGCATGACACTTTCCGTGGCGGTGTGATCAGTCCACGATGTCTCCATTTTGTGTTTTGGTGGACATTTTGTGTTTTGTTGTGGGAGGTGTATGGGTCGGCCCTAGAATTTTGTTCTGTTCTATTCTGCGATCTGGTGTTGTTCGTAGTGCCGAGCACACCTTTTCGATTTTGTATGCATTTGGATCTGCAGTCCAATGTGTGCCTCCCTGTGTGACAGTATTTTGACTTGTCTTTGTGACAAGGTATATTTCTGTTTTGTTTTGAGCTCAGTATGAAATAAACGCAACCATTCAATTAAGCTTTTTATGTTGTTCAGTAAATCAGTTCAGTTCATTGGATCAGTTTCAGTTCAGTAGATTAGTTCAGTTTAGTAGATTATGTTATTCAGTTCAGTAAAATTATGTAATTCAGTTCAGTTGATTTTGTTAATTTCAGTTTAGTTCAGTTGATTTTGTTATTCAATTTCAGTTCTTATTTCTGCACTCTTTAATCATACTGGGCATTTGGCTCATGCTGTATTTTTCTTCCGGCAGGGTTTGCAAGAGGATTCAAGGGCAAGTGTGAAGAGAGTTCTTATTTGGTTTGATATTTTGCTTATAGTTCTTTTGTTCGTAGCTTCCCTTTGCACTAGTCGGGAAGGGGGTGTTATAGAGTTGGTATCAGAGCTAGGGTTCTTTCTTATAGAAAACATATTTAAGTTTGACCTGTGAGTTATGGGTAAACATCTGAGATAGGTTTTTGTTCTATTTGAAATCTTGTTCAGCTATCATATAAGTTTGTATTCGAATTTGCCTTAAATCAATTTCTCTTTCGTCCATTTTGTTTTGTTGAGGGCTTGTAAAACCATTAGAGGTGGTGCTGGCGGTGATAATGATGGCAATGATGGTCGGCACCACAGAGTACGTATGTTCACCTTGTCATATAATTAGGTGATGGATGCGCTATGTTCTATTTTTGGCATTCTTTTAGTTGGCAGTCGTGAGACTTTAATTGATTTTGACTCTACTTATTCTATTGTTTCGTCTTCTTTTGTTCGACATCTTGGTGTGCCATCTCAGTCCTTAGATTCTGCTATATCTATTGTTGCTCTGATGAGAATTTTTTTTGTTATCTCTAATTTGTACCGAGGTTGTTTCTATTAGTTTTGGAAATAAGATTTGTAGGGCTAATCTGTTTCGATGCATATATACGATTTTGATGTGATTCTTGGGATGAAATGGTTGGATAAGTATGAGGCCATTATTGATTGTCAAGCGAAGAAGGTTATCTTTGGAAATTTGAAGTCTCTAGATTTTGTGTTTCAAGGTTCACGACCAGGTAATGTGGTGAAATCTATTTTTATTTTAAAAGCTAGAAAGTTGGTGGCTAAGGGTTATGAGGAGTATTTGGCATTTGTAAAGGATACCTCTTTGAAAGAGTTGTATTGAAAATATTTCAGTTGTTTGTGAGCTTTCTGATGTATTTAATTAAGAATTATCAGGGTTGTCATTGCAATAGGAAGTTGAGTTTACCATCGAGCTTGTTTCAGGTGCGAAGCCAGTAAAAATATTGTGTGGTGCTGAACAACATGCAGTGCTAAGCCCTGGGTCATGTTAGGTGCAAGACAACGTTTGATTATTAATGACAAATATTATACAAAAGATTTTAATGTATAACAAGTAATTTTATTTTGTACAGTCCTTATGTTTGAATCTATTATACAAGGGCTTAAGGATCGAAATTGTTAGGATAATTCGAATTAAATAAACTCTGAACACTCCTTATAATTGAAAATATTATAAAAGGACTTAGGGATCAAATTCATTAGGCTGATCCAAAATTTTAGATAGAAAAATGTAATAGACTAGGTTGAAGATTTGCAGAACAAACAGATCAGCAGAATTGAACAACATCGACGTGCATTAGAGTGGATTATCCAGACTTCAAAGAATATGTTAAGGTCTTATGCATTAGAGTGGTCGACTAATTGAGATGATTATTTGAGCCTTGTTAAATTCTTTTATAACAACAGCTGGCATACAAGCGTTGGGATGACTTCGCTTAAGGCGTTGGATGGTAGGAAATGTGGGCACCAATTTAATGGATTGAGGTTAGTGAGAAGGCTATAGAAGGGTCTGAGTTCGTTTGAACTACTACAGAGATTATAGCCGTGACTAAGGAGAAATTTAGGTCTGCTCAATCAGTATTCGACGAATTGAATTAATGGGTAAACTTAGTTCGCGTTTTTTTGTCCATTAGAGATTTTTGAAAGGGTTGGCAAAGTCGCATTTTGGTTAGCTTTGTCTCCACAGTTAGCTTTTGTGTATAACGTATTTCGTGTCTCAGTGTTGAAGAGTTATCATTATCATCTATTGCACGTGGTGCACGACCATTCGTTTTGATAAGATTTTGGAGGAAAACCATTTCGTTTGTTTTGTTAAAATTCTATTCGAGCGAGGTATTCGCATATTTTGATAATTAGGTTCGTCCCATTTTATTGATTCCGGGGACGGAATCCTTTTTAAGGTGAAGGTAATGTAATACCCGACCCTTTTTTTTTTAAAAAGTCCCACATAACTCACCTCTTCTAACTCCCTTTCCCACTTAGCCTATATATTAAAGACCACCATTTTGTTTTATTTTACAAAAATATTAAGGTTTTACCCAATTTGAGGAAACCTTTTTGTCTGAGGACCTTTTCAGTAAGGACCTTCCTAGATAAAATTTTTGGTGTCGAGGAAGTGGGCGGACTGCGAATCACATAATTTTGTGTATGTCTCTTTTTCTTTCTTTGTGTAATTATTTAATTTTATGTTTTAGTATTAATTTTGTATTTTTAATTTTTGTATGCTATTTAGTTTGTTAGTTAATATATTTTGGTATATCTTTGTTAGTAATTAGCATTTTGGAATATTAAATTAATATTTTTGTAACTTTAAAATTTTGATAGAAAATAATAATAATAATAATAATAATAATAATAACAATAACAATAACAATAACAATAACAATAACAATAACAATAACAATAACAATAACAATAACAATAACAACAATAATAATAATAATAACAACAACAACAATAATAATAATAATAATAATAATAATAATAATAATAATAATAATAATAATAATAATAATAATAATAATAATAATAATAATAATAATAATAATAATAATAATAATAATAATAATAATAATAATAATAATAATAATAATAATAATAATAATAATAATAATAATTGTAATGTCCTAGAATTTCCACGTCATTATTAATTTAAATTCTAACGAGTTAGATTTACGATATTATTTAAATCTTTTTATGTGATTAATTAATTACGTGATTAAATGATTATGTGATTAATTACTAGAATTAATTAAAGGGGGGGGGGGGGGGTTCACTAATATATTGTTAAATTAGTGAACAAACCCTAAAGTTTTAATATCAAAATAATTGATAAGTTTCCTATTAATTAAATATTTAATTAAATTGAATATAATGAGTTAATTAAATATAATAAATTAATTAATATGATTATTAATTAATGTAAATAATGTGAAATATTAATAATAATATTTATAAGTCCATTTAGTAATTTAATACTAATGGGTTAGAGTATTTAATTATTTATTCAATCTAATTATTTATTTAACCATGGATTGAATAATTAATGTGTAAATTATTAAATTAGTCCAACATGGGTCAATTAGTAGCCCAAGTGAAAAATAATAAAACTTGGCAAATTAGTAGCCCAAACAATTTAATAGGAGCCCAATTGGTATTTTAAATAAAGCCCAAAGCTTGAGCTCACTTGGAAAATACTTAATTTAACTATTATTTATTAAAAAGTGACTTAGGACAATGATTTTGGGACAAAACAAATTGCACCAGCCGAGCATGATAGGAGAAGAGAGAGAAAAAAATGATTTTGTTTTTATTTTAGTTTATTTTTCAATTATTTAATAAAAGGATTGCTTGTATGGATTTTTAAAGTACATGGACCATTCATCTTTTCACCTAATGTGTCATTTAACCCATTTCTTGTGTAAGTATCCTTGCTACCCTCATGATTGTATTTTAATAGATATAGATTTTATATCTATCCAAATTGTAAGTATACTTACAATTTAGGAGCTTGTATTATTCATTTCTTCTTCTTCCACTTTGCAAGCTAGAGAGCATTTGAGAGTGTAGAAAAATATTTTGAGAGCAAAAATACCAAGAGAAGGAGTTCTTGGTTCATGCCATCTTTTTTCACCACCTATTTTGGAAGAAAAAGGAGGATAACCATTAAATCAAGATAATGGTTATTCTAAATCTAGTTTTATTTTTAATTAAATAAACCAACATGTGCGTATAAATATGTTAACATAGTTAATAAGTGTGGTAGTAATATTTATGCCATGCTTGAGTTTAATATGCTTGGTTTGTATTTTAGTATATTTGTATGCTAAAATATGTGTTTAGTAGTGTGTAAACAAGTCTTGGAATTTGTGACCAAAAATATTTTTATAAAACTTAGGTTTGATGTTCTAATATTATAGAACATTAAATCATGAGAAAAACAAAGTTTGAATCACTCAAAATGGAGTTATATACAAAAAGTTATGATTTGTGGTAGTTTATGTGATGTAAAATTTTTTTTTTATAAAAAAAAATGATATTAAATCATGAAAAATTAAATTTTCATGTTATAAATTGATATTAAGTGATTGGTATTTGTTTTGGATTTTTATTGAGGATTTAAAGCTTACTTGATGGTATAGTTTTTATTAAAGTGTGTATTTCCGGTCACTGTTCACACTCTGCTGGAAAAAAACTGGTCGCACAATACGCGCTACTGTTCACTGTCGGACGCGGAGCCAAACGACGTTGTTTGGCGAAAATAAAAATTTCATCCGCGCGTTATGCGCGGAAGCTGTCACCGATTTTTCAAAAACGACACCGTTTTGGTCCGTGGTTTCTATTAAGTGCGCAATGCGCGGGAGTAAGTTTCCGGAAAAATTACGATACTGCCCCTCCGTTCGTTTTTCGGCAAAATTACTATTTTGCCCTCATATCAGTTTTCAACTTATTTACAGAAATGCCATTCGGGTTAATTTTAATTAATTTAAATATTTGAAAACTAATTTAAAATTATAACAAAAATAATAATAATACAAAAATGATATTGAGGATGATATTTTTTATTAAGTTTAATATTTAAATATTTTAAATATTAATCTAGTTAGCTAAACCATGGTTAAGTTAAATAAATTTATTACTTATTTATTAAAATGTTAATAATAAATAAAGGTGATAAATTAGCAATTATTATTTAATTTCTATTAAATAATAATAAAAATTTATAAATTAATTATTTATTATTTTAATATTATTAAATAATAAATAAGGATAATTAAGTAATCAATTACTATTTAATTAGCATTAAATAACGATTAATGGAAATTAAGTTATTAGATTAACAATTTATTATTTAATTTAAATAATAAATAAGGATGAATTGATTATTATTTAACCTTAAATAATAATTAAAATTAATTAAATAATTAGTTATTATTTAATTGACATTAAATAATAATTAAGGAGGATTAAAATTAGTAAACTATTATTTAATTTCCTTAAATTAAATAATAGGTAAGGTTAATTAGTTAGTTAACTATTAGTTGATTAATATTAAATTAAAGAAGGTTAAAATTAAATCAATAATTATTTATTATTTAATTATTATTAAATAATAAATAAGTACAATTAGTTATTATTTATTTTAAATAATAACTAGAGTTAATTAATTAATTTCTATTTAACCAAGATTAAATAGTAATTAAATAGAGATTGAGTTAATAAAATAAAATAAAATAAATTTAATTATGATTTAATTAAACAATTGTAATAAGTTATTTATGGGTTTAATAAGTGTCCAACACTTAAGAAAAATATTTTCTAACTTATTAAATTATTAACCTAATATGATTGAGGGTCTATAAGGTTAATAATATTGTTTCGACTGATGTAAATTATGTGTTAATATTTATGTGTGGTAAATAAGTTCCTTAGTGAGCGTATAATTATGCAAATACGTCGTACTAATTATTAGACTAGCTTTATTAATGTTAGGTCTTTCAAAGCCATTTAGTTAAAGCTAGACATTAATTGTAGCTGAGCGGACAGGCAAGTTCCTTATCTCTAAACTCATTTCATTGAGCAAATTATTTATTTAAGCTTGAACTGTAATTCCAAGCATGCTTTGAGTGGTTTAATTCTTTACAATTATTCCACATCGATATTGTTGTTATTCGCACTTGTTTCACTTGATATTGTACAGTTCTTGACTTGTACTTAATTATTGCTCTACTGTTTAAAGAACTGTTCAAAGTAGGTTTAAGTCATTGTTCGGCTAGACATTTATGTTAAAGGTTTTAAAAGCTATCCACATCATTGAAGATGCAGATTCTTAGACTATTATGAACACCCCTTTATTATAGGGGAGTACCATGTATCTAATATCAGGTACAAAAATACGGAAATTAAATGTTATGCATACACATATTGTACTGAGGCTGATCCCCTTGGGTACATATTTCTGGTAGTAACCATTGGGTCAACCTGCTATTGATTCCAGTGGATATTTATAGTTCATAGTCTATTTGACTATCCTGATTTTAAAAGCAAATCATTATTCCTGCTTATGTTATTCATATTATTGAATTGTTCAGCTATTCCTTTTCATTCATGATGTATTGTTTCTTGTTGTTATTTAAACTTGTTGAGTAAACTAGTTGCTCACCCTTGCTATATTATGAAACCTTATTGCAGTGCATCCCGAGACTTCGGGAAAGAACAAGGGTAAATGAAAGATGAAGTGATAGACTTCAGGATGCAGCCTTGTAGTTAATTAAATTAATTGTTATATAATATAAACCCTAAGTACTTTATTAAGGGTATTTGTGTACTTTTGTGTAAGGTTATCGTATCTTGGGACTAGTAACACCTTTTGAATGAACAACATATGTTTATTATTCCGCATTTAGTTATTGTATGTTGTTTAGAGGTGAATGTTTGTATTGGATTGTGATGACCGGATCCGGGTATTTGGAACCCGAATTTGGGGGCGTCACAATAATAATAATAATAATAATAATAATAATAATAATAATAATAATAATAATATAATAATAATAATAATAATAATAATAATAATAATAATAAAATATTTGTTTGTAATAGAAATAAAAAGTGGAAAGAATATTTTTGTGAATATACTTATATGTGTTTCGGAATGAACACGAATACTATTATTTATTAATATATACGTTACCATGATTGGAATATTTATCTACGTATAACTTTAGGTAGAATTTTGTATAGAACGGAAGGATTTCAGATTCCCCTTAGAGAAAGAAAATGCGTAAAACTTAATGAATTGATTAACTATTTATTTATCAATTCTTTTATTATGTTTAATTAGTTCCGACGTAGTGAATTTAACGAGTCAGTTTTGCAATATAATTTCGGGTATTACATTGCTTATTCCAGATACAGATTTCGTACTCCTTCAGCGATACTTATTTGATTTTAATTTGTTTGTTTTGTTCCTCATTAGAATTTGGATATTATCTCGGTATATTGTTCATAGTTAAATGTATATGATAGTTTGGTTTGATTTTAGATATTCGCAACTTATCTTGTACTCTTTAGAGTTATTAAACATGTATAGCATTTATTTTGATTATGTAGAAACGTACATGCTAGCATATTTGGGAGACTTTGTGTCGATTTGTTTCAGTTTAGCATGTGCATATTAGAACCCTTTTTGTGATATTGTGTCGCATTCGTTGTGACATAATATTTTTATTAGAAAGTATCGTAGGGTATACCTGAGCTATAACCACCTGTGGGGGTACCACAGGCATGTTTCTGGGAACTAAGGCATGACACTTTCCGTGATGGTGTGATCAGTCCACGTTGTCTCCATTTTGTGTTTCGGTGGACATTTGGTGTTTTGTTGTGGGAGGTGTATGGGTTGGCCCTATAATTATGTTATGTTCTATTCTGCGATCTGGTGTTGTTCGTAGTGCCGAGCACACCTTTTCGATTTTGTATGCATTTGGATCTGCAGTCCAATGTGTGCCTGCCTGTGTGGCAGTGTTTTGACTTGTCTTTGTGACAAGGTATATTTCTGTTTTGTTTTGAGCTCGGTATGAAATAAACACAACCATTCAATTCAACTATTTATGTTATTTAGTAAATCAGTTCAGTTCATTGGATCAATTTCAATTCAGTAGATGAGTAGATCAGTAGATTAATTCAGTTTGGTAGATTATGTTATTCAATTCAGTAAGATTATGTAATTCAGTTCAGTTGATTTTGTTAATTTTAGTTTAGTTCAGTTGATTTTGTTATTCAATTTCAATTCTTATTTTTACACTCTTTATTCGTACTGGACATTTGGCTCATGCTGTGTTTTTCTTCCGGCAGGGTTTGCAAGGGGATGCAAGGGAAAATGTGAAGAGAGTTCCTTTTTGTTTTGACATTATGCTTAAAGTTCTTTTGTGCATAGCCTCCCTTTCCACTAGTCGGGAAGGGGCTATTACATCGCCCCCTAGGGGTGAATCACTTAAGGGCTGTTTAATGTTTTTTTTTTTTTTTTGCCGAATTTTATCCCAGACAAGTTTTAAGCGTTGCAAAGAATAAATAATGAATCTAAAATTGAGAAGACTTGTGAAGGTTTAAAAGTGGTTTTTCCTAACTCATATATTACAAAATAAACTTCTCATAGAAATGAGAATCAAGATAAACGGATAAAAGAATCGATCAAACAAGCATGAAACAAACAAAATTCGTCGGACTGGAAGCGAGCCCCCTAGGGGGATGGTCTTTTCCCTCTCCATGATACGTTTCTTTAGCTTCTTCGATAATAAAATTTATTTTATTTGATCTTTCTAGACTTAATGTTATGCAACCTTAAAGGTACAATTTAAGAAGTGTTGTCATGAGTCCCGAGGCAGAAGACTCACGAGAACAACTTGTGGTTGGGAATCGGTTGAAGGATTGGATTAGTGGCTAGAAGAATTGAATGATTTGGACACTACCCGAGTAACCTGAGATATTTTGGGAATTTCCCTATCATTAAGGGTATTTCTGACATTTTTTCTTTTGACATGTGCCAGACACATGACCTGGAGCCTCTAAATACCCATTCACTATACAAGTGAAGGGACTTTTGACACTTTGAGAACTTTGGCCATCTAAACGCTATCTCCATCTCTCTCAAAATAAGGAATAAGTTGGAAGGAATCGAGAACTTGTGATTGACTCTAAATCAAGTGAACGAAAGTGTTGGCTTGCCTTTCTTGAATTCACTCAAAACATTTGTCACGACTCTCGGACACCAGCGGTTACGTCGTGATCTTGAGAATTCTGGCACGTGTTACTCTGGTAGTTGCTTGCCGGTTCTTCTCCCCTCTCTAATCTTTCAACTGATTATGTATCTTTTGTGGGTTTCTCGCCTCCACTATAACTATGAACCTTAACCCTAGCAAGGTACATAATTTTTGTGCCTACATTATTTTGGCGACTCCACTGGGGACGTGAGAATTTGTGAAGGGTATGCCCATAACTCGGAGTGGGAGAGCTACAGGAAGAGTTTTGCCGATAGCAAGTATTACTTCACCAGAGTTTACAGAGAGTCAGGTGGATCTTGATCAACTGATTGTTGGGGAAGTATCAAATATTAGTTTTGCTTCTCCGATGGCCGAGCAAAGAAAGATTGACAACGTGTAAGGAAGTGGCAGAAGGCCAAATGAGGAAGCTTCCAGAGAACAGATAGTGAGAATGAATGTGTAAATGGAAATGTTAAGGGCAGCAAAGGAGGCACAAGAAGGGCAGGGGATGATGATGAACATGATGTTGGACATGCAAAGGTAATAAGAGGAGATGACCAATTTTCGACAACAAATGATGCAAATCCTTACCTTCAAAGCTATACTTCTGGGAAGTTCACATCAACATCAATTGGCTGAGAAAGATGATAGCAATAAGAACCACTATAATATGACCCCTATGACAGAAGCCCAACCGATACCCGTGATAAACCTTGAAGCACAAAATAGTGGCGAAGGAGTGCAGAAAAGGGTAGAAGTAAGTCCCACACAATAACCTATTATACCAATCAACCCACAATCATTCACACAGCTACAGATGTCTACTGATCCACCCATACCTTGTGTTCCAAACCCATAGCCAGATGTAAGTGTGCATCAACCTGTTTTCGTACCCCAGATGATTCAATATATGACCACGTCCTAGAAGGCACCAGGAACGGGTCAATATGAGATAAAGGAAGATAGATGGATCTGATTAATTAGATAAAAAGGCAATCGTCTAGACCTGCATAGTTAGATTTTACCTCACCGTATCCAGTGTACGTAAGAAAGCAGTTGTATCCCATAGGGTACATCGAGCATCCCCCATAATTCCCCAAGTAAAGTAGAGAAAAAGGAAATGCAAGGGAGCATATTGCACAATTCATGGAGTCGATGTCCTCGTGGTTGGGAATTGATGAAGTAAGAAATCATAATCTTTTTACTGAGGGAGTTCAATAAAATGCTTACTGATGGAGCATTCAGTTGGTATTATAATTTGGAGAAGGGGTCAGTCAGAGATTAGGATGATATGAAGCTTCAGTTCTTTAAGATGTTCTTTTATGTTCAGAAACATGTGACAATTGTGGAACTGATGAGGATTCAGCAGAAACAAAATGAAGAATTGTCTGATTACGTTGATAGATTTCGGGCTCAAACGCAAAAGTGTATGGAGCCGATTGAAGAAAAGAACCTAGTAAGTATATATAACAATGGTGCCATGGATACCTTCAAGCGTCACCGGATCATAAAAGCTTGTAATTCATTTGTAACGCTGTCTACCTTCACACAAGATATTGGAGGAATTGTTACAGTGTCATTGAACCATCCAACTGCTGCATGGAAAGGAAAGCGAACAACAACTATGGCTTTGACAGATTCTCAGTCAAAGCCACAAGGGGGTAAGAAGGAGAAGATAGAGAAGAATGATAGAAGAAAAGATAAAGCATGAGACAAGTATTCTGGGTTACCTGTTCCAGGAGTAATTACTTGCAGTTAGAAGACATTTAGAAGTCTGTATGAACAGTGGATAGAACATGGGGTAGTCAAGCCACCAAAAGCTAGATTTTCGATAACAAAAGAAATGAAGAAAAATCCAAATTTTTGTGTCTGCCACAGATACATAGGGCACTCTACCATGGATTATTACATTTTGAGAAGAATTTACCATGAGAAACTAGCAGCGGGGGAGATTGAGTTGGGTCAAGGAAGTAGCATACATGATAAGCCGTTACCCAAACATAAAGGTAAAGAGATATGTAACACTGTTATTCATGTCGGAACATCAGGAGCTAGAGAAGTTACGATGACAGAAAATGGGGAAGTACTAGAAGAGATGAAGGATCCTGAGCCGGGGATGTAAGTGATGGCATTAATGAGTGGATTAAAGTTTAAAAACTTCTTTGATTAGATTGGATTATCCAAGAAGGCGAGGATTGAGGCAACCAAGGTGTTAATCAAAGTTGTAAAGACACAAAAGATATGTATGGTAGTGAACAAGAGTTTTGGTAGAATATTAGAGCAAGAAGAGGGTAAAATTTTATTCTCCAAGACAAATAGGGAAGTAAAATATCCGCATAATAGACCATTGTATGTGACGACAATTATTAACTGTATGGAAGTAAGAAGGGCATTCGTTGACAATGGGGCATCTGTGAACATCATGCCCTACAATGTTTTCAAGTTATTGGGATTGTTAGATAAAAAGCTCATCAAAGAGAAAACAAGCATCACAAGGTTCGTAAACCGGTGTACAAGGACCCTTGGCCATATAAGAATGGACATGCAGGTAGGGAAGATAAGGGGACCCGTGATGTTCCAAGTAGCAAAGATAGATGTTGCTTACCATGTATTGTTAGGAAGGGCATGGCAGAATGATTATGGGGTTGTGCCATTGGTATTTCATCAATGTATAAAGGCAATATGGAAAGGGAAAGAGGTTCGAGTACCGGCAACTACCCTTTGCACTAGAGGAGGCACACATTATTGAGGCAGCTTTCTTTGATGATGATGTTGAGGAAGTAGAAAATACTATTGCTAAACCTGACTC
This sequence comes from Hedera helix, assembly GCA_947179155.2. Lineage (NCBI taxonomy): Eukaryota > Viridiplantae > Streptophyta > Magnoliopsida > Apiales > Araliaceae > Hedera > Hedera helix. Next base: position 24,807,718 of record OX359280.1, read on the forward strand.
CTTAAAGTTAACCAGGTGGGAAGATGTACAGACAGATAAATTCGTGACCGAAAAGAAAGAAAAGAAGAAGATGAATATAGAACGAGGTGAGAGCTCCAAGGGGAAGCAATCAATAATGGTAGACTTGGAGAAGGAAAGAAAAGAGCAAAGGAAGAGGGAATTGAGTCCCGATGATGTCATAAATATAATTAATGCCAAACGAGAAAAGAGTGGAAATCAGAAGCTGACAGGGACCAAGAGGAAGGATGAGGAAAATGCAAGCTAAAAAAAGGTTGTAAGACCCGATGGGAAAATTGTGTTTCGCTTATGAAGGGCGAGGGAGATGAGTCTAAGGGTACACTCAGGCCCGAGGACTCAAGAGGAGTCCCCCACTCCAACAGTAGTGGGAAAAAGGAATTAGTATAACAAAAGGTGGAGACAACTCCAGAATGCTTCTAAGATCAACCTAGGCCCCAACAAAACGAATTGAAGAAGTAAACCTATCAATGGAGGAAGGGATGACGAGGTCGATCTATGTTAATAAGGAATTGGATGTTGATAAAAAACAAAAGAATAAATTAAGCTGCTGCAAGAATACAGAGACGTGTTTGCATGGAGTTATGATGAGATGCCCGGGATTGATGCAAAATTAGTAAAAAGCATGAACTGAACATAAGTTCGGGAGTAAAACCAGTAAAGCAGAGACCTCAAAATTATGCCCCTGAAGTAGAAACATAGATTAAGGAGGAGATCAAAAAGTTCTTCGATATGGGAGTCGTTAAACCAATACAGCACCCAGTTTGGTTGTCTAGCATTGTACTTATGAAAAAGTCTAATGGGCAATTGCGTATATGTGTGGATTTCAGGGATCTGAACAAAGCGTGTCCAAAAGATATGTACTCGTTCGCAACATAGATACATTAGTGGATACGACTACAAATCATGAAATGATGTCATTTATGGATGGATTTGTAGGGTAAAATTAAATAAAAATGTCGATAGAAGACGTTGAGATGACAACTTTTTGAACACCTTGTGGGAATTTCTATTATGTTGTCATGCCATTTGGGTTGAAGAATGTCGGGGCAACTTACCAATGAACGATGCATGTTATCTTTCATGATATAATTCACAACATTGTGGAGGATTATGTGGATGATGTGGTGGTAAAGTCAAAGAAAGCAATAACTTATGTGGAGGACTTAAGGAAGGTATTTGAATGGTGTCGAAAGTATAAGTTTGAAATGAACCCAAAAAAGTGTGCATTTGGAATGACAATGGGGAAGTTTTTGGGTATTCTCGTGCATAATAGAGTCTCCGAGGTTGATCCTGGAAAGGCCAAAGCGATCACAGAGATGCCCCGGCCAAAAATAAAGAAACAGTTGAAGAGTTTTCTAGTAAAGATTTCCTACTTGGGGAGGTTTATGCCAGCATTAGTAGAAGTGACAAAGCCATTCAGGAAGCTACAAAAGGGAAAAATAGAATGGGAATGGGGGCAAGAACAACAACGGGCCTTTGACAAATTGAAAGAGATACTAGCCTCGCCAAAAACGATGGTAGTACCAAAAAGGGGAATCCCACTACAATTATACATCACATCAATGGCATAATCTATAGGCGGAGTGATTACACAAGAAGTGGACAGGGAGGAGAAGCCTGTGTACTACATTAGCCGAATATTTAGAGGACAGGAGACCCAGTATTCACAGTTGGAGCGACATTGTTTGGCATTAGTGTTTATTGCGCATTAAATGAGACACTACTTTTTGGCGCATGAAGTTCAACTTGTGACTAAAACTGATCCAATCTAATACTTACTTACTAGAACTGCACTAGTAGGGAAACCTGCACAGTAGATGATTGTTCTTTCTAGATATGACATCAAGTGTGTGATGTCGAAAACAATTAGATGTAAAGCTTTGGTAGATTTGCTCGCTCAATTCTCGAACAAAAAGTTTGAACCCCCAGTTGAAGATCTCCTGAGAGAAGAGGTAGAGTTACTTGAAGCAGAGAATGAAGATTCAGAATGGTGGAACTTAGTGTTTGGCGGTCATCGACTGAAGGAAAAGAAGGAGCATGAGTGGTGTTAACTATTGGGAAAGGAAAAGAGGTTGACAGACATTGGGTTATATTGACGGTTACAACGACAATAGTATTATTAACCCAAAATGAAAAAATAGGCGGAGGAATTGTAATGACGATATCTTTCGTGCCGAGAATACCATGGGAAAGAGGAGTGCGCCTTTATAAATGACATAAAGGATTGGCGGGTTTCGTATGTGGAGTTATTACAAAATGGCATTATCCCTATCGAAAAGAAGGACGCAAGTATAATACAAAAGAAATCATAAAGATTTTACCTGCAAGATGGAGAGTTATATAGAAGGGGATTCAATGGCAAGCCTTTACGGTGTTTAGACTTGGGAGAAGCTAATGAATTGGTTTATTAGATGCATAGAGATGAGCACCAATGAGGAGCTAAGTTGTATAAATAGCTGATTGATCATGGGTACTACTGGCCAAAGATGGAATAAGATTGCTTAGAATCTGTAAAGAAGTGTCATGCTTGTCAAATTCACTGGAATCTAGTGCATGCCCCTGTTATAGACCTGAGAACTGTAACAACACCTTAGCCTTTTCATACTTGAGGAATGGATCTCATAGGGTCTATTCATCCGAATTCAAGAGGAAATATATGGATCTTGATTGCCACAAAGATGTATACGAAATGGGTCGAAGCAGTTCCCTTGAAGAAAGCTATAGGATTGGTAGTGGCAAACTTTATAAAAGCGTTTCAGGATTCTAAAAGTCATCTTGTCGGATAATGGGACACCCTTCATAAATAGGGATGTCAAGAAATTAATGGACAGATACAAGGTGAAACATTACAAGTCATCACCATACTATCTGAAAGGCAACGGTCAAATAGAGACCACCAATAAAACCTTGATCAAGATTCTAGCAAAGACTTTAGATGGTCATCCAAAGGAATGGGCAGAACAGTTGCCAATGGCATTATGGTCCTATTGAATTTTGAAGAGGAAGCCTACAGAAGAGACTTCATATGCTTTAGTATACGGTGAAGAAGTTGTCTTGCTCGCAGAAATAGAAATTCCTTCGGCCAGAATGAAACTCCGAAGCCTAGTTGAAGAAGAGAATCGACCAACTGCTCTAGAAGCCTTAGCCGACTTCTGAGACAAAGCTAAAAAGAAATTAGAAAGGTACCACAAACGACTACAACGACAATACAATACTGCAGTGGTACCTCGATAAATCTTGGTGGGGCACTTGGTGCTCAAGACCATGAATCAAGTCATGAGGGGAACACCAACCACCAAATTTTCCCCCAAATGGGAAGGCCCGTATTGGGTACGAGAGGTCTCTGAAAGCGGGTATTGCGAAATATTTCGTGTGGGATCTGATACTGTCTTTGGCCCCTTGAACCTAAAGTGGGTCAAAAGATATTATACGTGAGATAATCATCGATGAAAGAAAAGTTACACTTTATCTTTAAAAGTGATCGAGGCACCCCGGCTCAACAAAGTCCTCAAACCTGACAAGTTACATTTTCTCTTTAAAAGTGATTGAGGCACCCCGACCTGACTAAGTCCTTGATCTTTAAAAGTGATAAGATATTATTTAAGATTCAAAATATCATAAAATGTTTTGATTTTCGTCAAAAGAAAATGATTATTAATGACATATATCCCGAACTTTTACAAATTCTCTAAGAATATGCAAACCCAAGTAATTGATTGTGAATTATATTCATGTTATATTATGCAAAGTTTTATTTTAAAATATTAACTTGGATGATTTATGATTCAAAGACCCATATTGATTCATAATGATTCAAATTAATAAAAACACATAATGAATAAAAATACTTTGATAATTGAAAAGCAATATGACAAATAAGTTCTTTTGAAACAGGAAAATAAGTGCTACAAAAGGCCGTGAGCCAAAGGCCATGACGTATCGAACTGTAGTGGGGGTATGGCTAAAGCTTCTAAGGCGGCAATAGCTGCATCATGAGCCTTAACGTCTCCTTCAAAATGTTAAGTAGCTAACTCAAAATCCCGAAACTTAGTCTTACATTCTTGTAGCTGGGCTTTCACGTCGGATATAGCGGTATAAAACTTGGAGAGACCCTCTGAAGAAAAATGATAATGATCATGTCATAAGAAAACCTCAGCCCGTAATGTAGCAATATGATGATCCCGGGTAATAAGGTCCAATCTAACACGAAAAAGGGACACATCGAAACCAAGGGCGGCGAGATCGATGACCTTGCAATTTAGCCTATCCAAATCTTCATTTTGTAAAGTCTAAAGGGAGAGATTTGACATTTTAAGAATAAAACTAGTGAGGTAGTCTAACATGATTGTCACCAAAAAAGCCTCATGAACGATCAAGCGATCGAAAGTGTATGGGAACCGAATTTATAGACGCTCGAGGATCTCTTGATTAGATTCTATAATTTGTAAACCTCTCCACATAATAACTCTCTCGCTTGGATTGAAGGAAGCTTTAGAAGGAGCTATCTTGGAAGCCACCATGCCATCTAGAGGGGTAAAATTCATGATCTCTAGATTTACTGGCTGGCCTGCCAATTCTGAATCAATGGGAGGTAGACCAAGATCATCCATGAATGAATCTGCACAATCTGGATGAAGTGCGTCGAAGGCAGCAAGGTTCTGGTAGGATAAAGGCAAGAGATTTAGATGTTTGGACTGAAAGAAAGCATGAGCAACCAAAAAAGAAATTATGCAAAAACTATAAAAAATAATCAACAATGAAACAAGATGTACAGTGATAGAAACAAGAAATGTACCAAATATCCAATAGAAAAGGAGTCATGAGTCGCCCTGCCTGGTGAATTCGGACAAGCATCCTCCCTAATGATTGCTCCCTTGGAAGAATCCCTTAGGGGATGAGAAAAATCAGCAGTGATATCCACATCATGAGTGATAACCGTATTCCTCAGTCCAACAGGAACAGTACCGTCAACCACTAAAATAGAACCTGCATAAGATAATGAAGGGCTTGGAATTGACACTGATATGGTAGTCATTTGTTGGAGGAAACTCAATAAGCTTTGGTTTATTTTTCTTACAAGATGCGAGGGGAGAATAATCTTCATCATCCTCATCATCATCACTATACTAAATCGAAAAGCAAGACAAAATGTCAACAAACAGATAGATAAATACATAATTTAACAGACATGTGAAATGTATTGGGTGCCATAAATTTTTGACGTCTCTTAGGAGGATTCTTTGTGATTAGCATAGTCAGAGTTATTGCTTTGGGTGGATGCCTAGTTGGACGCCTAACTATGAAGGTAGTACCATTAGCTATGCGCCTGATAACATCATTCCTCACAGGGCTTGTGGCAAATTTGGCAAAGGCGCAACATCGTGGGTAGTAGTGGTAATAGGCCCCCTCGCTCTCGAGCGTGTAACCCTCTTTCCCTCGACAGCAGAAGGTACCCGGGGAGGAGCTTGAAAACAGGCATGAGATGGAGCCCGTGAAGGAGGACAATGGGAAATATAAGCAGCAGGCTATGGAGAAGGCGAACGTGCAAAAGCCTCACGATCAGAAATACGAATACTAGCAAGCCACCTTCTTGGATGTGCGTGTGACTTGGGAGTACACAGTAATTTGGCCCCATTCAAGCTGCATTTTAGGAGAGGTTGGTAGGGTATTCATCAAAGTTTCATTTATACATGTTCTTGTAACTTTAAGCCAACGACCTCGCTCTGCGACACTGTAACATCCATGTCTAAAGGCATTGGGAATAATAAAGGACAAAGGATCACTAAGAACACCAGGAGGCCTAGGAATTTCCCATAAAAAATAGGCGGATGAAGGGATAAAATCTTCCAAAGTCTCCTTATAATCACCACTTTTAGATATATCAAAGGTACAAGATTGGTCAAAACCAAACTGTCTCATTACCCTTTGAGGAGAATAAAACACAGTCCCGAACTCGTCATCCTCCATAAAGTACGGTAACTCGGTGGAATGGAGGATGAAGAACCAAAGAAGGGATGATCCTCCTAGGTTGTCGATGGTCGCAAAGTGGCGTGACTCGTCTTTGTATTAATGGGAAAGAATATCATCCTCATGAACCATGGTAAAAAGACGAGTAATAAAGGAGGTGAATTCATCAATATATAATCACAAGTCGAAAGTGCCTTTATAATCAATCCACCATGAAATATGAGGTGCAATGGTGGGTGACAAGAAGGGAGGTGGCAATGTTTTCCTTTTCTTCGAGATAGGCAATGACGCAAACATAATTAGGAAAATGCTCAAAGAGAAACATCTAGAGGAAGGAGCCCAGAGCAAAATAGTGTACGTTGTACCTAGAAATTGAAAAGAATTAATAAGTAATAAGTAAAAGAAATATGAAAGACAATGGAACAAAAGGAAGAAGTGACTAAAGAGGGGGGATACCTTCCGATAGATTCTTCCATAGCCAAGAGGGTCTCAACTAATCAACGATATAAAGTTTCCAAAAGTAGAGGGGCAAGAGAAATTCGTATACCTAAAGCTAACAAAGTAGCCAAGAAAAACATACGGGTTGAAGGTCCATCCACCGACGAGCAGGGGAAGATGAAACAAAACAGCCACATGATGAGATAGGTGGCCAGTGGAAAGGGGCACGGGGTGCCACGAATGATAAGAACTGAATTGCTCTACGCAGAGCTATCCTAATTGGCTGGATTGTAGTCGCTAAAGAAGTAGCGTACCCATGAGAGCAAAAAGGTCTTGTGGGTGTTGGGGGTGTCAAAGTCTGGAAGTAGTTCGTCACCCTTATACTGCAAACCCAAACGCGAGGCCCACCTAAAAGCTTCTCCCAAATAAGTCATACATTCGGCATCCATTTATGATAAATTGGAAGGAGCGCATGAGGATTCACCATAAACAGAAAGGCTAAAAGAGCACAATCATGAATAAGTTAAGACAGACGTAGCTTAAAGGAAAGCAGAGATGGAAAGAGGGAATAATGGAAAATGAAACTTACTGATAAATAGCATGAACATCCTCTAGTGTAGGGGTAAACTCTCCCCATGCCATGATGAAGGTGGAAATTGATGAAGTCCAGTAAAAAACTAAAATGCGGATTGCATCTTGGTCTTGATGAATACAGAGATCCTTACACAAATGGATGCATTATAAGATGCCGACGCACTAAGCAATCTCAGATGTTCAAGGTTTTCCATAATCTTTTTAGTCCAATGTTTCCATCCTTAAAGTTGAATAGAAGAGTCTTGCTCAAAGTGAATCGGAGTATATGGGTATTCTTGTATTTGTATACACATACAGGGAATGTTAAAGGCATGGGGAGAACTATCTTGACTGTTGGATGTTGAGGCATAAAGAAAAGGCCATCCTTGTCAGGGCGAGGAGAGGAATGTTGTTCATAATTCTGGGCACGATCCCAAAAAATGTTATGATTCCCGAAAAAAGGAGCTCTTGCCCAATACTTGAAGGAAATGGGTGGTTTGGCAACTTTGGGATCTATAGAATGGTTTTCGAAACTAGCCTATAATGGTGAACCCCGTGTGAAAATGAATAATCAACATGAGAAACTTGTGGGGAAGAAGAAAGTACATAGAAAACAAGTTCCTTACCATAATGAAACCCGATCACAATAAGGTGCCTTGGAGGAAAAAGTCTCTTTGACAATCACCAGCAAGAATCAAGTCTGGTGCTCGATGAGTAGACTGGCTCGAGAAAGAGATGAAAGGTACCTGAAAAGAAAAGTTCAAATATTAAAAAAAAAATGTGTGTGGGAGTCCCCTAGGGTTCGCCCACCCCCTAGGGTTCAACTCCTAGTGGTCCATAAAAAAAAAGAAAAAGAAAATGAGGGAGTCCCATAGGGTTTGACTCCTAAGGGTTGTTGTCCAAAAAACAAACCATGAAAAGCCAAAGTCCCTATAAAGAGACTTGGAAAAGGCTTGGGAATATATTGAAAACGCCTAAAAAAGAAAGAAAAAAATAAAAAATATAAATAATAAAATTAAAAAATTAAAAAATTAAAAAATTAAAAAACAGAGAGAAGAAAAAAGAAGCCAAAATTACAAAAAGAGGGGAAGAACCCCTAGGGTTTGACCCTTGGGGTAGTGATGCCTCCTACCTTAATTCGTTGGCGATTTTCTTTCTCTTGAACCTAGAAGTGAGGCGAAAAGAAGAATTACGAATTATAGAGCGTTTGGACTTTTTATATTTATAATACTCCAAATAACTAGAGATATAAGAATACTAAACTTAATAGAATTGGCAATCCTATCTTAGACCAAAAGGAGGAATTAAATTTACTAAAATCAAGGGAAAAGATTCGAATGGAATCTTTGGAATATTTATGTGTTCTAAAGTTATGAGGAATGAGGGTTTCCTTAAGTTAACTACCAAAATACTAGGAAATAAGGAACAAGGAAACAACATCTCATATAATCTCTCCAAGAAAAACTATATATTGCTGTGAACCCTAGGGATCCCCCAAGGGTTCGGTTGTTTTTGTGCTTTAAGAAAATTAAAAAAACTTCTGAGGGCTAAAACACCTACTTCTAAGCCTCTTTTAACCTTTTTATGGTGTCCGTTATAGCCGAAGGAGTCATTAGGTGGCAAATAGATTAAAATAAAGTATTCACTTGAACAACGTGTGGCGCCAAACTACAAACATATTTTCAATTCCATATTACTCTAGAAAGCCAATATCAAGGTGGTTAAAGATCATAAGGAACAAAAACACTTGATAAAAAGTTTACTCAGTTAGTTCCCAGAGGCATACAAGTGATCTAAAAGGGGGGGGGGGGGGGGGTTGAATAGATCTCTTAAAAACTTTTTACTTAAATTAAATAATATTACCAAATAGTTCATTTAATCAAGATTAGTTTGCACAGTGAAATATTAGTTTGAAAACTCCCCTTAAAGATTTGTAAAACTTCTTAGTTGAGTTTAGACTGTATTGAAGATAACCATTTATCAAGAAAACCAATCATAGCAGCTATATCTATATATGACAGAATGTGAATGACTGAATGTAAATGACACCAGAGAGTTTAAGTGGTTCGGAGACTGAATAACTCCTACTCCACTCTTCTACTTCAACGAGTAGGAAATCTACTAAAGATGGCTCATACAGAACCCTTCAAGCCCAGTAGGCCTGGAATCTCTGGTTCACTAAGAACCTTTCAAACCCAGTAGGTTTGGCTAGTTTAGTCACTAAGACAAGGATACAAATGCCCTCTTCAAGTCCAGCATACTTGGCTCCTTTAGTCACTAAAACAAGGACACAACTGCCCTCTTCAAGTCTAGCAGACTTGGCTCCTTATTTGTTGATAGATGTTAGAGTTACTACAGAGTTGTACTTTACGTTCCATTGTCCTTAAATACTCAGTAGCAGGATGTGATCATGCTTAAATTTATATTGAGTTCGGCAATGATGCTTGGATTCTTTATATGCTCAATATCTTTTTGTGATCACCCATTGTGTTGCAAAGCTTTGGCAATTCAGCTCCTTTGGTACTTGATAACTTCTCGAGACGAACTTCTGAGATGACTGTGAAACTCCTTCCTTTTGGTACTCAGTTGTTCCTTCTTATCATTGACAGTTTATAGCTTCTCGAAATGAGCTTCTGAGATGACTGTAAAGCTTCTCCCTTTTTGTACTCAGTCACTAACATATCTGTATCAAGTTGGCGTTTAGGCTTCTCTCTATCACTTGCTTAGCAGCTTTGAACACTTATCTTGTAATATAGTCATTTCTCTCTATGTCTCTCTCAATTCAGTGTTAGTGTTATGGTGGATCGTAGAGTTCTTCAGCATATTCATTTTTTGTTTCACTCTACGATCTGTTATTGTCCACCATCCTCTCATTTTATTTTTCAACAACACTTTTCTCTGTGAGCATTTATGCTTTTATATATTTGTGCATATTTTACCGTTTGAAAAGGTCCGTTAGGTTCCTTTGGCTTTGTGCAGATCCTTGATATCTTTGATGTTGACTTTTTATTGCTTGTGTAAGTGTTTTTTCCCTTTCCTGACATTACATCACACTGTAGCTCAGCTTTCTGCATTTTTAGCCGTTGCACTTCCAGAGTTATATATCAAGGATTATTATATATTTAACCTTCTGATCCATCATTAAATGTCTTCCTTGACTTTAATAACTAGCTGCTCTATTGTTGTCAGAGATGTCCTGATAGTCTGACTATTTTCACCATCTTGCTGAGTAGTAGGTCCTGACTTATAGTCGTCTAGTCACAAAGTCTTTTGTGACTCTGACATGCATCTGTTCCTTAATAGAACTTAATCTTTCTTTAATCTGGAAGTGGAATATTCTCTCTTCTCTTGCACCATATTGCAGTTTTGTTCATTTATTGCTTCTGATAGTGAATTCGTAGAGTGATTGTCTGTCCATTCAGACTCTACGAATTCAGGTCCACTCGTTACTTGAAGTATGTCAGGTAAAGGATCATAGAGTTGCTGTCTGCAGGCTTTACTTTATGATGTCGTTCTATGATCTTGTCATTTTGTTCAAATCGTAGAGTTGCTGACTGCAGTACTTCTCAGTGGAATCGTTGAGTTGTTGTCTTCATTAGCACATCCTTTATTTCTGCGCAACGACTATACCATGTGTAGAACAATTTTCTACATTGTCTTATCTTCTGGTTTCACTATATGATTTCTTCTATATGTGCAAATCGTAGAGTTCTCGTATGTGCTTCCTCTTTGAATTCACTCTATGATCTTGCCAGATTGTGCCTATTGTGGAGTTCATTGCTTTTCTGATTCTACGTTTTCTGAAGGCTTGTTTAGCTATTTGTTCGACGATCGTAGAGTTCTGCTTTATGTTTTGTACCTGATCAATTCTTCAATTCAGCTTGTATATTCTGTAGAAGTCTTACACAGCTGTCTCTCCTTGATGATCGTAGAGTTATCCTAATATGGAGTCATGTAGTCCACTCTACGAACAGACTAAATCGTTGAGTATTCCTTGCTTGGAATCGTAGAGTCCATTCTACGATTATATTGACTGAACAGATATAACATAAGATCAACTTAACTGATTTGATCTTCTCTAACTAAGTCCTTGTACATGATTACATCATTACATTGAAAGGACTTTACAAACTTTGCCATACAACAATGATTTAATCTTATATTACTCTGCTTATAATATTTATCTTTAATGCAGAGTAACTTCTACGGAAAGATCAACCTAACATTTCTGATCTTTTATCTAAGTCCTTTGTACACATAATTCTTTTCAAAAGGACTTTACAACATTTGAACTAGATAACTTTTACTCTTATTATAAGCAGCAAATAGTTTTTAACAAGATCATATTTGTGCTATATAAGTGTGCAGATCACAATAATTGAATCAGGTAATATATATCATACACACATGATCATGTAGACACATATTTATATTAACATGTAATCACTTAGTCAACTAACCACATAAGCACTTTAAAACATATACACACATAATCAAGTAACCACATAGGCACATTAACACATAAGCACTTAGTTAGATACATATGGACAATCAACTATATAAGCACATTTACCACAATCATTTTTGCACAACTGTCATCATCATCAAATCAAACAACCTTCAACAATCTCCCCCTATTTGATGATGACAAAACCAATAGACCTATTGATATGAAATACATATAATGCATTTGCTTGAAAAGTAAATTATGTCTTACGATACAGTGAGAAATTGTATGGCTAGTACAAAAAAGATGATTTCATTAAATGAGAAAACTTACATAAATATAATTATACATACTTACAGCTGCTCTTCATTTTTCACCCTTCTCCCCCTTAGTTTGCTGCTCCCCCTTAGTTTGACAAGTGTTGCTCCCCCTGTGCTGCTCCCCCTTAGTTAGTGTTTTCCCAGCTGCTCTTATATTCTAGCTGCTCTTTATTTTTCACTCTTTTCCCCCTTTTTGACATCATCAATTAGAGATACTGTATGGAGCTGTCTTTTCCATTTCTGGTAGATAAATAACTGGAAGTCTACCATAGAGTTTTGAGACTCTACGAGCTGAATGTTAGGAACCTACCATAAGTACATTTTCATGGTCCATAGAATGTTAGGACTCTATGACTGGGGAAATGCTATTTTGAAAAATGTTCATAAAGTTTTGGGACACTACGAATAGGGAGGTAGTGTAGGGTGACTAAGAGTTTAGAAAGTCACAAAAGAGGACTCTCTGATTTCTACATTTTGATTAACTACATATTGGCCAGATGATTGAGAGCTGGTCAGATTCCAGATGGATATTTCCTGGCGACTTTGGTAGTGAGGATAGAAGGGCTCATTGCATATCAGTGTAATTGCAATGGCCATTGCCTTTATGAAATGTTGAGCGACTAACGAAAGATTTGGAAATGTTGAGTACCTCCAACTGATAGAACTTTGATCATTCATGAATATAGCCCTTAGAAGTGGTAGTATGGGAATAAAACTAAACATATGATCATGATCCCATGTAATAGAACATTTTTCCATCTGGCTTACATGCTTCCTTCTTTCTCTACGTCTCATTTTGACTTGCTTCAATTGATATGCTTCATATTGCTGTTTTTCCAGTTTTCTCAATAGGCTTATTTTCTTCAGTTTCTTTTCAACTTTTTTCCTTATTCTTTTCACCTTGTGACTCGTACTTGAACTCCTGCCCATTTTCTTCATAAAACCACTTAATCCTTTTCTTTTATTTGACCTTCTTGACCTGTCTCTTGATTCTTCTAATTTATGAGTACTGCTCTCTTCTTTGAGGTGTTTATCTTTTCTTATCATAGCTTCTCGATGGTCTTATTTCTCATTTGATTTAGCTTTTCCAACTTCAGAATTTCCAGAGAATTGCTCACCTGGCATAATAACATTTTCACCAACATCATCACATTTGTTGATCTCGGGTGCTGAGTCTTTTTCAACTAGTTCAACTATCTAATCAGAACCCAATATGTTTTCTTTTTCAGACAGGCTATTTTTATGACTTTTTGATATTTCCTCTGAAGAGCCTATTGATGTTTCTTCTTTTGAACTATCAGATGTTCTTTCTCCATAATTTGAATTTTATTCATCATCATCAATTTCTATAATTTGAGGTGGTCCTGTAATGATTGAACTTCTCTAGTGTTCTCTAATCCTCCAACTTCTCATTGGGATAGTGTGAGTAACTTTCTTTTCTGTCTTCTTCTTCTTTTTCTTCTTCTCAATTTCAGACCTTTTGGGATTTGTCTGCTCCTTCTTAGCTTTCTCTGTACTGACATCTTTCTTTTCTGCAGCCTTTTCTACTTCATTGAATTTTCTTTTCTTCTTTGATTCCTGACTATCATAGATCACAAGAGTTTTGTTTCTTGACTGCACATCAGCCTCTTGGAATTCTTCCTCAGAAATTTCTTCCATTTCCCTTTTTCCTTTTTCTTTAGATTTCTCTTCCATCTTTCTACTAATGCTTCTCGTTCCTCGTGCCTTCTTACCCTTACTGGCATGAGGGTTCTTTTTCCAGTCTTCAAACAACCTTGGAGTAATCCTTTTGTTGAAGTTTAGAACTTCTCCTTCATCTTCCCCAATTGCATTTGCCAGAAACTTCTTCAAAATGATGCTTATGAATCTTCCATAAAGCATATTCGGAGTGGGCTTTCCTGCTTCAGCTCTTGTTTTTGCATCATTTATCCACCTTTTTATCCATCCTAAGAGAACTACTCCGAAGTTGATTTTATTTCTTAGAGCAATAGCAGTCATAAGCCTTAATTGATCTTCACTGACAGTATCATATGTAGTGTCTTTGCACAGAATGCTCTTCCCAACAATGTCAGCCAAAAACTCGTACTGCTGAGGGAAATCTTTCTTCTTGATTCCTTTTAGAGGAGACTTCTTCTCATATCCCATCAGCTCCAGTCCAAGCTCGATATCAATCTTGTCAAGAGAAGTAATTCCTCCGATTGGAATACCTAGGCTGAGATTGATTTCAGAAACCCCTATTTGCAATGAGATTTCCTTAACCTTTGTGATGAGAGTATTTCCTCGATAAGCAGCGTTTGAATAGAATTCTTTCACAAGTGTAGAGAAAATCTTGGTACTGGTTTCCAAACACTTGGTGAACCCAACATTCTTGACCAAATGAAGAATATCTTTGAATTTCTGCTCTGCATCTCCAAATTTTTCAAAACAAAAAAGTTTTCCAGGAATAACTTGAAGAGATGCCATGAGGGTAAACTGATTTGAGAATAGCATAGGGAGTGATTTCGATTTCTAAAGATTTTTCAAAATCTAGGGTTTCGAGAGTTTTGGGAGAATGGGCATTGACAACTGATAGGAAATGACCACCGTCAGTTTTAAAAATTGACTTATGCCATTTCCCTCTTGTTTTTGCAAAGGACACGTGTCATATACTCATTTGTAAAACGTGGGCTTAACTTTTGCGTTTTTCATAAATGAAGCACATCAAGTATTCTAACCCACTTGAGTTTAAAGAGCGTGAAGTTTACCTTCCCTGTTTGAGTTAGCTTGATCAGTTCGTAGAGTGAGCAACTAGTCACTCAACAATCATCCTTTCAATAGATGACCTTGATTACTGATGTCATGAATTGTAGGCTGGTAATTAGCTATGAAGGAGTTTATGGGAAAGAGATTTATATGAAGTGCAATCGTAGACTCAATATGCTCTATGATCAGGATGATAATCATAGTGACTCTACGATTTGGGACGATAAGGCGAGCTTGGTTATCAGTCGTAGAGTTTAGAGACTATGACTGGAGAGATATGTGCATTTGGTTCATCAATCACATTATTTTGGGACTTTGTGACTGGAATGAGAAAAGTAGTCCAACGATGAATAAATTTACCTTGCCTTCTGAAGATTTATTGTCTGAGACTAACTATTAGACATAGTTTGGATTCCTTTGATATCCTTGAGCTTGTACAGAAGTACTGATATGGTTATTGAAGATCCGGAGTTGACTGTAGCGATCATTCATCAATAATTTTCCTTAATTTTGTCTTCTGATGAATTTCGTACTTCTGAGCTTGCTTTCTCACTCTACGACTTGGCTCTGCTGCTTTACGATCTTGCCTGTAGTGCAATCGTAGAGTTAAGATTTGAATTGCTCTACGATAACTGTTAAGACTAGAAGCTTTAGATGTACTCAGAGATCTTCGCTCAGTTTGTTTGATAGTTCAAGGACAACCTTCTGGATAATCTTTATGAAGATCGTTGTCATGATTCAGAATGCTCATGTGGAGGTTGCTCTTTGATTATGCTCGGTTCGTAGACTGGATTATGAGAGTCGTAGAGTGACTGACTGTATTGACTGTACGATCTCGAGAGTTAGCTCTTCGATGTTGCGTCAACTCTACGATCTTCCGATAGGTCTCTTCAATCTGCCAAGTCTTTTTCTGCGTTCGCCTGACAGACTCTACGATCTTTCTTTGAGTGATGAACTTCCTTCTGACTTGAATGATCTTTACCTCACCATGATATTAGTGACAACAGATCCGACAGGATTTACTAAATTAATAGGTGAGTTCAAAGATTAATAGATGTTTTCCCTTATAACTAGCTTCTTTCTTTTCTAGAGAATTCCAAGATTCAAGTCTTTTTCTTGCACCAGTATTCAGACTTCACTCAATCTTTCATGGATAGTACTTTCTTGAAGAATCCAGCATATTTGTTGAGTAAGGAACTCTACGATATTCATCGTTGAGTCTCAGTACAATCTTCTCCACATTCTTTTGATCGTAAGGTTTTTCCCTTTAGGCTCCATCATTGTTTCCTTCCTGTTGTTCTCCTTTTTCTGATTCCCCTTTGGTCATCTCCATCCAGAATGATTTGTGAAGATGTCTATTACCAAAAGACTTCCTGTTTAGCATTCTATAGATCTGAATTTTCCATAAAATGTCAAACAGATATTTCTTCAATCATCTCAAGCTAGAGCTTCGTCTGATGCATTGATGTTTGTGAGCCTATTGCCAATGGCTAAGTGCATGAAATTTTCTTGAGATGGACTTTCCTCTTTCTCGCAGATTGTAAGGTGCTTTCTTAAATTTAGAGTAAATCAATCGTGATTACTCTTCACTTCTTTGATCTTCTCACCCTTCTCATTCATGGTTGGTTTGGAGAAATTCGACGTTGAAAGCTTTTGCCTTTTAAATCTGATCACGTATAGTACACAAGGTGTGCCTTGAATGAATTTCTTCATTGAATAAGCTGCTTTATACGTGAATGAGTTTCTTCAACCCTTCTTAAACTTTAATGATCTGTAGAATGGATCTTTGACTCGGTGATCATAGATATACATATATATATGTCCATTCATCTGTGCTGAGTTGATTTTCAGGTCTCGGGCCTGGTATCTGTGATATAGGAAAATGACTTTAATATTCATTATCAAAGACATGGCAGTGAGATATACATCTGTAATGACTTTCAGAGAAGTAGTTTCAGAAGGCCATTGAAGACTTTTGAAATAAATTCCTTTAAAACCAGTCAAGCTTGAGATCATCCACTTGAAGATAGGAGAAATACTGCTTGTGGATTTCATCATTGATTACCATATGCTGTAGCTATTGACAGAACTCCTGATACTGCTTTTACATAAATGAAGCAGTTCCTTTGTCACTTATCTTCAGATAAGATCTTTTGAATTTAAGACCTTAAGCTTATCGTAACGCTTAATGCTGAGCACGTCAAGTGAATACTTGGATTCGAGACAGATTTTAGCTGCTAAAGTTCAGTATGTAGAAAAACATTTAACACTTTCAAGCATAGATTTCTATTGAGCTTGCTTCTGCTATAAACTTTTGAACTGGTGAGAAGTAGTTTTGTTAGTGCTTGGCACAGTGATGCTTCCTTTTAGAAGAATAGGATCTGGTGTCCTTTGGCATCAAGATTTGAACTTCCCAGTATATTTGAAGGCAGAAATACAAGTTATTATATTCTCAAGTGAATCAATTAATTATTCTTATCCACAGAATATCCTTTTGATTTCTTCATCTCGTTGCATCAATTAAATTGAAGGTTCACTCGACTGCTTCTTTGCTGAGATCATCTAAATTTGTCTTAGATATGATTAATGATAATGAGTATGCAACATCAGATAGATTATCAACAAGCAACATTCACAATTGTACCTGCATGAAAAGATACATTAATTTGTAAGCTTGTTTATAAGAAATGGTTCACTTCAATTCTTAAACTCAAAACCGAGTTTTACTAGTGCCATAGAATCTACTCAAAGAGTGAGCTTTTTATGTTCGTGAGAACCTGCTCTGATACCAATTGTTAGTTCCCAGAGGCACACAAGTGATCTAGAAGGGTGGGGGGGGGGGGTTGAATAGATCTCTTAAAAACTTTTTACTTAAATTAAATAATATTACCAAATAGTTCATTTAATCAAGATTAGTTTACACAGCAGAACATTAGTTTGAAAACTCCCCTTAAAGATTTCTAAAACTTCTTAGTTGAGTTTAGACTATATTGAAGATAGCCATTTATCAAGAAAACCAATCATAGCAGATATATCTATATATGACTGAATGTAAATGACACTAGAGAGTTTAAGTGGTTCGGAGACTGAATAACTCCTACTCCACTCTTCTACTTCAACGAGTAGGAAATCTACTAAGGATGACTCATACAGAACCCTTCAAGCCCAGTAGGCCTAGAATCTCTGGTTCACTAAGAACCCTTCAAACCCAGCAGGTTTGGCTAGTTTAGTCACTAAGACAAGGACACAAATGCCCTCTTCAAGTCCAGCAGACTTGGCTCCTTTAGTCACTACGACAAGGATACAACTGCCCTCTTCAAGTCCAGCAGACTTGGCTCCCTATTTATTGATAGATGTTGGAGTTGCTATTGAGTTGTACTTTACGTTCCATTGTCTTTAAATACTCAGTAGCAGGATGTGATCATGCTTGAAATGATATTGAGTTCGGCAATGATGCTTGGCTTCTTTATATACTCAATATCTTCTTGTGATCACCCATTGCGTTGCTAAGCTTTGGCAATTCAGCTCTTTTGGTACTTGATAACTTCTCGAGACGAACTTCTGAGATGATTGTGAAGCTCCTTCCTTTTGGTACTCAGTTGTTCCTTCTTATCATTGACAGTTTATAGCTTCTCGAGATGAGCTTCTGAGATCACTGTACAGCTTCTTCCTTTTTGTACTCAGTCGCTAACATATCTGTATCAAGTTGGCGTTTAGGCTTCTCTCTATCACTTGTTTAGCAGCTTTGAACACTTATCTTGTAATAGAGTCATTTATCTCTATGTCTCTCTTAATTCAGTGTTAGTGTTCCGGTGGATCGTAGAGTTCTTCAGCATATTCATTTTCTGTTTCACTCTATGATCTGTTGTTGTCCACCATCCTCTCATTTTATTTTTCAACAACACTTTTCTCTGTGAGCATTTATGCTTTTATATATTTGTGCATATTTTACCGTTTGAAAAGGTCTGTTGGGTTCCTTTGGCTTTGTGTAGATCCTTGATATCTTTGATGTTGACTTTTTGTTGCTTGTGTCAGTGCTTTTTCCCTTTCCTGACATTACATCACACTGTAGCTCAGCTTTCTGCATTTTTAGCCGTTGCACTTCCAGAGTTGTATATCAAGGATTATTATATATTTAACCTTCTAATCCATCATTAAATGTCTTCCTTGACTTTAATAACCAGTTGCTCTATTGTTGTCAGAGATGTCCTGATAGTCTGACTATTTTCACCATCTTGCTGAGTAGCAGGTCCTGACTTATAGTCGTCTAGTCACAAAGTCTTATGTGACTCTGACATGCATCTGTTCCTTAATAGAACTTAATCTTTCTTTAATCTGGAAGAGGAATATTCTCTCTTCTCTCGCACCATATTGCAGTTATGTTCTTTTACTACTTCTGGTAGTGAATTTGTAGAGTGATTGTCTGTCCATTCAGACTCTACGAATTCAGCTCCACTCATTACTTGAAGTATATCAGGTAAAAGGTTGAGTTGGAGCGATCTTCTCTCTTACTCTGCGATCTTGTTATTCTGTTCAGATCATAGAGTTGTTGTCTGCAGGCTTTGCTTTATGATGTCGTTCAACGATCTTGTCATTTTGTTCAAATCGTAGAGTTCTCGTATGTGCTTGCTCTTCAAATTCACTCTACGATCTTGCCAGATTGTGCATATCGTGGAGTTCATTGCTTTTCTGATTCTACGTTTTCTGAAGGCTTGTTTAGCTGTCTGTTCGACAATCGTAGAGTTCTACTTTACGTTTTATACCTGGTCAATTCTTCAATTCAGCTTGTATATTCTGTAGAACTCTTGCACAGCTGTCTCTCCTTGATGATCGTAGAGTTATCCTGGTATGGAGTCGTGTAGTCCACTCTATGAACAGACTGAATCGTTGAGTCTTCCTTGCTTGGAATCGTAGAATCCATTCTACGATTATATTGACTGAACAAAGATAACATAAGATCAACTTAACTGATTTGATCTTCTCTAACTAAGTCCTTGTACATGATTACATCATTACATTGAAAGGACTTTACAAACTTTGTCATACAACAATGATTTAATCTTATATTACTCTGCTTATAATATTTATCTTTAATGCAGAGTAACTTCTACGGAAAGATCAACTTAACATTTCTGATATTTTATCTAAGTTCTTTGTACACATAATTCTTTTCAAAAGGACATTACAACATTTCAACCAAATAACTTTTACTCTTATTATAAGCAGCAGATAGTTTTTAACAAGATCATATTTGTGCTATATAAGTGTGCAAATCATAATATTTGAATCAGGTAATATATATCATACACATATGATCATGTAGACACATAATTAGATTAACATGTAATCACTTAGTCAATTAACCATATAAGCACTTTAAAACATATACGCACATAATCAAGTAAGCACATAGGCACATTAACACATAAGCACTTAGTTAGATACATATGGACAATCAACCATATAAGCACATTTACCATAATCATTTTTGTAGAACAGTCATCATCATCAAATAAAACAACCTTCAACATACTCCTTCGTTCCACTTTGAATGGTATGGTTCAAATTTTAAGGAAATTCAAAGAAGGGCTAATGACACTTTCGTCGCTCCATGTATAACTTGTGTCACAAAGGAGCTCACAAAGTAATAAAGCTTGAACCAAGGATGCCCAGTATATTTAATGAAGTTCATGAACGCTAAAGGCAACTTTGATATGTTTTCTTTTTATTGGAAACGGACATATAACTAGTACATGTCTCACTTTATTCAATTTGACGTATGTCATACCTATATAACCTAAATATACTTATTTCAAAGTGTTAATACATTCAACTGAATCCCTTTCTCTTATGAGTTTTCTTGGTTTTGGCTGAAACTTCCGTTTGTGAGATTCACAGCACTGGCGGTTCAACTGATTGTATCTTTGTCTCGGTTATGGGCTCTCTGAATGATGATGTCAGTATGTGGGTGGTCAAGGTGAGGAGCGGAATCATCTGGCCTCTCTAGCTTAGGTCACCTACATTAGATTAACTACGATAACATGGATTGGATTTAGAGATTTAAATCTCCTTGATTATTAACGTAATTATGAAGCATTTCAACTGAACAAGGTTTAGTATAGAAGTTAAAAGTTAAGACCATATGACACGCTAGTTTCTATTTTTAGAAAATGGGACGCTTATAAATATATTCCAATTGTGCATTGTAGTTTTACAATTACAACAAAACATAATTAGAACTCTTGCAGAGAGAAGATTATAGTGAGATTTTCTAGAGGGAGAGAAATTGTGAGATGGGTGGATGTTTTTTGGATGTAAGGGGAGGACAACAAGCTGTAGGAGGAGTCGGAGGTGAGACCCAACTGCCGCAGGGGACAGGCGGCGTATCACACAATGAGGCTGTTGAGTTCTCTTGCAAAATCAAAGGGTTTAATGCTCTTTTTACTCAAATTGAGGTACATATATATATATATATATATATATATATAGCAAGGATCATGAGCATACCCCTAAGTAACATTACTCTTTTAACTAACATACCTATTTAAAGTCCAAACAAAATCGATAAAGGCTCCGTGTTTATTTTTTTTATTTTCTCTCTCCTCACTTTCTTCTCTCCAAATCAAAACCATAGGCGATCTGGAAAGGAAAACAAAGTCAGATCTAGCTCGACAAAACCAGAAGTGATCGAATCAACCAACACGGCCCAGATCAGTAAACCCTTAACTATTTTTCTTTTCTTTTTGATTAGATAAGCCTTAACTAAAGAGGAATATGATTACTTATTCAAGTTGGTTCTGATCGGTGATTTTGGTGTTGGTAAATCAAATCTTCTTTCCAGGTTTGCTACAAACAAGTTTAATCTCGAGTCCAAATCTACTATTGGGGTTGAGTTTACTACCAAGAGTCTCACCGTAGCTAGCAAAGTCGTCAATGCTCAAATCTAGGCAAGAAAGGTAAAAAATTCTTTGGTTCCCTACAAAAATATTGATTCTATTATATGCTTATATGTATGCATATTTGTGAGCCCATAAATAAAATTATGGTTCACATTGAATGACCTGAAATAGAAAATAACGGATAACTAACAAACGGACAACGAACAAATGAAGATCGAAAAAGACGAAACGAATCCCCCTAGGGTTCACCCCCCTAGGGGTGAATTACTTAGGGGCTGTTTAATGTTTTGTGTCCCGAATTTCATCCCATAAAAGTTTTAAGCGGTACAAAGAATAAATAAAGAATTCAAATTTGAGAAAACTTGTGAAGGTTTAAAAGAGGTCTTTCCTAACTCATATATTACAAGATAAATTTCTTATAGAAACAAGAATCAAGAGAAATGGACAAAGAATCGATCAAACAAGTATGAAACAAACAAAATGTGTCGAACTGGAAGTGGGCCCCTAGGGTTCGCCCCTAGGGTGGGCCCCCTTTGGGGATGGTCTTTTCCCGCTCTATGATACATTTATTTGGCTTCTTCGACAATAAAATTGATTTTATTCAATCTTTCTAGACTTAATGTTATGCAACCTTAAAGGTACAATTTAAGAGGTGTTGTCATGAGTCTCGAGATAGAAAGCTCATGAGAATAACTTGTGGTTGGAAATCGGTTAAGAGATTGGATTGGTGGTTAGAAGAATTGGATGATTTGGGCACTACCCGGGTAACCTGGGGTATTTTTTGGAATTTCCCTATCATTAAGGGTATTTCTAGAAATTTTTTTCTTTCAACATATGCCTGACACATGACCTGGAGCCTAAAAATACCCCTTCACTTAACAAGTGAAGGAACTTTTGACACTTCAAAAACTTTGGCCATCTAAACGCTCTCTCTCTCTCTCTCTCTCTCTCTCAAAACAAGGAATAAGTTGGAAGGAATCTTGAACTTGTGATAAACTCTGAATTGAGTGAATGAAAGTGTTGGCTTGCCTATCTTGAATTCACTCAAAAAACTTGTCACGACTCTCGGACACCAGTGGTTACGCCATGATCCTAAGAGTTCTGTCACGTGTTACTCTGGTAGTTGCTCACCGGTTCTTCTCCCCTCTCCAATCTTTCAACCGATTTCATATCTTTTGCGGGTTTCTTGCCTCCACCATAACTACTAACCCTAACCCTAGCAATGCACGCAATTTTCATGCCTACAATATTCATCTATGCTATGTGAGATTTATGAGGTTTTCACTTATGATTTGTGATTTTGTTATAAGAGATTTGATGGTTCAGCTGGATCAAGATCGAGAAGATTTTTTTTTTGTTTTATTTATGTTTACGAAATTTGCTATAATTTTAATATGGGTTTTGATGTTTAGTCCAAACTTTGAGGATTTAACTGGGATAAAATTTTCATTCTAGAGTCGCTTGTTATCTTTATTAGAATACCTTCGTGTAGATTTAGAATTGAATTATGAATTTTCTTTAGTTCTTGTTTTTGAGTGTGAGTATCAATTTTCTCATTTGCATGTGTAATTGTGAATTGCAGGTGCTACAACAAGGTCGTGAGAGTTTGACTCTGGATTTGGACTTTTGAAGTACAGTGCTGGGCTACTTTTGAAAAATCTTTAGGATTTAAATTTGTATCTCAAGGATGGTTAATAGGGTGGTTGTCTTAAGGAAGGTACTAAAAAAATTTCTTTGCTAATTTGACAGTTGCCTTTACAATGAAATAATCATAGTAAATTTGATGACAATGTATCATTTTATCATTGTCTACCTGATTATGACAATGTTTCATTAATTTTAGTTTTAATGTTTTGGTTTGAAAAGCAGGGGAATTTATTTTCGGTAAACCTTATCTATTTTTCGACGAAAATTTGGTAAATATATTGTTATTTTATTCTAAAAATTTGATCAATTTTTTAACATGGTTGTGCACGTACATTATTTTCAGGTTTATTAAAAATGGATGACATAGAGCATGAAATAGGGAGTTGTGGGGATAATGTAGAATTGGATTTAGACAACATATACAATTTGAATAGAAATTAAGGGGGAAGATTTGAGTGCAGAGGGGTTAGATGTGAACAATCATAAAACTTTTGTCTACTATCCTCAAGTAGCCGATAAGTTTACGCCTAAGCTAAGTCAAGAATTTCAAACATTAGATGATGTTCAAACTTTTTACAATACATATGTCATGCATACTGGTATTAATGTGCAAAAGTTGTAGACAAGGAAATCTCGTACCTTGCTAGGGTTAAGGTTAGTAGTAATGGTGGAGGCGAGAAATCCACAAAGAGTATGGAATCAGTCGAAAGATTTGAGAGGGAGAAGAACAGGTGAACAACTACCAGGATAACACGTGGCAGAACTCTCGGAATCACGGTGTAATCACTGGTGTCCAAGAGTCGTGACAAGTGTTTCAAGTTAATTCCAGATAGGTAACGCCAACACTTTCATTCACTCGATTCAGAGTTAATCGCACGTTCCCAATTCCTTTCGACTTCTTCTTTGTTTTGAGAGAGAAAGAAAGAGCTTCTAGGTGACCAAGGATTTCCCAGTTCCAAATATAGTCCATTCACTTGTCAAGTGAATGGTTATTTATAGGGTCCAAGTCATTTGCTAGAAAAGGAAAAATTTCAGAAATACCCTTAATGACAAAAAAAAATCCTAAAATACCCCTTGTTACCAGGGAATGCCCAAATTATCCAATTCTTTTATCCACCACTCCAATCCCTCAACCGATTTCCATCATGAGCTGTTCGCACGAGTTTTCTGCCTTGGAATTCGTGACAACACCCCTCGAATCGTGTCTTCAAGGTTTTCACTGTTGAGTTAAGAAAATAATACAAAACTATTTTACCATCGAAAAAACTCCAAAAAAACGTATCATAGAGCGAGCGGAGACCAACCCTAGGGGGTCGAACTGTTGTCCGATTTATATATATGGAATTCACACGCAAGTATACACGGTCAATCAAGTAATATAGTAGAAATAAGGATGTCGAACCCACGAGGAACAAGTAATAACAATTAGGCTAACTATTAAACTTATATTAATTCAATTCTAATTAAACTTTAGCAACTTTGGATTATAAACTACTTAATAATTGAAATTGAATTTAAACTAACTAACTAACTAACTAATGAGAATGATTTATCAGATAATAAAGAGCTTTAAGATTACAATTTCCCCGTTGGATCACAATAATGTCATTATCTTAATTCCAATTACTTAATCATATGGATTGTTAACTGAGATCACTTATCTATTTACTAATCTCGTTCGATAATTAATAAAAAGATCCACTCCAATTTATAATGCTATAATTCTATGCAAAATTCATTGAAACAGACTCATTAAGATTAAACTCTCAATATGTTATGTGTGGTCTATAGGTATTCGCATCCTATATACTATCATGATACTCTTCCGAAGAAGAACAAACAAAGTCACACGTTATTATACCCAGATCTATTCCTAGATTTTCTTTGTCAATTCCATCTAAGAAATCAAATAACTGTTGATCAGACAATTATAAATTAATGCAAGATATAACAACCAATCCAACAATTGATCAAATAATTGAAACTAAGATAAATTAATTAAAGTTCAACCAACGGTTCCATTCTAATCCTAAAGAAGAATTTAGTTACACTTCATCATAAAAACCATAATCAAATTAATATAGAAAATCATCACAATTCAGAAGATAAAGGAAAAAGAATTAGAGAAAACTCTGTTGAACTCTCTCACTTCCTTAATCTTCACTGTTGTGTTCTTGCTCTTCAAAATCCTTCCAGTAGCTCTTAGAATCGTGTGTCTCCAATCCTTGCTTTTTCCTCTCTTATTACGTTCCCCTTCGTGTCTGCCTTGAAGTCCTAGAATCCATCTTTAACTCAACTGCAACATCTAACTTCCAACGCAGACTCGGATTGCTCAACGCGGTTTTGGCCAACTGAACTCGCCGACCTGTGCCCCGGTGCAGTCTTCATGCTTTATCACTGCGCCCCGGCGCCATGTACTGTTTATAATTACAAATTTGCCACTGACAGCTTCTTTTCCCGTTTTGACCTCTCGAAGTCGTTTTCTGCAAATTAATCATAAAAACAAGTAAAATAGAACTAAAAGCACTTAAAGCTAACAAATAATTAAGCCTAAAAGTACATAACTCGTAGGTATAACACCCACTCATCAAATACCCCCAAACTCAAGACTTTGCGTGTCCTCAAGCAAAAACCCTACTAATAAAATAAAAATTACTAACTATCTAAACCACTTGAATGCAATGCAATATAACTAATGTCTCGAGCACAAATCAACATAATCCATAAATATCAAGCCTCAAAGATCTTAAATAATAACTTAGCCAAACTTCAAATTCTCGTTTAGTCTAAAATCTGACATATCACCAATTTCATTTCACCTTCAACCCTTTCGTGTGTGTGTGAATTCAACATATCAAACCAGCCATTATTCTAATACAAATCATGAATATCAGTGCTCAAAACAGATAGTTACACATATAACATTTTATTACCCCCTCTCTATACACTTGTTTTTACATTTTCTTTTCATTTTCTTTATTTTACGAGTGTGTCTTACGCTCCATCTCGTATATGACTAACTTAGCATGTGCAATACCCATTTTCCATAGGCTTTTCAAAATTACCCACGTAGCGAACTTTCCACCAGTGACTCCCAAACCAAGTGGCTTTAGGGCACTAAGTGCAGAGACACTCCTAAGGGCTTACTTGTTCGAGTAATAGAGGCCACGAAAACGGATTAGCTAAGTGTTGCTCATATCTGTCTATTCTTCTTTTCATTCGTTTTTTTTTTCATTGCTATAAAACAAACATCGAAGCAAATGATCATCATTTTTTTTCATATAATTTTTGTTCCAACAAGTGATAGAGGTTATCTAAATCTTTCTCAAGCATCTAAATCCACAAAGTTTGAATCAAAACTCAACTAACTTAATACATTAAATATGTGCAATTAAGAACCAAGGGTAGTAAGCTCAACAAAATCAGTAAAATATGAAAAACTCCGACTTTAACGATCTAAATCCATCTTGCTAAGATTATTAAATGAAGACTCACAATTTCATCATTGGCTATCTTTAAATTTCATACGTTAATTCAATGCTCAAGTGTTCCTACATGCAATAATATATGATCCTATATGCAAATATTTTTGTGATTTTTAATTTTTAATTTTTTTTTTTAATTTGATCAACCCTAACCTATATGCCATAAGAAAAAACTAACAGAAACTAGAAATATAAACATGCTATGAACATGCAATGCAATTATGCAGAATGTCGTATACCCCCAAACTCGCAACAAACAATGTCCTCATTGTAAAATAGTTAAAGAAATTAGTATAAATAAGAACAAGAAAACTCCCCTAGTAAATCAGGCGTCATGGTCGGGGTGGTCTTCCTCATCCTCCGAGTCTGAGTCATGCGGCGGATATTCCGGTAACATCGACGGAGCTGGAATTGAGAAAGCTGGAGCATTTGGATTTAACTGGGATAACATTGCGGCCAAAGCGGTAGTGCACGTATATGTATACGCGTGCATAGCATCCTGATGCTCCGCTAGGCGCTCATGCTGCCGAAACACCTCCTCAAACTGGATATCCGTCCGCCTCTGTAATCATCTTACGGCTCGATTTGAACCTGGCTCAGCTGCCTCATTTCGGGACTATCAGGGGCATTAGCATCGTGAGGTGGCGAGTGAGGAGCCATAATAAATCCTAAGCCGGTGAGGAGCCATAATAAATCCTAAGCCGCGTGAATGAGACTCTCCCCCTTCCCAAACTTTGTAACGAGCAATCAGGCTATGATCGAGGAGAGTCGTTGGTGGTTGCACTGGTTCAGCGGCTCCCCAACGTACACCAGACTGCTGACATAACGCGGTAATTAGAGACGGGTGTGGTAATCCTCTAGACGTCGCACCTTTCAACTGTTTTTTAATCGAGGAGACAATTACAGTTCCCACATCAATAGATAACCCTGTTATAATGGCATATAGTAGAACGGCTCGCTCCCGTGTCACGTCACTCACATGCGTGCATGGCATTAATTTAGCACACAAGAAGGCGTACCAAATCTTGCCATATCGACTCAACGCATTGAAAGGAAATGTTGATAACCGTCAAACCTGATAGTTAAGTTGCGTAACCTAGTCAGTGAGGCACCTCCGAATTTGGTCTTGAGAGCTTCCCACATCTCGTAACCAGTTGAGTACTCTTCATACTCAAATAAGAACTCATTGTTCATATTGCTCAATAGAGTGATACAAGCAATTCTATCTTTATTGTTGTTGGTCGAAATCGGAACGGTTTATTTAGTAGTAAACTTCCGACATCGAGTTCGTTTGAATGAACAATAACGCGCAAGCATACGCGGTCAACAAGTAATAAAGTGAAAGCAAAGTATCGATCCCACGAGGAATTAATTCTAACGATTTCCCAAATATCGAGCCTATCAAGTCGATCTTAGTTCAAACATTTGATTGAATGAAGGAAGTGGAATGTAAATGGACATAATGCAAATTAACATCTAAACTACTAAAACGGTAAAGATAGATGAACCTATGATTACGTTTTCTTCCAATACTTCATTTAAATATCCTCACTCTCCCTATTTGGTCTTACGGTCACGATGACTGGTTAACCGATAATACAAAAGTATTTACATGCCTCTTTTGAAGGACATATAAACATAACAAATCCAAACCTATCCCATTCGACAGAATTCAAACAAGGACACCCAAGCTAAGCATTTCACTATATATCTATAAGAAATAGCAACGCAAGAATTTGAAGCACGTATTCTCACATTGGTTACATGTGGCACATAGGTATATGTCTATCCTACGCACAAATTATGCATACGCTCCTAAGAACACATAGCATAACACATGTTATCACATTCGGGTCAAAACACTATAATTCGTTTTCCAATTTCATATAGGTTACCAAATTAACCACTTGTCCAAGCAATTAAACATGAAAAACTAAATGTGATAACCCAATTCATATGGTGCCATCCAAGAGACAATAAACCATAGCCAACGAAGCACAAAGATATGCAAAATACAAGACAAACTTCGTTTAGACATTTTATCGAACACTTGGCGTGCACAATAAAATCCTTCTTTCAAAGAACTCACAAATGCATCAACAACCAAATAAGAAAGAGAGATTCAATTAAACTACGAACTAGATAACCAACACAATCATAAATTCCATGCTCAAGCCATAGCAAATGAGTAATACCACATCCAACATGCATACAACATACACATAGCTAAATGAGAGCAAACACAAATCACAATGGCTAACCATGTTATAGATTCAATACCCAACATAGATACAAGATCAATGGATAGATATTAATCCATATTTGTTCCAAAAAGTAATCAACAACAATGGAAATACAAATTAAAGGAAAGAAGAAGAAGATAGTTGTCACCCATCTCCAAGCTCCAAGCATTCAATCCATAGCTTCCTTAGATGTTGCATTTCATTCCTAACCTCCATGGAAGGTGGCTCTCTTCATCCTTTGGCCTCCAAGATCGCCTCTAGCCGCCTCCCAAAGAAGAAGAAATGAGATTAAAATGTTTAGGGCTGCAGTTTTTCCTTTCTAAAACTGATTCTGCGCGTATGAACAATGCACCGCCGCGACGGTCAAACTTTCTGCTAAATTTAGGTTTTGTACCACCGCTGCGGCAGTGGAAACCACCACTGCGACGCTCATACATTCTGCCCAGAAATTGCCCTTTTTGGACTGCTGCAACCTCCTTTAGTGTTTTGGGTATATCTTCTTCATACGAATTGCAATTGAGGTGATTCAAGATGTTTCGGAAAGGATACTCGTAGACCTACAACTTTCATGTTTTACAAAATTGAAGATTAGGAAAGGATCAAGGCCAACATTGGGCGTACATTGGCTGCTGCGTAAACGGAGCGCAGAAAATGTGAACCGGATAATTTCAAGCCTTGCTCCACCGAGGCCTTATTATAATTCCTACAAAATGAAATAGAAACACATAAAAATAATACAAAACCACATACTATACAATGTGGTACAAAAAACATATACAACTAAATCAACACTT
Source organism: Hedera helix (assembly GCA_947179155.2). Taxonomy (NCBI): domain Eukaryota; kingdom Viridiplantae; phylum Streptophyta; class Magnoliopsida; order Apiales; family Araliaceae; genus Hedera; species Hedera helix. The sequence goes on from OX359280.1 coordinate 24,837,291, forward strand.
AACATATAAATTACAAATAAACTACACAAAAACGACATAGAATACATAAAATACCTAAACATGATATAATTCACCATATTATACAATAACATAAAAACACATATAAAATCACATAAAACACTTAAAGATTCCCAAATTATCAAGCTTAAATGTATTCAATTCATAGGTATAAAACCCACTCATCAAATACCCCCAAACTTAAACATTTGCTTGTCCTCAAGAAAAATAAAGATCCGCTAAATAAAGCAAAATAACTAAATAAAAAGATCAAAATATAAAAAAATTCTACTAGTTAAAAATCACAGAAAATTACTTGAAGAATCACAAATTATAAAGGTCAAGAGTATTCTAAGCATACATATAACATTAAATAACCCAAATACCCCCAAACTTAAACATTTGCTTGTCCTCAAGCAAAACAAAGACAAACTATATAAACGAAAACAAATAACACTAACTTAAGCAATGAATCGATATGAAAAACAAAAGGCTCCACAGATTATTCAAATTATAACTACAAGAAAATTTTAAACTATCGCAAAGTATTAATCATACATTACTCATGATCTACGTGTGTGTGTGTGTGTGTGTGTGTGTGTGTGTGTGTGTGTGTGTGTGTGTGTGAACCATTTGCAACAAACTAATTATAGCTCGATTTAGCTTAAGCGACCACATTACCTTATTAAAAGAAAAACAAAAAACTCACGAACTTGTTATCACATCACTCGTCCAAAAATTGTAGGTGAGTGCATTTTATGCTCCTTCTCACCTAATCACGCGTTTATGGATGAGTGCGTTTTACGCTCTATCACAATCCACCACATGATGACTATTTAATTCATTTTATTTGTAATTTTATTTTTATTTTTTTTAAATTTCAAAGGTGAGTGCGTTTTACGCTCCGTCTCACATAAGCATGTGTTTATGATTTAGTGCATTTTACGCTCCATCTCAATCACACCAAGGTTTGCTGATCAAACATTTAGCGTTTTGTTTAAAGTGCTATGTAAATTCGTTCTAGAGTTGAGTATAATCTTCCACAAGCATTCGGTCATATAAGCCTTTTCTAAGCATAAAACTAGCCTATTACAAATGATATTTGCTCAAAGTTTAAGGGATCACAAGAAATGTAAAAACCAACCACAAGTCAAGCACACAAACTATGCAACGTCAATCCATTTTCCACGAGTTATCATAAGAACAATCAATAGTCCAATCCTCGATTAAAGTTCTAATCATATCAAAACAAGGCTCAAGATACACAAACCCATACTACAACGACTCTAAAACGAAACACACGAAAACAAAATAACAACAAAGATAAATGAAAACATAAACAGACGAAAACAAAACAAAAATAACATTAAAAAAAAATAATCCATTTTCGTATGAAACACGATTGCACTTAGCACATGCAACAAGCCGTTCAACCCCAAGGTTGCCCAAGAGGACGAGTTGTGTCTCGTGAGGGTTTGCAGAGAATATACCCACAAAATTCAAAATAAAATAAAACCAAAACAAAATAAAACTCAACAAAATACAAAACATAATAAAACGAAGCATCAATAACCCCCAAACTTGAAATTTACATTATTCTCACTATAAGCAATGAAAAAATTAAAAACGAAGGACTTCCCTAAAGCTTGGGTTAATTATCAACGTCCGCTCCTATAATTGTAACTGTCTCCCGTCATTTGCTACGTTATAACCTGATCAAGAAAGACAAAACTAAATGAAGCATTAGAGAAACCTAGGTTGCCTCCCAGTTAGCGCTTGTTTTATAGTTAACAGCCCGACTTCATTATTTCTTATTTCGAACCTTGAAAATGTCGCGAACACAATTAAGAGTCCTAACAAAAAGTAAAACAGTAATTTAAGTTTAAACAAAGTTCAACTCAATTGAAATCAATAATGAAAAGCAATCAGAAACTAATTCCCCGGCAACGGCGCCAAAAACTTGTTGGTTGAAATCAGAACGGTTTATTTAGTAGTAAAGTTCCGACATCGAGTTCGTTTGAATGAACAATAACGCACAAGCATACGCGGTCAACAAGTAATAAAGTGAAAGTAAAGTATCGATCCCACAAGGAATTAGTTCTAACGATTTCCCAAATATCGAGCCTATCAAGTTGATCTTAGTACAAACATTTGATTAAATGAAGGAAGTGGAATGTAAATGGACATAATGCAAATTAACATTTAAACTACTACAACGGTAAAGATAGATGATAGAGTTAAATTATATGATATTTTTATTCCCTAATACTTAGTTTTTATATTTATTGTGTGCTTAAATATTTAATTATTTAGTTTATTTTGGTTTTAATAGGTTTTATAGGGTTTTAGTTAATTTATGTTAATTTAGGTAATTTTATAGTATTTTTATATCTCTTTTTATTTATGTATTTTTATTTATTTTTAGTATTTTAGGAGTTTTATTTATTATTATGTGTTTTTAGGATTTTTATATTATTTTTAATTACTTTTATTCATTTTGTAGGAATTTATTAAAGGTTGGATGGCATTATGGTAATTTTAGAAGGAAGCAACGCGGAGGGGCAAAACGGTAAAAACGGCAACAGTGGCTTACGCGCAATGCGCGGGTAAGGAGTCAACAGGCACCGAACAAAACGACGCCGTTTCGTTGTTGAATGGAAAGCGTCCGCGCAATGCGCGGAGACGCTGAACAGTAGCAAGACAAGGTATAAAAACGACGTCGTATGGAGCCCATATCCGCGCAATGCGCGGGCGCGCGTGAGTTGACCGGTCAAGGGGCGCGAAGGGCTTGTTTGGCTGAGCGTTAATTATGCAAAACGGGATTATTTCGCGAATTTGCTACTTTTTGACTCCAAATTGGATTTTAATTCCAACTAGGGTTAGAATAATAATTATTTTTCTTTTTCTTTTATTTTTATTTGTATTTTAAATCCTATTAGGGTTTGGAAAGATTAATTCCAACTAGGTTTAGGAGGATTTTGGAGCCTATAAATAGAGGGCTTGACACACAATGTAAAGAACAACTTCTCTTAGAAAAAAAAATTCTCTCTTCTATTCTTTAGTGTTCTCTACAATTATGAGTAGCTAAATTCTTTTTCTTGGTTTAAGTGATTGAAGCCATCAAGATTTATCCACTGTGAGATCTAATTTATTTTAATTGTTCGATTTATATTTTGATTATTGAATATTCTTCTATGCTTAATTTCATGATTAATTTGTTCAATTGCTAGGAGGCCTACTAGTTTATTATTCATATTAATCTACTGCTATTTGTGAAGCAACTAAGTTTAATAATTGTTTTGCAGATCAAAAGATTATTTTATCTTAGGAAGAATATTCATCTAAATTAAATGCAAACACGTGGCTTGTGTTGTTTAGTTCAACGATCTCTCTAATTCTTTATGCTGCTATTAAAATTAAATCTTTAGCACGTGCCGGAGGTTGTTTAATAGTAAGGGTATTTAGACCACGTGGCTCTACTTATCTAAAATTAAGGAGAGAGGAGAAAAATTATTCCACCTGCGAGTAGTTCTTTCTACGGTGAATCTTCAAAATATTAATTGATTTATTTTTGCATCAGTGATCAGTTGTAAATTCTTAATGGTGGATGTTAACTTAAACCAAGGCTTTTTCTTCTCATTTACTTTATTAAATTATTTGCTTAATTATTTTAGTTAATTTTATTATTTCTTTAATTAAAAAAACCCCCAATTCTTGTTTGCAAAAACATAAAATTAAATAATCATTCTCTGTGGGATCGACTCTTACTTGCACTACTACATATTTATTTTTCCAAAGTAAGATTTTATTTTTGGGTGCTTGCGACATCACACCAAATTTTGGCGCCGTTGCCGGGGAATTGATTTATTTATTTTTGTGTTTCTTTTATTTTATTTTAGTATTTTTTCGTAGTTATTTTTATTTTTATTTTCTTGCTTGTTTATGACCATAACTCGTTCTACTAATCAAAGTGATTTAAGGTTTGATCCAGAAATCGAAAGAACTTTGCGCGGATTAAGGAAAGAAGGACAAACAAATCTTGAAGCAAAAGACAACATGGCTGGAAATCGAACTTTGAAGGAACTCGCGGCCCCTGATTTGCACCAACAACCTTTATGCATCACTTTTCCCAATCTAGATGCTAACACTTCTTTTGAGTTAAAATCTGGTCTAATACATCTTTTGCCCACTTTTCATGGACTTGCAGGTGAAGATCCACATAAACACTTAAAAGAATTTCATGTGGTATGCACGAGCATGAAACCACCCGGAGTGACTGAAGAGCAGATCAAATTACGCGCCTTTCCATTCTCGTTGAAAGATTTGGCTAAAGATTGGCTCTACTATCTACCATCCGGAAGTATAACCACATGGGAAGAGGTGAAGAGATTATTCTTGGAGAAATATTTCCCAGCTTCAAGGGCGGCCAGCATACGAAAAGAAATTTGCGGTGTGAGGCAGAACCATGGAGAATCCCTGTACGAGTATTGGGAACGTTTCAAGAAATTATGTGCAAGCTGCCCCCACCATCAAATCAGCGAGCAACTCCTCATCCAATATTTTTATGAAGGGCTCATGTCTACGGAGAGAAGCATGATTGATGCTGCTAGTGGCGGAGCTTTGGTAGACAAAACTCCCGAAGCTGCAAGAAACCTGATTGCAAACATGGCGGCTAATTCACAACAATTCGGCACTAGGCTTAATTTTACATCCCAGACTGTCAATGAGGTAGAAATTTCTTCACTTAAAGAACAAATTGCTAGTCTAACTACTCTTGTTCGTCAAATGGCTGTAGGTAATACACAACAAGTGAAAGCTTGTGGAATTTGTGCTATAGTAGGACACCCAACGGATATGTGCCCCACTCTTCAAGATGAGTCCTATGAACAAGTAAATGCAGCAGGTGGTTTTCCTGGTCAACCACAAAGAAGATATGATCCCTACTCAAACACGTACAACTCAGGTTGGAAAGATCATCCTAACTTCAGCTATGGAAAGCCACAAGGAAATCAACCCACAAATTCAAACTTTGCAAGCTATCCCCAATACAAACAGCCATATCTCAACAAACAACAGGGCCAATCATCTAATTCTAATTTGTCTTTAGAGGATTTGGTTAAACAAATTAGTACTAACACTGTACAATTTCAACAGGAAAATTTGCAGTTTCGACATGAAACAAAGGCGAATATGCAGAATTTGGAAACACAGATGGGACAAATGGCAACCGCAATTAGTCGATTAGAGGCGCAAGGCTCTGGAAAATTACCCTCTCAAACAGTGGTGAATCCAAGAGAAAACGCCAGTGCAATCACTTTGAGAAACGGTAAAGAGATTGCAACTCCAGAAAAGACAGAGTCTGCACCAAACGAGCAGAGCAAAGCAACCAACACGGACGAAGGCGAAAATGGTACCCCTCAGCATAAATTTTCACCTCTCTCGGATTATAAATCGGTACCACCTTTCCCTCTAGCTTTAACAGAAAAACGAAAATATGAGAAAGATTCGGATTTATATGAAACTTTTCATCAATGCGAGGTAAAAATTCCATTATTAGATGCTATAAAACAAGTACCTCGTTTTGCTAGATTTCTAAAAGAATTGTGTACACACAAAAGAAAACAAGCACTCAAAGGATATGAAAAGGTAAAAGTAGGACAAAATGTGTCTGCCGTGATTCAAAGAAAACTCCCCGCTAAGTGCCAAGATCCAGGAATGTTTACTATCCCTTGCCAGATAGGTGATACCAGATTTGAAAAGGCCATGTTAGACTTAGGAGCATCTATTAATGTTATGCCATATTCTATATATGCTTCTTTGAAACTTGAACCTTTAAATAAAACTGGTATGGTAATTCAGTTAGCTGACAGATCTAATGCCTATCCTAAAGGTATAATAGAGGATGTCCTTGTGCAGGTAAATAATCTGATTTTTCCTACTGATTTTTATGTGCTTGATATGGAGAATGGTGATCAAAATGCTCCTATTTTGCTAGGAAGACCATTCTTAAAGACATCTAAAACCAAGATAGATGTTCATAGTGGTACACTTACAATGGAATTTGATGGCGATGTTGTGCAGTTTAATATTTACGATGCCATGAAATATCCTAACGATGATAATCCTGTTTATTCTATTGATGTGATTGACTCATTAGCACAGGAAATTTTCGAACTTGATGGGAAGGATGCAGTCGAAACGACAATCAGTCAAAATCTAGAGGAGGAGGAAGAGTTTGCCTTGACCAGTGAATTGAAGGATGTTATTGCAACACTAAATGATTCTCCAAACGCAGGTAACATTCCGTATATTGATCTACCAGTTCCTAACGAAAAATCTTTATCATCTGTTTTGCAGTCACCTACTCCAGAATTGAAGCCCCTTCCTGATCATCTCAAGTATGTTTTTCTTGGAGACGCAAAGACATCGCCAGTGATCATCTCCAATAAACTTAGTCCATCACAAGAAGAACAACTCATGAAAGTTCTTAAGGAGCATAAGAAGGCCATTGGTTGGACGATTGCTGATATCAAGGGAATAAGTCCGTCGACATGCATGCATCGTATCTTACTTGACGAAGGAGCGAAACCCACCTGTCAATCGCAAAGAAGACTAAATCCACCCATGATGGATGTAGTGAAAAAAGAAATTCAAAAGCTTCTTGAAGTTGGCATGATTTACCCTATTTCGGATAGTAGTTGGGTTAGCCCCGTTCAAGTAGTTCCTAAAAAGACGGGCATAACTGTGGTCAAAAATCAAAATGATGAGTTAATTTCCACCCGTATTCAAAATGGGTGGCGGGTTTGTATAGATTATAGAAAATTAAATGCTGTAACCCGAAAAGACCACTTCCCTTTACCTTTTATTGATCAAATGCTTGAACGATTAGCTGGTCATTCTTATTATTGTTTTCTTGATGGTTATTCAGGTTATTTCCAAATTGCAATTGCTCCGGAGGATCAAGAAAAGACGACGTTCACATGCCCATTTGGAACTTTTGCCTATCGTCGTATGCCGTTTGGACTTTGCAACGCCCCTGCTACTTTCCAAAGGTGTATGGTTAGTATATTTTCCGATTATATTGAGCATATCATGGAAGTTTTTATGGACGATTTTACAGTTCATGGGGACTCTTTTGATAATTGTTTACACAACCTTACACTTGTCCTTCAAAGATGCATAGACACTAACCTTGTACTAAATTCTGAAAAATGTCATTTCATGGTTGAACAAGGTATAGTTTTGGGTCATGTTGTTTCATCTAAGGGAATTGAAGTAGATAAAGCAAAAATTGATATTATTCAGTCTCTACCTTATCCCACTAGTGTGCGGGAAGTGCGTTCTTTTCTTGGACATGCAGGTTTTTACCGGAGATTCATAAAAGATTTTTCCAAGATAGCATCACCCCTATGCAAATTACTACAAAAGGATGTGGATTTCAATTTTGACAAGGAGTGTAAGACAGCGTTTGATAAGTTGAAGGAATTATTGACCACTACTCCAGTTATTCAACCTCCGAATTGGGACATACCTTTCGAGATTATGTGCGACGCAAGTGATTATGCAGTAGGAGCTGTTTTGGGTCAAAAAGTTGGGAAAGCATCTCATGCAATTTATTATGCTTCGAGGACCTTGAACGATGCGCAGAGAAATTATTCGACCACTGAAAAAGAACTCTTAGCTGTTGTTTTTGCTTTAGAAAAATTTCGATCTTATTTGCTTGGTACTAAAGTTATTGTTTATTCTGATCATGCAGCTCTTCGTTATTTGATGACAAAGAAAGAGGCAAAACCAAGGTTGATAAGATGGATACTTCTCTTGAGTGAATTCGATTTGGAGATCAAGGACAAAAAAGGGACAGAAAATAGTGTTGCAGATCACTTGAGTCGTTTAACGAATGTGCAAGATGAGCTTCCTCTACAAGAGACGTTTCCTGATGAACAATTGTTCTCTGCATATAAAAAATCACCTTGGTATGCAAATATTATCAATTATTTGGTTACTAAAATTTTGCCTTCTAATTTGTCTAAAGCTCAAAGGGATAAAATCAAAAGTCAAGCAAAGTACTACGTGTGGGATGACCCATACGTATGGAAGCACTGTGCAGACCAAGTAATTAGAAGGTGCGTCCCTGAAACTGAAATTGATCCTATTCTCACTTTTTGTCATTCATATGCTTGTGGAGGTCACTTTGGATCTAAGAGGACAGCAAGAAAAGTGCTTGACTGTGGTTTTTATTGGCCATCTCTATTCCAAGATTCATATTTGTTCTGCAAGTCGTGTGACAATTGTCAAAAGACAGGTAATATATCCCAACGAAATGCAATGTTGCAAACCCCCATACTATTTTGTGAAATCTTTGATGTTTGGGGCATTGATTTTATGGGACCATTTCCTGTATCTTTTGGTAATGTTTATATTTTACTTGCTGTCGATTATGTTTCGAAATGGATGGAAGCTAAGGCCACAAGGACTAACGATTCCAAAGTTGTTGCAGATTTTCTCCGTACTAACATATTTTCCAGGTTTGGAATTCCTAGAGCTCTAATAAGTGATAGAGGCACTCATTTTTGCAATCGAACGGTGGAAGCTTTGTTGAAAAAGTATCATGTCACTCATAAGGTGTCGACTGCCTATCATCCGCAAACCAATGGACAAGCGGAAGTGTCAAACAGAGAAATTAAGTCCATTCTTGAAAAGACAGTCAATCCGAACAGAAAAGATTGGAGTTTGCGCTTGGATGATGCTTTATGGGCGTATAGGACGGCTTATAAAATGCCTATTGGTATGTCACCTTATAGATTAGTATTTGGGAAACCATGTCACTTACCTGTAGAGCTCGAACACAAAGCTTATTGGGCTATTAAGAGTTTCAATATGAAGATGAGTGACAGTGGAGAGCATAGGAAGTTGCAAATCCAAGAGTTAGAGGAAATTCGCAATGATGCGTATGAAAGTGCGCGAATTTACAAGGAGAAAACAAAGGCTTTTCATGACAAGATGATCTTAAGGAAGGAATTCAAGATTGGCGACAAAGTTCTTTTATACCAATCTCAACTTCGTTTGTTTCCAGGTAAGTTACGTTCTCGATGGATTGGACCTTTTGTTGTTACTAATGTTTTTCCACATGGTGCAGTTGAAATTCAAAGTTTGGAAACTTCTAAAGTAATCAAGGTGAATGGCCATAGACTCAAGCATTTTCATGAAAATTTTCACAAAGAAGACGCGACTAACTTCGACCTTGAGGATCCGATTTATACTACTTGAGAAAGGAAGCATGTTGTCAAGCCAATGACGATAAACAAAGGCGCTGCTTGGGAGGCAACCCAAGAAATCAGATTTGCATTTCTTTTCCCTTTTTCTTTTTATAGTTATTTGTGCCTTTTTCTTTGCATTTTACTTTACATTGGGGACAATGTAAATTTTAAGTGTGGGGGAAGGAATTTATGATATTTATTTTATTTTTAGGGAATTTTAAAATTTTGTTTCATTTTAAAAAAAATAAATAAAAAAAAAATTAAGAATTTTAAAAAATTTGAAAATTTGAATTTTGTGGGTAAATTCACTGCAAACCCTTACGAGACAAAACTCGTCCACTTGGGGTAACCTTGGGGTTTAAAGGCTTGTTGCACATGCTAAGTGTAACCGTGTTTCTTACGAAAATGGGATAGTTTCTTTTGTTTTTTAGATGTGTCGCTTGAGCAATGAGTTAATTGAATTTTAAATTTTAGCCAATGATAAAAATTTTGATTTTTATTTAATAACTCTTGGAAAAATGATAAATTTTTGCTTAGTTTGAATTTTTGACTTTTTATTGATTATTACTTTGTTTGAGATCTTTTAAATTTTTTTATGCACTTATATCCATTTGTTTGAGCTAATTTTAATTAAGAGAAAGTTAAATGGTTAAATGCTTATGGAAGATATTTTTGAACTCTATATCTTATTTGATCATTATTCGAAGTGAAATATAAGACAAAATATAATTTGGAAGAGATGATTTAGGTAATTTTTCTAGGATTATTATTAAAAAGAAAAATCTTGTGGTGAGTTGAGATGGAGCGTAAAACGCACTCACTCATAGACACATGAAAAAGCGAGATGGAGCGTAAAACGCACTCGTTGGTGAGATGGAGCATAAAATGCACTCACCGTGAAAAAAATGAAGAAAGAAAGAAAATGGGATGGAGCATAAAATGCACCCATTAAAAGAAAAAAATTGAAAAAATATTTGAAAGAAAAAAAATTGATAATCCTAGTGTGTTTCATTAATTAAAAACCTTTTGATCGTCTGATTTATATTTGTCTGTATTAACTGAAAGTGATGTGAAAAAGAAGTATATTGAGTTTTGTTGTATGTCTTTTATAAGGTAATTAATAGCCTAGACTTATCTGAGTTTTAATTAGTTTGATACATTTGGATTCACACACACACAAAAGGTCTTGATTAAAGTAAAATTGATAAATCTGTTGAATTTCTAGATTTTGCATGGTTTTGAAATTTTCTTTGAGTTATCATTCAAAAATCTTTGAGACTGATGTTGAAATTTATATTGCTCTGTTGCTCAAGTAAGTTGTTTGGTTATTAGTTTTATTTTTATAGTTTCTATTTTTGTTTTGCCCGAGGACGAGCAAAAAGCTAAGTGTGGGGGTATTTGATAGAGTTAAATTATATGATATTTTTATTCCCTAATACTTAGTTTTTATATTTATTGTGTGCTTAAATATTTAATTATTTAGTTTATTTTGGTTTTAATAGGTTTTATAGGGTTTTAGTTAATTTGTGTTAATTTAGGTAATTTTATAGTATTTTTATATCTCTGTTTATTTATGTATTTTTATTTATTTTTAGTATTTTAGGAGTTTTATTTATTATTATGTGTTTTTAGGATTTTTATATTATTTTTAATTACTTTTATTCATTTTGTAGGAATTTATTAAAGGTTGGATGGCATTATGGTAATTTTAGAAGGAAGCAACGCGGAGGGGCAAAACGGTAAAAACGGCAACAGTGGCTTACGCGCAATGCGCGGGTAAGGAGTCAACAGGCACCGAACAAAACGACGCCGTTTCGTTGTTGAATGGAAAGCGTCCGCGCAATGCGCGGAAACGCTGAACAGTAGCAAGACAAGGTATAAAAACGACGTCGTATGGAGCCCATATCCGCGCAATGCGCGGGCGCGCGTGAGTTGACCGGTCAAGGGGCGCGAAGGGCTTGTTTGGCTGAGCGTTAATTATGCAAAACGGGATTATTTCGCGAATTTGCTACTTTTTGACTCCAAATTGGATTTTAATTCCAACTAGGGTTAGAATAATAATTATTTTTCTTTTTCTTTTATTTTTATTTGTATTTTAAATCCTATTAGGGTTTGGAAAGATTAATTCCAACTAGGTTTAGGAGGATTTTGGAGCCTATAAATAGAGGGCTTGACACACAATGTAAAGAACAACTTCTCTTAGAAAAAAAATTCTCTCTTCTATTCTTTAGTGTTCTCTACAATTATGAGTAGCTAAATTCTTTTTCTTGGTTTAAGTGATTGAAGCCATCAAGATTTATCCACTGTGAGATCTAATTTATTTTAATTGTTCGATTTATATTTTGATTATTGAATATTCTTCTATGCTTAATTTCATGATTAATTTGTTCAATTGCTAGGAGGCCTACTAGTTTATTATTCATATTAATCTACTGCTATTTGTGAAGCAACTAAGTTTAATAATTGTTTTGCAGATCAAAAGATTATTTTATCTTAGGAAGAATATTCATCTAAATTAAATGCAAACACGTGGCTTGTGTTGTTTAGTTCAACGATCTCTCTAATTCTTTATGCTGCTATTAAAATTAAATCTTTAACACGTGCCGGAGGTTGTTTAATAGTAAGGGTATTTAGACCACGTGGCTCTACTTATCTAAAATTAAGGAGAGAGGAGAAAAATTATTCCACCTGCGAGTAGTTCTTTCTACGGTGAATCTTCAAAATATTAATTGATTTATTTTTGCATCAGTGATCAGTTGTAAATTCTTAATGGTGGATGTTAACTTAAACCAAGGCTTTTTCTTCTCATTTACTTTATTAAATTATTTGCTTAATTATTTTAGTTAATTTTATTATTTCTTTAATTAAAAAAACCCCCAATTCTTGTTTGCAAAAACATAAAATTAAATAATCATTCTCTGTGGGATCGACTCATACTTGCACTACTACATATTTATTTTTCCAAAGTAAGATTTTATTTTTGGGTGCTTGCGACATCACACCAATAGATGAACCTATGATTACGTTTTCTTCCAATACTTCATTTAAATATCCTCACTCTCCCTATTTGGTCTTACGGTCACGATGACTGGTTAACCGAGAATACAAAAGTATTTACATGCCTCTTTTGAAGGACATATAAACATAACAAATCCAAACCTATCCCATTCGACAGAATTCAGACAAGGACACCCAAGCTAAGCATTTCACTATATGTCTATAAGAAATAGCAACGCAAGAATTTGAAGCACGTATTCTCACATTGGTTACATGTGGCACATAAGTATATGTCTATCCTACGCACTAATTATGCATTCGCTCCTAAGAACACATAGCATAACACATGTTATCACATTCGGGTCAAAACACTATAATCCGTTTTCCAATTTCATATAGGTTACCAAATTAACCACTTGTCCAAGTAATTAAACATGAAAAACTAAATGTGATAACCCAATTCATATGGTGTCATCCCAGAGACAACAAACCATAGCCAACGAAGCACAAAGATATGCAAAATACAAGACAAACTTCGTTTAGACATTTTATCGAACACTTGGCGTGCACAATAAAATCCTTCTTTCAAAGAACTCACAAATGCATCAACAACCAAATAAAAAAGAGAGATTCAATTAAACTACGTACTAGATAACCAACACAATCATAAATTCCATGCTCAAGCCATAGCAAATGAGTAATACCACATCCAACATGCATACAACATACACATAGCTAAATGAGAGCAAACACAAATCACAATGAATAAACATGTTATAGATTCAATACCCAACATAGATACAAGATCAATGGATAGATATTAATCCATATTTGTTCCAAAAAGTAATCAACAACAATGAAAATACAAATTAAAGGAAAGAAGAAGAAGATAGTTGTCACCCATCTCCAAGCTCCAAGCATTCAATCCATAGCTTCCTTAGATGTTGCATTTCATTCCTAACCTCCATGGAAGGTGGCTCTCTTCATCCTTTGGCCTCCAAGATCGCCTCTAGCCGCCTCCCAAAGAAGAAGAAATGAGATTAAAATGTTTAGGGCTGCAGTTTTTCCTTTTTAAAACTGATTCTACGCGTATGAACAGTGCATCGCCGCGGCGGTCAAACTTTTTGCTAAATTCAGGTTTTGTACCACCGCTGCGGCGGTGGAAACCACAGCTGCGGCGCTCATACATTCTGCCCAGAAATGGCCCTTTTTGGACTGCTGCAGTCTCATTCAGTGTTTTGGGCATATCTTCTTCATACCAATTCCGATTGAGGTAATTAAAGATGTTTCGAAAAAGAGACTCGTAGACCTACAACTTTCATGTTTTACAAAATTGAAGATTCAGAAAGGATCAAGGCCAAAATTGGGCGTGCATTGGCTGCTGCGTAAACGGAGCGCAGAAAATGCGAACCGGGCAATTCCAAGCCTTGTTCCACCGAGCCCTTATTATAATTCCTACAAAATGAAATAGAAACACATAAAAATAATACAAAACCACATCTTATACAATGTGGTACAAAAAACACATACAACTAAATCAACACTTAACATATAAATTACGAATAAACTACACAAAAACGACATAGAATACATAAAATACCTAAACATGATATAATTCACCATATTATACAATAACATAAAAACACATAAAATCACATAAAACACTTAAAGATTCACAAATTATCAAGCTTAAATGTATTCAATTCGTAGGTATAAAACTCAATCATCAATTGTCCAATTTTCAAAGGCAGCAAGTTTCACAATATTTTCAGCATCATTGTCGGTCGGTTTGGTTTCTTTAATAATTAAGGTATCTTCCACTTTTAATTCCTTAAGTACCATCCATACCATATGATGCCAAACATCATAATTATCCCCCATCGAACTTGTTACCCTTATTAAGATTGGCAATAATTTATTTTGAAGTCATCTAAACAACCGAGAGAACTTTATTAGAAAATTTTAAGAGTTCACCACAATAATAACTTATCTTTAACGCATAACATAAACTTCTTAAAATAATCAAAGTATAAACACTAAAAGATGACTTTGTTAAGCTTGGGAGTCACAATTTGTGTGTATATTTAATATTTTATTATAGTTTATTTAGCGCAAAAATATACTTAGAATTTAAGAATTAAACAAAAGTTTTATTTTCTTAAATTTCTCCCACTAAGTTCAAGTATATATATGTGTTGTTTTTAGTATGTATTTAATCCTTAGTATACTTTTACAAATTTGAAAAAATATTTAAATATTCTAAATATTTTGTAAAGATTAAATAATTACTCATATTATTTCAAATAATATGCAACACCATGCAAAACACATAATATAGCTACCAAAAAATTTAAAACAGCATAATAACAGTTTATTAACACTCTGTAAATTTTCTGAATAATACACAATTTATAAAAATAAATTGTACATGCATAATTTTATTAGAAAATTAGTTTAGGCCACTTTATTAAAACATTTTTTAACACCCTTGGTGGATAAATGAAAGAATAGGTTTCTGATGTCTACAAATAAAAATTGGATTGAAAATCAACTTTTCAATATTTTTTAAGCAATTTTGAAAGCAATTTTAAACTACAAAATTAATTTCTGAAAATTCCAAGTGTATCCAAAAAATAATTTTAAATTTCATCTAGACTTGTTGTAAAAAAATTATTGTAAAAATTTCATCTTTGAAAAAAATTGGGAAGGTGGCGTGTGGCCTGCACTCACCAGTGTTGCGCGTGGGCAACGCTTGTAAGCAAGCGCATAGCGCGACGGTGCTGACGTGGCAGGCTCTGGTTGGTCCACGTGTCACTACCTTGGCGCCATGTGTCGCTGATGTGGCTGCCATGTGTCACTGACCTAGCCATCACGTGGTTGCCACATCATCATCGTCAGCCTTCATTGAATGTAAAATTACCGTTTAGTACCTTTTTTTAAATGGCCATAACTTACTCATTTTAAGTCCAAAAAATGCGATCCACGTATGCATGGAATCGTATCGAAAATTTCTACGCAAGCATGTTATCAGAATTTTCATACGATATCCAAGTAAAAACAATTTTTGAAAAATCAATAGCTTCAAAAATAACTAGGGTTTGAATTTTCTCCCAAAATAAAAAAAAACATTGAGCACGAAATTTTGTAGGCTTTATAAATATATATCATATAAGTTAGAACATACTAATTTTTCATACTAAAAAAATATCTCTAACATGTATTGCCATTATCATACTATTTAAGTCTTCTTTCTTGTATGAAAAACATAAAACGTATGCATAACATAAACAACATGTACAAAATGAACAACATGCATAGTATGAATTTTAGCACTATTAGCTCTGATGCTAATGTAATAAAAATACGCATACTTGCATCGGATATGCACCAAAAAATCAAAAAAAATCGATTACCTTTGAAGCGTATGCCCACTAACTCGAACGGCTTGTATCACGTGCTCAACAAACAATGCTTCACAGTGATAATTTAGACTACAAATGAGTGCTAAATATATTTTCCACAATCCGAGAAGCTACAAATTTACGAATGACTTCTAATGGCTTATATATGAGACTCTCTCTTTTGCATTCAAGTTATTTTTTGCTTGGTATATCAAAATGATCAGCAATGATCTCTATTTATACTAAACTTTGGAAGTGTAATTTATATAAATGTTAAACAAGAATTAATATTGATAATAATATAATAATTCATTTGTAACCCCCAAATTAATTACATTAATTACAATATATGTAACTCCCATGATTAATATATATGTAAATCATGTATATATATATATATATATATAACTCCCAAGTACATAAATGGAGAGATTATACACATATTTTCATTGTATCTAGTAGTGACCAAAATATAGTAGATGTTAGATCATTACTGAATGTTCTTGCTAGTATCATAATTAATTTTTTAGTCTATGGAAATGGGAGTCGGATTAGTATGAAATATGAGCACAAGTAACCCCCCCACCCCCCCGGGGGGGGGGGGGGGGGGGGGGGGGGGGGACCTCACACACACCCCTCCAAAAAAAATATTTAATCTATTTTTTCCTACCATTTATATTTTGAGAATCTGAGTTATTTATGTTTAACCAATTTTGGAAATACGCTAATTAAAAAAAGAGTATAACATTCATAATTCACAATTATACATGCATGAAACTATGATGATGTGTGGGTGTGAGTGATGGTGACTGTGGAAGTGGATACTATCAGTTAATCGCCACCCAACAAATGTGTTAAAGTTTAATACATATTTTTGAGGTACTTTTACAGTTTTAGCAACAATAAAGGTTAATAGAAATGCTGAAAACTAATGGCTAAAATCAAGCTTAAGCTCTATAACAAGGACCAATTCTTCAAGAAAGTTCACCATCCAACAAAACATTCATGTCTCGGTATTTAGAATTTAGACATGTAAACAAGCTTTAGAGTCATAATCATTCAACAGATAGCAAAATATTACTTCACAGAAATATCTCCTAATTATGTCATTTTCTTTTTTCAAAATGCATTTTCTTGCACAAATAAACTCAAGAATGCTAGAGCACAGTTGAAATGTTCAAATTTTAAGATCCAAATCACTCTCTTAGTTTACCACGACAAACTAGACAAACAAAATCATAAAATCAAAAGTAAGAGATAGACCTCATTTGTTGTGGTGTTTGTAAGACTGACGTTTGCATGATATCTGTGAACCCGTGAATAAAATTAGGGGTTCACATTAAATGAACTAAAACAAAACTAACGAATAACCAACAATGAATGGACAAAAAACCAAAAAAGACGGAAAATCTAGGGATGTCCTCTAGGGGTCAACCCCTTAGGGGCTGATCACTTAGGGTCTCTTTGATGTTTGCCTCCTGAACACCATCCCGAACGAGTTTCAAGCAGTACAATGAATAAATAATGAACCCAAAACCAAGCGAACTTATGAAGACTTAAAGTGATCCTTCTTAACTTCTATATGACAAAATGAACTTTTTATAGAAATGATAATTGAGAGAAACAGACGAAAATCGATCAAGAAATCATGAAACGAATGAAACGCGATGGAAGGGGAACGATACCCCTAGGGTTCTCCCCTTAGAGTTGGTTCTCGCCCGCTCCATAATGCGTTTCTTTGGGTTCCTCCGACGGTAAAATTATTTTGTGTGATTTTCCAAACGTTAAATTGTTAAACCTTGGAAATGTGATTTGTGAGGTGCCATTACAAGTCATGAGGCTCGTGGGGGCCACTTATAATGGAAATTAGTTAAGGAATTGGATTGGTGGCTTGAAGAATTGGATGATTTAGCCATTACCCGAGTAACCGGGGGTATTTTAGGAATTTTTTATCATTAAGGGTATTTTTGAAATTTTTCCTTTTGACATGTTCTTGGCACATGACCTGGACTCTATAAATACCTCTTAACTTGACAAGTGAAGAGACTTTTGGGAACTTGGAGAACTTTTTCCACTTAAGAGCTATCTCTCTAAACACATAGAAGAAGTTTGGAGGAATTGCGGCACTTGTGATCAACTCTGAATAGAGTGAATAAAAGTGTTGGCATTGCCTATCTAGAATTCGCTCGA
The DNA here is from genome assembly GCA_947179155.2 of Hedera helix. Taxonomy (NCBI): domain Eukaryota; kingdom Viridiplantae; phylum Streptophyta; class Magnoliopsida; order Apiales; family Araliaceae; genus Hedera; species Hedera helix. The sequence continues at coordinate 24,855,133 of OX359280.1, forward strand.
AACACTTGTCACAGCTCTCCAGCGATTATGCCGTGATCCCGAGAGTTCTGTCACATGTTACTTTGATAATTGTTCACCGGTTCTTCTCCCTCTCCAATCTTTCAATCGATTCCGTATCTTTCGTAGGTTTCTCGCCTCCACCATCATACAGAACCCTAACCCTAGCGAGTTACATAATTTCCATGCCTATAATATCCAAAGAAACTAGCAAGTAGCAGATAAAGTATGGTCAAGAAGATCATAAGAAGTATTTATGTGTTATAGGAGCCCACTAACCACTAGAACAAGAAATAAAACCATTACCGTATAAACTAAAGACGAGCAACAAACAAGTATAAAATAAGTTACCATGACATATTGAATACAAAAACAGAAAAGAATGACTGCATATAAATACACAAACACACATGTGCCCACAGACAAAAAACAGAAACAACGGCGACGTTGTTGTACCCTTTAAGGTAAATTTTAGAATAAAAATGGTTAAATAATCCATCTAATGAACAATTTGGCCATCACCAAAATGATGTCCTTGCGCCACATTGTGGGAGGTTACAAAAATGGAGGGGTTGACGGTGTGGAAGTAAAAGTGAAAGCAAATCGAATTTTTCCCCTATTTGGCATAGAGTAGTGTGGGAGGGGTGAATAGTGGTGTAGTCTCCTCCCCCATAAGGGCCCGCAAACTCTTTGCTGCTGAAAGTGGGAGGAAAAGATTAGGGAAAGGCCAGAGTCAATTTACTCATCTCCATAGTTATTAAATGGGAGATTGACATTTGATCCATTTATAAGTTAATTTATTAATGAATGTTTGATTGTATAAAATGTTCAATTAAATAAATATTGAGTTTTAACTTCTTAAAATCTCGAATAGGACAATTTTCTACTCAAACAAGAAATTACCCAATTCAGAGATTGAAAAATATTTGTCTGAAATAAGATCTACCCTCTCATTTTCACTTTAATAATTCCATTCCCCCCCCCCCCCCCCCCCCCCCACATCTTGCCTTCTCTTGCTAAAATTCTTATTTCAAAATAGTTGTGTCAAATTAAGTAAGCATCTTATTTGAACTATGTGTGAGGAGACGAAGGCTACTTAAATTTACACTAACTATTCTTTCAAAAGTTGTATCTACACGTGGTACTACAACAAACATATTGTTGAAGTTTTCAAGTTTAGACTCAAGTACAAATTAGGGTTTACATTTGACCTAATGAATTAAATGAACTAAAATAGACAAGTCGGAAGTAAATGAATAACGAATAACGAACAAGGAATGAATAAGTAAAGATCAAAAAAAGGTGGAAACCCTAAGGTTTGGCTCCCTAGGGTTCGGCCCCCTAAGTGGGCCGCCCTTGATGAAGTTGTCCAATAATGATTACCCGTTTGAACTTGATTTTAATTATCAAAGAAAAACAAGGAAAAAACGAAAGAACAAACAAAGACGAGAAAATCTAAGGGACCCCTAGGGCACCCTAGGGTTCGGCCCCCTAGGGGTCGTGACATTTTGACTTCTCGAATCTTGTCCCAAATAAGTTTTGAGCAGTGAGATAAATGAGTAAGGAATCCAAAATCAATAAATCTTGTGATGGCTTGAAAGTGGTTTCTCTTAACTCATCTATGGTAAGATAAACTTTTCATAGGACCAAGAATCAAGAGAAAAGACAAAAAATGATCAAGAAAAGTTGAGAGTGAAATCCTAGGGTTTGGCCCCCTAGGTTTTGACCACCTTAGGTTTATACCCCCTAGGTTTATCCCCCCAAGGTTTGACTCCTAAGGATCGACCCCCTAGGGTTGGCTCTTTTTTGCTCCGTGCCGAGCTTCTTCGGGGTTTTCGATGGTAAAGTTATTCGTTGCGATTTTCTGAACTAAACCTTGAAAAATGAACCTGAGAGGTGCCATTACAAGTTCCTGTAACACCCAAAATCCCCATACTCGTTATAGCAGACTTTGTGCATTAAACTCCATACATCTACCAATTTAACAAATGAAGTTGTTCGATAATGATTACTCATTTGAATTAGATTTTAATTATCAAAGCAAAACAAGGTCAAAATGAGAGAACAAACAAAGACGAGAAAATAGAAGGGACCCCTAGGGCCCCCTAGGGGCTGTGACGTTTTGACTTCCTGAATCTCGTCCCAAATAAGTTTTGAGTTGGGCGATAAATGAATAATGAATTCAAAATCAAGAAAACTTGTGAGGACTTGAAAGTGGTTTCTCATAACTCTTCTACGATAGGATAAACTTTTTATAGGAACAAAAATCAAGAGAAAAGGACAAAAATTAATCAAGAAAAACTGAAACGAACGAAACGAGTCGAAGGAAGAGCGAAATCCTAAGGTTTGGTCCCCTAGGGTTCGACCACCCTAGGTTTCTCCCCCCCCCCCCCCCCCCCCAAGGTTCAACTCCTAAGGCTCGACCCCTTAAGGTTAACCCCCTAGGGTTGGCTCTTATTCGCTCTGTACCGAGCTTCTTCGGGGTTTTTAGATGGTAAAGTTATTCATTGTAATTTTCTAAACTAAACCTTGAAAAATGAACCTGAGAGGTGCCATCACGAGTTCCTGTAACACCCCAAAATCTCCGTACTCACTAAAGTGAACTTTATGCGTTAAACTCTATACATTTACCAACTTAACCAATGATCCCATAATCATATTGGTTGAATTAGTCTATTTTAGACTACGCATTAAAAAAAAATTTTACTTTGTCCCTGGATCTTAACTTGGTCTCGATCTCATCATTTATACAAGTATCTGTAAGTTCATCCGTATACATGGATAACACCATCTATAACGGTCAAATTTTAACCTTAAGATTTAGACATTCTATACTTCAATATATTCAAGTTTAACAGTATTAATAATAGGATAGTCCTTGGAACAGAAGAACCTTGCTATAAATATTTGCATCTTTATCCGTGGCAAGATTTCTTTTCTTACAGAACGCCTCGTATCATTCAATACCCTCACTTAGATACATATTTTCGTAGAGATATCCTTCATATCAGTATTCCCAATCTATCTGAAGTTCACAATATTATTAACACACTTATACTCAGAATAGAGGAACGTTACGATGAATTTGGTTTCTTCATTGGTGCTAAATCTGTGGTCTTATAGTACTCACAATGTTAATCAATATCCCTATTTAGATTTATAGTTCTTTATCCATATTGTATTAACTTTTGCTATCTATCTAAATTTTGTAGTGTAAGCATATCATGATCGGTCCATATTATCAATACCCTTATTCAAATTAATAGATTTTTAACAATTCTAAGTTATATCAAAGTAAAGACATAACAACATTCTGATGATAAAAAATAATATCATTCATATAATATTAGATTATTTGGTTTTCTTATTCATATTACAACAATCATTATGATTTTATATAAATACAAGTAAATAAAGTATGAAACCTAGTCTACGTTTCTTCTTTACGTTCATGGTTTTCTTATTATTCTTCTTTAACTACAAATAAAGTTTTATTTGCAAGGATAAGCATGACGGCTAAGCAAGTATAACTAATAACACATACATAATTTATACGTTCTTATAAACTTTAACATGCTTTGACTGTATCATATTTCTCAATTCAATATCACAATTAACTTTCATTTCAACAATTTATATCATGTTATCATGCAAAGCATATAAATCATGTTCATAACTAATAAACATAACACGTAACAGTTAGAAGACTTGCCTACCTATTCAATGCACGATATAGTTTATGTTAATTTGAACTCGAATTGTAGTCCAAATTTGTTTAACATAGCAATAATATTCGTTAGTATACATAGAAATATGTATTTGATTTAATTAATTATGTACATTTAGGGTTCGGGGTCGATCCGTTGTTTAAATCACTTCATTAGACAATTAATTATATTTGTAGCTTAATCCATCACTAAAAATAGTTTAATGTTAATTTGATAAATTTATAACTCAATCTGTCGCTAAAGTCTGATTTAGAAGCTACATGGATGAATTTATAATTAAATATATCGCTAAAAGTATTAAAAATAAAATTTTAAATATATTTTAAGTTAATCCATCGCTAAAGGCTACTGCCACAATCAGTACTGTCGCTAAAAGCAGTTTAAATTAAAGCCTAAGTGAGTATGTTGCCAGAACCATCGCTATAGGCAGTGTTCTATGTGTTTTGTGCTTGTCTGTCGCTGTAGGTATTAGTTACGATCAAATTCGTCGCTAAAATCGTCGTTGTAAGTGTTCTTGAGTTTACCGTAAGTAAACTATCACTAAAGGCTTTAGCCACAGACAGTCCAACGCTAAATCCCAGTGTTCTGAAGAACACCGTAAGCAGACTGTCGCTAGGTCTGTCGCTAAAGTTCTGGTGCCTAGGTGCCCATACCCGGATCCACGACGTTTACTGCCTGCCCAGAAACCTAGTCATGGTCGAACAGTCACTTTCTGACAAACTTTTCTCTTAGCTCAAGCACTGTTTTGGTATACCAATGGATCCTAGATAAACTATACATGGCATAAAACAACTATATGCTTTGAATCAATCAAAACAACATCTCAATTGGAAGTTATTTGCTAGTCAAACTGCCTATCAGGCAGTTCATCACGTTTCTGGGTTGCCTAGAAACTATGATCGACCCAGCACTTTCTAATCAACTTATCTTCCTATGTAGTGATTCGATTGGTAAGTGGTTAATTTTTGTGTATTCCCTACATGGCAAGGTACAACTACAAGCTTTAAAACACGTCAAATAACCATCAAGATGGGATTAAATTGTCTGATAAGGTGCCTTGTCAGACTATTCTTGACAGTTTCAAATAGTGAGCTATTTTCTATCATTTTATGCATTTAGATGTTATGGAACCATAATTTAACCACCCAGATCACTAATTAACGTCCTTTCAAAGATATCTAAACATTAAAACAATAATTCTACTTAAGGATTAAAGATCTACAAGAATAAATTAGAACTTTACCTCTTAAAGTAATTTGGTAATTTGATTCTTTTGATTATAATCTAGGCTTGAAATTACTGATCTATTAACTTAATTTGAGAGTGTTTTAGCTTGTGAACTTATGGGTTTGATGAATGGAAGTGGGTTGCTATTTATAGACCTTTTCAAGCTAGGGTTTTTAGGTCATTAGATCATTACTTCCAAGTTAAGCTTTCACCAAAAGATCTAGCAACCATCATCATTAAAAAATTTCCCCCCCCCCCCCCCTGCGTTGGCCAACCCATGTGCTTCATTTAATGGCATTAATGCATTTTAATCATCACCAAAATGTGACATCATCATCACTAATTTAATTTTCTCAAGCTTAAAGTGGCTGACCATTTAGGGGTATTTTGGTCATTTTCACTTTGATTTCCAAGGTAATTTAGTCATTTCATAAGCTAGCATTTGATTGGTTCATTAATGATTTAATTAACGAATAAAACTAACTTAGTTTAGCCATAATTTTGATCAAGTATACCAATTGGTATAGTGACCTTAATTTTGTATTTATATTATTTCCGTATTCTATCCGTATAATTTTTGTATCATACACGTATTTATAAATAGTAATCTTTTTTAGGGTTTTAACCTTTAAGGTTTAACACTAGATTAGGTTTTAACCTTAGATTAGGGTGTAGGTTTTTGCCCTAAATTAACTTCTTAATTTTAACAAGTGTTAAGGTTAACTACTTAAAACAAAACTCAAAATCCTACACATGGATAAATGACAAAACATATTTAAAGCTCAATTCAAGCTTTACTAATCACATAGCATATATTAGGTTAAATATTTTTAACCATTAGTCGGATACGATCTCATTTTAGATTCGTATTAAGTCTTTACGATGGCTTAATATATACTAGAGCAATCGTTCTTAGGTTTTGAATTGACAACCGTTATATATATTTTTTCATATCATATTTGAAATATTTGAGATATTACAGTTCCAAGGTAGAAAGCTCATGGGGTGACTCATTTTGGGAATCGATTGAGGGATTGGATTGGTGGCTAGAAGAACGATACGATCTGGGCATTATGGGAATTTTTCTATTACTAAGGGTATTTCTGGAATTCCCCCCCCCCCCCCCCCCTAAAGTCACATGCTTAGCACATAACCCCCTTGTTAAGGAACTCTATAAATACCCACTCACTTTATAAAAGAGGGAACTTTTGGCCACTTAGAAAATTCTCTCCAAACTTAAGGGAGCTTGAAGCATCCCTAAACTTGTTGGTGATTTGGGATTAAGTTATGACCTGAGACACTCATGAATACACTTGGACACTCAAAGTCAAGCTTGAATCCCCTCGAGACCACCAAACACTTGATAGGCTCTTAGATACTAGCGATTACGACGAGACCTCGAGAGTTCTCCCTTATTTTACTTGAGTAATTGTTCATCGGTTCTTCTCCCCTCTTCAATATTCCTCCGATCAATTTCGTATTCTTCGCAGATTTCTTGCCTACTTCATTACGACAAAATCCTAACTCTAGCGAGGTACAAAATTCCTCGCCTACATCAAGAAACATACATAATTCATAACTCATTACAAACACTCAAAAAACCATTATTTTTTAAAGACAGACAATAATCCACATAACAAAAAGGAAGAAAATGAAGAAGAACGTAATGGAGTCATGAGGTGGCAAATAGTTTAATATATAGCACTCACCTGAACAACATGTGGAGCCAAACTACGAAAGGTATTTTCAATTCCATAATACTCTAGAAAGCCAATATCAAGGTGGTTAAACATCATAAGAACAAAATCACTTAATAAAAAGTTTACTCCTTCACTTCCACTTTGAATGGTATGTTCAAATTTAAGGACATTCAAAGAAGGGTTAATGACAATTTTGTCACTCCAAATATAACTTGTGTAACAAATGAGCTCACAAAGTAATAAAGATTGAACTGTGGATCCCCAAGTACATTTCATGAAGTTCATGAACCCTAAAAGCAACTTTGATATTGTTTATTTTTTTATTGAAAATAGACATATAACGAGCATATGTCTCACTTTATACATTTTGGCGTATGTCATACCTATATAACCGAAATATATATATTTGAAAGTGTTAATACATTCAACTGAATCTGTAACGACCCAAAATACGAGTCCCTTAAACCTCGGATCTGATTCATCACTGTACAACATTTTTCTTATCATTCATGATTTACAACGATATTATAATTGCTAAATAATCATTTATTTAAAACTTTACATCTCTTTCTATTTTAAAATCACAATCTTTATAAATTTCTTGTATATCCTAATATCATACATGATACGACATTCTATTACAATCATTTTGAGTATTTAAACACTCAGAATACATACTAATCATTTCTTTAATTACACAATCATTTTACCTGTCCAATCTGGACTCATAACTATAACAATTACTTAAACTTTCGGTGAAAGTAATACGCATTCCTGATCCTTGATCTTTAACGAAATCTTCGAATATCTTGCACTTATCTGAAAGTGTTGGTTTTATAACAAGAGTGAGCATGACGACTTAACAAGTTTAACAGTTACACATAACACATTACATGATTCACATGTTATACTTATTCTGCATTTTATTCCTACATAATGCATTTCATACTTTTCATTTTATGAATGCTTCATACTTCTCATGCATTACATATAATAAACAACTAGTCGCTAGCAAATTATGCTTCATATTTTGTACATATTTTACATGTAATCATACCTCATGCTTTTCATATATCACAAATATCATTAATATATCTTCATATCAATAATTTAATATCACATTGTAGCATAGCAATGCACATATGAGCAATTCTGAAAAACATGTCTAGTTCACTTCTACTGTTTACGTTTATTTTGCATCTTTCACTCAACCTACAATTTATATATGAAATTGACATCATCATTAGTTACAATGACCATTACTTAGTCTTTATATAAGACTATAACTTCAAATTATTAACTCTTAAGATGTCCGACAAACGAACCCCTGAGTTCCGAACAAAAACCCTAGCCCAAAGTATAGTTTGGACATGTCGAGTACGCTTAACCAACTTACTCATTCACTACACGTTCATCATACGACCCACTTTGAATGAGTTATCTAAATTAGTCACAAATGGACTATTTACATTGGTTTAATTCAATTACACTTTCTTATTTTACATAACTTAATGATTTGAACATTTAATAATGTACTAAATACCTCAAAATATTATCTACCTTTGATAATATACAACTACATTGAAATATTATTAAACATTTAATAATATTTTAATCACTTATTAATATTATTAACCATTTAATAATATTTTAATCTCTTACTAATATTATTAATCATTTAATAATATTTTAATTATTTATTAATATTTTTTAACTATTTAATAATATTTTAATCTCTTGTTAATATTTTTAATTATTTAATAATATTTTAGTCTCTTACTAATATTATTTCACCATTTAATAATATTTTAATCTCTTATTAATATTATTAATCATTTAATAATATTTTAATCACTTATTAATATTATTAATCATTTAATAATATTTTAATCGCTTATTAATATTGTTCATCATTTAATAATATTTTAATCTCTTATTAATATTATTAACCATTTAATAATATTTTAATCATTTATTAATATTATTAGTCATGTAATAATATTTTAATCATTTACAAATGTTATTAATCATTTAACAACATTTTTATCTTATACTAATATTATTCACCATTTAATAATATTTTAATACTCTTCAAATAATACCAATAGTTAACTTTTTAATTGGGTTAACTTTAGTCTTTATTTTAAACATTAAGTCACTAATATATTCTATATATATTGGTTTAGTATTCAAACACATTTATTTTACACTTATTTCAACTTAACTTTTCACAAAAAACCCGATCAGGACTGACTCGACCTGACCCGGACAGCAAAACATGTTTCTGGTAGTGTGTTTTACCGCTGCAGCGGTAGTTTCCACCACTGCGGCGATATTACAAAATTTCAGAAACCCTAATTTGATGATTGTTCGACCCTCTTTTATTAAAACTGACATAACTTCTTCATTTCAAAATATTTTTGGGTGATTCTTGAGTACATTGAGGATTCCGCCTTTTTCATCTCCACGCCATGGCTTTAATGGCGCGTGATGATTTTATAAATACATTTTGATATTTTCAAATTAATTTGTCTAGCTAAAACAATTAGCATAGACTCTTTTTTAAACGTTTTAAAGTACTGAAAATTATTTTTAGATTTTATCATATCATCACAGGTAACGATGGACTTCTCCACCTCTTCTGTAACTGCGACTTAATAATAAAACAAGAAAATTTATTTGTCTTTTCAAAAGAACAAAAGTGCAAATTTGGCACGATTTTAAGAATTTCAAAGTCTAGCATAGCTAGAAGATTTGGAATATCCTAAAACGTCAAAATACCTCAAATTTTTCCTCCGCTTTCTTTTTCAACTTAGTAACTCTATTAATACTCTATCCTATTGATGTTCTCCAATTAATAAGAACTCTTAAATCTCTATCTAATACATTTTTCAAATCTATACCCCCCACTATATATCAAACTTACCACACATTATGAGTTCAGAAACTTACCATAAGAATATGAGTTTAAGAACTTGTCCTAGCAACACATAGTCCAAGAACAAATCACGGACTGTCCATATGCTAAGGGACTCAAAAACTTACCATACGATTATGAGTCACGAACTTACCATAAATATGAGTTTTAAGAACACGCACCTACTTTAACATTCTCTACCTATCCGTTATACACATGAAAAAAGAATCACGTTCTCAACATACATATAACGAATAGCGCGACACTAGGTTTCAATCAATTATCACTATAGAAAGCTAAGTGGTGGTCAAACCAAACACAATCTCTTGCCCATACAAGAAATTGGTCAACTCGGCCACTAATCAATATACAAAGTTAAGCGGTTGTTAAACCAAGAACAAATCCCCTACCCATACAAAGGACTGTTCAACTCCACCACTATATTAATATAGGAAACTAAGTGGCTCCAAAACCAAGCATAAATTCCCCGCCCATACAAAGAATCATACAACTCAGCCACAAATAAGAGTCCTCAATTAAAAATTTATAAACCTCTAACTTTTCTTAACATAATACGAATTTTCTTAATTCATATTTTAACATATATGACTCATTACGAGTTCATCTCTCTAGATCATTTCATGACCTTATTAACATTTCCTTTTTGTGCCTCAAAATCTTATTATAAGATATCTTCTATCATTTCTTTAAATTAGGTATAACATAACCCTTTTCATTTCTCTTACATCTCCTCAAATCCACCTTTAGATAATATTATATACATGAATTTTCTAAATTCATCTTTTAGTACTTGAACTCTACCTGAGTTTATTCCTTTATCATTTTATTTATCTTCTACTACGGTTATAACCTAAGGTACATTTACCTAAGGTTTTTAACCTATCAGCTCTAATACCAACTTGTAACGACCCCAAATCCGAGTCCCTTAAACCTCGGATCTGGTTTATCACTTTACAACATTTTCCTTATCATTTAAGATTTACAACAATATTATAATTACTAAATAATCATTTATTTAAAACTTTACAACATCTCTTTCTATTCTAGAATCGTAATCTTTACAAATTCCTAGTATGTTCCAATATCATACATGATACGACATTCTATTACAATTAATTTGAGTATTTAAACAGTCACAATACATACTAATCATTTCTTTAATTACATACTCATTTTACCTGTCCAATCCGGATTCATAATTACAACAATCGCTTAAACTTTCGGTGAAAGTAATATGCATTCCTAATCCTTGATCTTTAATGAAATCTTCGGATATCTTGTACTTATCTGAAAGTGTTGGTTTTATAGTAAGAGTGAGCACGACGGCTCAGCAAGTTTAACAGTTACACATAACACATTACATGCTTCGCATGTTATACTTATTCTGCATTTTATTCCTACATCATGCATTTCATGTTTTTCATTTTATGAATGCTTCATACTTCTCATGCATTACATATAATAAACAACTAGTCTCTAGCAAATTATGCTTCATATTTTGTACATATTTCACATGTAATCATACCTCATGCTTTTCATATATCACAAATATCATTAATATATCTTCATATCAATAATTTAATATCACATTGTAGCAGAGCAATGCACATAGGAGCAATTTTGAAAAACTTGTCTAGTTCGCTTCTACCGTTTACGCTTATTTTGCGTCTTTCGCTCAACCTACAATTTATATATGAAATTGACATCATCATTAGTTACAATGACCATTACTTAGTCTTTATATAAGACTCTAACTTTAAATTACTAACTCTTAAGATGTCCAACAAATGAACCCTTGAGTTCCGAACCAAAACCCTAGCCCAAAGTATAGTTCGGACATGTCGGGTACGCTTCACCAACTTACGCATTCACTACATGTTTATCGTACGACCAACTTTTAGTATGTTGTCTAAATTAGTCATAAATGTACTATTTACATTGGTTTAATTCAATTAAACTTTCTTCTTTTACATAACTTAATGATTTGGACATTTAATAATGTACTAAATACCTCAAAATGTTATCTACCTTTGATAATATACAACTACATTCAAATAATATTAACCATTTAATAATATTTTAATCTCTTATTAATATTATTAATTATTTAATAATATTTTAATTATTTATTAATATTATTAATCATTTAATAATATTTTAATCACTTACTAATATTATTCACCATTTAATAATATTTTAATCTCTTATTAATATTATTAACCATTTAATAATATTTTAATCATTAATTAATATTATTAACTATTTAATAATATTTTAATCACTTATTAATATTATTTGCCATGTAATAATATTTTAATCATTTAACAACCTTTTAATCCCATACTAATATTATTCATTATTTAATAATATTTTAATACTTTTCAAACAATACCAATGGTTAACTTTTTAATTGGGTTAACTTTAGTCTTTATTTTAAACAATTAGCTACCATTAAGTCATTAATATATTCTATATATATTGGTTTAATATTCAAACACATTCATTTTACACTTATTTCAACTTAATTTTTCACAAAAAACCCGACCCGGATTAACCCGACCCGACCCGAGCAGCAAAACATGTTTCTGGCAGTGTGTTTTACCGCTGCGGCGGTAGTACAAAATTTCAGAAGCTCTAATTTGAGAACTATCCGACCCTCCTTTACTAAAACTATCATAACTTCTTCATTTCAAAATATTTTGGGGTAATTATTGAGTCCATTCTCATAAGAATTTCCCTTTATACAACTTCTCTTTATATCACAAATCCAAATTACAAACGTAAGTAGGCTTAAAATTGCTTACAAGGAAAAAATAAAAATTAGCTTCATAAATCCTTAATTCGATTGGTTCAAACATGATGCTACAAGAATTATTTGCTAAATCATCATGTTTTATAACTCTACATACATCATATACATATCATACATCATATATAACCTCTTTAGTTCAAACATTTAACAACATAAAATAAAATGATCAAGATTAAAAAAACTTTTAAGTGATTTTCTTCTTGCTAGAGCTTTGCTAGGACTCCTCCTCTTTCTTTTTCTTCCACCCAAAATGACCAACACTCTTGGTGAATCTCTTTAGCTCTCACAAATGAGCTCTCACTTCTCTCTAAAATACTTCTCTCTCTATAACTTGGTGAAATGAACAAATTGACTAAATCTTGCTAGCATTGGTAATGAGTTATATTTATAGGACTCAACTAACGTCACTTATCATCCACTAATCAACTAACATAGGTGAATTAAAGGTTTAATCCATACTTACTATTTTAGTAAATGATTATTTGATTGACTTAGTGATTGATCAAGTGATTGACCACTAAGAATGACAATTTGATTGACTAGGGTGGTTTGGTAGTTGGTGAGCAAATCACCCAACACTTAACCCACATGTGGTTAACTCTCTAACTCTCCATAAGACCTAAGGTTAAAGTATTACACTTAACATTGGTCACTCAAATATCCAACATTAGTTAAAGCTCATTTTATTTATATATTTACATATTTATACATCTCCCAACAATTAACCACAATGTGGTTAACTCTCTATATTCAAATGACCTAGGTTGGTCCACACACTCAACCATAGTCCAAACTCATCATATTAATAGATATACTTATTTTATCATTTTCACTAATTAACACAAGTAAGGTTAATTCTCTACAATCAAGTATACATATATATTCAATTTATTTATATATTTACTAACACTTAACTCTAGCATTGGTTAAAATTTTATTTTTATTACCACTTAGGGTTAACAACTAACCCAACAATGGTTAGTTCTCTACAAACATAAATTTATAAGAATTGATCATCTTGATTGACTAGGGTTGGTGATAGACAAGCTTTTTTTTATTACTTATGGTTAATTTATTTAACCAACATTGGTTAACTCTCTATCAATTCATATACTTATAACATGTATATCTATATTCACCAACAACTTTTTATTTAAATCACATCCTATCATAAAATAAGAGAATTGACAAAGTGAATGACCAATTTAAATGGAATACAAGCAACATGCAAACTACACTCAATCCCCAAGTGGGGCCCTATATTTGGTCAACACTCCACCATTTTTTCTTTATTATTATTATTATTATTATTATTATTATTATTATTATACACACACACACACACACACACACACAAAATACTTGTAATTTCTCCTAACAATTAATCAATGTATGATTAATTCTCTACAACATGTAACCAATGGTTAACTACCAATTTTATCTTGGTAAATTATATATATACATAATTGTATCTATAATATTCTATCACCAATTAACCCATGTAAGGTTACTATCTTCTAACAACTAACTCAAGGTGAAACTACCAACCTCACATTAGTAAATTCTCATGCATCATGTATATATATAATTATGTATCTACACATTTTGTTAACAACTAACTTAACAACAAACTCATGCATAGTTAAAGGTTTAATTTATTTACCACTTAGAGTTACTCAATTAACTCATTCATGGTTAATTATCATCATCTCCTCCATTCACCTTGCAATTAACCAATTTTTGGTTAATGCCCTCTCTTGCCTACCGACTAAGGTTATTCAATTAACCCTACATTAGTTAATTTTCTACACACTAATACTTGAAAAATATTCTCCCAACACATTGACTAACATTTGACTTTTAAGTTTGGACTCAATGTTTGGGCTACTAGTTTATTTTATTTAGGCTCATTACTTTAAATTGTTACATTAACTCCATTTAGTTTCCATATTAATTTGTTTGAACCTCTCTATAATTACCAATAAGACTTAAAATATTGAGCTTGTTTTAATCAATTATTGGATTTTATACTACAACTTGATAATGAAGTTAATTACTTAATTAATTAACTTCTTATTATTGCCATCATAGGCAATCATTCTAGCTTTTCTATAACTGTAACTCATAACCAATATAATTAACCTAATTAATTATATTTCATAACATTCCATCTTACTCCATATTAAAAGTAATTAATTTATTAGTTTTGTTGAATATTAATTTACTCATCTTTTTATTTAACTAAAAACACACTTTAGGTATATATGTATTAATATAACGATCTTCAAAATTTTAAAATATGTATATCTAATATTTTATACTAACTGAATACAATAAGCTGTAACAAATACGCTCAAACAATATAAGAATTCACGTAGCCGATGCACATCACTATTCTAACAACCAAAAAAAAAAGCCAATGGAATTGGCATCAGGGTAAAATTTGTTTTATTAAATGTTTTTGGGGTCCATATCGCAAGCTTTTATACTTCCTAAGCTCACTTGTCACACGACCTATACTTGAATGGATAAAAAAGTGCCTTTTGCCCACTAAAGAACTTATTTAGAAACAATCTTTTGAAATTTAATTCTATACAAATTATTGTTTAACACCTGAAGTGCAATATTACATAATATAAAAAAATACAGAAAAACATTATGTCTGAAAATGTCAACAGTACGTACGTCTTATAATTATTTCCAAACATGTTTAAGTTGAAAGGAGGGAATATATCATAAGCAACAAAATCACCAATTAAAAGATATTATAAAAAAATAATTTTACCAGTTAAAATATTTATGACTTGTAGTTCTTTTAGTCGACCAGCAAGAATCAATTCAATGGCTGCAGTTTCTTAAATGCAAAGGAAATACCTACATAATCACTAAAGAAACGGTTTAATATCTTTAAAACCACAGTCAAATATAATGCAGCATATGTGCTTCAGGACAGAATGGTCATAATAAAACAAATATATTAGTTCCATGGTCCAAGCACCAAACTGCAATAGCATGGATTGGATTTAGAGATTTAGACCTCCTTGATTATCAAAGTCTAATTATCAAGCATTTCAACTGAACAAGGTTTAGTATAGAAGTTAAAAGTTAAGACCATATGACACTACCAAATGGCCAGTTCCATATGTGTGAGAATCATAAGTTAGTTAATTACTAAGTGAGTAATATAACCATACCAATAATAACAGGCTTAATTTAATTTTTTAGAACAATAAGAAGCATATGTATGCTTTCTGAATTTAGCAAAAAAAAAATATGTATGTTTTTTGAGATGAAGTGCCCGTGAACACCAACATATTTCACAAAAATTATGCCATGAAATTGGAATACAAGAATGCATGCCGCCAATTAATTTAACTATAATATTATTTTTCGTTGGTTGCAAATTAAATGCTGCTAAATTCAATTAACTAACCAGAGAAGAAAAGCCATAAAATATCTGGTGTTTATCTCCCCAATGCAATTGTTCAGCAGTAATGACAAATATATTTGAATCCATATGAGAGAAAAAAAAAATAATAGTCGAAAATATATGCCAACTAAAACACCAATATATAAACAAAGGGAAAATTAGGTACAAAGAAAGCCACCAATATTTAGAACGAAGATGAGAATTCAAATTCGTAAATCTAACCATCCATCCGCAGTGATGGTCAAATCAAGCAACACAATGACCACATATGCTGCAGTGCTTGGACCTAGCAGCTCTAAATAAGCTTGTGTACCTGCAACAAGATATAATCTCTATGAAATTATAAAGTTATTGAAAATGGAATCAAACAGCGCGGAGAGCGGGAGAGAGAAAAACCTTTGAACTCCACAAATATTAGGCCCTGGAACATAGTTAAAGGATGACTGTACAATAAAGTAATAAGTAGCCCCAATGATTGCCAAATATATGGCCTGCAACACGGGTTTGACTTTTTGACTAAAGAAAGGTATAGGAAAATGCAATATCGTTGGCTTCCTAAATTCTTTACATTTGAATATTCCAACATCTTGTAAATTTCCCCCCTAATCTCTTCCCATTTTCCTACCCCGACTCCGGCCGCGTTTGCTGAAAAGAACACGCTGGTTTCTATTTTTAGAAAATGGGAGGCTTATAAATATATTCCGATTGTGCATCGTAGTTTTACAATTACAGCAAAACATAATTAGAACTCTCGGAGTGAGAAAATTATAGTGAGATTTTCTAGAGGGAGAGAAATTGTGAGATGGGTGGATGTTATTCGGATGTAAGGGGAGGACAACAAGCCGTAGGAAGACTTGGAGGTGAGACCCAGCTGCCGCAGGGGACTGGCGGCGTATCACACAATGAGGCTGTTGAGTTCTTTTGCAAAAACAAAGGGTTTAATGCTCTTTTTACACAAATTGAGGTACATACATACGTACATATATATATATTCGAACGCCCAAGTTACTACTTTGGGAAGCTAAAGTTCTAAGCTTGAACTATTTGCTTGTACAAATATATATATATTTATATATATGCGCGATAATATATTGTCAGGTCTATATGTGTTCGTGTAGTCTCTTTACAACTGGTTGCGATTCTATTTTCAACCAGTTGATCTCTTATCATCCATGCATCTAAATAACGGACTACCAGATTAAAGTATTATTCTGAGTTTATCACTTTTTGAAAATATTATATCTGCCTTTATAGTATAGTATAACAAATCAAAAACTCAAAGTACAATTAGTAGTATAAAATTATACAATTATTATACTTTAAATGAGACATTTTGCACTAATAATTATAATTTGAGAGTAAACCAGTTAATTAGTCAAACTCAGGGACGTAAACATTATCTCGATGCAAGCACCATGAAGAAAACATTATATGGGTACAAACAAAAGGGAGAGATTTGCATTCTAATCCATTCTTAACAATGATTTTGACTGATGGTCAGACCGATTTTGCCAAGATCTCTTCATTTTTTGGCTATGCAAAAGAGTAAACAAAATTAGAAATCCTTCAATGAAGTTGATCACATTGAGTTACATGTTTTTTATTTATCCATTAATTTCACTAAAATGATTGTTAAGAGAACTGCTCCTTCTAAAGAAACAAAGCAAGATTTTCATGGATAATACTCGTATTTGACTTTCAAGTACAAGACAAAGCTATTGATTCGGGAGTCTTGTGCTAATCTCTACATAGAAATTGTTTTAATGATTTGAAATTAATTGGGATCTTGTGGCATAGAAATATACAAATTCTGCAGTTTGTTGCCTAACTAGATTATTTTAATATTATCTTCGGAGCTTTTGTCCTATAAGGTCACTTTGGAGTTTTCATATGCCAAAATATCGATATCGAAAAAATCATTAATCTCTTTTAAAGTTGTCAAAAACAAATTATATTTTTTTCCTATTAAAACCATTGAACATCCAAATAATAGTCAATAAAGTCCAAAATTTGACCGAAATATATTGTATATAATACCAAACACGTCTCCTCTTACGTCTAATTTTAGGCATTTTTGACAACAGTTTGAATGTTCAATATTTTTGGTGCACAAAAAATATTTCTTTGCTTTTTCATAGTTTAACAAGAATTTAATGTTTTTTTGGGTCATTAAGTGTGCTTTCTTTTAGTATTGCTTAGTATTAGTTTCTATATTAAGTTTTCTTTTATATTTTTATAATCAATGTCAAATGAAGTACCATGGTTTAAAATAGTAGTAGCAGTTTATCTTCGAAAGGTTATTTTTTAACTCAGTGGTGATTTCGATAACGGTTACGGGCAATATGCACCGTTAGCTAGTTAGGAGCTTAAAATAAAATAATAACATTGTCCAAATGATAAAAACAAACATCTCACATATATGTGTAATCAATTTTATGTTTGAAAAAACTTGATACTGATGTTGTCTAAACTTAAATGGTTAAGCACACATGTTCTGTGTAATTTAAATATAATTTAACTTAAGAACATTTTAAGTGCAATTATTTTTCAAGTTTTACTCAACTAGGTACTATATATGTATATATAATTTATTTATAATTTAAGTACAATTTAGCTTAATTAACTATATATTAAGTACATTTTTTAAATATATTTTTAAGTTATACTTAATTAGTTGTTATATTGGTACATTTTAAGTAAATTAACTTAACTAAGTTTATCTAAAGTACAATATTATCTAATATTTTTTAAGGTATACTTAACTATGTGCTAGATAGATACAATCTAGGTATAATTTATAGATAAAGGTTCATTTTCTTTTGGCGTCTCCCTTTTATGGTTTTGAGCATATTCAATTTTATTTTCTTGGTGACGTTTTTTCCCTATACACCGTGATTTGTCCTTTATTTTGTTCGAAACCACTGCGTTATGCCGAGTCGACAAAAATTATCTTTTATATGAATAATTTCTAATTATGCGATTCTTGTCAAGGTTGTAGTTTGACACCGGCAAATACCTAACAAATACTTCAATATTTCGACGTAGCGGCCGATACTTTGAACTATAAATGAATATATGTTTTGTTCGGTGAACCTTGTATGTTTGCAAATATACGTGTTGGATGAAAGCACAACTGTAAAGTAAAGAAATTGCATATAAGAAATTTTGTTTTCTGTCAAAATTAGACATACAATTTCATTTCTTGAAAACAATACAATTCAAATTTTTATTTTCTTGAGTCGAGCAAAAGTATGTTAGAAACCTACAAACAGTGTGAACAACTTGCACAATAATAATCCATTATAATCATCAAAAAGCTATTCTAAGCTTATAAAATATACTTCTATATCTAAGTTTATCTTTTATTCCATTTGAATAATATGATAGTAATTATGAAATGTGAACTGCAGCTATCTTTATCGGCTTCAAAATTACATGATCGTGACTACTTTTCAAAGGTACTCTAAATAATTTTTTTAATTGAATATTGTGCTTAGAATCTTTTTATTTATTGAAATGTGTTCAGCATCTATATATATATCAGTACAAAAGTGTGAAGCATTACCATTACTATTATTTTCTTATGCAGAGTGATCCTATGGTAGTAGTGTATACAAAGAAAAGAGATGGAAAACTGGAGGAACTTGGTCGAACGGAAGTCATAATGAACAATTTGGATCCTATTTGGATAGAAAAAGTTCATACTGCATATCAGTTTGAGATTGTTCAGCCATTGATGTAAGCCTTTTGAACTCTTTTGGTCATCGTTCAGGGCGTAGCCAGGATTTCAAGTGGGAGGGGGCCGAAAAATTTATAAAAAAAAAATTAACACTAAAACGTATTAATGTAATATAAAAAAACATACATTTGTGGGCTAATGAGGTTGTATATATTTTAATTTTAACATACATACGAATTCATCTATATCAAAGTATTTTAATATTAGAGTAAAGTTAAGATCGAGTTTTAATTTTTTTAATACATTTCAAATATACATATCATCATTATATTTGTTCAATATTATGGTGGATCCTGAAAATTTCATTACGACTAATACAATGATAACATATATATTTAAGCTAATTTGAGAGACAAATTTTGAGACACGAAATATTATCTATAATATTAGTCTTATTTATTTGACTTTAAAGTTAAATTAATTTTTTAATATTAACCTTAAGCTTTTGAAAATTATAATTAAACTTTAAAATGTATTGAAAATTGGAAATACATTTTATATATTATTTAAAGTATAATATAGAATAAATTTATATTCTCAACATATGAGTGCACCGCTGACAATATTTATACAATGAAGAAAGGGCCAATATCAATATTAACAAAAAAAAAATTATACAATACTATAAATGGGTATGGGTAGGGGTAGGGGTAGGGATAGGGGTAAGGGTAACGGTAGGGGTTGGGGGGCATGACCCCCTCTCGTCCTTTCCTAGCTACGCCGCTGTTATCATTGTATATATTGACAAAGTAAATTTGGTGGAAAAATATTTAGCCTCGTGAATTTATTTTTTTCTTTTTCTTTTTCTTTTTTCAGTTTCCAAGTGTATGATGTAGATACAAAATATCACAATTTACCTACAAAGGTATTATAATTTTCTGCTTTGAAGATTAATCTAAGTATACTTAAACTTCAAATTTAGTACCTTCATTGTGTTATTGGATTTGTACTATACTTGCATTACATGTATAGTCTCTCTACCCCATTTTAATTGACACGGTCAACTTGGGATTAAGAAACACAAACATAATTTGGGATTAGGAGCTATGTTAGAGAATCGTTTGGAGTGTCCGGTTAGACATGGTATTTAAAGAGTCTCACATGAGTACTCTTTAATTTTGCCAATTTTTTATACTAAAATAAAGTGTCCAGTATCCATACATTTGTCTGAGTGTCAAATTTCGGATACAGATACTTTAAAGTAAAATAAAGAGTACGTGTGACATAGGGTAGGGGAATGAATTTTAGTTTCAGATGTATCTAAGCTACGTGGAGCTGTTAAATTTGGAAGCATATACTTGTCACTCTTTCATTTAAATTTGGAAGCATATACTTGTCACTCTTTCATTTATTCTTCCCCTCGTCTGTTTACTTCCTAGTAGTTTTTGAGTAACAAATATCTGCAGATTGCATAAATAAGTTTAATCTCTTATTGTTGCACCAAGCAGATGCTGAAGTTGAAAGATCAAGAATTTCTTGGCGAGGCCACATGTGTTATGTCTGAGGTGAGTTTTTTTTTATAATTATTTTGAGGCTGTGTTTTGGTTTTCCAAGCATATATTATGTGCATGTTTGGTTTAGAGCTTTTGAAGTCTAAACGCACTTGAAAATTTTATTCATCTAAATGTAATTAATTCCAAACACATCCTTTTTAATTCATAAACGCGTCTTTCAAGTTCCGAACTCACTGCACCAAAGGCCCACCAAATGCACTTTCAAACACCTGAAACAAACTAAAACGAACGAAGTCTATGTTACACACTAAATAAAAATATTCCAATTTGAAGTGATTCATCTACTTTTATATGATCATTATTCAAATGGAATGATTTGTACGTTGGAGTAACGTGTCCCGTTACTGAATTGTGGTAGATTGTGACGAAACAAACTCGATCGTTAATGCTAAATCTTCACAATAGACATGGGTCTGGTTTGAAGAACTTGGGCATAATCACAGTTCATGCAGAGGAAACAGTTGCTTCAAGAAATGTTGTCGAGGTTGCATTTCGTTGTGCACATTTGGATAACAAGGACAATTTTTCCAAAAGTGTAAGTTTACGCAAGCCATTGTATCTATCAAGTTATATTTCTACTTGTGGGTACATTCTCCTTTATTACTTTCTTGTTTTTTTCTGTTTACTGTTTTTAGGATCCTTTTTTAAGAATCTCTAGGATTGTTGAGATGGGAGGTTCAGTACCAATTTGCAAGACAGAAGTCGTAAACAACAACTTGAATCCTGTTTGGAAGCCCTTGTGTCTAAGCACACAGCAATTTGGGAGCAAGGTGAGCTTACCATTGTCATTTCCAGATTCTTATGTTACGTTTGAATTATAGAAATGAAATTATTTTTAGCGGCTCAAGTGCATGTTTGGTTGTTGGTGACGGTGGGTAGGATGATAGAAAGACATAATTATCACATTCATCCATTCCGTCACCTCTTCTATGGAATGTAAATCAAGAGAATGGGAATGAATTTCCTTCGAAATGGTTTATTCATCGGAATGATCACCAAATACACTTTTTTTTTCTTCATTTCATTATTTCTTTCATTTCATTTTTCAATCCAAACGTAATATATAGAGTAAATTAATAAAATGGCATCTTTAAGGGATCCTAATTTCAAGCAGTTCAAAATGGGCAATTTACTTGAGCCATTTATAAAAATGAGTTGTATTTATATAGCAAATAGTTTCATTTTAGACGACTTTTATTTTACAAATATTATACAAATCAACTCTTTGCTAAACAATGCAACCGATTTTTATAGTACTGTCCAAATGAATTGTGACTATCCGAAATTCAAATCCATTTTTTGGTCTACATACTAGTTTTACTAAATCATCTTCTTTAAGTATTTATTGACAGTTTTCTCTTTGTTGCAGGATAACCCTCTAGTTATCGAATGTTTCGATTTTAACAATAGTGGAGATCATGTCCTTATCGGGTAATTTTGCAATTTTTCAAGCATCTACTTTTGTTTTCTCTGTTGATACGTAGTCTATCCA
The DNA here is from genome assembly GCA_947179155.2 of Hedera helix. Classification (NCBI taxonomy): domain Eukaryota; kingdom Viridiplantae; phylum Streptophyta; class Magnoliopsida; order Apiales; family Araliaceae; genus Hedera; species Hedera helix. The sequence continues at coordinate 24,877,710 of OX359280.1, forward strand.
GCTATTATCTTTCTTTTGCTTCTGATTTATGACATGTTAAAATTTAAGATTGAATAATAATATAATCACACAATAACAGAAAAGTAAAAATACACGATATATCTAAGTTCACCAATTTGGTTAGTCCTGCTTGTCTGACGTATTCATTAGATGCCTCATACACTCTACAATAATTCACACACCAAAAAATTATTTTCATAGTAATTAGAAAATCTTAGCTGCTATAACATAGGCTCAAGTTCAATACATTAGTAAATCAAAAACTGGACAACTAATAAATCATCCGACTACCCTGTCGTAGTGACTATTAGTCAAACTCGCAAAAGTATAAATCAATCCTAACATGACAAAATAAGGTTTAGTTTAAAATTCCTTTTATATCATTGATAAAGTTTTTTGTTAACAGTAAAATACAGAAGTCAGTTGCAGATTTTGAAAAGCTTCACACAGAAAAGATTGGTGAGAATTTTATCTTACCATCTTCGTGTCACCAGGGTCATGAAAAGGTAACATGTTATGTAACACCCCAGTCCCAAATTGTTGTAGTTCTCTGACAACGATTCAGAATGATAATATACATTATCCAGCATACGATTTGATTTGGACTCGGGAATTAATCTGAATTCTTACATGTTATATGTCTCTTATGTTTGAAGCCTTGTTATTTATTTACCTATAGGTTCTAAAGGGCCAGCTTTTTGTGGATGGATTTGTTGAGAAGCAAATGTACAGCTTTATTGATTACATCTCTAGTGGGTTTGAGCTCAACTTCATGGTTGCTATTGATTTTACTGGTAACTAGCTAAAATCAATCTTAATTTTTATTTTGGGTGCTATATATATGATGTATGCCTTGTGTTTAATTCAATTTTTTCCAGCTTCAAATGGAAATCCTAGAATTCCAGATTCATTACACTATATTAATCCTTCAGGCCGCTTGAATGCTTACCAGCAGGTAATGGGATGCCAGTTCTGTTATTTTCAAATCTCGAAACATTTATACGTTAGGTGGTTAAAGTATTGACATGACTACCTTACCCCAAACAGAACCAGATAAAAGGATCTTAATTTCAAAATGAGCGGTATATATAAACAAGTTGCATCTTATGTAGCAGAGGTTGCATTTTAGATTATACAAGTATTTTAGAAATGCAACTCTCTACTATATAAAATGCAACTTACTTTTTAAAATTGCACAAATGGATGCTTATTTTTAATTGTCTGGAATTAAGATCCCAGACAAAATATGTCATGTAACAGGGACTTAAATTAATTATTTAAATAACTGCAGGCTATAATGGAGGTTGGGGAGGCTATTCAATTCTATAATTCGGATAGGCGCTTTCCTGCTTGGGGCTTTGGTGGAAAGACATATGATAGTTCAATATCTCATTGTTTCAACTTGAATGGGAGTGCCAGTGGCTTTGAGGTAATACTTCCTTTCACAACTGATTAAATGTCACATTCTTATATAGTTAGTTGGCAGTTATTGCTTGATAACTCTGAATGTGACTAATTTGCGATTATTATGTAGTAAAGGAATCAGGTTATCTGGAGCTCAGTCTGGCTCAACTAAACCCGAATCAAACTCATTATACAAGCTAAACTAGAACAATCTCCTTTACCTTAGTTAAACAAACTGAACTGGACTAGGCTTTTTTGTCTTTCTATTTTATAATAAAAAAGGTTAAACAAAATTGAGTTTAAGCTCAACTCGAGCTCGAGCTTGATTCGTTTACTAACTGGCTCGAGTTCGTACACCAAATCTCATACTTGTTTTGAACCCGACTTAACTTGGCTCGTTTAACATCTAAATGAGTTTAAGCTGGGTAAGTCAACGCCCGACTCGACTCTTTTACAACTCTAGCAAATGTTAAAGTGCAACAACCTGTTTACAGTTACAAATTAGTGTAGGTCTCGCATTTCTTACATTTTTCATGGTCTCAATGACCCTCTACGGCACAGGTTGAAGGAATTGAAGGCATCATGGCCGCGTATGCAAGTGCTTTGCGCAGTGTTTCTCTTTCAGGACCTACTCTATTTGGCCAAGTCATCAACAGGGCTGCAGAAATAGCTGCCCAGTCCCTTTCCTACAACCCAAACAAATACTTTGTTCTGCTAATTATTACGGTACAATTAAAAAGTTACATTCTTGTTTTTTTATAAATGGTGGTTATAGGGCTTAACTGACCGCCACATCTTATTATTCCTTCTAATACAAGATATGAATGCTTGAATTTTTTTAAAAGAGGATGGAACTTTCTGCAACTGTGTTGCAAAAGAGAAAAATTATTAATTTCGAATAAACAATAGGACAACTTTTATTCTGCAACATACTGTTGCTGTAGTTAAGTTATTCAACAAAATAGTGTTGCGAAGGGTTTTATCTTTTTAAAAAAATCCTACCAGTCAAATCTTGCAATGGACAGTGGAAGATCTAGTGGTTAATTAAGGCTCTACAGCCACCATTGCTATGAATAAGTTCGGTTCCTTTCAGTATATATATATAATTCTTACTTTTCTATGATTTCGATAATAAGATCTTGACCATATTTTTAGGATGGAGTCCTTACTGATCTTCAAGAAACTAAAGATGCTTTGGTTAGGGCATCTGATCTACCCCTTTCAATTCTTATAGTTGGAGTTGGTGATGCAGATTTTAAGCAAATGGAGGTAAATATTTGATTTCTATTCTTGGAACATAGACTATTTGGTTTCTGGCAGTACCACAATACACTCATTTTGCAATATGAACTGGTTTATCTTCCTTCTTTTTATCTCACCATTCATTTGTTTTTGTCAACTGGTAGATCCTTGATGCTGATAATGGACATCGCTTAGAGAGCTCTACTGGAAGAATCGCTACAAGGGATATTGTTCAGTTTGTTCCCATGCGCGAGGTGCATGGTGAGTATATTTTCTTACGCCATACATTTTAAAATTAAAGAGAGAGATTCATTTTTTATCTATTTTAAAATTAAAGATATATTTCAAATTTTAGACTACAAAGTGGCGTGAAGTTAAAAAGATTTGACGACTAGATTAAGTACTCTAGATAGTAAAAAAATTCTTAAAATTTGACGACTTAAAATTTTATATCTAGTATTGAAACTAAGAGAACACATGGGCTAGAATTTGAACACTTTTTCGACTAACCCCTTCCCCTCCCCTCTTCTGCAGATGGGCAGATCTCCGTCATTCAAGCCCTACTGCAAGAGCTACCAGGTCAGTTTTTGACTTATATGCGGAGCAGAGATATCAAACCCACTGCTGCTAATGTACCACAAGTGGACAGATTGGCTCCATTATAGTTGTGAGAGGCAGATAGCCTAAGAATCATTCAAGGGCTTTATCCTTTAAGATTAGCATTGTCCATCTATCGGTGTAGATTATTATAATCATCAGGATCGATTCTCACCCCCCAAATATATATATTATAATTAATGATAAATAAAAATAATAGTTTGATTAGGAAAATGTATCATTTATATATATAATTAATTATATTGCATATTTCATCTTCTTAATTTAATGGTGTGTTATTGTACTACATGTTAGAAAATATCAATGTGGTGTGTTATTTTACTACATGTTAGAAAATATCAATGTAGAGAAAAATGATAACAAAGAAAAACAATTACACAAAACACAAAATTTACATGATTAACCCAAACATTGGACCAGTTTACGGTTAGAGATAAATCAACTTCACTATTTTTAGAATTGTCATACCTCATATAATGCAAAATCGCTTCCTCGTATGACAAAATATTAAAAAAAATACTAATTCTACCATAAAGTACAAAACTACCAGCCCCCCACCTCAAGAATAAGCTCAATTACCTTACCTTTTAAGTAGTTTTATAATCAATACTGAATTAAAGTTTGGAATAAATTTCACCAATAATACTACCGTTGTAGCTTTACTTTTGCATATCATAGTTTACACTTCATTCGTTTATTAGAAAGAGATGAATATTTGAAATTAGGCGGAAATCAAAGAGAAAAAAAACCAAAAAAGTATTGCCAGCATTTTAGCACATGAAGATAATGAATGAGCAAGCAGGGGAGTTGACTCAATAACTAAACAATTTCTTAATTGCAACTACATCCACAAGCCTAAACTCTTGTTAATGTCTCCCCAGCCTTGGAGGCTGTCACGTGATCCACCAGATCAGTAAGCTGCATCAGCTTATTCGGAAAATGGAATTCTTTATTATAAATTGTTGAATAGAAATCTAGGAGCATGGCACGCGTTCAGGCAAGAAGTTTTGGTCCCGCTATACACAAGATTCATAAACTAAAGCAGCTAAAGGAAAAAATAATAAACCAAAACTAAATTACAGACATCATAGTATCTCATATACTATGAAGATGAAATTTTTAAGAGGCTTGTAACTTTAAAGTTTAAGCTAATATCCCTCTATAAAGTGAGAGATTATTCTATGCTCTTGGATCAGGTGAACAGTATGCTCCCCCCTCTCACATACTTGTTAATACTATTCACCTACTCCAGGAACATGTAATAATTTTTCCTATAAAGCTATGTCCACGTGTTGAATTGGTAAAAAAGACCAAGCACCACTAAATCAACAAAGGCAGAATGATGGACAACCTAAGCTTAACCTGATTTTGATTTATTTTGTGAAAATGATCGTCTTGTCGACATAGGAAAGATAATCTCAAGAAGATTGTGGAGAAACCCTTTATCGTAGATATTATTCTTAACAACCTCCACATCCTTCAGTCGAGATCTTCGCAAGAAAGCCTTCCATTTGCTTTCCAGAGGCTTTCCTTCAGGAGTCATGGCACCTAAACTCGCTTTGAGTGCTACAGCACTTGCCTTTGCCTCGTTGACCTTCCTTTGCCAGCTCAAATACTCTTGCCACTTAAAAGTCTGAAATTCCAGAAGACAAACATTTAAAACCTTGATGTTTTATTAGATGGCAGATCATCACTAAATGTTCTTGCTAGTAGCATAATCAGTTTTTCAGTCTATGGAAGCAATATGAGCACAAGCAACCCCAGGGCTTCACATGCATCCCTCCAAAAAAAAATATTTAATCTATTTTTTCCTACCATTTAAATTTTGAGAATCTGAGTTATTTATGTTTAACCAATTTTAGAAATACGCTAATTAAAAAAAGAGTATAACATTCGTAATTCACAATTATACATGCATAAAACTATGATGATGTGTGGGTGTGAGTGATGGTGACTATGGAACTGGATACCATCAGTTAATCGCCACCCAGCAAATGTGTTGAAGTTTAATACATATTTCTGAGGTACTCTTACAGTTTTAGCAACAATAAAGGTTGATAGAAGTGCTGAAAACTAATGGTTAAAATCAAGCTTAAGCTTCATGGGAAGGACCAATTCTCCAAGAAAGTTCATTGGGTCAATATAATTAGCTTTCCAACAAATCATTCATGTCTCAGTATTTAGAATTTAGATGTGAAAACAAGCTTCAGAGTCATAATCCTCCAACAGATAACAAAATATTACTCCTTCCATCCCAAGATAAAAGTCTTGGTCGACTTTTTTGCGCATATTAAAAAAGATGATAAAATGACAAAAATTGTATATATTTAAATTTTCGTTTAATTGCAAAGTTTTCTGCACATGACTAGTGATGCTCCATAAATATGCATAGAGAATAAAAATATGACAATTAATACTAAGGATATTATAAGCAAATTATTGTAAAAAATAGGTTATTTAAGGTAATTAGATATTTAACTTGGGACTGCCTAAAATAGTAATAAAGACTTTTATCTTAGGATGGAGAGAGTACTTCACAGAACTATCTCCTAATTATGTCATTTTCTTTTTTCAAAATGCTTTTTATTACACAAATAAGCTCAAGAATGCTAAAGCACAGTTGAAATGTTCAAGTATTAAGATCCAAATCTCTCTCTTAGTTTACCATGACAAACCAGACAAGCAAAATCACAAAATCAGAAGATATAGACCTCATTTGTTGTGGTGTTTGTAAGACATAGGTTCGCATGATATCCAAAGAAACCAGCAAGTAGCAGAGAAACTATGGCCAGGAAGACCATAAGAAGTATTTGTGTGTTATAGGAGCCCAACAACCACTGTTACAAGAAATAAAATCATTACCATATAAACTAAAGACGAGAAACAAACAAGTATAAAATAAGTTACCATGACATTGAATGCAAACATAGACAAGAATGACTAGATATGAATACACAAACACATATGCGCCCACAAACACAAACAGAAACAACAGCGACATTGTTGTACTCTTTAAGGTAAATTTAAGAATAAAAAAGGTTAAATAACCCATCTAATGAACAATTTGGGCATCACCAAAATGATGTCCTTGCGCCACGTTGCGGCAGGCTAAAAAAGTGGAGGGATTGAGGGGGTGGAAGTAAAAGCGAAAGCAGAAAGAATTTTTCCCCTGTTTGGTAGAGTAGTATGGGTGGGGTGAATAGTGGTGGAGTCTCCTCCCCCATCAAGGTCCACAAACTCTTTGCTGCTAAAAGTGGGAGGAAAAGATGATGGAAAGGCCAGAGCCCATTTACTTGTCTCCACAGTTATTAAGTGGGCCATTAACATTTCGTCCATTTATAAGTTAAGTTATTATGACTGTTTGATTGAGTAAAATGCCCAATTAAAGTAATATCGAGTTTTAACTTCTTAAAATCCCGAATAGGGTAATTTCCTACTCAAACAAGAAATTACCCAATTCAAAAATTGAAAACTATGTCTTAAATAAGATCTAACCTCTCATTTTCACTTTAAACCCCCCCCCCCCCCCCCCCCCCCCCCCCCCGGTCGCTTTCTCTTGCTAAAATTCTTCTCTCAAAATAGTTGTGTCAAATTAAGTAATCATCTTACTTGAACTATGTGTGAGAAGGCGGCTACTTAAATTTGCATGGATGAAGCATCTATCAAACACACTAACTATTCTTTCAAAAGTTGTATCTATCTACACGTGGTACTACAATAAACATATTATTCAAGTTTTAGAGAAACATACAGAATTCACAACTCATTAAAAACACTCAAAAAACCATTATTTTTTAAAGACAAACAATAATCCACATAACAAAAAAGAAAAAAAAAAGGAAGAAAAAGAAGAACAAAATGGAGTCATGAGGTGGCAAATAGATTAACATAAAGTACTCACCTGAACAACATGTGGAGCCAAACTACGAAAGGTATTTTCAATTCCATAATACTCTGGAAAGCCAATATCAAGGTGGTTAAACATCATAAGGAACAAAATCACTTAATAAAAAGTTTACTCCTCCGTTCCACTTTGAATGGTATGGTTCAAACTTAAAGGACATTCAAAGAAGGGCAAATGACACTTTTGTCGCTCCAAGTATAACTTGTGTCACAAAGGAGCTCACAAAGTAATAAAGCCTAAACCAAGGATCCCCAAGAACATTTAATGAAGTTCATGAACCCTAAAGGCAACTTTGATAGGGTCTTTTTTTATTAGAAACGGACATAGAACTAGCATATGTCTCACTTTATATAATTTGATGTATGTCATACCTATATAACCTAAATAAAAGTATTTGAAAGTGTTAATACATTCAACTGAATCCCTTTCACATATGAGTTTTCTTGGTTTTGGCTGAAAATTCTGTCTGTGAGATTCACAGCACTGGTGTTTCAATTGATTCTATCTCTCTCTCTGATATGGGCTCTCTGAATCATGATGTCAGTATGTGGGTGATGAATGTGAGGAGCGGAATCATCTGGGCTCTCTAGCTTAGGTCACCTACATAAGATTAATTTCAAGTTGGTACAGTTGTTAGGCTTGGTACAGTTCAAGTCCTTCAAAGTGTTTACCAGAAGGTCCGGTTGGTGGATCTCATTTTGATTGTACTTCAAAATTTTCAAATACGTATATCTAATATTTTATACTAACTGAATACAGTAAGCCATAACAAATACCGTCAAACAGTATAGGAAGTCACTTAGCCGACGCATATCACTATTCCGGCAACCAAAAAAAAACCCAATGGAATTGGCTTCAGGGTCAGTATTGTTTCATTAAATGTGTTTGAGGTCCGTATCGCAAGCTTTTATACTTCCTAAGCTCACTTGTGACGTGACCTATACTTGAATTTTGCCCATTAAAGAACATGTTTAGAAACAATCTTTTGAAATTTAATTGTATAAAAATTATTGTTTTAACACCTAAAGTGCAATATTACATAATTGAAAAAAAAGGCAAAAACATTATGTCTAGAAATGTCAACGGTACGTACGTCTTTGAATTATTTTCAAACATGTTTAAGTTGAAACAAGGGAGTATATCATAAGCAACAAAATCACCAATTAAAAGATACTATAAAAAGAATGATTTTACCAGTTAAAATATATATGACTTGTAGTTCTTTCAGTCGACCAGCAAGAATCAATGCAATGGCTACAGTTCCATAAACGCAAAGAATGAAATGCCTACAGAATCACTGAAGAAACGATTTAATATCTATAAAACTACAGTCGAATATAATGCAGCATATGTGCTTCAGAACAGAATGGTCAGAATAGGACAAATATATTAGTTCCATGGCCCACGCACCAAACTGCGATAACATGGATTGGATTTAGAGATTTAGATCTCCTTGATTATCAAAGTCTAATTATGAAGCATTTCAACTGAACGAGGTTTAGGATAGAAGTTAAAAGTTAAGACCATATGACCCTACCAAATGGCCAGTTCCATATGTGTGAGAATCACAAGTTTAAGTACTAAATGAGTAATATGACCATCATACCAATAATAACAGGCTTAATTTAATTTTTTTAGAACAATAAGAAGCATATGTATGTTTTCTGAGATGAAGTGCCCGTGAACACCAACATATTTCACAAAAATTATGCCATGAAATTGGAATAGAAGAATGCAGGCCGCCCATTAATTTAACTACAAAATTATTTTTCGTTGGTTGCAAATTAAATGCTGTTAAATTTAATTAACTAACCAGAGAAGAAAAGCCACAAAATATCTGGTGTTTCTCTCCCCAATGCAATTATTCTGCAGTAATGAGAAATATATTTGAATCCATATGAGAAAAAATAATAATAGTCGAAAATATATGCCAACTAAAACACCAATAATATATAAACAAAGGGAAAATTAGGTACATAGAAAAAGCCACCAATAATTAGAACGAAGATGAGAATACAAATTCGTAAAGCTAACCATCCATCCACAGTGATGGTCAAACCGAGCAACACAATGACCACATATGCTGCAGTGCTTGGACCTAGCAGGTCTAAATAAGCAAGGGAACAATCCAATCAGCATATTACCAAAAAAATATGAGGGTTGTAAGTGTCTATTACTTATCAAAAAAAGTTGAGTGTCTATTACACTAAACTAATGCACTCACTTTGAAAACTTGCAGGTTGAGCATTTTTTCTCCGAATAAATGATATTGTCATAGGGATAAGCAGACATATAACGCAAAAAGTTCTCATTATTCACAGTTCCTGGATTAGTAAAGCTAGTCAATAGAAAGAGTATAATACCCACACCAACTGCCAACAAGCTTGTGTACCTGCAACAAGATATAATGTCATATGAAATTATAATGTTATTGAAAATGGAACCAAAGAGCACAGAGAGTGGGAGAGACAAAAACCTGTGAACTCCACTAATATAAGGCCCTGGAATATAGCTAAAGGATGACTGTACAATAAAGTAATAAGTAGCGCCAATGATTGCCAAATATATGGCCTGCAACACGAGTTTGACTAGAGCAATTAATTTCATGTTCAGCCAAATCTTTTCAACCAAACTACATAATTTATGTATGACCATTATAAGATATTCAAAGCGCTTTGTTGATTTCTAGTCATAACATCACAACTTGTTAAAGCAAATGAAATTCAATGTAAACTTGAAAGCGGTTTAAACTTGGTAGTAATAACAAATACATAAACGTAGAAGTCAAATATGAAGAAGACAGTGGAAATGATGAGGACAAATAATAAAAACCTCTCATCGCCGACTCGAAAGAGGATTAATAAGTTCTAATGTTTGAGTATTCCCAACATTCCTTTTGAATCAGTTAAGCATCAAAATAGAAAAAGAACTGCACAAGAAAAAGAAAAAATTAACTTCTCCCCCCCCCCCCCCCCCCCCCCCCCCCCCCCGGTTAATATAAGTGCAAGTTAAGTTTTTCTTATTTTAATTCTGGCTTGATTTGCATCATTTGGTAATCATGTCAAATTACTTTCTTCCAAAGTAAATCCTGTAAAGGAGGCAAGAGTAGTCAACTTAAAAGGGATACAACAGGGAGGCCCTTTGACTGGATGGGAGAACACTGACTTCAATAACTTTCAATTGACAGTGGTAAAGAGGAGAAGTAGAGGGATAGAAGCAAAAGTGAAAGGAAAACATGTTGATCATTCGTATGGAAGAAATAGAAAGGGGAGGGCAGTCAAGTTGACGGGCACCCCCTTCCAGGTCCACAAAAAGGTATCCTCTATAAATTGACAAGAAAGAGAAAGGAAGAGCTTGCAATTCTGCCCTGACATAAATTGATTATCAATGTAATAGCTTCATGTAATAGAAGAATACCATATTAGGGCATAGTAGTAAATTACAAAATAAGATAATCATCCCCTCCCACTTCAGAAACAAGTAAACGGAGTAAAATGACTTCAATTTCTCCTTTCTTTTTCCTATCAGTTGTACTCAAACGCAGGATTAATAATCATAAATTTCTAGCAAATATCATTTTCATGAAACGGAACAAGGAAAAGATGTAAAATTTGGAAAGTTCCATTTCTTTTTATGATAGTGTAAAATGACACAATGTCCTCAAGTTTACCATCATAATTTTATTATCATGGCGGAGCTTCTAAATTAAACACTCAATAAAGTTAGGGTAAACAAGGAATAAAAATATATCCTTAAATTTTGTATGTAGAACTCTTTTTGTAAAATGAAGTGAGTATTTAATGTGTCAAGATCAACCCTAGATCTTGACTTGATTTCAATCCTAAAATGGAAGCTTAACTAACTATTGAAGTTAGTTAATGAGACATAGGCATTAATCAAGAGAAATATAGAAATAGGTATTAATCAGTAGAAATGGAGGAGAAAGTGAATCCTTTTCCTCCGACTCGGGCTAGGTATAGGCAACAATCAGTAAAAATGGTGGAGAAATAATGCAAAAATCAATAGCAATTTAAGAGAAATAGGTAGAAAGATAGTTGGGAGAAGAAGATAGAGAAAGAATCGCAGATACAGAGATACAAAAAGTGATCCAAGCCAATACTTCATTCATAAAATATTGATTTTTCTCAATTGATAGGTACTTACTCTGTTTATACTACTATTAGACTCTATGCAACATAAAATATAAAACTAGGGCCGTTAACAATGTCAAAAATATTCTATAACCATATCCAGTCAAGCAGATATTAGTTGATATCCAGTCAAAGCGAACACTATCCGATATTCGGTCAATGTGAATATTATTTTGCCTAAAAAAATACTACCCATTGTAAAAAAATATATTTTATAATTTTTAAAAAATAATATTAATTTAAAATTTAATAAGGTTTAAATTAACTTCCAAAAATTAATAAAGATCTTATAACTTAGGTCGGAAGAAATATTAAAATGTACATTCATAAAGCTTCCAACAGTGAAGTGTTAAATAACTCCAGCGATTCTCCCCACAAAGTGATGTACAAAATTTTACATTTTGAAGTTTAGCATCAAAGGAGAAATAAAGGAACAATCCAAATTCGATGTTTAATATGTTGAAGTCCAATTGATTAAAAGCTTTACTTTATTTTTTTGGTATTCCTCCTACAGTACCCAAGTCAGAACTCAGAAGGACCAACTTTTTGAAAATGCCTAGTACGCACCGCAAGGGCAATTTTACTAAAACCATTAAGTACACAGGCTGATTGAAGAAGTGAGCTAGGAGTCACTGACCGAATAAGTAACTTTCCTCCCAATAAGCATGTTCGATAACAATTCATTGGATACATAGAAGCTGACCGAATAAGAGAGATCTCTATTAAGTGGTCAATAAGCTTTATCAAACACACCCGTAGTTGACAATTATTGTTTTGGACTTTTCCTTTTAGGATTGTTATTTTATTTGTTTAATTAAACATGAATGATGCAGGACGAAAAAACTGGTTGAATCAATAAAAAAGGTTGTGGAAGCCTAATTAAGGTCTAATTAGGTGTTTTGATTTAATTAGAAGTCGTTTTTTAGACAGAGTAGTATTTTAATTAGGAGTTATCTGTTATCTTTTAATTAATTTTTAGAGTTTTAATTAGATTAGGATAGTGGATTAAGAGTACTATAAATATGGTTGTAAACACCAATTATTATTCATTCATTGATATATAATTATTTTGAGAGATTTAGATTTATGTGCGTGTGTTCTATTGTCAGCCCTAAATTACCCAGTACCCCCACCAATGAATCTTAATTTGAACGTAAGAATTCTCATGTTAATATACATATTAAGAAAAAAAATAAAAGGAATTTTCAATGAATCTTGGTATCAAAAGAACAACAATAATATCACTATAGTGTTTAGGTTTGTACTAGAAATCTGAAATATCCAAAATATTCAATCATTGGATACTTCCAGACAAAATAGATCATCCGATATCCGGTCAAAGCAGCTAATGATTGGATGTACCTATATCCGCATCCGTTAATATTTGCTAACACCTAGATATAATAATATCAACTTGAACCATGTTTAAATGAACCTAACAACCTAACAAACCATGTGACTTCCACTTGCTAAAAGAGTAAAATATTTCAAGTCCCTGTTCTTTATTTGATTTTCATGACCTTGGGCCGACACAATCTCCTTCCCATTTTCTTTTCATACCGTGCCATTCATGTTAACCAGACAAGAAAACCCCAATCATATTGTGTTCTCATTTATTTTCCTTCACCAAAAAGAGTTACTAGACATACACTGAAAATTGTTGGCATTCCATTTTCTTTCCTAGCAATTTTACCACAGCATTATGAAGTCTTCACTGCAATCTAAAACTACCAAACAGAGATGTGTCTGATTATTTAACATTGACCAGATCCCAATGCAAAATTTTCACGTGGAACTGAAGCAAATATCAGTGTCATCAGACTGTTGAGTAAATATTGGACTAAACGAATAAAGATCACAAAACAGTCTCAATTAAAAACATAGCAGCCAAACAATTAAATTTTCTCAATTCAATTTATATAACTACCTACGTTCTACCGAGAGTCTCATCTTACTTTTTGAGGTCAATTTGTAAAATCCTAAAATTCAAAATTGACATGAATTCATTTAACTTAGTTAATCATAATTATTGTAAACTACCCAAAAAAACAGTAATAACTGTAAAATTTATTATTTTTAACAGTAACATGAATCAAGGATTTATAGAATTGAATTCAAAAAGTCATATATAAGGGATGAAATTACTCCAACCTGTAAGATAGGGTTTGGTCGATCGCAGCAATAGTACTCAATTGAAAGAATGGCATTTGTGCCTTTTTGGCCGCAAACAAAATCAACGAATCGCCTGTATGTAACAGTGGGTTACTTTAACAGACTGTTATAAATTCATAGACATACAAAGAGAGAGTATCTACTTACTGGAAATAGTCGTAAGCACCGAAGGTGAGGAAGATATGGATGCGTTGAACGAAGGTACCCTCAAAAATTGGCCACTGGCCGCAGAGGAATGAAATAATTACCAGCAGCGTGACGAACCCATGGCAAACCAGAAGCCACTGTACGGCCATGAGCAGAGCAGATCAGCAGAGGCAGAGAAAGAGAAGACTAGTCGTAAAGTCAAGTTGGAAGGAATTAGATATATATATATATGTGGTGGCTCAATATATATTAGAAGATAGGTGGCTCAATCCATATATATATATATATATATATATATATATATATATATATATATATATATATATATATATATATATGTATGTATGTATATATGGATTGAGCCACCTATCGTCGTGATGCAGCGTAAAATTCAAAAACACTTGCATTTTGTTATATATACATATATATATATATATATATATATATATATATATATATATATATATATATATATATATATATGTATATATAACAAAATGCAAGTGTTTTTGAATTTTACGCTGCATCACGACCGTTTCAAATTTGAGATAAATCTCACTGTTGATAGGCAGCGTCTAAGCGCCGATTCCTTTGCATTTTCGCGCGCCTAAGCGCCGAGTGAGGCCCGGGAGTGACCCGTAGTCCCCAGGCGCCTAAGCGCCGCACCCTTAGTAGTTTCGGGCGCCTAAGCGTCGTGCGGCACAGACGCCTAAGCGTCGTGTCCTTGGTAATTCCAGCGCTTAGGTGCGGGTTTCTGCTAGTATATATATATATAGATGGATTGAGCCACTTATCTTCTAATAGTTTTGTATATGTCCTATAATTTTGCCTCCATTTGCAACTCGGCCCAATTCCTCTCCTTGTGCCATTTTATCAAGAACAATAATTAACTTTTATAAGTTGAAATTTTTTGAAATCAATGTTTCATACATTTTAGGGTGGCCAAAAAATTGAAATTGATCCCGAAATCATACCAATAAAATCGCACCAACGGTTCCAACGTATATAGCGATTTTACGAGGGTTGAAAAACTGCATAACGGTTTGATTTCAGTTTCTACGGTTCACCATATCGTAGAAACCACACCGCACCGCACCAATAATGGCCAAAACGACGTCGTTTTGTTATTTTATTTATTTTTTATAAATTAAATGATGTTTATTATACTTTCTCCTGTTTTTTGTTAGTATAGCACTAACTTCTACAGTTATTTCTCGTATGACTATTAATTGTAATTTTGAAAACTTTTAATTGTGAATTTTACTTAACAAATCTAGTTTTTTATTATTTGATTGTCAGTGATATTTTTGCAATTATAAAGTTTCATTATAACGCGGATAAAGATGAATAAATTCAATAATGGCGGTCTTCTTGTATAAGAAATACACTATCTACTTTTAAGTTAAAAAAAAACAACTATTCACCATAGTCATACTCTACTTCTTTTTAAGTAGTTATTCTAATATCTTTTATACACATTTGTCTACACTTGAAAATTAGGTGATTTTCTTTAGGTGTTTGTATTTTTTCAATCCTATTTTTTTGTAAATGTTCAATTGGTTTTGAAACTGAAATCGCACCAAATAAAACAGCACCGCACTTTTCAAAACTGCATCGCACTAATTACTAGTGATTCGTGTGCGATTTTAGATTTGTCAAACCGCGCCTAAGCGGCTTCATATGTGGTTTGGACTTCAAACCGCACCAAATCACACCCAGCTCACACCTAATACATTTTCAAAGCAAAAAGAGATACTATATATATATAAATATATATAAGAAGCCTTTCTCCAATGGACCAAAGTTTACGGACCAAAAATGAACTTAATACATTAAGCAACAAAAGCAATGCGGAGCAAATTTTTGAGCCAACTGACACTTTTGTCAACCAAATACAAATTTAATACATTTAATGCATTAAGCAACAAAATAAAAAAGGGTATTTCTTCTCTCTCTCTCAGCGAAGACCCAGCTCTCTCTCTCTCTCTCTCTCTCTCTACGAAGAGCCGTCTAACTCGTCTCTCTCTCTCACTACTTCTCCGACGATTTCTTGATGAAGCCGATCAAATCGACACAGATCCAACGAGGAAGTCTGCCTCTCTCACTCTCTATACGAAGATATAACTCAACTTTTACTATTTTAGTTTACTTTTGCTAATTTCCATTCGAACCCAAAATCTATAAAGAAAAAAGGGTTTAATTTCTGGGTAGGATTTGGCAAAAATGAGATACAATCGTTAGTTAATTACTCCATTGAATCAATTTCCTGATCTAGAATTTAAGGGCCCAGTCGCGTTTGACCCATTTACAAGTGTGTTTGATACATTGAAGAAGCTCCTTCAGCTTTATTTGAAGTAATAATATAGTTTTCTAAGTTTAAAAAGTTCTTGCGTAATATAAAACAAGGTATTAAATATTCTCTTATGAGGTTTGTAGACTGATAATGGTATGTTCCCGAGCAAGGTATTATTTTTACAACAGTGCAAGATTTTAGTCTGAGTTATTTGCTAAGATCATATCACTATTATAATCAATCATTCACGAGTTTGATGATTTTTTTTTTATATTATTTTTACATTTATTGTTCACTTTCGCATAAAGTACACTTCAACTCTCTTTATATGATTGATCCATGATAGTGGCCACAACTTCTATGTTAGGAGTAGAATCATAGATGTCATTAGCTAAATATGCAATCTGAACTTTGTTTATAGTCTGAATTGGTATAGCTCAATTAGTAAGTATTGTTATGGGTAATTTGTGAACTTTGTTTATAGTTTTGATTTGGTGGTTTGGAGAAATTTTATGGATTTCTCATTTGATTCTGGTTGCTGATATAATTTAATAGAAAATAATTTTATACAATTTTTTTTTTGGGGAATTTAGTTAAGTTACTCCGGTTGTAGTAGCTTTCATGAAAGTTTTATCTTTTTTGAAAAATAAGATTATGTGTCTTGATTTTTGAATACTAGGAAGATAATATGGCATCACGAAGCATGGTGGAGAGCTACAAATGTGATTTAAGGATTCAAAGCAAGCAATGTCATTGTGGGCAATTTGTAATTTGTAAAATTACCCGCTCCAATAAGAGTGGAAATGAAGGTCGAGTTTACTATGCTTGCCCGAATGGAAAATGCGGTTTCTTGGGATGATGCAAGGTTATAAATGAAGAAAAATCATCACCAACTTTTGAAATGCAGCTGCCAAATAGTTCCCATAGTGGATGATTCTACTATAATTGAAATGAGACTTGAAATTAAATTATTGAAGAAATTAGTTGTTGTAATACTTATTCTCTGTTTGTTTTTTTATTATGAAAAGCTAGTTGTCATAAAGTAAATTGGGGAACGAACCTACTAGGTTCTCCATTCCATGTACAAACTTTTGTGGAAAACAAAACTAGATTATCACTACTTGTTTTGAATCTATTAAGTCATTACAAATATGGTTTGCACTTTATATTGTAAACAGAATAACAGCTATAAACTCTCCGGACTTAGTCAGGTGATCACTTATTTGACTCTTCAAGCTCATTTTCACACCCTGATCCAAACCGTTGCAGGCACATAATAATTTGAATTAGGCAACACATCAAATAATGACTAAAAAATGGGTATTTATAAGAAGAAAAAGGCACACACATAATGGCCAGCAGGAAGTTCAACTATGATTTCCATGTCAAATTAATGGATAACAGCTACACACACACAAAACAATATAATATGTAGACTGAGGAAAAGATGAGAGAATGGGCATATATAATTTTCAACAAGACAGTGAGAATCGAAATGATACTGGTAACATCTCTCTACGTCAAACAAAACCAAGTCTAACAAGCACAAAAGAAAAAATCTCTTTCTACTAGCGGGCTTCAACTTTCTTTTTCTGCCACAGGCGATCCAATGCACTATCAGCATCACCCTGAATAGAGATAATAATATATTAAAAATAATAATAAGATAGATTTCGGTAGAGTTATAAGCTGAAGGTAATCTGATTAATCATTTTATACCGCATACTAAAAAACAACAAGCTATAAATTCAATTATTTAAATAAAAATAAACACCAACATGTCAAACATATTCAAACATCTAAGAACAGCCTAAACATGCAGAACAATAATGCATATTTGTATTTCAAAAGTACCTACCACCTAATACTAACAAGCTTGATTTTCACACACTGCACTACACCATATTTTAGAGGAAAGGAAAAATCAATGGATAACTTAAAATCAATGGCTAATGATCACACCTTTGGAATAATAACTATCATCCTCTGAACTTGAAAATATAGTTGCACCTTCATTGTCGGGAGAATCTCTACATAAAAGCCAAAATAAAACACATCATTTAAAGATTAAGATAGAAAAATTAATGTGAACTTTTACGTAAATATTACTTACCGATGTGTAACCATTGGACAATTTCTTTTGTCATGTGATTGTCCAACTTTGCCACAACCATGATAACGTCTAGCCTTTGAGTTCTTTGCCTTCCCTAAAGCCCTTTCTTTCCCTCCTTTAAGTCTTTTGCCACATCCTTTTGCCCTAACTTGATTTGGTTCATTGTAAACATATTCTTTATTGCAACTCATCTTCCCGGAGACTACACTTGCACCAATTCCACATTGTGAACTTTTACCACTATTTACAACAAGATTAATTGATTCGAGTGCATGAGCCAAAACATCTTTATAAATATTAATTCCTTCCTGGCTTGTGAGGGCTTTATCAATAACATCCAAAAAACATTGAAGTAATTCACTCCGCTTGATTAGATATTCTTTGTCACTATTTATCATTATGTCACTTTCATTATCGACCACTATCATGGAGTTTGCCTTCTTAGTCCACCTTTTCAAGATGTATTGTTATGGTAATTCGTCCAAATCATGCATTTTGTGCAAGTAACCAAGCACATGTCTACATGATATCCCCATACTCTCAAACTTGTGGCAACTACATGAAGCAAAACTCAATTCTTTGTCATAAATAAGTTTTCGCACTCTATGTGTGAACACTTTTTTCCTATGAACTTGAAACACACATTGATTATCACTCTCCTTGATAAGCTCAAAACGGTAATTCAAGCATTCTCATATCTCATCTTGGAATTTAAAGAACATTTCCCTAGTATAAATATCAACCACTTGAAACACACATTTGTTGTCTTGTAACTCACTGCTCCCAACAAGCTCTGTCCATGTCAAATCAAACTCTTCTTTAGACTCCGAATTCCAAATACAATTGACAAATTCATTATAGTGAGCATAATACTTCATCGAGTCTAGCTTTTCAGAAAATTTTGACAGTATGTGCCAACTACAGTATCTATGAAATATATCTGGAAGAGTTTTTGAAATTATTTTCGCCATCGCAGGATTTTGATCAGTAATGATCATTTTAGGGGCATCACCTAGCATAGCCTCTAAAAATTGGTTGAATAGCCAAACAAATAAATCCGATGTCTCATCACTTAAGAATGCACAAGCAAAAATTATAGTTTGACCATGTTTGTTAACTCCTATCAGTGGTGCAAAAATAAGCCCATAGCGATTGGTGTTGTATGTCGTATCGAAGACGACTACATCACCATAAAAACTATATGCCCTTTTAGAGGTAGCATCAGCCCAAAAATAATGTGTTATCCTCTGTTCATTATCGATCATAATTTCATAATTGAATGTTGGATTCTTGCCCTTTTCTAATTTCAAAAACTCACTCAACATTTTTCCGTCATGCCCCCTTAACTCAACACGTCTATCTCTTTCATAATTATATAAATCTGTTTGCGTGCAACCAATTTTTTCAAACCCCCCCAGCCTGTACTCCAAGGAAATTGAATTGTTGATGTGAGGGTATATTTATCATGGAAAGTTGTTGAGTCAAACACTTTTGCGTACTCGAAACACTTCGGTGAGATCTTAATAAGTGCTTCTTTGATGGAATTGCCAAAGGGTGACTATGGCCCTCAATAAATTGGGTGACTACATATGCCCCAAAATTTATTCTCAACACAGCTACCTTTGCTTTACAACTCTTTTTTATCAATCCCCGACGCCTTTTAGCTTCAACATCTGCAATTGTTATTCCCTTACCTTGTTTAAAACAAACATACTCTTTCCTTTTTACTTCATTACTTCCTTCGATTTTCTTAGTAGCCCAACTTCGAATACTAAATCCCGCATCTTTAGCATATGCATTGTAGAAATCCTTAACTTCATCTATTGTATGGAATTCTTTTCCAACACTAGATTTGAGATGGTCTGCTACTTAGGGATTATAAATAAAATTTCCCTACCTTCCTTACTTCCAAGTTCTTCTAATAACTCAAAATTCTCCCCTTCAATTCTCTTATTCTCTACATCCATTCCACTATTGTCTACATTATCACCACATTCATTACTATCCGATACTTCATCCTCTAAATTATCACCCATAACTTGCACAATTAAATTAAAATTAGCAACTAAAAACAAAGAACTTTTTAGCAAAATATGCTCACATAAATACATAATCTGTAGTAACGCAAAAACTAATATGATTTCATCAAGAAATATTAGCTGGTAATAATTATAAAATGCTTGATTTTTTTTTTTCATTTTGGAACTTGAATTAATTTTTTATAATACTGGTTTATTATGTTAATGTTGGTTTGTTAATGAATTTCTTTGTAATTTTCAGTTAAAATGATGCTTCTTTTCAAACAGATGGAGTGTATGCTATTTGGACATAAAATTAGCAAAAGTAAACTAAAATGGTAAAAGTTGAGCTATACATTCGTAGAGAGAGAGAGAGAGAGAGGCAGACTTCCTCGTCGGATCTGTGTCGATTTGATCGGCTTCATCAAAAAATTGTTGGAGAAGTAGTGAGAGAGAGAGAAGAGTTAGACGGGTATTCGTAGAGAGAGAGAGAGAGAGCTGGGCCTTCGCTGAGAGAGAGAGAAGAAATCGCCTTTTTTGTTTTGTTGCTTTTAATGCTTAATGTATTAAATGTATTAAGTTTGTGTTTGGTTGACAAAAGTGCCAGCTAGCTCAAAAATTTGCTCTGTGTTGCTTTTGTTGCGTAATGTATTAAGTTCGTTTTTGGTCCGTAAACTTTGGTCCGTTGGAGAAAGGCTACCTATATATACACACACACACACATACACACATACACATAGGTGAATATACTATTATCTCTCCCCGTTTCACAAAAGATGTCAAATTACACATTTTACAAAATTTTAGAAAAATAGAAGTAAATGAGGAAATAAATATGTTTTAATTTTTCCTATAATGAACTTTACCGAAGTACACAAAGATTTTTCTTCATTTAAGAAAATAGTGAAATCTACTTAAGAACTTTTGAACGTGAAATGAATTTTAATATAAATTTGAATTGAATTAGGTATTTTACACATCTTGTATAGAATAAAAAAAAATTATCTTGCAATTATCTTTATGTATGACCAATGAAGTATAACAATAAACTTCATGAAATGGTTTAGTACACTTTAATTTTTAAATTTTTTTGGATTAGAACTTAAACACAAGCATTAGATATTTATATATGTATGTAGATTTAGGTGAATGTGTTACTCACTCCATTTCATAAAAGTTGTCGTAAGTATACTTTTTATAAAATTCAGAAAAATAAAAGTAAAGGAGGAAATAAATATAGTTTTAACTTTTCCTGTAATGATCATACATAAGTACACTAAAGATTTTCTTTTACTTAAGAAAAGTACAATCTACTTAAGAACTTTTGAACGAGAAATGGACTTTAGTATAACATTTTCAATTGAATTGGATATTTTAGACATCTTGTATAGAATAAAAAAAATTATATTGCAGTCATCTTTAGGAGAGATTATTTCATGCTGCTGGGGCAAGTGAACAATATGCTCCCCCTTCTCACATACCTGTGGGGCCTTCATGTGGAAGAATACTCTTAACTTGCTCTAGGAGTATGGAATAATTTTTCCATCTTTAGTGGGACGAATGGAGTATAGTAATAAACTTCAAGAAATGATAATTACACTTTAATTTTTTAAGTTTTTTCGTATTTTAGAACTTGAACAGAGACTTTTCAATTTAAGACATTAAACCTTAACATTTCTGAATTTTATAATATTTAACCTTTTAGCCACTGATTCAACATTTTTTTTTTTTTTTATAAAAGAAAAATATGTTATTTATAAGAAAAAAAAATAAAACATGATGAGCGCAAGAAATCCTCCCAAAAGAAATTAAAGAAAAAAAAAAGAGAAAAACATAATATTAATGAAGCACAGCCCGCTAATTTTTTGAGTAATTCTCCCACCCAAATAGAATGAAGCACATTTTCAATAATCAAGTCTCTTACCCACTTGCTCTACTACAGGTTCCCAAAAACACTTAGATCTCGGATTACAACCTAAAAGGACCCCTAAATAAGTTATAGGTAAAGACTCAACTTCACATCCAACTAGTGAAGCATAAGAAACAAGAACATCCTCCTTCATATTAATAACGGTGAGACTACAATTTGAAAGATTAATTTCCATACCCGATATAGACTTGAAAATTTAAAGGAGTGAGAAGATCTTCTTAAAACCTGCAACACTTTCAGCAAGAAAAAAAGTGGTATTATTCGCAAATTGAAGATAAAAAACTCTAACTTTTTCTTGACCAATTACACATCCATTAACAAGACCCTCTATCTCATTTTTTTCGAATCATCCAACTCAAAACATCCATCACAAGAGTAGCGAGAAATAGAGAAAGAGGATCCCCTTATCTAAGAACTCTAGATGTCTTGAACCAAGATTTAGGCTATTCATTACCAATCATAAAAAGATGTGAAGAAGAAAAACAACCCTTAATTCGTATTCTCCATTTAAGCACAAAACATTTCCTAGTTAAGACCTTATCTAGAAAGTTTTAATTAACTCTATCATAGGCTTTCTTAAAATCCAATTTCAAAATTTAAAACCTACCCTCTTTGTTCGACATCTTCCACCACCTCATTATCAACTAAAGCTAGATCTAGAATTTGTCTACCACCCACAAAAACACTATGGTTAGAAGAATAGGGTCCTAAAACATCTCTAATACACTTAGAAAAAACCTTAGTGAGAATCTTATACACACTAGTCACTGTGCTTATATAACTATAGTCTTTAACCAAATGGATCTATTCTTCTCAAGAAAAAAAGTAAAAAAGGTAGAGTTAATGTTCTTACACAAAACTCCATTAGCATAAAAATTGTAGAATAAACTTAAAAGACATTCTTGATAAAACTCC
This sequence comes from Hedera helix, assembly GCA_947179155.2. Lineage (NCBI taxonomy): Eukaryota > Viridiplantae > Streptophyta > Magnoliopsida > Apiales > Araliaceae > Hedera > Hedera helix. The sequence goes on from OX359280.1 coordinate 24,900,617, forward strand.
AACATTATTGGAAAAAAGCTAAGGAAAATCCATTCAGACCTAGAGCTTTGTTACCCTTCATCCCAGAAATGGCCCATTTAATTTCCTCCTCCTCAAAAGGTCTCGTTAATCACGAACTCTTATCCCGCTCAATAAAATCCCATTTCAGCCCTTCAATCATAGGCTTATCATAACTATCCTCCTTACATAAAACTTTAAAAAAATTAATTATATCATCAGCTAACAAGTCATTATACCTATGAACCTTCCCAAACTCCGATTCAATTTCTTGACAAAAATTCGCCTGCATTTTCCACTTGCAACATTATGAAACAACTTAGAATTATAATCCCCTTGCTTAACCCACTTAGCTTTTATCTTCTGTCTCCAACAAGTTTCTTCCTTCATAACTAATTCCATAATTTTTTTTCTTAAGTATTTCCCTCCTACTGACCCAATATCCACATAAAGGGCCATTTTCTTCTAACTTGTCAATATCTCTCACCTCCCCTATTAATGTTGTAATGCCCACGAATTCTATATGTCATTGTAATTATAATTATTAAATAATTAACAATGAATTAAATTTTTTTTACTAATTGATTGTGCATTAAATAATTGAATGAATATACTTGTGTATGCTTATATCTATTTAAAGTAATAAAATAAGGTGTTATAATTAATTAAAACAAGTCTAATTGGATTATATTTTAATCCAAATGAGGTATTAAACTAGGTCAAACTAATTAACCTAGTAGTCTATGTAATTAATTAAACATTGATCCATGTAATAATTAAACTAGTCCAATGCTTGATTTAATTAAATGTAACTTATGTTATTTATTGTTAGCCCAATGAGATAAATAAATTGAGCCCAAACAAATTAAATGAATGAGACCAACTCATTTAATTCCTAAGTCCAATGTGGAGGCCTATAGGAAGTCAAATTGTTGATCAACATTTATACATGTGTGTGTGTGTGTGTGTGTGTGTGTGTGTGTGTGTATATATGTAATTAAAATAATTAAAAATAAAGCAAAAATGGGCAATTTAATGCCCATTTGGCCAGTACTTTGGGGCCCCACAAGGGGGGGTGACTTGTTGCTCATGTTGCTTATAATTCACTCCAAGCTTTAGTTGGTCACCAACCCTAGTCATTCACAATGTCCATTATCTAGTCATTCAATCAAATAGTAATCCTAATTAGCTCTAATTTGACCAACACTAGTGGATTATGAGAGTTGATGAAGGATTAGCAAGGAGCTATAAATAGAGTGCTACACCAATGCTTTATGTTGGTTAGTCAATTGCTAGAGCACAAGAGAGAAAAGAAAGAGCATTCCAAGAGAGAAAACACTTTGAGGGTGGAAGATAGTGCTAGAGGAGGTGATTGGTGGATGACACAAAGTTTCATAACCTACTTTGGAAGGAGAAGAAGAAGAGCACACAAGTTCATAAGGTTCAAAAGTACTCTAACTCTTCCTAAGTTCATTTCTGGTAGTTTAGATATGTTTTAAACGATGAAAATATATTTTTAACCAACCAAAAGTTGTTTTGATGGTTTGAAAGTCTTAAATTATGTTATACATACATATATATATATATATATATATATATATACACACACACACACACTTATGGTTTGATATGTTTAAATCATGTTTTGGTATGTGTGTAATGAATAAAAATGAAAAACATATCTATATTGAACTTTACCGGTAAAATCCTAATTGCCTTGTGCTATTTAATGTTGTAGTTTGAAATATTCAAGTTGGAAAATGGATTTCTATGGCTATAAAGTTAGATTTATGAGTTATGAAGAAAACCTAACTTGAATCTTTCGAAAATATGAAGAAAAAAAAAAAAAGAAGTTATGGATTTTACTACAAAATAGGTAATTTTGAAACTCTAGATGGTTCGATCTTAATTTTCATATCAAAACATTTTAAAAAATATGATTGAACCATGAAATATTATAAAATAAGAAGTTAAGAAGACAACAACACTAAGTTGGTGTCATTTGAATGTGTAGATTTTATTTTATTCAAGTTTGAATCAATAAAACCAATGATTTGTGAAGTTACTTTTTACTTTATCTTTGTGAGCAGTTTTGAGACCAGTTCCGTTTGGAATTTAGATTTGTGATAGAAATAAAAGTTGTAGATAAGGAAATTATGATGAGAATGGATTCAAGAATCACCCCAAAATGTTTAAAAATGAAGAAGTTATGGCTATCGGAGCGACGGAGGGTTGTGTAGCCCAAAAATTTGATTTTCTGAAAAATGGTCGAGCGCACCTGCTATCGTGGTGGGCGCAGCTGTGCTTGAGCCCATTGCCTAGCAGTTTTTTTTAAGGTCAAGGTCGGGTCGGTCCGAGTCGGTGCGGGTCGAGTTTTCTTTGAAAATTTAAGTTGAAATAAGTGTAAAATGAATGTATTTGTGTAATAAACCAATATATGGAGTTTATTAGTAACTAATTGGTAGCTAAATATTTAAAATAAAGACTAAGGTTAACAAAATTAAAAAGTTAACTATTGGTATTGTTTGAAATAAAATATTATTAAGTGGTGAATAATATTAATATGTGATTAAAAGGTTGTGAAATGATTAATAACATTTGTAAATGATTTAGATATTATTACATGGTTAATAATATTAGTAAGTGGATAAAATATTATTAAATGGGTAATAATATTAATAAGTCAATAAAATATTATTAAATAGGTAATAATATTAGTAAATGAATAAAATATTATTAAATAATTAATAATATTATAAAGTTAATAAAATATTATTAAATGATTAATAATATTAGAATATGAATAAAATATTATTAAATAATTAATAATATTATAAAGTTAATAAAATATTATTAAATGATTAATAATATTATAAGACTAATAAAATATTATTAAATTATTAATAATATTATATAAGAGTTTGAACTATATTAAAATAATTAATATAGGTTTTATGTGATTAAAATATTATCAAGTGATAATAATATTTTTAAGTGTTTAGATACCCTTAACTATAATTAATTGTTTCAGTGTTAGAGATGTAAGATGTATAGATGTTATCATATGAATGTATATATGATACTAATTTAAAGATCAACTTGATTAATTGTTAGGTCTATTCAGAGAGAATAAAATTGAATTGGTTAGCAGTAATCTACACACGAAACAAGTTCTTTATCCTTACTCAAATTTTATATTGAGCAAGTTTTTTAAATCTACTCCATTATTGTTGAGCAAGTATCTACACTTATATTTATTTGCCAGAGATTTAAGTGGTTTAATTAGTTAAAGTTATTCCACATCATTATTGTTATTGTATTCGAACATAGTGCATTTGCAAGTGTAATAGTTCATTAATTCAAGAACTGTTTAAAAACGTCTAAGCTAATTGTTTCAGCTAGACAATGCATGTTTAAATTCATCAAATTGAATATTTTAAAAGCTTATCCAAACTATTGGTTGGTGTAGATTCTTATAGTAAGACTGAGAATGAACAACCCTATATAAGGGGATTATTTTGTCGGGAAACCGACCCTTGCGCAAGATGTTTGAATGTTATGCATATACATAGGGTACAAGAGGCTGATCCCTTCACGTACCAAAATATCAAGGTGGCAGATCTATATCTGTCTCACCTTTAGCAGCAGTTCATGGTCCTTAAAGACCACTCAGTAGTAAAGATTCAATCATTTCGTTTACATTGAAAATTGATTCTTGTTCTTTCACAATTGTTATCTATTGTTGAAACCATTGATGTTATTTCTCATTCCATCATGATATATCTTATTTTAACTGTTCTTAAATCTGCTGAGCAAACTAGTTGCTCATCCTTATTATATCATGATTTATATTTCAGCTAAGTCCGAATGCTCTAAATCGGACAAAGGCAAGGGAAAATCCAAAGCTTAAACTAGCTTATTGAATATTAGATTAATTACTTGTTATGTAATTTCTTTTGTAAATCTTTTGTAATCCCTTAAGATATTAGATTAATTACTTGTTATGTTAAGGTTGGTCGACCTTGGGATTGTAGCCTTTTTTATAAGGAACTTTATGTATTATTCCGCGATGTTTAATTAAAGTCTATGTTTTAGATGTTATTTAGTATTATACAGTGAGGAACTAAACCCGAGATTGTAGAACCCGGATTTGGGATCGTCACAGGTTGGTATTAGAGCTATAGGTTAGAAATGTTAGTATTTGTGAAACCTAGGTTATAACCTTAATATTAAACTCATATCGAGTGCGTTAGAAGATGAATCGGGGAGATTCATCATGTTGTATATTTTTGGAGGTGGATTGAGAAAATCCATTAAACCGAGATGTACATGATAAAATATCATTTCATTTCATCAATGAATATATTTTATTGTTGTACTGACATATGTTATTTTTATGATATAGGATGCCTGAGATTGGACAGTCTAGTCATGTTGTTGAGGAGGTGTTCATTGATATCCATATGGATACTGCACAGCCGCTAGTGGCTGCACCGATAGAGGATCCAGAGTCTGATCCTGGGGAGGGTTATCGTGAGGAGCCTATGAGAGGAGGAGTGATGGGGCCCTACAGTGAGGATGAGGCCGAGTCAAAGTCTGAGGAGGAGGAGTTAAATAAGTATGCTAATGGCATGGGCACAATTGCCAATGACATCAACGAGGAGCTGACTACGAGGAACGAGGAGCTGGAGGAAAGGGTTCAACATTTATAGGAGAAAAATCAGACTCACCAGCATATGGAGAATCAGTATAAGGATGTAGCTTATCAGTTCTCTGACGAGAACACAGAGCTGAAGGAGAAGATGGCAGCAGTGGAGGCTAAATTGACAGAGGCTGAGCTGAAGGTTCAGTAAGTACAGGCATAGAAAGACGCCATCAAGGTCCATTGGCAGCAGGCGATAGAGGATAGGATAGAGATGGAGACCTAGAGAGATGCAGTGCATGGGAAAATGATAGAGTTAGAGGAAGAGGTCCGCAAGAAGAGGGTGAAGATTGATAGGCTCAGTTTTTTCTATCGTTCTTCTTTTGGTAGATTTCAGAGTAGGGTACACTACTACCCAGCTAAGGAAGGCCAATTCATACACACTATCAGTAGGAGCGTGGTAATGGCTATAGGGGATGAGGAGTACGATGATGCGGTTTGTCGGGGGATGGCCAGTCATTATTATCGGTTATTTTATTTATGTTGTATGTATATAGATGTAGTAGAACCCAACTTTTGTTTTATCAGAGGGTTAATATGTCTGTAAATCCTAACTCTAGAAAGTTGTAGAATGTGTTTAGTAGAGATCCTATCTTTTGTAAACCTTTCAGGGATATAGGCATTTATAGCAGTATGCTTATGATGTAAAAGTGCTATGCACTATGGTATTAGGATATGAATATAAATGCAGTTATATGTATGTTTATATGTGTTGAGATGATTATTTGTACTTTAGTTTAAATTACTTAAGTTACAAAAAAAAGTAAAAAGATGAAACAAAAATAATAACTTAAATTTTTGTTTATAACAGAAAATGTCGCCAAGTAGATAACCACCGAGAAACCAAGGAGTAGAAGAATCGATTAACAATGATGAGGGGGGACGCAATGTGGACCCAATACAGAACTTCATCGACATGCTAGCTGAAGCAATGCAGAATCGAAACCCGGTAGTAGCAAATCCGTCGCCACCACATAATCAGTTGGCGAATTTCAAAGACTTCAAAGCAATCGGACCGCCAGAGATTAGAAGAACGACCGACCCGATAGAAGCTCAGTCATGGATAAAGGAAATAGAGAAGGCGTTCGTTATTTCGAGAGTGGCGGAGGAGCAAAAGACTATTTTTGCTACCTACATAATGAAGGGAAAAGCAAATTCTTGGTAGGAAGCTAATCAGAATAGGGCTGGTGAAGGGGTGGTGTCTTGGGCAAGGTTTAAGGAAATATTCGATGAGAATTAATTTTTGAAAAGTATGAAGAGTAGGATGGAGGTAAGATTTCTGGAGTTGAAATAAGAGAACATGTCGGTTCCCGAGTACACGATAAAGTTTAATGAGTTGGCCATATTCGCTCCGCATCAGGTAGACACGGAAGAACGCAAGGCCAGGAGATTTGAGAATGGTTTAAGACCATGGATATTCAGCAAAGTGGCAATGTTACAGATTGATTCGTTCTCAACTTTACTAGAGAAATCCATCATAGCTGAGGGAGGAAACAAGGCATTATCTAAGTATAATCAAGAAAGGAACAAGAAGAGGAGTGAGGGTGGAAATAAGAATAATAACAGTGGAGGCGGCAGCAATAACAACAAACGCAAGTGGAACAACAACAGTTCAGGGACACCCTAGGGAAGCGATCAGAAGAGAGGAAACAAATGCAGTAAGTGTGGGAAGAATCATTCAGGGGAGTGTATGAAGGGAAAGAACGTCTGCTACAATTGTGGGCAAGAATGGCACATCGCTCCTAATTGTCCCAAACCTAAGAAGGGGAGTTGTTTCATATGTGGAGCCATGGACCATCAGATCAAGGATTGTCCAAAGAAGAAGAATGACGGAGGAAGCGGATATAGAGGAAACAACATTAAGCTTACCATTGGAGGGCCAGTGCAACAGAACAAGCCGACATCATAGACTTTCAACATGACGGTGCAAGACACCGTGGAATCAAATGACGTGGTGTCAGGTATTATTCCGATCAATGATATAAATGCTTATGTATTGTTTGATTCGGGTGCTACCTGTTCATTTGTGTCTGATGATTTCGCTAAACGGTTATATTTGCCTAGTGAAAAGATAGAAAACCCTATGAACATATAAGTTGCCAATAAAGAAGTGATTTATATAGAGTATATACATAGAAATTATTGTGCTAAAATCAGGGGTCAGGAGTTGAATGTGAATCTAATTCCGATACGTTTGGGGGAGTTTGATGTTATACTGGGAATGGATTGGTTGTGTAACCACGGAGCGGTAATTGATCGTTAGAAGAAGTGTATATATCTTAGGACACCAAATAAGTCTAAGGTTGTATTTTATGACAGCAAGTTGCCAAGACAATCTTGTTGTCTAACGATGATGCAGGCCAAAAAGCTGTTAAGAAAAGGATGTGTAGGATATCTGGCACATGTTGTGGATACACAAATGGTGAATCCTTAGATGGAACAAATACCAATAGTTAAGGAGTTTATAGTTTTTTTTCCTAATGAACTGCCAGGTCTTTCGCCAGATAGGGAGATAAAATTTGGGATTGATTTAGTACTGGGGACAACATCGATATCAAAGGCACCATATAGGATGACTCCAGTAGAAATGAGGGAGTTGATGGTTCAGTTGTAAGAATTGTTGGATAGGAAGTACATTCAGCCTAGTGTTTCTCCATGGGGAGCACCTGTGCTGTTTGTAAAGAAGAAGGATGGATCGATGAGACTTTGTATGGACTATAGAGAGTTAAACAAAGTAATGATTAAGAATAAATATTCGTTGCCAAGAATTGACGACCTATTTAACCAACTGAAAGGGGCAAAATACTTTTTCAAAGATTGACTTAAGGACTGGTTATCATCAGTTAAAAGTCAGGAAGGAGAACGTACTTAAGACGACATTCAGAACTCGTTACGGCCATTATTAGTTTCTGGTGATGTCGTTTGGACTAACAAATGTGCTAGCAACATTTATGGACATAATGAACAGAATATTCAAGTATTACTTGGATAAATTTGTGGTTGTGTTCATTGACGACATTTTGGTTTATTCCAAAATGAATGAGGAGTATGCGGAACATCTAAGATTGGTATTGGAGATATTAAGGAAGGAGCAGTTGTATGCCAAATTCTCAAATTGTGAATTCTGGTTGGAGAGAGTTCAATTTCTGGGTCACGTTATCGACAAGGAGAGAGTTTTAGTAAATCCAGTAAAGGTGGAAGTGATGATGAATTGGGAACAATCAAGGACGCCGGCGAAGGTTAGGAGCTTCTTAGGATTAACGAGTTATTATTAGAGATTTATAAAGGACTTTTCAAAGATAGCAACGCCATTAATCAATTTGATAAGGAAAATAGTGAAATATGTGTGGACGAAGAAGTGTGAGGAGAGTTTTCAGGAGTTAAAGAAAAGACTTAGTGAAGCACCTGTGTCGACTTTATCAAATGATACAGGAAGTTTTACGGTCTATAGTGATGCATCACATAAGGGACTAGGCTATTTGCTTATGCAAAACGACAAGGTCATTGCGTATGCGTCAAGACAATTAAAAGATTATGAGAAGAGATACCATACCCATGACTTGGAGCTGGCAGCGGTAGTGTTCGTCTTGAAGATATGGAGGCATTATTTATATGGAGAAAAATATGAGATATTCACAGACCATAAAATTCTGAAGTATATCTTAGCGCAAAAGGAGTTGAATATGAGGCAGCAGAGATGGTTGGAGTTGATCAAAGACTATGATTGTGAAATTCTCTACCATCTCGGTAAAGCTAATGTAGTAGCAGATGCTCTAAGTAGAAAGAGCAGAGAGAAGTTGTTTGTATTGACAGAACATGAAGAACTGGTGAAAGAAATGTCTCGAATGGAGTTAGAGGTAAAAAATCCAAATGAGTCGATAAAATTGGAAGCAAGCCCAACCTTGTTAGATAAGGTCAAAGAGGCTCAAGACAAGGATGAAGAATGAAATAAAATAAGAAAGAGGATGACCGATGGGGAAGAGGTCAAATTCAAAGGGGATGGCAAATGATTGCTAAGGTTTGAAAATCGTGTCTGGGTACCATTAGTGCCTGAATTACAAGAGGAGATTTTGCAAGAAGCTCACAGTACGAGATACTTGATACATCCGGGTAGTACGAAGATGTATCAAGATCTACGTCAGCATTTTTAGTGGCCAAATATGAAAAGAGAGGTTACAGAATGTGTTAGCCGGTGCCTAACTTGTCAGAGGGTAAAGGAAGAACATCAGAGGCTAAGTGGATTATTACAACCGTTAGAGATTCTTGAATGAAAATGGGAGCATATCACGATGGATTTTGTGGTAGGACTTTCAGCAACACAGAAGGGATACGACGCTATATAGGTGATTGTAAATCGACTAACAAAGTCAGCACACTTTTTGCTGATTAAGATTAAGTTCAGTTTGGATCAGTTAGCAAAACTGTACATAAAGGAGATAGTTTCAAGACATGGAGTGCCGGTATCAATTGTGTCAGATAGAGATCCGCGCTTCACATCAAAATTTTGGAAGAGTCTTCAAGAAAGAATGGGGACGGAGTTAAGAATGAGTACATCGTATCATCCGCAGACTGATGGGCAAAGAGGGAGAACTATTCAAATATTGGAAGACATGTTCAAAGCCTGTGTGATGGATTTCAAGGGAAGTTGGGAAGTCCATTTACCGTTAATTGAGTTTGCATATAATAATTGTGACGCCCCCAAATCTAGGCCCATACAGCCCAAACTTGAGTCGTCAAAAGACTACAACAAAATTATTATAAGGTAGAACAACGTTCAACAATACAGTGTATAATAATACACAACTAAGTCTTCACTATTATTATCACACTATTTTACAACGCGTGAAGACTACGATAGCTATTCCTCATACTCTCACTCTATTCCCCGGCTAGACCCAACTACGTTTCCATCTCCTGTTGAAAAACAATGGAACAAAAGCAAGGGTGAGGTCAAATAGCCCAGTAAAGAATATCATGACTAAGATAATGACGAATAAATTATCATTAGTCTTCAACAGTTGAGTTCTTGATAAAATACAATAGACTATAAGGTTTATATCAAAAACTGCAGTTAAATTCTTAAACAATGTTCAGATAAATAATAGTAGTGGAATGAACAATCTATTAGAAGAATAATGCAGACTATAATGACCACTCGGTTCTCTTTTTAGGAAAAACATCATCAACTTTTATCATCTGAAATACCTTTAGTCAAGATAATACAATTCACAGTTCCTGATCATAATCATGCAGATCAACAGTTCATCTTTGCACTATGGGCCAAAGACATTCAATATAACACCAACGGTCATGATTATACCAGATTCAGCATTTGGTCATAATCATACCAAACAACAGTTCATCTTTGCACTACGGGCCAAAGAGAACACTCACCACGTGCCATAAAAGACACCGAACAGATGTATCGCCTTTAACCTATTATATCGCCTTTAACCTATCATCTGTTCAACAATTATATCGCATATGTGCCCCCGGCCAAAGATATTCACAACAACTTGATTTTGGATGATTAGAATGATATAAATGATGAACAGAAGAAACAGGATAAACAATAAGTATCGGAATTTTACTTTGTACAGATTCAAATAATGTCCAAATTGTCAACATGATGTGGAGTGAAATTTAAAAATGATATTCAAGATCCACAGTTCAGAATAACGGTTACAGTTCAATAGAAAGGTTCACGTAAATAGGATGGTTCAATTGAAATGATGAAGTGCAACTATTATGGAACATATAATATTTTCAGGAATTATAGAAGCAATAGTTCCATAATAAGTTTCAATTTAGGTGTATGAAAGAAAATAATATCCCTTACCATAGCAAGTTTGATTAACAAAAGGTGAAGGAAATTAATATCCCTTACCATAATAAGTTTGAATAATGGAAGATGAAAAAGATGGTATCCCTTATGAGTATAAAGGAAAATAATATCACTTACAAATATGAAAGAAAATGATATTATAAACGAATATGCAATAAAAGTGTCATGTGATAATTCGTGTAGACAAATTATTTCCACAAGAGACAAATAAAAAATGAATACAAAGAGTAATTCACCAAACATGCGGTAATCCGCGTAGTCAGGTTATTCTCAGAGATTAATAAGGAATGAATACGAAAGGTTATTCACCAACAGGCGGTAATCCGCGCCGTAAGGTTATTCCCACAATTTAATAAAAATTGAATACGAAGAGTTATTCACCAAACAGGCGGTAATCCGCGCAGTAAGGTTATTCTCAGAGATTAATAAGGAATGAATACGAAAGGTTATTCACCAACAGGCGGTAATCCGCGCTGTAAGGTTATTCCCACAAATTAATACATGGAAATAAATGACATATCTTATGAGTAAGAAAGAAACGATATTATTTTCGAGAATCAAATAATGATAATCCTTTACCTTAGCACGTGACTGGATATTGATTTAAATGAGGTTGATTAACTTGAACAGTACACGTACACTTATAAATCTTCATAAATACTCAAGATGACTTAAGCACACTTAGAGAAAACTTTCACAAGAAGTATTTAGAGAGAGAAAGAAATAACAAGTAAGGAAGTTTATGAAAAATCCTTAAGTTAAGGCCTCTATTTATAGCCAAAAATCTTATCATAACTAAGATTTCCTAATTTAATCCAAACCGTTCATTTCAAGATAATGTTTAATCCATACCATCCATTTCATCTTTTAAGATAAACCATTCATTTAAATATCATCTTTTAATCTACATCATCCATTTCAAATTCTATATTATCTTTAATCTATACCATTAATTTCATTTTTTAAGATTTCCTTAATCTAAACCATTCATTTAAAGATCATCTTTTAATCTACACCATCCATTTTAAATTCTATATTATCTTTAATCTATACCATTCATTTTATATCACCTAACTTTATATTATAAACAAATAACTTTATCAATTCAATTATTCAACAATAATTCACACTTATTCATTATTATGACTAATTGTTATAAATACAGTGTAGTTGGCTTTCTGAGTTAGATATCAAGTCAATTAATTAATGAAATACAACTGTTTAAATAACACCATAATAGAGGTAACAATAATGCAGAAAGTATGCAAAAGAAAGATTACATTACCGTGTCATGACAATTATTGATTCAATAATGTGAATTACTGTGCATATGCTACTGTGACAATTATCATGTGACAATAAAGTCAAATATTGTACGATAACCACTTTATCAGTTTAATAGTACGAAACACTGTGCAATGTCGTATGCTATTGTGCAATACCGTGTGCTACTGTGCAATACCGTGTGCTACTTGTAATACCGTATATTACTATTCTTTTACCACAAGATATTTTAAAAATTAAAAGTAATAGTACCATTGACCATTTTAAAAATTATTTATGTCATTTTCTATATCCGACAATTATTCTTTGTGGGGTCCACCAATGATTGGTTCGTACGGCGCCGTCGTACGAATATTCCCCGACAGAACGAATATTCCCCGACCAAAAGAATATTGTCCGACATAATATAATTTACACATAACATCCTTAACTTTTAACTTTATCAATTTAACCACTTACTATTTCATGAAAATATATATGAAGAAAAAATAAATTTTATATTTCATAAAATTCGGGGTCTTACAGCCTCCCCTCCTTATGAAATTTCGTCCCCGAAATTGACGTACCTGGCATATCGAAGAGGTAAGGATACTTAGATTTCATCTCAGATTCTAGCTCCCAAGTCATTTCCTCAGTATCTTGGTTCCTCCATAAAACCTTAACTTGAGGTATAACCTTTGAGCGTAGGATCTGCTCCTTCTTATCTAGGATCTTAATAGGTACCTCCTCGTACGTTAAATCCTCTGCAATAACATCTGGTTCTAACTCAATGACGTGGTTTGGGTCCTTCACATATTTACGCAACATAGATATGTGAAAAACGTTATGGATGCGAGACATACTTGGTGGTAGGGCTAGTCTGTAGGCTACGGTTCCTATTTGATCGAGGATTTCAAATGGGCCAATAAATCGAGGATTGAGCTTTCCTCTCTTTCCGAATCTCGTAACCCCTTTCCATGGAGAAACACGTAAGAATACATGATCTCCGACGATGAAACTTTCATCTCTCCGATGAAGATCAGCATAACTCTTTTGTCGTTCTTGTGCGGTCTGTATTCGTTGTCGGATCATTTGGATCTTTTCTGTTGTCAAGCGTACCAACTTGGGTCCCAACAATTTTGCTTTTCCTACCTCATTCCAACATACTGGAGAGCGGCACTTCCTTCCATACAAAGCCTCGAATGGAGCCATGCCTATGCTTGCTTGGTAACTGTTGTTGTAAGAAAATTCCACCAATGGCAAGTACTTATCCCAACTTCCTTTGAAGTCTAATACACAAAGTCTCAAAAGATCTTCGAGGGTCTGGATCGTCCTTTTCGATTGTCCGTCCGTTTGAGGATGGTATGCAGAACTAAAACGTAGTTAAGTGCCCATAGCTTTTTGTAGACTGATCCAAAAGCGTGAAGTGAATCTAGGATCTTGATCAGATACTATGGAAACTGGCATGCCATGCAATCTCACGATCTTATTTATGTACATACCGGCAAGATGTTCAAGTGAAAAGTTTTCTCGTATAGGCAAGAAATGAGCAGATTTGGTCAATCTATCTACGATGACCCAAATTGCATCTAAGCCTTGAGAAACTTTGGGAAGACCCGTCACGAAATCCATATTGATGTGTTCCCACTTCCATTCGGGAACTTCAAGTGGTTGTAATGGACCCTTAGGTACTTGATGCTATGTCTTGACACGTTGACAAGTTAGGCACCTTGAGATAAATTCTGCAATCTCCCTTTTCATATTGTTCCACCAAAATGTATGTCGAAGATCTCGATACATCTTGGTACTCCCTGGGTGGATTGCAAACGGCGTGTTGTGTGCCTCCATCATGATTTTATACTTCAATTCAGGATCATTAGAAACACAGAGTCGAGAGTTAACTCGAAGTATTCCTTTCTCGTCGATTCTTGCCTCAGGAATAGTACCTTCTTGTACTTTCTTCATCATATTCATCAACTCCGGATCAGTAGCTTGAGCAGCTTTAATTTTATCGATTAAAGCTGGTTCTACTCGTACGTGCACAATCTTCAAGTGGGTCATTGGTGTTTTTAGCTCTATCCCCATCTTTTGCAAGTCGTACAAAATACGCTTCTGTTTTGTCAGCAGAGCACTTGTACTCGCATAAGATCTTCTGCTCAAAGCGTCGGCTACAACGTTCGCCTTTCCCGAGTGATACTGGATTGTGTGGTCATAATCCTTCAACAGCTCAAGCCAACGTCATTGTCGCATGTTGAGTTCCTTCTGGGTGAAGAAATACTTGAGACTTTTATGATCCGTATAGATATCTACTTTTTCTCCGTACAAGTAGTGTCTCCAGATCGTCAACGCGAAAACGACTGTTGCCAACTCTAGATCATGAGTAGGATAATTTTTCTCATAATCTTTGAGTTGTCGAGAGGCATAGGCTATAACCTTTCCATGTTGCATAAAGACACAGTCTAGACCTTTGCCTGAAGTATCGCTGTAGATAACAAATTCTCCTGATCCTGATGTTATGGTCAGAACAGGAGCTGAAATAAGTCTCTTCTTGAGTTCTTGAAAACTTTTCTCACATTCCTCGTTCCATACGAATTTTGTACTTTTTCGAGTCAGCTGAGTTAATGGAGTGGCGATTCGAGAAAATCCTTCTACGAATCTCCGATAATAACCAGCTAAGCCCAGAAAACTTCGGACTTTAGTTACTGACCGAGGTTTCTCCCAATTTAATATCGCTTCGATCTTTGCAGGATTAACTGATATTCCCTTACTGGAAATCACATGCCCAAGGAACGTGACTTCCTCAAGCCAAAACTCACACTTCTTCAGCTTGGCATACAATTTGTTCTCACGTAGCTTTTGGAGTATTAATCTCAGGTGTTGTTCATGATCTTCACGACTCTTGGAGTATATAAGAATGTCATCAATAAAGACAACTACAAAATGATCCAAATGTTCCTTGAATATCAGGTTCATCATGTCCATGAAAGCTGCAAGAGCATTAGTTAGTCCAAAAGGCATGACTAAGAACTCATAATGCCCATAACGAGTTTTAAAAGCAGTCTTTGGAATGTCCTCAGCTTTAACCTTTAACTTATGATATCCAGAACGGAGATCAATCTTTGATAAATGTTGAGCACCTTGTAATTGATCAAACATGTCATCAATACGAGGTAACGGGTACCTGTTTTTGATGGTGACATGGTTCAATTCTCGGTAGTCAATGCACAGTCTCATACTCCCTTCTTTCTTCTTCACAAATAGAACAGGAGCACCCCAAGGTGATGCACTTGGACGAATGAAACCGGTATCCAACAATTCCTGTAGTTGGACTTTTAACTCTTGAAGTTCAATGGGAGCCATTCGGTATGGAGCTTTGGAAATAGGCTTAGTATCGGATTTAAGATCAATACAAAATTCAATTTCATGGTTTGGGGGTAAGCCAGGAAGTTCTTCAGGAAAAACGTCAGGAAACTCATTAACAATGGGAATATCATTCAAGTTTGACGTATTTTTGTTCAAATCAGTGACATGAGCTAAAAAGGTTTGACATCCATTTTTCAATAAACGAGTGGCTTTATGGCTAGAAATAATAGTTATAGATTTCAATGGTTTAGTTGCTTGAATTTGCATGACAAGTTGATTAGGAATATGAAAACTAATAATCTTATGAAAACAATCAATTTTAGCATGATGGGTAGTCAACCAATCAATTCCTAAAATCACATCAAATTCATGCATCTCCAAAGAAATAAGGTCAACAGGTAATGTGAGGTTGTTGATTTGAACTAACCAAGATTTATAGACAGTAAATGTAATGGTCATTTCTCCTAACGGGGTTTCAACTGATAAGTCAAAGTCCAAATTTTCAGTAGTTAAGTTTAAACGCTGAGCACATGCAGGTGAGATAAAAGAATGGGTAGAGCCAGTATCTAACAAAGCGTAGACTTCACGAGTATTTATGAATAGCTTACCGGTTATCACCTCGTTCGAGTTTCGTGCCATTTGGGATGTCACAACAAAAGCTCTCCCTTGAACTACATATTTTCCCTTATCTGCGCTAGCTTTTGGTATCATCATTGCAGCTGGACTTGATTTTGTGGCAGGACAAAACCGCACAAGATGACCCTCTTTCCCACAACTGTAGCACTTTTTGGACTGATGTGTACAGTTTGGGCTGATGTGACCTTCCTGACCACACCTATAGCATCTCACTGGTGGTCGATCTTCTCCCCTTGAAACTGGGGTCGGTGCTGGTGCTGGTACTGGTGCTGGTGCCCTTCCATAATTATTATGGAATCTCTTTCTTTTGAAATTGTTCCCACTAGATTCTCCTCTTCTGTTATTTGATGTGGAATTACCACCGAAGTGTTGGTTACCTCCTCGATAGTTCTCGTTCCTGTGGTTGTTGTCATTCCTTTCTCTATGCTATTCATTAACTCTTGGCTGCAATGTTTCATCTGTTTGCTCCATCCTTTGAGCCCTATCCATAACATCTGAATACAAACTAAATTTATGAGAGCTAAGTTGTTGACGAATTTTGAATCTCAAACCTCTTAGGAACATTCGACTCATTCATGCTTCGTCATCCACTAGATGGGTGACAAAGCGAGATAACTCGGCAAACTTAGCTTCATATTGGGAGACTGTCATGTTTCCCTGCTCCAGCTTAATGAATTCCACCTCTTTCATATAGCGGATGCTTTCTGGAAAATACTTCTCGTTAAACAGTTCTTCAAATTCTGTCCAAGACATTTCGAGTGCTGAAGGGTTGATACGTTTTACCGCTTCCCACCAATGGTCCGCCTCACCTCGTAACATAAAAGTGGCAAATGACACCTTCTAATCATTAGCGCATTGTAAGACATCAAGTATTTTTGTCGTCTGCTTCAGCCATGCCTCCGCTTTGAGTGGGTCAGGCTTCCCGTGGAATTCTGGTGGTCCCAACTCTTTAAATTGCTTGACAGTGACCATCCTCAAATTACCAGCGTTTCTACCGTTATAATTGACTGGATTTCCTCTTACTTGATTCTGTATGAACTGCATGAAATTCCTAAAGAATCCATCGTTCATCATGTTATCAGGAACATTATTTCCTGAGTTGGCAGGAGGATTGTTTGGGGCCTCTTGATTCTCGGCTACATTCGTTTCAGGCATTCCATAGTTAACCTCTTGATTTTCAAATGCCATACTAAGATGTTGTCACAAAATAATTCTTAGTTCAAACAAACTGACTCATCTCTTCATGTTCCTACATTCAAATCGATTCATTAGATAAAAAAATCTAATTTAGGTAGGACACACTAGTGATTGATTCAATTCGTCTCTCCCCTCCTAGTTCTAACCCCAGATCTCCATTAAAGACCATATCCCTAAGCTCTGATGCCAACTGTGACGCCCCCAAATCTGGGCCCATACAGCCCAAACTTGAGTCGTCAAAAGATTACAACAAAATTATTATAAGGTAGTATAACGTTCAACAATACAGTGTATAATAATACACAACTAAGTCTTCACTATTATTATCACACTATTTTACAACGCGTGAAGACTACGATAGCTATTCCTCAAACTCTCACTCTATTCACCAGCTAGACCCAGCTACGTTTCCATCTCTTGTTGAAAAACAATGAAACAAAAGAAAGGGTGAGCTCAAATAGCCCAGTAAAGAATATAATGACTAAGATAATGAGAATAAATTATCATTAGTTTTCAACAGTTGAATTATTGATAGAATACAATAGACTACAAGGTTTATATCAAAAACTGCAGTTAAATTCTTAAACAATGTTCAGATCAATAATAGCAGCGGAATGAGCAATCTATTAGAAGAATAATGCAGACTATAATGTCTACTCGTTTCTCTTTTTAGAAAAAACATCATCAACTTTTATCATCTGAAATACCTTTAGTCAAGATAATACAATTCATAGTTCCTGATTATAATCATGCAGATCAACAGTTCATCTTTGCACTACGGGCCAAAGACATTCAATCTAACACCAACGGTCATGATTATACCAGATTCAGCATTTGGTCATAATCATACCAAACAACAGTTCATCTTTGCACTACGGGCCAAAGAGAACATTCACCACGTGCCATAAAAGACACCGAATAGATGTATCGCCTTTAACCTATTATATCGCCTTTAACCTATCATCTGTTCAACAATTATATCCCATATGTGCCCCCGGCCACAGATATTCACAACAACTTGATTTTGGATGATTAGAATGATATAAATGATGAACAGAAGAAACAGGATAAACAATAAGTATCAGAATTTCACTTTGTACAGATTCAAATAATGTCCAAATTGTCAACATGATGTGGAGTGAAATTTAAAAATGATATTCAAGATCCACAGTTCAGAATAACGGTTACAGTTCAATAGAAAGGTTCACGTAAATAGGATGGTTCAATTGAAATGATGAAGTGCAACTACTATGGAACATATAATATTTTCAGGAATTATAGAAGCAATAGTTCCATAATAAGTTTCAATTTAGGTGTATGAAAGAAAATAATATCCCTTAGCGCAGCAGGTTTGATTAACAAAGGGTGAAGGAAACTAATATCCCTTACCATAATAAGTTTGAATAATGGAAGATGAAAAAGATGGTATCCCTTATGAGTATAAAGGAAAATAATATCACTTATGAATATGAAAGAAAATGATATTATAAACGAATATGCAATAAAAGTGTCATGTGATAATTCGTGTAGACAAATTATTTCCACAAGAGACAAATAAAAAATGAATACAAAGAGTAATTCACCAAACATGCGGTAATCCGCGTAGTCAGGTTATTCTCAGAGATTAATAAGGAATGAATACGAAAGGTTATTCACCAACAGGCGGTAATCCGCGCCGTAAGGTTATTCCCACAATTTAATAAAAATTGAATACGAAGAGTTATTCACCAAACAGGCGGTAATCCGCGCAGTAAGGTTATTCTCAGAGATTAATAAGGAATGAATATGGAAGGTTATTCACCAACAGACGGTAATCTGCGTCGTAAGTTTATTCCCACAAATTAATACATGAAAATAAATGACATATCTTATGAGTAAGAAAGAAACGATATTATTTTCGAGAATCAAATAATGATAATCCTTTACCTTAGCACGTGACTGGATATTGATTTAAATGAGGTTGATTAACTTGAACAGTACCCGTACACTTATAAATCTTCATAAATACTCAAGATGACTTAAGCACACTTAGAGAAAACTTTCACAAGAAGTATTTAGAGAGAGAAAGAAAGAACAAGTAAGGAAGTTTATGAAAAATCCTTAAGTTAAGGCCTCTATTTATAGCCAAAAATCTTATCATAACTAAGATTTCCTAATTTAATCCAAACCGTTCATTTCAAGATAATGTTTAATCCATACCATTCATTTCATCTTTTAAGATAAACCATTCATTTAAATATCATCTTTTAATCTACATCATCCATTTTAAATTCTATATTATCTTTAATCTATACCATTCATTTCATCTTTTAAGATTTCCTTAATTTAAACCATTCATTTAAAGATCATCTTTTAATCTACACCATCCATTTTAAATTCTATATTATCTTTAATCTATACCATTCATTTTATATCACTTAACTTTATATTATAAACAAATAACTTTATCAATTCAATTATTCAACAATAATTCACACTTATTCATTATTATGACTAATTATTATAAATACAGTGTAGTTGGCTTTCTGAGTTAGATATCAAGTCAATTAATTAATGAAATACAACTGTTTAAATAACACCATAATAGAGATAACAATAATGCAGAAAGTATGCAAAAGAAAGATTACGTTACTGTGTCATGACAATTATTGATTCAATAATGTGAATTACTATGCATATGCTACTATGACAATTATCAATTTAATAACATGAATTATTGTGCATGTGACAATAAAGTCAAATATTGTACGATAACCACTTTATCAGTTTAATAATACGAAACACTGTGCAATGCCGTGTGCTACTGTGCAATATCGTATGCTACTGTGCAATACCGTATGTTACTTGTAATACCGTATATTACTATTCTTTTACCACAAGATATTTTAACAATTAAAAGTAATAGTACCATTGACCATTTTAAAAATTGTTTATATCATTTTCTATATCCGACAATTATTCTTTGTGGGGTCCACCAATGATTGGTTCGTACGGCGTCGTCGTACGAATATTCCCCGACAGAACGAATATTCCCCGACCAAAAGAATATTGTCCGACATAATATAATTTACACATAACATTCTTAACTTTTAACTTTATCAATTTAACCACTTACTGTTTCATGAAAATATATATGAAGAAAAAATAAATTTTATATTTCATAAAATTCGGGGTCTTACAATAATAGTTATCATGCGAGCATATACATGCCGCCTTACGAAGCTTTATATGGGAGGAAATATAGAACACCTCTCTGTTGGGATGTGGTAAGAGAAAGTCGACTGTTGGGGCCAGAATTGGTTCAACAGACTGCAGAAATTATCAGAGTAATAAGAGCTCGACCGGTAGCAGCTCAAGGCCGACAGAAAAAATATGCAGATCTACATTGACAGAAGCAAGATTACGAAGTAGAAAGTTTTGTATTTATGAAGGTGTCTCCTTGGAAAAGGAAGATCCGATTTAGGAAGAAAGGGAAGCTGAGTCCGAGATTCATAGAACAATTCGAAATATTAAAGAGAGTGGGTGAAGTGGCGTACGAGGTAGCTTTATCTCCTGAACTGGAGCATATTCATAATGTGTTTCACGTCTCAGTGTTACTACCATACAAGTCTGATTACAAGCACGTCATATTCTATGAGTCAATACAAGTTGAGAAAGACTTATCTTATGAAGAGACTCATGTCCAGATATTAGATAGGAACGAACAGAAATTACGAAATAAGATTATATATTCTGTCAAAGTCCTTTGGAGGAATCACAATGTTGAGGAAGCTACGTGGGAACTTGAAGAAAAGATGAGAAATAATTATCTGCATCTTTTTTATTAGCTTTAAATTTATAATTTCGAGGAAGGAATTCTTATAAGAGGGGGAGAATGTAATGCCCACGAATTCTATATGTCATTGTAATTATAATTATTAAATAATTAGCAATGAATTAATTTATTTTTTTACTAATTGATTGTGCATTAAATAATTGAATGAATATACTTGTGTATGTATATATCTATTTAAAGTAATGAAACAAGATGTTATAATTAATTAAAGCAAGTCTAATTGGATTATATTTTAATCCAAATGAGGTATTACACTAGGTCAAATTAATTAACCTAGTAGTCCATGTAATTAATTAAACATTGATCCATATAATAATTAAACTAGCCCAATGCTTGATTTAATTAAATGTAACATAGGTTATTTAATATTAGCCCAATGGGATAAATAAATTGAGCCCAAATAAATTAAATGAATGAGCCCAACTCATTTAATTCCTAAGTCTAATGTGGATCCCAATAGGAAGTCAAATTGTTGGTCAATATTTATATATATATATATATATATATATATATATATATATATATATATATATATATATATATATATATATGTGTGTGTGTGTGTATATATATATATATGTGTGTGTGTGTGTGTGTGTGTGTGTATGTATATATAGGTGTGTGTGTATGTATATATAGGTGTATATGTATGTATATATAGGTGTATATATGTAATTAAAGCAATTAAAAATAAAGCAAAAATGGGCAATTTAATGCCCATTTGGCCAGCACTTTGGGCCTTGTTGCTCATGTTACATATAATTCACTGCAAGCTTTAGTTGGTCACCAACCCTAGTCATTCACAATGTCCATTACCTAGTCATTCAATCAAATAATAATCCTAATTAGCTCTAATTTGACCAACACTAGTGGATTATGAGAGTTGATAAAGGATTAGCAAGGGGCTATAAATAGAGTACTACACCAATGCTTTATGTTGGTTAGTCATTTGCTAGAGCACAAGAGAGAAAATAGAGAGCATTCCAAGAGAGAAAAATAGAGAAAACACTTTGAGGGTGGAAGATAGTGCTAGAGGAGGAGATTAATGGATGACACAAAGCTTCATAACCTACTTTGGAAGGAGAAGAAGAAGAGCACACAAGTTCATAAGGTTCAAAAGTACTCTAACTCTTCCTAAGTTCATTTTTGGTAGTCTAAATATGTTTTAAACGGTTAAAACATATTTGTAACCGATTAAAAGTTATTTTGATGGTCTAGAAGTCTAAAATTATGTTATATATGTATATTTATGGTTTGATATGTTTAAATCATGTTTTGGTATGTGTGTAATGCATAAAAATGAAAGAAATGTCTATATCGAACTTTACCAGTAAAACCCTAGATGCCTATGTGCTATTTAATGTTGTAATTTGAAATATACAAGTTGGAAAATGGATTTCTATGACTATAAAGTTACATATATGAGTTATGAAAAAAACCAACTTGAATCTTTCAAAATTATGAAAAAAACAAAGATGCTATGGATTTTACCACAAAATAGGTCATTTTGAAACCCTAGATGGTTCGATCTTAATTTTCGTGTCAAAACGTTTTCAAAAATATGATTGAACCATGAAATGTTATAAAACAAGAAGTTATAAAGACAACAATACTAAGTTTGTGTCATTTGAATGTGTAGATTTTATTTTATTCAAGTTTGAACCAATAAAACCAAGAATTTGTGAAATTAGTTTTTCACGTTGTCCTTGTGAGCAGCTTTGAGACTAGTTATGTTTGGAATTTCGATTTTTGATATAAGGATAAGTTGTAGAGGAGGAAATTCTAATAAGTATGGACTCAAGAATCACCCCAAAATATTTAAAAATGAAAAAGTTATGGATGTCGGAGCGACGGAGGGTTGTGCAGCCCAAAAATTTGATTTTCTGAAAAATGGCCGGGTGCACCTGCGCTCGTGGTGGGCGTAGCTGCACCCTAGACCACCTAGCAGTTTTTTTTAAGGTCTGGGTCAGGTCGGTCCGGGTTGGGTAGGTCCGGGTCGAGTTTTCTTTGAAAATTTAAGTTGAAATAAGTGTAAAATGAATGTATTTGTGTAATAAACCAATATATGGAGTTTATTAGTAACTAATTGGTAGCTAAATGTCTAAAATAAAGACTAAGGTTAACACAATTAAAAAGTTAACTATTGGTATTGTTTGAATTAAAATATTATTAAGTGGTGAATAATATTAATATGTGATTAAAAGGTTGTGAAATGATTAATAACATTTGTAAATGATTTAGATATTATTACATGGTTAATAATATGAGTAAGAGATTAAAATATTATTAAATGGGTAATAATATTAAGAAGTCAATAAAATATTATTAAATAGGTAATAATATTAGCAAATGAATATAATATTATTAAATGATTAATAATATTATAATATGAATAAAATATTATTAAATAATTAATAATATTATAAAGTTAATAAAATATTATTAAATGATTAATAATATTAGAATATGAATAAAATATTATTAAATAATTAATAATATTATAAAGTTAATAAAATATTATTAAATGATTAATAATATTAGAATATGAATTAAATATTATTAAATGGTTAATAATATTATAAAGTTAATAAAATATTATTAAATGATTAATAATATTATAAGACTAATAAAATATTATTAGATTATTAATAATATTATATAAGAATTTGAACTATATTAAAATAATTAATATAGTTTTTATGTGATTAAAATATTATCAAGTGATAATAATATTTTTAAGTGTTTATATACCCTTAACTATAATTAATTGTTTAAGTATTAGAGAAGTAAGATGTATAGAGGTTATCATATGAATGTATATATGATACTAATTTAAAGATCAACTTGATTAATTGTTAGGTCTATTCAGAGAGAATTAAATTGAATTGGTTAGCAGTAATTTACACACGAGGCAAGTTCTTTATCCTTACTCAAATTTTATATTGAGCAAGTTCTTTAAATCTACTCCATTATTGTTGAGCAAGTATCTACACTTATATTTATTTGTCAGAGATTTAAGTGGTTTAATTAGTTAAAGTTATTCCACATCATTATTGTTATTGTATTCGAATATAGTGCATTTACAAGTGTATTAGTTTATTAATTCAAGAACTGTTTAAGAACGTCTAAGCTAATTATTTCAGCTAGACAATGCATGTTTAAATTCATCAAATTGAATATTTTAAAAACTTATCAAAACCATTGGTTGGTGCGCGGATTCTTATAGTAAGACTAAGAACGAACAACCCTATATAAGGGGATTATTTTGTCGGAAAACCGACCATTGCGCAAGATATTTGAATGTTATGCATATACAAAGGGTACAAGAGGTTGATCCCCTCGCGTACCAAATTTCAAGGTTGCAGATCTATATATGTCTTACCTTTAGCAATAGTTCATGGTTCTTAAAGACCACTTAGCAGTAAAGATTAAATCCTTTCTTTTACATTGAAAATTGATTCTTGTGCTTTCACAATTGTTATCTATTGTTGAAACCATTGATGTTATCATCATGATATAGCTTATTTTAATTGTTCTTAAACTTGCTGAGCAAGGTAGTTGCTCATCCTTGTTATATCATAATTTATATTTCAGCTAAAGCTCGAATGCTCTAAATCGGACAAAGACAAAGGAAAATCCAAAGCTTAGACTAGCTTATTGCATATTAGATTAATTTCTTTTGTAAATCTTTTGTAATCCCTTAAAATATGTATTTTTATGTTATGGTTAGTCGACCTTGGGACTGTAGCCTTTTTTATAAGGAACTTTATGTATTATTCCGCGATGTTTAATTAAAGTTTATGTTTTAGATGTTATTTAGTATTGTACAATGAGGAACCAAACCCGAGGTTATGGAACCCGAATTTGGGGTCGTCACAAACATAACTTTCCTTAACCCTAAGTTACCAAAAATCTCTTTATTCCACTCCTTCAACCTAATTTTGATAGCTCTAAACTTCTTCATAAATACAAATCCTTGCCAACCCTCAAATTGGTACTCATCCCACCATTCCTTAATTAGCCCTTCAAAATTAGTGTGAGAAAGTTACATATTCTCAAATCAAAAAGGAATAGGCCCCAACCTACTTGGATTAAATTCAAGAACCATAAGAAAATGATCTAAAGCCATCTAAGGAAGTACCTCATGAACCTGATTAAAAATTAATCTTTCCATCATTGGTAAACAAAAATCTATCGATGCGCATAGCTATCCACTGCCTCTCAGATCTAGAACAAGTAAATTGAGCATTAGAGAGCGCAATATCCCTCAAACCATAATTTCTAACAAAATTATAGAAAAATCTTATACTAGTTGTGGCCCTAGAACCTTCCAACTTCTCCTACAACATATGAATGACATTAAAATCCCCACCTATGCACCACCTTGTACTACAAAGACTTGCAATATCTATCAACTCCTTTCAAAAGGCTAAATGCTCCATAGGTTTATTAGAAACTGAAGTGAACCACCACACACCATGAACAAGAATGTTTAACTGGACAAAAAAAGTGTAAGAACCTTGGAAAATTTGGACCTTCGAAGCAACCCTAACATCTAATAAGATAATAATACCATTTGAAACTCCCATGGAAGGAAGAAAGGCCCAGTCTTTATGTCTAGACTCTTAAATTTTTCTAACAATACACCTATCAACTACCTTCAACTTGGATTCTTGAATGAATAAAACATTAAGGATTGCCTTATGAATCACTCCTCATAAAGTTTCTCTCTTGCACTAATCCCCAAAACTAATAAAATTATGGGTTAAAACCTTCATTCAAAATTTTTATAAGAAACCCTTATAACTCAAAGTTATCCCCCTTATAGTTAATCAATGTTTAGAGCTGCCTTATATCTAAAAGAGACTTCTTTTGTGTTATTCCCAAATACACTAAAAGATCTAAAAGGGGAGTTGAAGAGATTCTCTAAATTTTATTTTTAAAGATTTAATAACCAAATAAGTTAAT
This sequence comes from Hedera helix, assembly GCA_947179155.2. NCBI lineage: Eukaryota > Viridiplantae > Streptophyta > Magnoliopsida > Apiales > Araliaceae > Hedera > Hedera helix. Next base: position 24,926,423 of record OX359280.1, read on the forward strand.
TTATTTAGTTAAGCATAATATAATAAGTATTTGAAAACCTTTTTAAAGATATAAGTAAAATTTCAAGGCTTGATACTTGATAGATCTTTAGTTTCAGTGTTGTAGCAATAAAGTGGAGCTTTAAGAACACTTAAACTTTCAATGCTTGATACTTGACAGATCATTAGTTTCAATGTTGTAGCAATAATCTTTTTATAGTCTCTCATTGAGATTTGTTCGTTGATTTATTAACGTTGCTCCAAATTGCTCGGGACACTTGTTAGTTTATAATTTCTTTGACTTTGAATAGTTGTCTGTTGGACCACTTGCTGTCATTTTTTATGGTACTATATTTGGTGTAGCAGTAGACACGTGCCTTTATCCTTTGCTTATATAGCTGTTATAAAAAAAAAACTATGATGTCTCCTTCATTCTTATCGCCAACACATTTGCAAGTCATTTATTGAAGTATGTGTATTAAAGTTTACAATCCCTATCATAAACTTACCACTGACATGTCAACATGTTGCACTCTGCGTTTTTGGTCGAACTAGCCTTCAATGTAGAATCGTAAAGTTGGTCCTCTAATCATTGAGTATCTTTACTAAACAATATCTGCTTTAGGATTTGCAAGAAAAGAAAAAGCCTATAAAGTTTGGGAACCTTACAATTTGTGGAATGGTGCCTTTAGTAGAGTAATGCTCTACGTTCGTAGTATTAGACCCTACGAACGTTTCATAACATAAGATTTTCTCTTTCTCTTTGTCTTTGGAAAGCGTAGCTCTAGCCTTATCCATCACAAGAAGATCAATATGTATAAATATTTATGAGGATCTAGAAGAAGTAGTCTAAGCTTCAGTTCCATGTGTGAGCTTCAGTGTAGCAAAATTTATTCTTAGAAGGTAATGATGCGCAAGTACTCTTACGTTTGTATAATGACTAAACGTTTAGGAGAGTCAACTAAAGTCTTGTTGTATTTTTGCTCAAAGAAGAGGTATAACAGGTAGGAAACAGTAGAGTCAATTATCCACTCTATGAGATTCCATATGATTTTCATTTTCTTCAACTCTTTCTTCAGCATTCTCAAGATTAGGAATTTCTTTAGATGAACTCTCCTTCCCCCCCTGAATCTCATAATCCATATCATTTTGTGAAGTACGCATGATGATGAAAGAGTGATAAGGTAAACTCTCAGGGACATTCTCTCTATTATCTATCAGCATTTCTTCAACCACTTTTGTAAGAATGAGAGAATCATCAGAAGATTCTATCTCCTTTTCATCTTGGGGTTTAGCTAAGACAGTTTTTGGTTTTGCAGTTTGAGCCTCCCCCTCAATTGCTAGTTTTTTTTTATTTCCTTGACTCCCTTGCTCTTTTTTATAATTTTGTTCTTGCTATAGTTTTTTTTAGTCTTCTTCTTTAACCTTCTTGAATGTGAATGTGGCTCAAGCATAAGCGCCTTCACAACTATTTCTTTAGTTGGCTTAGGTTCAGTAAGCTTCCCAGCCATTTCATCATGTTCTACTATTGGAGATTGTAGAAACTATTCAATTTGTTCTACATCTTCTATAATAATTAGTTTTCTTCTCTTCTTTTCATCTTTCTTCCTCTTTATTCCTTTTAGAGCAACATCTTTTTCTTCCATTCTTCGATTTCTTTCTTATTATTCTTGGCATTTTTAGCCATCCATTCCTCCACAGTTAACCGAGCCTTAGTTGTAGCTTTTTCATATTCTTCATTATTAGCTTTTATTGCATTATCCATTACTTCACAAACTGAGACAGAAGGAGGATTTGTGGTGACTTTCCTCAACCTCTTTGTTTTCCAGGTTGGTTTTTTTATAAGTTCATCAAGAACTCTCACAATAGCATCTTCTTTTTCTTTTTCTCTTCTTTCTTCCTTTTTTCTCAATCACATTCTTCATTATTCCATGCTTTTTAATATTTATACGAGTAGCCATCATCTTCACTTTCTTTTTTGGGGGCTTTTTTGTTGTTGAAGCTATGTTGGCAAAGGTCTCAGAGGTAGTAGACCCCTATGATTCTCCTTTATCTTTAGCAATCTTTCTCTTATTTAAAGCCTTGGAGGACTTCTGAACGTTAATAATGGTCTTCTCACTGCCCTCAGATTACTTGGATTTATTGATTTCAACTAGATTCCTCTTCCGGTTGTCAAACCGTTTCTTTATAATTTTCTTGTTGATATTGAGGGACTCTCCTTCTTTATCCCCAATGTGTTTTCTTAATTTTTTGTTCAGAATAATGTTGATGAACCTTCCATAAAACATCTTTGAAAGTGGCTTGCCTTCCTTTTTTATTTTTTTTTATTTTTTATCTTATTAGCATCCTTAAACCATTTAACAATCCGATGGTAGATGACTATACCATAAGTGACTTTGATCTCCATAGTGATGGCAGTCACGATCTGCAGTTGTAACTCATTAATGGAGTCGTGTGCTGAATCCTTACAGAGAATGCAATTACTAACATTGTCTACTAGAAACTCGAAGTCTTAAGAGAAATCCTTCTTCTTTAATCCCTTGGTTTCTGGGTTCCTTTTGTATCCCATGAATTTTAGATCCTTTTGTGTTAATAGTAGCAAAATTAGTACTTCCTTCAACAACAAAATCAAGTAAAATCCTACTTTTTTGGTTCAACTGTCATGATGACGCCTTTTATTTTTGTCATTATTTCTCTGTAAGTATGAACGCCATTCAAATAGAATTCTTCCACAAGTTTTGAGTACACCCTTGTATTCTTGTTGAGTACCTCTTCAAATCTGGCGATTCAAAGAAACTTTAGTATGGTGAGGAAGTGAGACTCGACACCTTCAAATTGGTCAAAATATAGTTGATCTCTAGGGATAACTTAACTGAACGACATGATTGAAATGGCTGAATTGAGCTAAAACAAAAAAATTGGAGTTGGGGAACTATATAGTAAACTAGAGCAGAGGTTGAAAGATTCTAAAGTCAACAATAGCAAATGAATCGGTGAAAATGAAAGTTGAATTGAATTTTAAAAGCTATATGTATTTCACTCTTATTTTCGGGTGAGTGGGACAAGAGTAAGAGTTTTATTGGAAGAGCCATCTGTTATAACTACTGTATACAACTGTTACAGTTACTTTTAGCTTTAAACGCACTTTTAACTAATGTCTTCATCTCTCTCCTTAGGATACGTCCACTCAATGTTTTGACCTCATTTTGTAGAATGCAATATCGTAGTGTGTAAATTCACCTTAGGATCCACCTTTTATTCTACGATCCACTTTATAGTTTTTCAGTTTTTAGTCAACTCCACGAACTTGTTCCTGTATAGGTAGTCTTGAGCAACAAATATCATGAACATAAATTTAACATACCTAACTCACTTATTAACTTATTAAATCTAGATTCATCTAATGGTTTAGTGAATACATAAGCTAATTGATTTCTTGTAGAGATAAAATATAAAGCAATATTTTTATTTTGAACATGATCTCTAATGAAGTGATGCATAGTATCAATATGTATAGTTATAGAATGCAAAAAAAAATTATGAGTGATACCTATAACATTAGTGTTATCATAAAATATAATAATAAGCTTGAAATTAAACTATTACTCGCTAGTTAGTTCTTCATCTAAAGTATTTGAGTACAAAAGCTACCAGTAACAATGTACTTAACTTTTATAGTTAAAGTTGGCACTGAGTTTCGCTTCTTGCTAAACCATGAGACACGACTATTTTTTAACAATTGACATATTTTATTAGTACTTTTCTTGTCTATTTTGCATTCTGCAAAGTCAGCATCTGAATAAGTAATTAGATCAAAGGGAGATTGCTTGGGATACCACTATTCTAAATATGGAGTACCCTTGAGATATCTTAAAAATATCTTAACAGACATTAAATGAGATTCATAGGCTTAGTTTGAAATCTAGCACAAATACATGTAGAAAAAATTATGTTCTGAGTGTAGCATGCAGTGCTACAGTTTTAGCCTAAAAATATTCTGGCAATCTTGTTGCTATTAGAAGTGTCATTCATGCTTCAATGAGAGTTTTGTTCTTCTTTTCAGCTACACCATTCTACTAGGGAGTTTTAGGTGCAGAGAAGTTATGATGAATACCATTGATGCAGGACGAAAAAGAAGAAGAAGAGCCCGCAAGAATTGGTTGAACTAATATAACAGACTTTGGAAGCCCAATCCAATTATCCAACTAAATATTTTATTTTAATTAGGAATCTTATTTTTAATTAGAAGTTGTATTTAAGTTGGCGTCTAGTTTCTATAATTTGTAATTATCATATTTAGTTTTAATTTATCTTTTAGAGTTAAATTTAGATTACGAGACTCATTTAAGAGATTATAAATAGGGTTGTAAAATATTATTTTGGAGACATTGAGTTATTAAATTATTGAGTTTTGTGAAATTCTCTGTATGAGAAATTCTTTTATCCCATACATATGGCCTACCATTTTGGTATTAGAGCCAAACCTGAAATCGGTTCCTACCACCCTTAAACCCTAACCCTAATATTCTCTCGCCACCCAAACCCTAATCCCTTAACTTATGCCACCACCAAACCCTAGCTGTTATCACCCTCCTAAATCAAATTCCCATCTTAATTTCCCAAACCCAAGAATCACCTTCTGTCATCCCCAATCAAAATCGCCGACATCCCAACCACTAAATCCAAAAAAATAAACAAAAAAAAAAACCCATTGCTACCAAACCCAAATCGTAACCCATCAAAAATAAAATATAAGCAAAGACGAAGCCAAAAAATGACATACCTGAAAGCAAAGTCGTCGCCTCCAAAGCCGCCACAAGCCAGTGCTGCCTCCTACCGACCCGCACCACCATACAACTGCTGCCTTGCTTGTTCGCGACTTGGATTTGCCCGGTTCGCGTTTTCGGCGTGCCGTTTACATGGCGGCCAACTTTTAACCTTGATCCATTCTGATTCTCCAATTGTGCCAAACATGAAAGTTGTATAACTTCTCCTCATCTTTCCAAAACATCTTGAATCAATGCAATCGGAGGTTGGACGCAAAAGTTATACAAAAAATACGAAGAAATGCAGCAGCATCCTATTGAGGCCAACTTTTGACATGGATCCGTTCTGATTCTGCAATTTGGTCAAACATGAAAGTTGTAGCTCTATGAATTTCCTTTCCAGAAAATCTTGAATTTCCTTTCCAGAAAATATTGAATTTCCTCAAGCGGAGTTCGTATGAAGAAGTTACGCCGAAAATACAAAAGGATCCTGAAGCAGCCCAATGTCAGATTTATGCATAATGGCGCAGCTGCGCCCATTTTGTACTAGGAAATGGCGCAGCTACGCTGTTTGCCAGGCAGACCAAGATTTGGCGCAGCTGCGCCCATTTTTCACTAGGGAACGGCGCAGTTGCGCCGTACGCCAGTCCAGCAGCGAACAGAGTGCTATAAAAGCCATTTTTTTTGCCCTAAAACAAAACATATCAGTTTCCTTCGAGAGGGAGCGGCTTGGGCGACTTTGGAAGGCCAAGATGGTGCTTCCATGGTGCTCCTACATCAATTTGAGGCCATGATTTAGGGAGTTTTCTTTATTTCTTCTTCCTATCTGTCCCTATCTTATGTAATCTATTGAATGTTTATTTTTGGAATTGTAATAGTGGATTAATATTGTTCCATGGATGTAATATTCTTTGGTTTAATGTTATCCATTTGATTTTGATTCATTATATGTGCTATTACTCACTTGATCAATGATGTTTTGTGCATGTGTTTTGGATTAAGCCATGAATCTAGGTTTTGTTATGGAACCCAATAGGTTGTTCTAGTTGATTTACTCTCTCTCTTTGGTTGGCACCATATGGATTGGTTGTTGTATTTGTGCTTTGTGGTTAATTTCTAGGTCGTGCATTTACTTAGTAGCCTATACGGAACTGAGAGAGGGAGTATAGTGTGTTGACCCAAATATGTTAACATGTGATTGTGTTATCCTACTTGGAGGGGTATGCATAAATTGTGTATAGGAGGTGACAGGCTTATACACCGTGTGAAACTATAGTGACAGATGGTGACACTTGCTTTGCATATTTTTCCTATGTGAGATGCATGATTTGTGGCTAGGATAGAAATATACCTAGACGCCATGTGCAACCTTTGAGAACCTGACCTTCAACCCTTGTTATTCGTAGCTTGGGCGTTCCTTCCTGTTTCTGTTGCCTTGTGTCGGATTTGGGTAGGATGTCGCTACATGTGCTCGAGAGAGGCATGTTAGTACTATAGAGAGTTCTCGGGTGACCATTCATCGGTTACGGTTGTGTGGATGTGTTTTCATATTTTGCACCTAACGCATATTTGTTTGACCTAGTTATTAGTGTGGTAACTCGTGCGGAACTGAGAAAGGGAGTACCAGTTTAGACCTAGATACAATGACACGTGTTCGTGATTCCACCTGGCGTTGGGATTATGATTCGTGAGTTAGGATAGAGATATACCAGGTCGCCTCGTGTAGCCAAGAGAGAATCTGTTCTTCAAATCCTTTTTAGTGTTGACTCTCATAGAGATATAGTGAGTTGCCTAGTTAGGGTGTTCCTTCCCATTTCTGTTGCCCTTGGGTCGGATTTGGGTGGATTCGGGTATGGTGCAACGAGAGTTGGCCATATCTATTATAAAGAATTCTCGATTGACAATTCGTCGTGACCGAATGGCCAAAGAGAGAGTTAGGAGACTTGAATGAACTATTGGGGGAAGTTACATACTTAGATTCACCTATATTTAATTGTTTTCATTAGCTAGTATTAGTTTAATATTTATTAGTTTAATTTCAAAATAATTAATCTTTCGTTTAAATAGGATTGAATTGGTTATAAGCTTGTGGTTGGCAATTCTTGTTACATAATTCCTCGTGGGATCGATACTCTATTTTCATTATATTACTTGTTGACCGCGTATACTTGCGCGTTTTGTTCATTCAAACAAACTCGTCGAGGTCGGAACTCATTAAATATAAAAACATAAAAACAAAATAAAAACAAGTTCCGACCGGTGACCCAACAAGTTTTTGGCGCCGTTGCCGGGGATTTAGTTTAATAATTATTGCCATCATTAGCTTCGATCAAATTTGTCTTAATTTAAACATTTCTTTTTATTTTATTTTCTTTTTACTTCCTATATTTTTCTCTTTTCAGGTAGCATGGATGAATTTGCTTATCAATGGCCATACACGAGTATGACTCAACCATGGGAAACAGGGATTGATAGTCTCGATGCAATTTCTGCATTGTCAGCACAAATTGAGATACTTTCGAGGAAGTTGGACGTTATAGGAGCGCAACGAACTCAAAGTGTGGATGTGTTTCGTGATTATTGTGCTGGCAAGCATCCGAGTCATCAATGCACCATCAGTTATGGACCGGTACAGTATGAGGGTGATTATCTCAACGACTATGCTTATCCCGAAAATTATTATCAGGATTGGGGATATCACCCGGATGATTCATGGAGCTACACTCAGCAAGATCAATACGATGCTCCAAGTCATATGTACTCACCGGATTTCTCATGTCCACCTCCACCGCAACATGAAGAAAATTCAAGATTGGAGGAATTGTGGTCCAAGTACATGGCATCGAATGAGGAAGTGATGCGCAGTCAAGCTGCTTCCACTCGAAATCTTAAGGACCAAATGGAGAAATTGTTCAAAGCCTTAAACAACAGTCCTCAAGACACTTGGCCTCATGACATGGATTCTGAGGCTGATGGAGTACCCGTGCCAAATATGCAATTGGACGAGCCACAAGAGAGTGATATGGAGGAGAAGAGTGGGGATATGGTTAACACAGTCGGCGAAGAAATATATGTGCATTCCAATGAAGATGTGTCGACCTTGTTAGTGCCCCAAGAGCTTTCTCCACCAAAGTTCAAGAATCCGATCAGATTTGCAAAAGCATGCCCACTTGGTAGTCATGTCGTCGGCAAGGCTCTTTATGACATGAGAGCTAGTACAAATATGGAGCCATGGTGGGTTGAAGAAGAGAAGATAGAGGAAGATCCCATTGTGTTTGACAATCTTAAATGCCCCAATATGGTCACAAACACAATGGAAGAAGCACCTAGCTATTTGACCATTCAAATGGGGAATATACCTACAAAGAGCAAGCTAGGTGACTTAGACTTCGTGGCTATCACGAATGGGAACCTCCCAAATAATGAATTGCTTCCAATGGATGGAGGGTTCCTCAATTATCGAAGAGGGATTGGATAGCGTTGATGCGAAGAAGTCTAGCTTAATGACTATAAATTAAGCGCTCGATGGGAAGCACCCCATTCACTCTTTCTCCCTCCTTGTTTAATTCTTATTTGCATTTTCAATTAATTCTCTTTTCTTTTATTATTAAGTAGGATGTTTATATTTAGTAGTCTTAATAGTCCATTTTTGGTCTCTCTCAGGTTTAATTGATATTGGTGGAACTGTGCAATGTCTAGCCAAAAAAATGGAAGTGTGCAACAGGAAAAATAACAGCAGAATGCATGACTGATGCACGGCGCAGTTGCGCCACTATGCAGGCCAATTCCTGCGCAGCTGCGCCTTCCTCCAGAGTCGAGACCCATTTTATGCCAAACAGCGCAGCTGCGCCGTTACACAGTACAAATTTGGCGCAGCTGCGCTCTTCACCAGAAGCTGCCCCTGCCAGACTGCGCAGCTGCGCGCTCCTCACGAAGAAAAATGGTGCAGCTACGCCATAGCCTCCAAACTGCCTTTTCTGCCAGACTGCGCAGCTGCGCGCCCATGAAGAACAAAATCGGCGCAGCTGCGCCTTTACTCTTGATGCCCTTTCCTGCCATACTGTGCAGCTGCGCCCTTATGCAGTACATTTTCGGCGCAGCTGCGCCGGAGAGCCAAAAAATATATATATAAAAAAAATGTTTTTGCTTAATTATTGTTTATCAATTATTAGATTATTTTGCTTAATTTCCTAATTTATTTGTGTGTGCCAATTTTTAGGATTTTGGTGTGTAATCCGAGCTGTGCAACGTGAACATCAATTTGAGGATTGCATTGTGCCGCACACCAAGTGTTTAGTGAGTCACCTCATCGCGAATTCAGGGAAGTTCTCGGTCTTCAATTCTCTATTCATGTAGTAGGATGACATTATCTGATTCAAGTTTGGGGGTTTTGTGTGTATGTGGTTGTTTTAATTTTCTTATTTTTATTTTACTGTTTATTTCTCTTGTTTTATTATGTTGTGTTTGTATATATTTTAATTTACATTTTTGTGGTTTGAATTTTGTGGGTATATTCTCTGCAAACCGTCACGAGACAAAACTCGTCCTCTTGGGTAACCTTGAGGTTTAACGGCTTGTTACACGTGCTAAGTGCAATCGTACTCCCTACGAAATTGGGTTTGTTTTATGTTGTTAATATATGCCATTTTTATTTTCGTTTTGAGTCGTTGTAGTATAGATTGTGTCTTTTGAGCATTGAGTTAACTTGATTGAATGTTAATCGAGGATCAGGCATTGATTATTTGAGTTATAACTCATAGAAAATTGATAAACGTCGCTGCTTGACTTACTATTGGTTTACATAACTTGTGATCCCTTTTCTTCGAGCACATAACCATCTGTATTGAATAAGTTGTTTACTTTGAGGCGGTTTATATGACTACATGTTTAGTGAGACAATCTTTTACTTTAAAACTCGTATATGCATCACTCAAAACGATCTCTCATGTTTGATTTGTCTGTAGCATGAGATGGAGCGTTAAAACGCACTCACATGATATAAAAAAAATGAAAAAGAAAAAAAAAGAAAAGAAAAAAAAGTATTTATAATAATAAATATAATAATTCACTTGACTAGTCGAGTTTTGTGGCCTCTGTTACTCGAGTTATTAGGCCCTTAGGGGTGTCTTTACACCTAATGCCCTAAAGTCAACTGGTTTGGGAGTCACTGGTCAAACGCTCGTTACATGGGTAACTCTAAGCCTAATGGGATGAGACATTGCACATGTCAAGATTAGTTTTGTTTTGACTTATTGCTGGGACTAGTGGAGAATGATGTCATGTGCATGTGGTTTTAAGTTTTTGATTTCTTTCTTAAGGTAATTTGTCTACACCACCCCTTTGCGTGATGATTTGTTGTTGCAGATGGTTCACACACATACACGGGGGTCATAAGTGTGTATTGACTGATATGTGAGTTGAGAGTCTAGACTTTGCAAGGTTTTGAGATTTTCTTATAATTATAGCTTGAAATAATCTTGAGGCCACAATGTTCTTTCTTATTAACTCACTGCTCAAGTTTTGTGTTGTTGTTTGTATAGTCAGTGTTGTTTTGCTTGAGGACAAGCAAATGTTTAAGTTTGGGGGTATTGGTTATTAAATGTTATATGCATAGAGTACTCCTAACCTTGATAATGTGCAAATCTTCGAGTATTTTCTGTGATTTTTAACTAGTAGAATTTTTTTTTTATTTTTATCTATGTATTTTGTTAATTTTTCTTTATTTAGCGTGTATTTGTATTACTTGAGGGCAAGCAATGGTTTAAGTTTGGGAGTATTTGATAAGTGGTTTTTATACCTACGAATTGAATACACTTGAGCTTGATAAATTGCTTATCTTTAAGTATTTATGTTAGTTTCTATGTGTTTTTACGTGTTTGTTGTAATTTAGGTTGTATACTAAGTTTATGTGTTTTCTGTTCATTTACGCGTCTTTTTATACCACATTATTATAGAATATGGTTTTATATTGTTTTTATGCGTTTTTAATTTTTGTACAGGAATTATAATAAGGGCTTGCTTGTTCGCGACTTGGATTTGCCCGGTTCGCGTTTTCGGCGTGCCGTTTACATGGCAGCCAACTTTTGACCTTGATCCATTCTGATTCTCCAATTGTGCCAAACATGAAAGTTGTATAACTTCTCCTCAGCTTTCCAAAACATCTTGAATCAATGCAATCAGAGGTTGGACGCAAAAGTTATACAAAAAATACAAAGAAATGCAGCAGCAGCCTATTGAGGCCAACTTTTGACATGGATCCGTTCTGATTCTGCAATTTGGTCAAACATGAAACTTGTATCTCTATGAATTTACTTTCCATAAAATCTTGAATTTCCTCAATTGGAGTTCGTATGAAGAAGTTACGCCGAAAATACAAAAGGATCCTGAAGCAGCCAAATGTCAGATTTCTGCATAATGGCGCAGCTGCGCCCATTTTGTACTAGGAAATGGCGCAGCTGCGCCGTTTGCCAAGCAGACCAAGATTTGGCGCAGCTGCGCCCATTTTTCACTAGGGAACGGCGCAGCTGCGCCGTACGCCAGTCCAGCAGCGAACAGAGTGCTATAAAAGCCATTTTGTTTGCCTTAAAACAAAACATATCAGTTTCTTCCGAGAGGGAGCGGCTTGGGTGACTTTGGAAGGCCAAGATGGTGCTTCCATGGTGCTCCTACATCAATTTGAGGCCATGATTTAGGGAGTTTTCTTTATTTCTTCTTCCTATCTGTCCCTATCTTATGTAATCTATTGAATGTTTATTTTTGGAATTGTAATAGTGGATTAATATTGTTCCATGGATGTAATATTCTTTGGTTTAATGTTATCCATTTGATTTTGATTCATTATATGTGCTATTACTCACTTGATCAATGATGTTTTGTGCATGTGTTTTGGATTAAGCCATGAATCTAGGTTTTGTTATGGAACCCAATAGGTTGTTCTAGTTGATTTACTCTCTCTCTTTGGTTGGCACCATATGGATTGGTTGTTGTATTTGTGCTTTGTGGTTAATTTCTAGGTCGTGCATTTACTTAGTAGCCTATACGGAACTGAGAGAGGGAGTATAGTGTGTTGACCCAAATATGTTAACATGTGATTGTGTTATCCTACTTGGAGGGGTATGCATAAATTGTGTATGGGAGGTGACAGGCTTATACACCGTGTGAAACTATAGTGACAGATGGTGACACTTGCTTTGCATATTTTTCCTATGTGAGATGCATGATTTGTGGCTAGGATAGAAATATACCTAGACGCCATGTGCAACCTTTGAGAACCTGACCTTCAACCCTTGTTATTCGTAGCTTGGGCGTTCCTTCCTGTTTCTGTTGCCTTGTGTCGGATTTGGGTAGGATGTCGCTACATGTGCTCGAGAGAGGCATGTTAGTACTATAGAGAGTTCTCGGGTGACCATTCATCGGCTACGGCTGTGTGGATGTGTTTTCATATTTTGCGCCTAACGCATATTTGTCTGACCTAGTTATTAGTGTGGTAACTCGTGCGGAACTGAGAAAGGGAGTACCAGTTTAGACCTAGATACAATGACACGTGTTCTTGATTCCACCTGGCGTTGGGATTATGATTCGTGAGTTAGGATAGAGATATACCAGCTCACCTCGTGTAGCCAAGAGAGTATCTGTTCTTCAAATCCTTTTTAGTGTTGACTCTCATAGAGATATAGTGAGTTGCCTAGTTAGGGTGTTCCTTCCCATTTCTGTTGCCCTTGGGTCGGATTTGGGTGGATTCGGGTATGGTGCAACGAGAGTTGGCCATATCTATTATAAAGAATTCTCGGTTGACAATTCGTCGTGACCGAATGGCCAAAGAGAGAGTTAGGAGACTTGAATGAACTATTGGGGGAAGTTACATACTTAGATTCACCTATATTTAATTGTTTTCATTAGCTAGTATTAGTTTAATTTTTATTAGTTTAATTTCAAAACAATTAATCTTTCGTTTAAATAGGATTGAATTGGTTATAAGTTTGTGGTTGGCAATTCTTGTTACATAATTCCTCGTGGGATCGATACTCTATTTTCATTATATTACTTGTTGACCGCGTATACTTGCGCGTTTTGTTCATTCAAATGAACTCGTCGAGGTCGGAACTCATTAAATATAAAAACATAAAAACAGAATAAAAACAAGTTCCGACCAGCGACCCAACAGTTAGTCCTCTTGGGAACACACATAGTAACGATATTTCTATAGTAATGATAATTATAGCATATAATATGACGTATATGTGTGATGTGTTTGGATTCTTTCTCTTCCAGGACATTTTTTTTACATATAAATCTCTTGTTTTTCTTTTAGGCTCAAACTTTTTCTACTTTTTCTACTTCCATGCTGTTCTAGAATTTTGAGATTTCGTAAGGTGAAAGTTAACTCTATGACTCTAGCTTGATTGGCTCGTAGAGTGATTATACACAAACTCTACAACCGTTTGAGGCTTTAATGTAGTCTTAGCTTTACCTTGCTATTTTTTAAATCTCAGACTAGTGTATGATCGATTATTTTTAGAAATTACAATTGTAGTTTCCCAGAGGCACATAAAAAGATCTAGAGGGGGGGTTGAATAGGTCTTTTCAAACTTTTGGTTTCTTTAAAGTTAATTTAAAATAAGTTGATGAATATTGATTAAGCACGGTGGAATATAATTTTAAATATCCCCCTTAGATTAGATTAAACAAATATAATTATGAGATCGAGTTACATATAATCACAATTCAGTATATGACAGAAAGTATGTGTAGAAAGCAAATAATAAAGGAGACAAAAAAAATTTAAGTGATTCGGAGACAGAATAACTAATACTCCACTATTCTACTCTACGAGTAGGAAATCCACTAAGGATATGATCACAAAGATCAGTTACAACCAAACCACTAAGGTTCCTCTGAGTCACTTAGTCTAAAAAAATGAGGACACTTAGTATAGATCACTTAGATCTCTTCAAGTCACTAAGAGTTGATAGATTGTCATAAAGACACAGATTGTAGATATAGATGTTTATGTGTTGCTGCTAAGTTTCCAATATGATTCTATTATTAAGTACTTGGCAGCTTATATGAGTATTTCTACTTTTTGTATAGTGGCTTTTGATTCTCATAGAATTTCTTCAGAGCTTTTCTTTTTTCATCATTATTTATTTGAATTCTGCTCGATCTTTTATAGTCCTTCAGAAATATTTTCATTGTAATATAGTCGTTGCTCATTTAATTCTTCAATTCTTGATATCTTTTATATAGATAGTTTGGAGATGGACTAGATATCTTTCTGTTGTGTTGACTTTTTAGGTCACCAAATATAGAAATTATACGACCGGTGTTTTAGTTAAACAAGCTAGTAGACACGAACAACTTTGAAGTATGGATTTCAACGTTGACCAGATAAAGTTGCATCGAGCCTTTCTATCAAAGACATCTTCATTGTCAGTCTTCTGATAGCTTCTGATTACTATATGAAATGAGATAATCGTATAGAAGATACATTATTATACGATCATAGATGCCTATTACAAATTAGGCTTTTATACAATCTTCCTTTTGCTATATGTTTTAAACTTCCAATACGATCTGAACCTTAGCTTGACATTCGTCTCATTGTAATACGATTTATACTTACAGTAAAAACATGTCTTCTAATATGATCAAAACCTTAGCTTGACATTCGTCTCCTTGTAATACAATTTATACTTGCAGTATAAACATGTCTTCCAATACGATTAGACCGTGCAATGTGATCTTCCTAATGTTATACGATCCAGAGTTGCCATCAATACGATCTGTTTTAAACTCTATACAATATTTTTTTTCTCATAAGATCAACTTAACACATTTGATATTTTTTAAAACTAAGTCCTTATACAATATGGAAAAGGAAAGGACTTTACAAAAGCTGTTTTGACAAATATAGTTTTATCAAACATCATCAATGTAAGAAATTATGTCTTCATTAAATCCAACATGCAACCTAACAATCTCCCCCTATTTAATGATGACAAAACCAACAATATTAATCTACTCATGCATCATTGTACGAAATTTAAACATGCAGTACTATACGAAATTAAACATGACTTAGAATACAATGAGAAACTATATTTATAGATAAAAAGAATGAATTCATTGATTTTTAAAATTTAAAGTCTTATAGTTTACATAGAGAAATTTATTCATCTTCTACTCTTCTTCCTGCTTGGCGGGCTTCTTTTTTCTACTTCTCTTCTACGATTATATTTTTCTCTTCCTTCTACTTCTCTTCTTCATAATTCAGAGATTTCTTTAATCGTATCCCTAGGACTGAGATCAGACATATTGAATTGTTGTTATCCCAGAATGTAGACACCTTGAGACATTTTGTTTATAAGCATTGGATCATCACTTGGTGGTCTCATACCAGTATCAATGATTGTTTGCCATGACTCTCTTTGAGAAGCTCTAGAAGATGATTGACCTCTTGAAGAATGACCTTCCAATGGTAAAGCTTGTGCTACAGGTGGAGATAAACGCCTTGATCTTTCTTTCTGTGCACCTTGCTCCCCCTGAGTAGAAGATCGCGTCCTTTGACTACCTTTCTTCTCCCCCCCCCCTTTTGTCATCAATCAGTAGGGAGAAATCTTCAGTGAGCTGCTGAACACCAACAATAATCTCTTGTAGTTATTGATTAGATGTGACAATATCATGTCTGGTTTCTTACAACCTTTGCTCAGCATCAATCTGTTGCTGATAGACCATGGCCATAGCAATTTCTTGCAACCTTTGCTCAGTGTCAATCTTCCTACTTGGTGGGCTTCTTCTTTGTCTCTTTGCTCTCTTCCCTTTCTTCTTTATCAAAATATGTGATAATAGAGCAATTTCTTCTTGAAATTCTTCCGACTGTGAGAGAAGATCCTTTTGTTCTTCTCCTTCCTTATCATAGGTCCTTACACTGAATCTTGAGGTTTAGATTCTTGAGGAGTTGAAGATTCTAGAGACACGTCTTCTTAAATAGAAGCCACTTTTCTCTTTCCTTTGGTTTTGCTCGGCTTCTTCACTTCATTGATAGTTCTTTCACTTTCCTCTGATATTTTGGATCGATGAATTTCAATTAGATTCTTCTTTTAGTTTTCGAACAGCTTAGGAGTTATCTTCTTATTCACATCCAGGGATTCTCTTTCCTCATCTCCTATGAGCTTCCTTATCCTCATCTTCAGAATATAGCTTAAGATTCGTCCATAATACATTTTGGGAGCAAATTTGTTTGTTGATTTTCTCTTGGTAGCATCCTTCACCCATCTAACTATCTAGTTCACAAGGTAGATCCAAAATTTATTTATATTTTGCTGACTATGACAGTCATAATCCTTAGTTGAAGTTCACTTACAGAATCGTGTGCAAAGTCCTTGCACATGATGCATTTCCCAACTATGTCAGCTAAAAATTCATACTCATAAGGAAACTCCTTTTTTTTCATTCCCTTTAGTTAAGGATTTTTCTTGTACTTCATCATCATCTTTCCTTCTTCAGCATTAATATCATCAAATGATGTGACGCTTTTGCTCACAAAATCCATATGGTTGTTCAACTCCTCTGTCATGATTTTTAAAGAGTGACCTTTCACCTTCGTAGAAATAGCATCACCGGCTATTGCAACATTAACATAGAACTCTTAAACAAGTTTAGTGTAGATTTTGGTGTCGACCTCTAAAATCTCTCTAAATTTGGCTTTTTGAATTAGAGATAGAACATCTCTAAACTTCTTTTCTGATGAACCAAACTTCTCGAAACAAAGTTGATTTCCAACAATAACTTGATAACTTGTCATTTCTATTTGAGATGGAATTTGAAAAGGTCAATAAGATGGTTAAACTTTCTAGATCTGAGTATCAACTAGAAATATAGGGTTTTAGAAGAGAGTGGAAGCTGTCGTTAACACTCCAAAATTAATCCTTACTTTCAATAACAAAATCAGTATAATAGCAAGTAATAGTCGATCCCACTGAGAGTGATATTGCTTCAATAAATTGCAATATTTTCTATTTTTAATTAACAATCAATAAATAAAAAGGGGGTTTTAGGTTTCGACTTTAACTACTAAATTGCAAATAATTAAATATAAACGAGAGAAATCAATAAAGAGAAACTTCAGTTACTCAGTTTAGTATCATCTTTTCACCCTCAACAGAATAATCAAGTTTAACATTAATCTTTTCCTTTCCTATATCGAGACTAATAACCCTAGGTAACCACAATCGTTCAATTACCCGAAATTCTCCTTAGGTTTTAACCTATTGTAGCAATCGCATCCAATAAATCTTTACTATCATACAACCTAGAACTATCAGTCTAGATTTAATATAACAGTAGCACTAAAAGTTAAAGAATTAGATTATTCCAAGCAATAATCGTATGATCGTAGATTATTTAACTAGCCTTCTTGAAAACCATAATAATATTCAAAAGGTTTGACCACGATCAAATATTACTAATCGCTACTTATGATCAGATACAATATCGTTTGCTTAATATTATATCTTAATATAGCAGATAATAAAAGATAATAAAAACTCAATCAATTTAACTTGCCACATTAAATCAATCAAATCAAATATCCTTCATCAATTCTAATAGTTCATCAAGAACAAATCTCATATAAGAATAATAAGATAATATAAACTTAATCAAACCATAATATGTGAATAAGGTTGAACATCCCCTTATAACTGAAAATAAAGAACTTAGCCTGACATAGTCGAAATCGCTAATTAACCTTCAATCCTCGCACTAGTGAAAATCTCATTCCCCAAACGTTATTTACAATTATAGTGTTCTATGTATTTATATCCATCAAAACTATCCTAGAAGCCTTCTCACATCTCAGCCTTTAAAGTCCGATCTAAAACAGTCCACACGTATCTGCCGACTAGGGCCCCCGGCCCTAATGTGCCCGAAATTACGAAAATGCCATTAATGCTCATTTTTCCCGTGTTGTCCATCCGATGCCATTTTCTGCAAAGTAAACATAAAAACAAGTAAAATGCTCATAAGAATAACAATACTTAAGTTCGAAAGCATACAATTCGCAGGCATGAAACCCACTCATCAGAGAGGTTTTGAAACGGTGAAATGCGATTGAAATTTCAAAATAGTTTTTATAATCCTTCCCTCTATTTGTTGAGTGGGACACATGGCAGTGGCTTATTTGGTACACATCACATTGACTCTACGAGTTTACAGTTGTAACCTAGTAACTTGCTTCTTCTGGTAGTGTAGCATACACGCCTGATGAACTAACTGTTCAACTTCTATCAATTGTATGGTAAATTTAATTTTTAACCATACGAAATAGAAGTTACTCTTAGTAAACGATTCGTTATACGATTGCGTGATCTTCCTATGATTTGTTCTTGTCCTCACGGTTAGAACCCTTCTCTATGAATTTCACTTGTTCCTGCACTGTTAGTGACTTCCAAAACATAGTACTTAAGGATGTAGATTTAACATGCCTAACTCACTAATTAATTTATTAAATCTAGATTCATCCTAAGGTTTTATGAACACATCTACAAGTTGATCCTCAGTTGGTATAAATTGTAAGGATATGTTTCCATTTTGAACATGATCTTTTATGAAATGATATCTAATTTTAATGTGCTAGTTCTTGAGTGCATGATGGGATTATGTGTAATAGAAATAGCACTTGTATTATCAAAGTATATATGAATAGATTTGAAATCAAACCCATAGTCAGTTAATTGATTCTTCATCCACCAAATTTGAGCACAACAACTACCAGTATCAATGTACTCAGCTTTTATAGTTAAAGTGGACACAGAATTTTGCTTCTTGCTGAACCAAAAAACAAGTCTATTTTCAATAAATTAACATGTTCCACTAGTGTTTTTCCTGTCAATCTTACATCCTACAAAGTAACCAATTAGATCAAAGAAAGACTCATTGGGATATTATAACCCCAAATTTGGAATGCCCATAAGATATCTGGAAAAAAATTCTTTTAACAACAATTAAATGAGATTCTTTAGAATTAGATTGAAACCTAGCACAAATACTAGTGCAAAATACAATATCTGGCCTACTAGCAGTTAAGTATACGAGAGATCCAATCATATATCTGTATTGAGTAATATTAATACTTCTACATTGTTCATCTTTTTCAAGTTTAGTTGCAGAGGCCATAAGATTTTTCATGAAAGTAGATGATTCCAAGCCATACTTCTTTAGTAAATTTTTGACGTACTTGGCTTGACTTATGAAGATTCCTTCTTTAGTTTGTTAAACTTGAAGTCTAAGGAAGAAGTGTAATTCTCCCATCATGTTCATCTCAAATTTATTCTGCATTAACTTAGCAAATCTTTCACATAGATTTTCATCAGTATAGCCAAATATGATATCATCTACATATATTTAAACTAATAAAGTTTTATTTTTATGCTTTCTAAAAAATAGAGTTGTGTCTACTCTTCTTCTAAAGAAACCGTTTTCAATTAAAAAGGTGGTGAGTGTTTCATAACATGCTCTAGGTGTTTGTTTTAGTCCATATAGTTCTTTATCTAATTTATAAACATGATTAGATAGAGTTGGAATAAAAAGACCTAGGAGTTGGTCCATGAAGACTGTTTCTTGAAGTTCTCCATTTAGGAAAGCACTTTTGACATCCATTTAAAAAACTTTGAATTTCATATGAGCATCATAGGCTAGGAACATTTTGATAGCCTCCAGTCTTGCAACAGGTGCAAAAGTCTCATCATAATCTATTCCCTCTTCTTGTGAATATCCTTTAGCAATAAGCCTTGCCTGGTTCCTTGTAATAATGTCTGCTTCTTCCATCTTGTTTCTGAAAAATCATTTGGTGCCAATAACTGGATTGTTGTTAGGTTTTGGAACTAATCTCCACACTTTATTTCTTTCAAATTAATTTAACTCTTCTTGCATTGCTTCAATCCAACTTGAACCTTCCAGTGCTTTCTTAATCTTTTTAGGTTCCATTTATGAAAGAAAATTGAGATATAGACATTCATTTTGAGTACCTGGCCTTATTTTAAGTCTGGCGTTTGGATCTCCAATGATTAGATCCTGAATGTGATTGTAATATCCTAAATATTTATAAAATATATAAATATGATATGAAAAAAGTAGAGAATAATATACTATAATTCGAGGACAAAATTCTTGTAAATTGGATTGAATGTAATATCCCAAATAGTTTTGAAGTTATTAAAAATGATCTTAAAAGATTAAATTACGGATTAAGAATTAAAACCTAGTTTTATGAAGAAAATACTTAAGAATTTGATTTCTCGGGTATAGATTAAAATAAATACGACTTGTAATTACAAATCGTAGATAAATAGAGGTTAAACTTTTAAACCTAATATATGTGTTATATGATTGGATTATGCATCAATACGTGTTATGTGTTTTCTATACGTTAAATTTTGTATTTCGGTTCAAGTATGCAACCTTAATGCTTGATAAAATCTTAAAAAACCTAGTTAGGGTTAAAACCTAAAGGGTTATAATCTAAGCCCTAATGGTTATAACCTATAAATTAATATGTATGTAAAATTTGTCTTGCATCTTTTTCGGACTTTTCGCATTTCACAAAATAATGTTTGAACGGGTTAAAGATGCATAATATGCAATAATTTTTTTTAAGAAAAAGACACCAAAAAAACACGATTCCCGAGAAAAAAAATCGTCATTTTGACTATTCTGTTCATCGTTTTGACTTTTTGTATTTCACGACATAGCATTTATACAAGGTATAGATGTCAGGGAGCCAATAATATTTTTCTCGAGAAAAAGGCAAAAAATACTATTCATGTGAAAAATGTCTTTCATTTTTTTAAAATTTCACATTTATGAATAGCGTTTTTACGAAAAATAAATACATTTTGACCAATAAAATTTTTACCGAAAATAATTTTCGGAGATTACTATTCATGAATACGAAAAATAATACAAGTATACTGTAATGTATAATACGAAAGATTATACGAAATTAATACAAGATTAATACGAAGTATAATATCAATAGAATACGAGTATTATACGATGTATAATACGAAAAAAAATACGTATAAATACTTATGTATTATACTATATAACTAATTAGTTGAAATCAAATTAGTTTGTAACTGTGACTTGAAGTGTGTTGCTTTCGACCAATCAAATTAGTTTGTAACTGTGAATTCAAGTGTATTGCTTTCGACCAATCACATTTGAGCATGGTAATCCATGTGATATGTTATTGACCAATCAGAGTCAAACTAAACAAAACCAAGTTAAAGTAACCAAACTAGGAAAACTAGCACGATTACAACAACCAAAAATTGAAATGGACCAATCGAATTTAAGAAAAGCTAACTAGTAATCCAAGTGAACAATTTTCGACCAATCGTAGGAGAGGATGATGTAATCATGATGTGGCATGACATAATGCTCAAAGAAACACAAAGATGATGTCATGATGATATCGTTTAGTGGAGAAAAAATAAGAAAAGTTTAGGTTATGAAAGTGTAATTAACCAAGGTACCAAAGTAAAATTAATTATATTTTCCTAGCCTATAAATAGCCCATCATCCATTCATTATTTTTCACCATTCAAGAAGCATTTCAAGAGCAAAAATACTCTATAGTTATAATCTAAGAGTTATTATTAGCGAAAAATATATTTCAAGTATCGAAGTCTTGCGTAAAATATGTTAAAGCAAGCACTACAAGATGTATACTCTAGTGGTTATTATGTTCATTTTTCTTCTTATATTTAGTATAAATATACTTTTATAAGCAGTTATAATGCCCAATTTATTTTTGATATATAGTACAAAAGTCTTATTTATAAGCAATTATAATGTCCGATTTATTTATATTATAAAAAAGAAATACTCATTTTATAACCAGTTCCTATGTTCAATTTTCTTCAAGTATTTAGTAAGAATATTCATTTTATAAGCAGTTATAATGCTCAAATTTTCAAAGATAGTAGATGAATATTTATTTTACAAGCAGTTATAACGCTCAATTCATTTTCAATATAGTAGAAGAAATTCTATTTATAAGCGAATATAATATCCGATTTTATTCCATGTATAAAGAATAAAATATCAAAAACACTAGCTATTATTTTGTTCAATTTAATTTGAATATTCTTGAGTAATACATGATGTCCTAGCCTGATATGCTTGTGATATCAAGTTGTAATTAATCAAACCAATGAACAATAAAACTAGTCTTGAATGTCTAATTTATGTTTATATGTTAGTGAAGTAAGAAAAATATAAATAAACTAGTTATTATTAACTAGAGTATGGAGTTGTAATAGGACTAATAGTTATGACAACCTCACATACCTTGTAGGCCGTATGATTAAACATATAAATTAACTTAAGTTGTATTATCAAATCAATGCAAGTTTTTTAACTCTTATGTGTTATGTTTACAAGTTATATACATGTTTTATACGCTTTAGGTGACAACGTGATATAAATTGTTGAAATAAAAGTTATTTATGATATTAAATTGAGAAATATGTTAAGTCAAAGCATGTTAAAGTTTATATGAAAGCATAAACTGTGTATGTTTTATTTGTTAGACTTGTTGAGCCATCGTGCTCATTCTTGCGAATAAAATTTATTTGCAGTTAAAGAAGAATGATAAGAAGATCATGAACGTAAAGAAGAAGTGTAGACTAGGTTTCATGTTTTATTTACTTGTATTTATATAAAGTCATAATGACTATTGTAATACGAATAAACAAACCATCTAACCGAATATTATATGAATAATATCATGTTATTATCATCAAAAGAGTGTTATGTCTTTAAATTTGATATAACATAGAATTATTAAACATTAAAATAATGTTGATAAGAAACTATAAATCTAAATGAGGATATTGAATAACATTATGAGTGCTATAAAAATTCGAGACAAAATCATCGATGAAGAAGGCAAATTCATCGTAAGATTCCTCGGTTTCAAGTATAAGTGTGTTATTAATATTTTAAATTTTAGATAGATAGGAAATATTGATATAAAGAGATATCTCTATGAAGATATGTATTCAAGTGAGGGTGTTGAATAATATGATATGTTCTGTAAGAAAATGAATCTTGTCACGGATAAAGATACAAACATTTATCGCAAGTTTCTTCTGTTCCAAGAACCATCCTATTATTAATGTTGTGAACTTTTGATATATTTAGAGTGTCTAAATCTTAAGATTAAAAATTGACCGGTATATATGATGTTATCCATATATATATGGATGAACTACAAGTTCATACTTATCGAAAATGATGAGATCAAACTAAGTTAAGATCTAGGTATTAAGTAAAAGAAAATTTTGAAGAATCATCTGAAATAGACTAGTACAACCAATATGATTATGGGATCATTGGTTAAGTTAGTAGATTTATGGATTTTAATGCACAAAGTCCACTGTAACGAGTATGGGTATATTGTGGGCGTTTCAGTGATCCTTTGTCCATCTTCTTCCTGTAGGAATGTTAGCCCTTGTTCTCTTTTGTCTAAGTTATTCAAGATTAGGTTCTTGAATAACAACTTCACTAGCTTGTAATGTTTCCAGTTCAGGAGTCGTAGTCTCTACAATTTCTTTGTCAGGTATCATAATCGTTTAGTCTTCCTATATGTTCTCGTTATTTGTGATCGTGTGACTTTCCTGTGGAACGATCGGCTCTATGATCTCATAAGTTTATGCAGTTTCACTTGGTTTACTTTTTGATCAATTTCATCAAGTGACATGAATAAAGATTTCAACTGATAATGAATTCTTGTTGAATACTTTATAAGCTTTGCTTTCAGTAGAGTATCCAAGAAAGATTCCTTCATCTGCTTTAGGTAGAAACTGTCAAATGCCTCTTGCCATTATTTAGGATGTAGCAAATACAACCAAATACATGAAAATAACTAATGTTTGACTTTCTTCTTTTTCATTTTTTGTAGGGTGTCTTCTTGTATAAATGATGGATTAATGATCTATTCTAAGTGTAGCATGTTGTGTTTACTACTTTAGCCCATAAATACTCAGGAAGATGAGCAGCAACAATGAGAGTCCTTACTGCTTCAATTAACGTTCTGTTTCTTCTTTCAGCTACCCCATTCTACTTTGCATATGTGTGTGTGTGTGTGGATATATACCCACCTTAAGCATATGTAAGTTATATGCTTGTCTTGATTGAACCTTGCTATGCCTCCACACTGTTCTACGATTTTGAGGTTTCCTATAGTAAAGAACAACTCTACAATTTGGACCTTGCTAGTTCGTATAGTTAGTCTTACTTAGCTTTACAATCCTTTGAGGTACAATCGTAGACTTTATCTTACTCTGTGATTTTATAAATCTTAAACCAGTGTGCGATCTGTTGTTCTTACAATCAACAATTTAATCGGCATAGAGTAAATTGCTTACACTTGTAGGTTCATTCGTTTTTGTGGATTTCACAAACACAATTCCTTTATTGAGATAGGAGGAGTGATTATTGCTAATCTCTAAATTATTTTCCACATTCGGGAATGAGGATGTTTATCCAAACCCTAGCCCATATTTATCAGAGACAATTCTCTGACTTGTAATTAGGTTGTCCATAAATGAGGTGGATCTATTCCCTAATGAGATTATCTTTTCTAGCTATTTGATCTTAGAGATTTGAGCAGACTCTCTATGTACATTAATGTCAGTTATCTGTCATAATTGATTATTCTCAGGTTAAAGTTTGGATTGAGAGACAATGATTCGTAGAGATGCTTCCAACTCTACTGGCACTTTCTCTTTTTCCTCTTAAAGAAGAGAATAGTCAATTGATAAAACCCTAAACCATTTCATATACTTGTAGAATTCAAATGTGATATCATGTAAAGCAATTCTTAAGTCATCAATATCAACATCATGAGAGTTAAAATCAAATACTTTATTAATGTTGATTGTTTTACAATCAATGGTTCTGATGGAGTCCTCATCTATAGCCATTAAGCACCGATTGGCTACTTGAGGTTCCTTATCATCACTGGATTCAGCACTTATGTCATTTTCAGAATCACTCCATGATCCTTCAGCGATGAATCCTTTACCCTTTTGGGTTGTTTCTTGTAATCTTTTAATTCTTTCTTTGAATAGGGTTTCTTCTTTTCCTTCTTTAATTATTCTCTTGGTCGCTTGGTGCATAGTACTATGTAGTGTCCTAGCTTTTTTCAGTTATAACAAAGATTCTTTTATTGATCTCTGCTGCTATTTCCTTTGTTTGAAAAGTTCCTTCTAGGTCTTTTGTTGTAGTTTTTCGTCATGAACTTCCTCAATCTTTTTGATAGAAGAGCAATGTCTTCATCATCACTTTCTTCTTTATTTCATCATCTGAATCAGCTTCAATTTGAGCTTTAGATGTACCTCCAATGGCCTTAAGGGCTACACCTTTATCCTTCCTTTTTGCTTCAGAAGTTGTTTATGCTCTTTGATTTTGCTCAAGCTCATATGTAAGCAAGTTTTCATAGAGCTTCTAGGCAGTCATTTCATGCAGATTCTTTAATTCTTTGATTATTGTTGTTTTTGCATCCCATTTTCTTGGCAATGCTCTTATAAACTTTATGTTAAGATCTTTGTTAGGATAGACCTTACCATAAGCCCTTAGGTTATTGAGGAGTATGTTGAACCTTTCATAAGTAGTAGTTATGTTTTGTCTTTAAACATGAGTAAACATTTCGTATTGTTGAGTCAGCAAGGATTCCTTGTTCTCCCTTACTTCTTTAGTGCCTTCATACATTACCAACCAGGCTTCCCATACTTCCTTGGTTGTAGGACAGTTTACCACGTTCTCAAAAAGCTCATCTTCTAGAGCCACGAACAAAATGTTCTTAGCTTTTTTATCCATTTGGACTAGCTTTTTTTTATCCATTCAGTTTTCTGCTTGACTGCAACTTTGTCAGGATCATCAGGTGTTGGACTTATCTTCGTATGAACAAATGGACCTTTTAAAATAGCATCAAATATCTCATCATCAATTGCATCCATATAGCTCAGAACCATTTTTATTGTGCCATAGATCTACTCAAGCGGTTAAGCTACGTATAATCAGGAAAACCTGCTCTGATACCAATTGTAGTTTCCCAGAGGCACAGAAAGAGATCTAAAAGGGAGGTTAAATAGGTCTTTTCAAACTTTTGGTTTCTTTAAAGTTAATTTAAAATAAGTAGATCAATATTGATTATACATAGGGGAATGTAATTTTAAAGATCCCCTTTAGATTAGATTAAACAAATATAATTCTGAGATGGAGTCGCACACAATCATAATTCAGTATATGATAAGAAAGTACGTGCAGAAACCAAATAATAAATAAGACAACAAAGTTTAAATGGTTCAGAGACTAAATAACTCCTACTCCACTCTTCTACTCCACGAGTAGGAAATCCACTAAGGATATGATCACAAAGATTAGTTACAATTGAACCACTAAAGTTCCTTTAAGTCACTTAATCTTAGAAAATGAGGACACTTAGGTGCTGTTTGTTTGTGTCTTAATGGCTCTTAATGGACAACCTCTTAATCGCTAAGAGGAACAAAGTTGTTTGTTTTTTTTTTTGTTACATCTGAATGCCTCTAAATGGTTGAGATACAAAATCAAATCTAAACCATTAAGAGGAGCATCTTAATGAACTTGGACAAAAATATCCTCTTCAATATTAACAAATTCCTTTTATATCCAACACTCAATATTATTATTATTATTATAATAATAAATATTATTATTATTATTATTATTATTATTATGATTATTATTATTATAATTATTATTATCATAATTTTTATTATAATTATAATTATAATAATAATAATTATTATTATTATTATTATTATTTTTATTATTATTAATATTATAATAATAATTACATAATATTATAATATTAATAATATTATAATATTAATAATAATAAAAATAATAATAATAATAATAATAATAATAATTATTATTATTATTATTATTATTATTATAATTATTATTATTATTATTATTATTATTATTATTATGATTATTATTATTATTATTATTAGTAGTAGTAGTAGTAGAACTATTTTTAATATAATTATTATTATTTTTATAATAATTATTATTATTATAATTAATATTATTATTACTATAATTATTATTATTAATTATAATTATTATTAGTATAATTATTATTATAATAATAATTATTTTTATTAATATTAATATTATAATTATTAATAATAATAATAATTATAGTAATAATAATTATTATTAATAATAATTATAATTATTATAATTAATATTATTATTACTATAATTATTATTATTAATTATAATTATTATTAGTATAATTATTATTATTAATTATAATTATAATTATGATTATTATTATTATTATAATTATTATTATCATAATTTTTATTATAATAATTATTATTATTAGTATTATTATTAGCACTATCATTAATATTATAATTATTATTTTTATAATAATAATAATAATTATTATTTTTATAATAATTATTATTATTTTTATAATAATTATTATTATTATAATTAATATTATTATTATTATTATTATTATTATTATTATTATTATTATAATTATTATTATTAATTATAATTATTATTAGTATAATTATTATTATTATTATTATTGTTATTATTATTATTATTATTATTATTATAATGTTCAACTGTTCATAGGGTTAAAATGGTAAAATACTGTTATTCAGACATCTAAAAAAATTGATTATCAAACAACATTTTTTCATTCAGATACAATTCTATTCAGATGCTCTATATTATTCAGATGTCTAAATTATTCAGATCTTAATACAGAATTTTATCAAACAACACCTTAGTCTAGATCACTTAGATCTCTTCAAGTAACTAAGACTTGGTAGATTGTCACAAAGACACAAGTTGTATATACAGATGTTTATGTGTTGCTACTAAGTTTGCAATACGATTCTATTATCAAGTAATTAGTAGTTTATATGAGTATTTCTGCTTTTCATATATTGGCTTTTGATTGTCACATAATTTCTTCAGAGTTTTTCTTTTTTCATCATTGTTTGTTTGAATTCTACTCGATCTTTTATAGTCCTTCAAAAATATTTTTGTTGCAATATAGTGGTTACTCATTTAATGTTTTGATTCTATATATCTTTGATGTAGACAGTTTAGAGATGGAATAGATATCTTTTTGGTATGTTGACTTTTTAGGTCACCAAATATAGAAATTATATGACCGATGTTTTAGTTAAATAAGCCAGTAGACATGAACAACTTTGAAGTGCGGATTTCACTATTGACCAGATAAAGTTACATCGAGCCCTTCCATTAAAGACATCTTTATTGTCAGTCTTCTAACAACTTTTGATTACTATACGAAATGAGCTAATCATATAAAAGATACATTGTTATACGATCAGAGATAACTAATATGAACTAGGTTTCTATACGATCTTCCTTCTGCTATACTTTTTAAATTCCAATAAGATCTAAACCTTAGCTTAACGTTCATCTCCTTGTAATACGATTTATACTTGCAGTATAAACATGTCTTCCAATATAATCAGAACCTTAGCTTGACATTCGTCTCCTTGTAATACGATTTATACTTGCAGTAAAAATGTCTTCTAATACGATCAAATTGTGCAATGAGATCTTCCAAATGTTATACGATCCAGAGTTTCCATCAATACGATTTGTTCTAAACTCTATACAATAATTTTTCACATAAGATTAACTTAACACATTTGATCTTTTCAAAACTAAGTCCTTGTACAATATGGAACAGGAAAAGACTTCACAAAAGTTATTTTGACAAATATGCTTTTATCAAACATCATCAATGTAAGCGATTATGTCTTCATTAAATTAAACATACAGTTCCTAACAATAATCTAATCAACACCAATTGCAAAGCTTGGAATAGTAGACTCAGTAACTTGTGTAGTTTTCACAAACACAATACTTGTATGAGAGGTAGAAGCATTATAGTTGTTAATCTCTAAGCTTATACCCACATTATGATCTGAGAACAAGTCCTCAAATCCTAGACCTGATATATTTGAACTAGATCTTTTATTAGTAATTAGGGAGTCCATGGAAGAAGAAGACCTATTCCAAATAAAAATTAAATCCAAAATTGACTTCTTCTGTGCAGAATGCTCAACAGTGTTTCTTAATTTCTCATTCTCAACCTCAAGCTTGAAAAAAGAAGTAGTTTCTTTAACTGTTTCTAATTTAAATTGTACTTATTTTTCATCTTGAAGAAGAGAACAATCTCTTGATGGCACCCTTAACCACTTTATGTATATATGAACTTAGATTTAATATCACATAGAGCATATCTCAAATCAGATATATCAATACCAAAAGAGTTAAAGTCAAATACCTCACTGATATCAATTTCTTGATAATCAGTGGTATGGTCAGCAGAGGCTTTTATGGCCATGAAGTAAAGATTGGTCATTTGTGGTCCTTCATCATTACTTAATTCAGAGTCAGAATCATTCTCACTATCACTTCAGGATCCTTCAGCAACTAATCCTTTGTCTTTCTTTTTATACTTCTTGTACGTTTTCTTTTCTTTATGGGCATACTCCTCCTTATCTTTCTTGAGCTCCTCTCTTAATGGCTTATTGCACTCACAAATGTAATGATCTGATTTTTTACAATTGTTACACAAGTCCTTGGAGGAGTCT
The DNA here is from genome assembly GCA_947179155.2 of Hedera helix. Taxonomy (NCBI): domain Eukaryota; kingdom Viridiplantae; phylum Streptophyta; class Magnoliopsida; order Apiales; family Araliaceae; genus Hedera; species Hedera helix. The sequence goes on from OX359280.1 coordinate 24,955,886, forward strand.
GTTTTGTTGTTGTTGTTGTTATTGTTATTGTTATTATTAAATCTTCTATTGCTGATGCTTTTACCTTTTTTCATAAACTTTCTAAATTTTTTGGCTAGCAAAGATAGATCCCCTTCATCATTTTCAACGTCATTGCCATCCCCCATATGGGATTTGGAGGAGACTTCAACAACTTTAAGGGCTACACCCTTATACTTTTTTTTTCCTGCTATCTATTTTATTTGTTTACATTATCTGATTCAACTCTAACTTATAGGTTAGCAAATTTCTATAGAGCTTTTGCTTAGTCACTTAATGGATATTCTTAAACTCTCTTATGACAATGGTCTTTGCATCCCACTAACTTGGCAAGACTCTCATAAACTTAATATTGACATCCTTGTTGTGGTAAACCTTCCTAAATGCTCTTAGTGAGTTGAGCAAGATGTTGAACCTCTCATAGGTAGCAGTAATGTCTTCTCTAGGAATTTAAGAAAAGATCTCAAATCGTTGAGTGAGGAGAGACTGTTTTTTTCTCTAACTTCCTTAAGTTCATCATGAATGAGAATAAGAGCTTCCTAGACTTCTTTGATAGTTTTGCAGTTGAGAATTCATCTTCTAGAGCCATGAATAAGATGTTCTTAGCTTTTCTGTCTAGTATTACTAGTTCCTTTCGTTGTCTGTCTATTTTACTCTTTGTTTGGCAACAACCTTATTTTGATCTTCAAGAGTTAGAGCAAGCTTTGTTAGAACATAAGGACTATTGAGCACAATATCAAATAGTTATTTAGCAAAAAAAAAATCAAATAGCTCATCATCTATAGCATCTATATATACGTGTATACTAACCTTCCAATCAGTAAACTTATCTTTGTTACACAATGGTGGCTTGTTTTTACCACCAAGCTCAGAACTGATTTTGTTAAGTGTCATGAATCTAAGCTGTTAAGCTATTTCAGATGAGAACATAGCTCTGATACCACTTTGTTATTCCCAAAGACATTAAAATATCTAAAAGAGGGGTTGAATAGATTCTCTAAATTTTATTTTCAAGTAAGTTAATCAAGTTAATTTATTTAGTTAAGCATATCGGGATAAACATTTGAAACCCCTTTAACGATATAAGTAAAATGTTAAGTTCTGAATTTAGTGCAAACTATAGAAACTAGTCACAGAATGAAAACATAGAGTGATTGAAAATTAAAAGTAGTTATGTAAAGACAGATAGGTAAAGAATATAGAATTTTAAGAGGTTCAGAGCACAAAAGACTCCTAATCCTCTCTTCTAATCCGCGAGTAGGGATGATCCATTAAGGATGGGTGAGGTTACAAAAACCTTAGTTTACAAAGAACTATTACCATAATAATTCACTAAGAATCCTTTAAGTCACACAAACTTAGTAGTACAATAGCTCATAAAGATCTTTAAATACAAAGAAATGTTTTTAGTTTGGATTACTGCTAAATTCCTTTAATATCTTCTTCAAATGACTTAGCAACCATTTTATTTTTGGTGAATCGTAGAGTGGAGCTCTAAGAACACTTGAAATTTCAATGTTTGTTACTTTACAGATCGTTAGTTTCAATATTGTAGCAGCAATCCTTTTATAGTCTCTCACTAGGATTTACTCATTGAATTGTTACTGTTGCTCCACATTGCTTAGGATACTTGTCAATTTGTAATTCGTTTGACTTTAAATAACTGTTTACTGGACTACTTACTGTTACTTTGGATAGTACTATATTTAGTGCAGCAGCAGACGCATGTCTTCGTCCTTTGCTCATATAGTTGTTACAAAAAGTTTGTGATATCTCCTTCATTTTTATCGCCAACACATTTATAAATCATCATTACAGTATCAGTGTGTGTGTGTGTGTGTGTGTGTGTGTGTGTGCGTGCGCGCGTGCTTACGTGTGTGTGTGTATGTGTATGTGTGTGTGTGTGTGTGTGTGTGTGTGTGTGTGTGTGTGTGTGATGTTGCACTCTACATTTTTGGTCGAACTGACCTTTAGTATAGAATCGTAAAGTTGATCTTTTGATCGTTGAGTAACTTCACTCATCAATAATGTCTGTCTTATAATTTACAATGACTTTGCGATCTAGTTCTATGATTAGGTATTTCACTTTACAATCTTAGAGAAAGTCCTATTTACTCGACGATCTGTTGGTTTGCAGAAATCTCACATACATACAATCATATGTAATAAACAACAAAAACATGACATAAATCATATTTAAAAATTTTCTGCAATCAAAATTTCAAGATCTACCTTATGAGATAATTATTAATCGAGGAAATATCAAAGATTATACCTTTTATGTAGATAATACGAAACCACGAATTAATCTACAAGCACTAATTCTTTGTTCCTTTATGTTCCTTCAATTCAATAGATCACTCAGTGTGGGTATCACTCTAAAGGTGATCCACCAAGAGATTATCGATTGAAGAAGAAAATTTAAGTTTTTCTAATTTGGTGGTTAGCCCTAATTCTCTCTCACTCCAACTCTTTAGATGTAGAGAAATGCAAGTATTATGAATACTTGTGAATTATGTAACCTTAATCTATAATAAGACCCGTTTTATTTTTAGACTTGCTCATCTCTCCTAAATACTTTAGGATTAGGATTTTAAATTAATTTTCAATCTAATTAGGAACTAAATTAATTATTATAATAATAACTCCTAAATCATTTAGAAACTTAATTAATAATAATAATAATAATAATAACAATAATAATAATAATAATAATAATAATAATAATAATAATAATAATAATAATAATAATAATAAGAAGAAGAAGAAGAAGAAGAAGAAGAAGAAGAAGAAGAAGAAGAAGAAGAAGAAGAAGAAGAAGAAGAAGACTCCTTTTATTAATTTATAATTATTATTTTTAAAATATATAATTATAAATATTATGTTATTTAATTTATTCCACCATGGTATAAATTAAATACACTTAATTTTTTTATTATTAAGTCAGTTGCTTCTAAAATAAATATTTCTCTTTAATGGTTGATTCTTTAGGTTCAATATTATGTCGGTAGTAGAATAAATAAATTAAAATCATTCTAATATTATTTATTAGAAGTAAACTCTTTTAATTCAAAATAAATAAATATATTTATTCTACGACATGAGTGACATCTCTCAGCATATCATGACTATCCGGATAATATGAAATCAACATTTAATCACAAAGAACCTATTTAATAAATAGTTATCGTACAATTCAATCATCTAGCTACCATTCAATGCGAAAGTAGTAGGCCTTCAAGCTAATCGCATTTGATATAATAGTATACACTTTGTAATCTTATTTATTTAATTAATAAAAAAATTATTTATTTAAAGGTGTTTATTTATCCATGTTTAATTAGTTGAATTAATTAATGTGATAAACCCAAAAAAAATTGACAATACTTTTAGAATCATGATATTGATCATGCTAATTAATGAGATCTAAACTTTAAATAGCTCAAAACTAAAACGTTCTTAATCATTGGATCACTAATATGAGGTTAGTTGATCCGAAAAGATTAGTATATACTATACTTTCTCTTTTAAAGAGAATAATTGATCTCATCATCATTTATGTTGAGACATTAAAATATGTATGTAGGTGCTTATTAGAGAGTAAGTTTACTGAACGTGACTCGCTCAAGGAACACCTAATAGTTTACTGAACGTGACTCGCTCAAGGAACACCTAATGGAGTTTAATTGCCTGTCAATATGAGTTCTTTAAATGATAGTAGTACATATGATCCTCGTACTTGAGATCATTATAGTATCTTATGTATTCTGAGTTATACTTTGTCATATTCCTTAAGACTTGTTGGTATATCAAAGGGTATATTCAGGTATAATAAAGTGTACATAGAGGTAGGTGAATAATCAACAAATGATCTACCACTTCTAATAAAGGGAGATAATGTCCTATGTAATTCAATAAATGACAATCATAAATCCATGACCAATGTTGAATGGAATGAGAAAGGAATTTCTAATTTACATTAATAAGAGTTGTGCATTTGAGAATTAGAATACATATAGTCAAATAAAATAAGACTTGACAGTAATTCCATATCTTATATTTGATCAAGACATTGTATGGTAGAATGATTGAATAGTACGGTAACTATTTATTAATTATGTTCTTTGTGATTAAACGTTGATTTCAATATTATCCAAAAAATCTTATTTAATATGCAAAGACGTTTCACTCTTATCGTAGAATAAATATGTTTATTTATTTTGAATTAAAAGAGCTTAATTCATAAATAAATAATATTAGAATTGTTCTAATTTATTTATTCACAACCGATATAATATTGAACCTAAAGGGTCGCATCATAAAAGAGAAATATTTATTTTAGAAGTAGATGATATAATAGTAATAATAAATTAAGTATATTTATTTATGCGATGATGATAGAATAAATTAAATAACTTAATATATATAATTTAGCATTTTGAAAATACTAATTATAAATTAATAAGAGGATTATTATTATTATTATTATTATTGAAATTTATATAGGCACACCTAGAAGGGGGTTGAATAAGTTTGAGACAAACAATATCCAATTTTTGTAATTTCAAAATATCTACTGAGTATGCAGTCTACTGTTCCTTGAAATGCAGTCTATTATAAAAATGATTTGTTGTTTCTGACAGAAAATTGTTTTATTATTGTTACTTTGAAAAACAACTTTGTTTCAGTATTTTAATGATCTAACTAATAATGAATAATTTGTAGATAATCATTATTTTATAGATAATTATTCTATTTTAAATATTGCTAAAAACAATTACCTAAACAAGATAATCAAGCAATCAAAAGAACACGAGGAATTTTTACGTGGCTCGGCCCCTACTCTCTATTATAGTGGCTTACTCCACGTCCAATATCAATTGATATTGGAGACTCGCTTTATTAATTGTTCAAACACCATTACAAGACAAGCTGTACAATTCACCTTATGAATTTATGCACCCTTTGAGTACTTATACTCACTTGAACATTTTTGCTCCCCTTGTGCACTTATACACCCAAAGCACTTATGATTCACAAACTTGTAATAACCGCCCTTTTAGCACAACTTTGGATAAAAAATTCAGATAGACCACACACCTAGTCTATTAACACTCTTATATGTGAGCAAAAATGATTACAATATAAATACAATGATCAAGGTAATTAATATAAAACAATTCAAAACTCAACTATATGCAATTATCAAAGGATAAGGATATCACCAATATAAACCAATGAAGCAAGAGCTCATAATGTAATTGTTTGCTCTGAAGCTTTACTTCAAAAAATCTTTCTGACCGAGATAAACCGTGAGGATGATTGTAATAACAATAAGCTCTTTTTTAGTTTTGTGTATGTTCCGTGTTTTGCCAAAAAGACTATCATATATTTATATGCTGTAAAACTTGACCGTTGTAATTGATTAGCCTTGGTTATTGTTTTAGAGAATAAAAGGTAATGTCCAAAGCATGATCTCAGCATTCTGTCCAGCAAACCAACTAGCAGAAAAGGCGTTTGAAAATATGTTCGGTCCATTATTTAACCATTTGACTAAATTGCTTCTAATAGACCTTGATTCATGTTTCCTTTGTTGATATAATATAATAATTTCACAATCACCTGTAGCATGCATGCATGGAAAGTTTAACCATACTTTATCCTATGATCTTGGCTCCTTTAGTTTAGATACCCAGTAGCTCATTCCATCCAATAATCTTAACAATTTAACTCCACGATTTCGGCTAGGATATTTTCAAACCATCTTTCCATTGAAATTGCTCATGCTATATGGAAAGAATATAATAACCCTTTAAAAATGTTTTTACTTTTATTATTATGAAAACATAATTAATTTAATTTTTTGTTCTAATTTTTTATTTACTATTATTATGCAATTATGCAAATGCATCCTAGAGCTTTGATTGAAATATATTTAAAACAAAGATCTTACATAAAATCTAAAGATCAATAATCTTGACTCCCAAATGAGTATTCCATTAGCTTCTCGGTATTTCTCTTGTGCACTGTGATATAAATATTTCAAACCTGTTGCACAATATTCACAAAAGCTTAGCTCATAAAATAGTGTCATCATCAAAACTAAAAGATGAAGTGTGAATAGTTTAGGAATTATTATTATTACAATTAAATAATTAAGTTCTTAAATGATTTAGGAATTATAATTATTATAATAATTAATTTAGTTCCTAATTAAAATCATATTTCTAAAGAGTTTAGGAGAGTTTAACAAGTCTATAAATAAGATGGGTCTTATCGTAGTGGAGGTTGTTGGAAGTATTATTAGAGAATACTTCATAATTATTTATATCTAAGGAGTTAGAGAGTGAAAGATTTAGGGCTAGCCACTCAAGATTTTGGTAAATTTAAAATCTACTTCTTCTATTCATAATCTCTTGGTGGATCACTTTTAGAGTGTTGCACACACTGAGTAGATAGCGTTTAATCGGTGGAATCGAAGAAGAACGCGAACGATTAAGGGAGGTGAACTTGTAGCTATTCAAGATTTAATTCATCTAAAGGTATAATCTTTTATCCATCCTCAATTAATAAGTATCGAATAAGAAAAATATTAGAATTTGGTTTGTAGAAAAAATTTAAATATGATTTATGCCTTATTCCGCTGCGTTACATTAATTTGATTTATGTATGTATAGTTTCTATAAACCAACAGTGGCATCAAGAGTCAAACTTATGTGAATTATTAATTATTTTGATTCTGTATATATATAAGTTTGTGTTTAGAGCAATTTAATTGGGCATATTTGTGGTAGAAAATCAATTTTTGGAACCAAAAATGAAAAATCGCGAACTGTTCTAATACATGGCGCAGCTGTGCTTGAATTACAAAGGATCTGGGCACAACAATGCCGATTTTGAACTAATCAACGGCGCAACTACGCTGGCCTGCAGAATTGTTTGATTTTTATTTTTTTTATGTAGTTTAGAAAAATAAAATAAAAAAATTTATTTTGAATGATTTTATAAATAAAATAAAGAGTTTGTTTTGGACTTGGAATTGAATTTCATACAAACAAAATTATTCATTAAATAATATCGATATATATATATATGGAATAGTTCTAATTAATGAGATTAATGGTTTATTGATACATATGATTATATGTATAATAATAAAGGGATTGATTATAGACTATTGACCCAATGAGATTGAATTTATTTTATGTGAATGCTTGAATGAATGAGTTTTAATAAATGGAATCTGCGTACCTCGTCTATCTAATTTCTTTTATGTAAATTCTATTTCCCTCCTATGTACTTTTTCTTGACTGTTGATCAATGTTTCTATTTTATGAAAATAGTTTATAATATGATTACTTAGAATTATATTTGAAGAATTGGAGTTGAAGAGCAAAGAGTGTTGAAGACCCATTTGTATTGGAGCCCGGGTTTGAATGTAATAGTTATATTCATGATTTTTGTTCTTGCATCCTATGTTTGACCTTTTGGTTCACTAGGCGTCTCAAGTCAACCAAACTAGAATAAAGTCCATAATCAATCAAAATAAAATATAGTATTCTATAATTCTATATGTGTATGCTATATATATATATATATATATATATATATATATATATATATATATATATATATATATATATATATATATATTATCCACATATATTGCATGTAAAATAATATGATGCGTATTTTATATATATGTGTGCATATGCACTAAACAAGATGAGACTAATAATAACAAACCCTTCAAAGAATTAAATTTTAAGTTGTAACGTTCAAAGATATTTAGAATATCGAACGTTGCCTTCTAGCATGATAAAGTAATAGAGTATTAAATATTTAATATGAGTTTGTTGTGCACACACAAGGCTTGTAGTAAATATTTTAGATGTTGGCTTTATTACATTGGATGTTTATAAGAAATTGAACTATACTATTTTGTTGTGCACACATAAGGATGCTATTTTTCTCTTCACTTATATGCAAATGCTAGTTTAAACTTAATTTAGATAATTTTGATTCGGATGTGCACACACTTAATCATAACAATATAATAATAAGGAGTTACATGGTGATGTAAAAGATAAAGAATTGTCAACCTAATTGAGTAAATCTGTAGTTTGTTGTGCACATACAAGGTTATGTATTTATGTCAATGGGGTCCTTAATCTCACTAGAGAATCTTTAACTAGATTGCCGAACTATATATAGAGGATTATATAGTTTGATGACAATAGTGAAAAACACTATTTTAATAAAGACCTAATTAATTTGGTTATTAATAAAATGAATGTATGCTAAAATGTTGTTATTAAAATTCACTTATAGAATTTTTCTATGCCTAACTTATTATCACTGCAGAGCATATTAGATGCTAACAAAATAACGGAATCGAATTACACGGATTGGTTAATGTATTTGAGAATAGTTCTCACTGCTGAAAAGATAGCATGTGTCCTTAATTCGTCAGTCCCTATAATGGTGGCAGACAATGCTTTTGATGAAAAGATTGCTACTTTTAAGAAGTGGGAAAGTAATGCACAATGGGATCACAGCATCATGTTGACCTCCATGAGTACAGAGTTACAGCGTCAATACAAAAAAATATTGGTTTGCAAAAATAAGACATACATACAATCAAATTGTATAATGCAATGGAAACAAGAAATAAAACAAATTTAAAATTTTTCTACAAACAAATATCAGGATATTTTTTATGTGATTCTTATTAATTGAGGAATGATAACAGGCTATACTTTTGTAAATTCAACTTCTTGAAACAGGTACGAGTTCACCGCCAAATCTTTCGTGTTCTTCAAAATTCACGGATTAGATTCTTCAGATCAACGTTAGCTACCCAAGTATGTAGCCTCTAAAGGTGATCCACCAATAGTAATATGGATTGAAGAAGTAATTTAGATTCAACAAGATATTGGGTCTAGCCCTAATTCTCTCTCTCTCCCCCTCTCTCTCTCTCTAACTCTTAGATATAGAGAATTATTAGAAGTATTCTCTAATATTTGAAAAGTGTGAGTAAAACCTCAAATCCATAATAAGACTCTTCTTATTTATGTATTTATTCAACTCTCCTAAACTCTTTAGGAATAGGGTTTTAATTTAACTCCTAATCTACTTAAGAACTAAATTAATTTATTATTATAATTACAATTCATAAACCTTTTAGAAACTTAATTATTTATAATGAGAGTACTTCTTATTAATTAATTCATAAACCATTTAGGAATTAAATAATAATAATAATAATAATAATAATAATAATAATAATAATAATAATAATAATAATAATAATAATAATAATAATAATAATAACAATAATAATAATAATAATAATAATAATAATAATAATAATAATAATAAGATTCCTCATATTAATTTATAATTATTATTTCTAAAATACATAATTATAAATATTAAGTTATTTAATTTATTCTATCACTCTAGTATAAATTAAATACACTTAATTTATTATTACCATTATGCCACTTACTTCTAAAATAAATATTATTCTTTTGCGGTATGACCCTTTAGGTTCAATATTAAACCGGTTGTAGAATAAATAAATTATAACCATTCTAATATTATTTATAATAATAAATTAAATTCCTTATATTTATTTATTCTACAATAAGGGTAAGCCCCCTTAGTAGTTCACGACTTTTCGGATAATATGAATTTTAACATTTGATCACTAAGAACCTATTCCGTGAATAGTTACCGTACAGTTCAATCCTTCTATCACACAATGTCACAATCAAATATAAAACCTGGAATTACTATCAAGTATTATTTAATTTGATCATATGCATTTTGATTCTAAAATGCACAACTCTAATTAATATAAATTAGAAATTTCTTTTTACCTTGGCCAAGGATTACTAAGTTGTCATTTATCGAATCGCATAGGACATTCTCTCCCTATACTATAAGTGGTAGATCATTTGTTGATCATTGACTTATCTCTATGCATAACTTATTATACCCGAACATATCCTTTATTATACCCGAATAGACTTAAGAAATATGATAAAGTATAATTCATCATACACAAAATACTATGATGATCTCAAGTCCAATGATCACTTGTACTACTATCACATTAGAAACTTCTATTGACAAACAAGTAAAACTCCATTAGGTGTTCCTTAAATGAATCACGTTCAGTTAACTTATTTTCTACTAAGCACCTATATAATTGCTTTAATGTCTCCACACAAAAGATTTATGAGATCAATTATCCTCTTCATAAGAGTAAGCATAGTATATATTAATCTATTCGAATTCACCAATCCCTATTTTAGTGATCCCACAATTGGGAATATTCTAGTTTCAAGCTATCTTGAATTTAAATCTCATTAACATAATTAACATTATGATTCTAAAATCATTGCCCCAAAACTATCAGTTTATCCATTTAATTAATTCAACCAATCAATCATGAATAAAAAAATACCTTTAAATAAATAATTCTTTTATTAATAAATGAATAAGATTACAAAGTATAGGCTTATTATATCAACATATGATTGGCTTGAAGGCATACTATTTTTAAAAAATGGATGTGCTTACTTTAATACTTCACCTTCAATAATTGTATGGTGAACAAAGTAGGTTGGCCAGATATAAGATATCTAAGGAGCTTTTCCGATCTAAAATGATCAATGGCACTGTAGTACAAACTCATATTCTAAAAATGATCAATTTGATTGATCAATTAGGATAACTTGGTTTTATCATGGATAGAGAGTTGAGTCAAGATTTGATCTTGCAGTTACTCATTGACTCATTTTCATAATTTGTTGTGAACTTCGACATGGGTTAGCTAGATGTTAGTTTGCCTAATTTTCTTAACACGTTGAAAACTATTTAGAATCACTTTCCATTCAAGAAAGACCAAGTCTTACTGGTAGATGAATCTTCTAAGAAGGGGAAGAGGGCCAAAAAAATTCTGAAGAGTCAGAAAAGAAGAAGGTAAAAGGAAAGGCACTTGTTAAGGACAAAAAGAAAAGTGACTCTGAGAACATAGGAGTTTATTTTTATTGTGATAAGCCGGGACACTAAAAGAGGAACTACAAAAAGTATCTTGTAGTGGCCAAGCAGAAGAAGCTTTGTGAAGCTTTAACTACAGATAAAGGTTTGTTCATAATTGACATAAATCTTTATATAAGTCAATGTTCTACTTGGTATTAGATACCGGCTATGGTTCTCACATATGCAATTATATACAGAGACTAAGTAGAAGTAGAATGCTAAACAAAGGACAAGTAATCTTGTGTGTGAAAAATAGAGCTAAGCTTCCTGCATTAACCATATAAACTTATAGTTTAGCATTGCCTACGGGCTAGTCTATTAAGTTAGTAAGCTGTTGTAAGAAATATTATGTATGTTTCATGTGTTGACAAGGGAAAGTTTTTGAATTATAATAAAGAACAAATGTTATTCTATTTATAATGATAATATTTTATTTGGAACTACTAAATTTCTTGATGAAATTTAATTGCATACTTAACTTGCATGAAAACATATTACAAATTGAACAAACTAATAAAAAAAATGAGATAATGTGAATCATGCCTTCTTGTGGTGGTGTATACTTGGTCATATTAATAAAACAAGATTAAACAAGTTGCATAAAGATGGACTTTTAGAGCATTTTGATTATGAATCATATTCAACTTATGAATCTTGTCTCATGGATAAAATGACTTAATCTTCGTTTGGTGGACATGGAGAAAGAGTTACTGGGTCATTAGAGTTGGTACACACGTATGTGTGTGGACCTATGACAACGCACACAAGAGGAGGGTATTCGTACTTTATTACTTTCACTAATGATCATTCTAGATTTGGATATGTGTATTTGATGAAATACAAATTCAAATCATTTAAAATGTTTAAAGAATTCAAAAGTAAAGTAGAGAAACACACTGACAAAAATATTAAAGTTCTTTGATTGGATCGAGGAAGAGAATACTTGAGCAGTAAGTTTCTACATCATCTTAAAAAAATGATATTATCTTACAATGGACACCTTCTAGATGCCACAGCTTAATGGTGTTTCTGAAAGGAGGAATCGTACCTTATTAGACATGGTGTAATCCATAATGAGTTTTACTTATCTTATAGTATCTTTCTAGGGTTATGCAAACGGCCGCGTATCTACTAAATGAGGTACCTTCAAAGTCCGTTCCTAAGACTTTATATGAGTTATGGATAGAGAGAAAACTAAGTCTTAAGTATGTTAAGATTTGGGGCTATCCAGCTTATGTCAAAAGGTTTGAGAATGATAAGCTTGGGACAATATCTGATAAGTGCAAATTTATAAGATATCCTCAAGAGAGTTTAGGGTATTACTTTTATAATCCTACTAAACAAAAGGTATTTGTTGCAAAACACATTAACTTCCTAGAAAATGAGTTTATCCTTGAAGAGGTCAGTGAGAGTAATATTTATATATATATTGAAAAAGTTCAAGAACCATAAAACACTACAAATCAAGTTAAGAAACATGTTCAAGTAGAAGAACCTAATGTACCACAATCAATTCATAAATCTGGAAGAGTACCTAAAATACCTGAAAAGGTATTATAGATTCATCATAAATGATGATAATGAGGTACGCATCACAGAGGATGATGATCCAATTACATGCGATGAGACTATGAGTACTAAAGACTCAAAGAAATGGCAGATGGCCATGAAATACAAAATAGACTCCATGTATGAGAACCAAGTATAGACTTTAGTTACCCCACCACAAAACATTAAGCCTATAGGGTATAAATGGGTATATAAGAGAAAGACTGAAGCAGATGGCAAAGTGGAGACCTATAAGGTTAAACTGGTGGCAAAAAGTTTCAAGCAAAGGTAATGAGTTGACTATGATAAAACCTTCTCACCGGTAGCAATGCTCAAGTCCATTCGGATTTTGCTTGTAGTTACAGCTTACTATGATTACGAAATCTGGCAAATGGACGTAAAGACAGCCTTTCTTAATAGAAAATTAGAAGATGATGTATATATGACACAACCAGATGGATTTATCTCCAGAGATGGAGCAAATCACGTATGTAAGCTGCAACAGTCCATTTATAGGTTAAAGCAAGTTTTTCAAAGATGGAACATCCGTTTTGATGAAACAATCAAAGAGTTTGATTTTATCAAAAACAAAGATGCACCATGAGTGTACAAGAAGGTTAGTGGGAGCGCTATGACATTCCTAGTATTATATGTTGATGATATATTACTGATAAAGAATGACTTACTAATGCTATAATCAGTAAAAATATGGTTGTCTAAATATTTCGCCATGCAATATTTGGGAGAAGCATCCTACATCTTCGAGATAAAGATATATAGAGATATATCAAAGAGGATGTTTGACTTTACCCAAAGTATGTATATTGATTTAATGTTAAAGATGCTTAGCATGGAAAACTCCAAGAGAGATCTCATAACGATGAGTCGTGGAGTATGTCTCTTCAAGAAAAAAAAAACACCGAAAGAGAGAGATCGCATAAGTAAGATATCTTATACTTCGACAATTTGATCTATCATGTATGCGATGATATGTACAAGACCTGATGTTGTCCATGCATTGAGTGTGACAAGCAGATATCGGTCTAATTATGAAGAAGATCACTGGAAGGCAGTGAAGAACATCCTGAAGTTCTTAAGAAGAACTAATAATGTGTTTCTTGTATATGGTGGGTCTGATTTAAAACTAGAAAGCTATACAGACTCAAGTTTTTATACTGACCAAGATGATAGTAAATTCATTTCGAGTTATGTGTTTACCTTGAATGATGGTGCAGTGAGTTAAAAATATTTCAAGCAGCAAAGAGTTGTTGATTTAGTGACAAAGGCATAGTATATAGCTATAAGTGAAGCTACAAAGTAAGTTGTTTGGATAAAAAATTCATTACAGAAATTGGAATGGTTCCTAACATCAAAAGAGTTTAATTCACTAAAGAACCTATGTCTCATTTAAAATCCAAACATGTGTTGCGGCACTTTCATTTGATTAGAGATATCATTGAAAGAGGAGAAGTCACCTTAGAGCGAGTGGACTCTCAGAACAACATTGCAGATTCATTTACTAAAGAATTAAATCAGCAGCAATTTGATCACAGGTTAGAAAAGAAGGGTATTAGAACCAAGGCGATCGACTTTAATGCAAGTGGAAGATTGAATGTAGTATGTCCTCAAGCAAATCACATTTGATGTAATAACATATACTATGTAATCTTATTCATTTAATTAATAAAAGTTTTATTTATTTAAAGGTGTGTATTTATCTATGTTTAATTAGTTGAATTAATTAATGTGATAAACCCATAATTTTTTAGCAATACTTTTAGAATTATAATGTTGATCATGCTAATGAGATTTAAACTCTGGATAGGTCAAAACTAAAATGTTCTTAATCATAGAATCACTAATGTGGGGTTAATTGATCCAAATAGATTAGTACATATTATGCTTACTCTTTTTAAGAAGATGATTAATCTCATAATCATTTGTGTTGGGACATTAAAGCAAGTATGTAGGTGCTTATTGGAGAATAAGTTCACTGAACGTGACTCGCTCAAGGAACACCTAATGGAGTTTTACTTGACAATCAATAGGAGTTCCTTAAGTGATAGTAGTACATGTGATCATTGGACTTGAGATCATCATAGTATTTTATTTATTCTGAGTTATACTTTGTCATATTCCTTTAAGCTTGTTGATATTTCAAAGGGTATTTTCGGGTATAATAAAGTGTACATGAAGGTAGGTGAATGATCAACAAATGATCAATCACTTCTAGTAAAGAGAGAGAATGTAATATGTAATTTGATAAATGACAACACAAAAATCTCTGACCAGGGTTGAATGGAATTAGAAAGGATTTTCTAATTTACATTAACTAAAGTTATGCATTTGAGAATTGGAATACATATGATCAAATAAAATAAGATTTAACAGTAATTATATGTCTTATATTTGATCGAGACATTGTATGGTAGAAAGATTGAATTGTATAGTAATTATTTGTTGAATAGGTTCTTTGTGATTTAACATTGATTTCATATTATGCGAAAAGTCATATTTAAAATTCTAAGACGTTTCACTCTTATTATAGAATAAATATGTTTATTTATTTTGAATTAAAGGAGTGTAATTCATAAATAAATAATATTATAATGGTTCTAATTTATTTATTCACAACCTGTATAATATTAAACCTAACGGCAATGTTCTCAGACCCGGACCGGTCATCGAACCAAAAAAGTTACCAGGTGGATGGGTCACTGGTTCAACTAATGGTCGAACTGTTATTGACCCAGTGACGTCATTAATAAGTAATAAATAATAAATATATTAATTATTGTTATATATTATATATAATATTTATCAAATATGTAAAATTAATCAACTTTTCTACAAAAAAAGAGAAACTAAACCTATTTGTACAATATTTATTTTATACAATTCAAATAAACACTAAATTTATATGATAAGAAAGATATTAAATCATGCTCACAAGTCACAACTCAACTCAAAAGTGATAAAATCAAACGCAAATTAACAGAAACATCTCTAAGATACATTCAAATTCGTAAATTCAACTACAAGTTCAAGTGTCTGATTAAATATGAATGCAAACATATCTATAATACCAAACAAAGACTCAACTAAATTATTAAAATAAAATCCATGACACTTCATTTAGGAAAAACATAAATCATTCTAAGGTCGAGTAGGTGATGCCTCTTGCCAATTCTCATCATCATCTTCATCTATTAATCCACGAGTGCCACTTCCACTTGCTCCTCCAACTCCACCAAGTTCTTGAACTCTTCCATGTCCTCTAAGTTATTCATCTCTAAACGGGTTAGATTCTCCAAGCATATTATTCAACGACAAATTTGTGAATAATATAAAGTCTACATCATCATCATCATCATCATCATCATTAACATCTAAATTCACAATGTCTTCTTCCTCATTCACTTCTACATAAAATAAAATTAAACAAGTTACAAAAATGTAAATATTTGTACAAATATTAATCTAATATTGATAATGTAAATATTTCTCAACTTCATGAGGACGACATCGTTGCCTTTCAAAATAAGGCATCTCTCCTTCATCATCATAAACTATTTTCTCTAGTTCACATAATCAAGAAATGGTTCTTCCTCCTCTTCAATAATCCAAAAGTCTATTTTGTCAATTGATTCATAATCAATTGGATCATAATTCCATCTCTTATAGCAATGCCTAAAATTAAGATTTTATATAATGTTTCATGATTTTTCCCCATAAAACAAACGTCATAGAATATTAATTATTAAAAATAATAGAAAGATTAATTGAATTATTGAAAATACCTATTCTTCAACCTCAAGTTATAGTGAACAAACACGAGATCATAAGTCTTTGATGCTCCAACTGATTTCTTTTCTTGGTGTGTATGCGATCAAAAACATTCCAATTCTTTTTGTACCCCGATGAACTGCTAGTTTGGCTAAAGACTTTGATTGCTAACTTTTATAAATTTGGAGCACTACCTCCAAACAACCTCCACCACTTATCTAAATACAAATAAATAAGTAAATAGCGATAACATTAGAAATCAATGAAATAAGCTACAAAGGAACAAAGTTAAACAAGAATTACTAACATGGAACAAAGTTAAACAAAAATTAATAAATAAATCTTACCCGGTTGAGTAGTCTTCGAAGTAGTAAACGCAAGCTCCCTACTAAAACTCCCCATCTGTTCTCGATAAATTCTAGTTTCATCCAACAACTTAACCTTACTATTGGTTGTTTTTGCTTCAATGACATCAAGAAGACCCGCCATAACTTTCGGCTTCCCACAAAATGATTCTTGATTATATTGAAAACAAGGATTCAACCAATACGTGCCGCATGAACACTTTTACGCAATTGTTTATCCCATTACTCCTTGATAATTCTTGTATAAGGCTTGTACAAGCTTTTTTTTGCCTAAAAACTTTCTTTATAGCTTTTCTAGCTCTAAACATGTCATCATACAAATATGCAATGGAGGGTTTCTGATCCATATCAACAATTCTCAAAACACGCATCAAAGGCTCCACAATTTTGGTTACAATCAAACAATCATTCCAAAATATTTTTTCCAATATGTAAGAAACCACAACCATACCTTGTGCATCCTTTGCATATCTAGACTCCTTAAAATCCTTACTAGTCACCAAAGCCTGCAAATCATGCATATGATCATAAATATTATGCAATGCAATGAAAGTCGTGGCAAAACGAGTAAGACCCGAACGAATGATTTCTATCCAATCTTTTCTTTTCCTCAACCAAGCCAATAACTAACCATGATTATAAATGTACTTGATTATCTTTGATGTCTTTTTAGCTATTTCAATAATATGATTCATCTTAGTCATGTCCTCTAAAATCAAGTTTAAACAATGTGCAGCACAAGGAGACCAACTATTGTTTTTGAATTGTTGATAAACTAATTTCCCTGCAAGCACATAATTAACCCCATTATCTGTTACCATGTGAAATACATTAGTTGGTCCAACCCATTCAATTACTGCTAAGAATAATTTACCAAAAGTTTGCCACTCTTCACTGCATCAGTAGCATCAACAGATTTGACAAAAGTAATTCCACATGGACAATAGACAAGAAAATTAATCAAAGATCTATGCCTAACATCTGTCCAACCATACCCCATAATGGTACACCCACAATCACCCCCAAAAAGACCTCATGGTTTCAACAAAGAGTTGCACTACTTTTTTCAAATCTCTAAGCAAATTGACTCGAACATCATGATAAGAAGGGACCCTATAACCCAAATCGACTCTAATTGCAGCATCAAATATTGGCTAAAAATATATTGAATTCACGGCATTAAAAGGAATACAACAATCATAAAATCATCTACCTACAGCCATGTTTGCCCTCTACACAACTTCTTTACCAGCCATTGCACTTTTTATAGTAGGTTGTTTATCAGGTTGGGGCTTTGAAGTAAAGAAGTTACTTAATATTTTTCCTTTCCCCTTTGTTGGTGCACTACTACCAGTCACTACATTATCAAATGAAGATTGACGAATAATCTCTTCAACATCTACATCATCCCACTCATGTTTTTCATATGGATCATCAAATGAACGCATTATCACTTTTTGTTTTTTGTCTTGTTCAACTTGATTTAATTTTTGTTCTATATCATGTTTTACATCTACAGGAACTCTCCTTCAAGGGCCAACCTCACCCGTTTTCCTGGCAAGATGTTGTTTCATTCTATTAATTCCACCACCCCTAACTATTTTTTGACAATATAAACAATTAAGAATTTTTTTACCATCTTTAACTTGCCCTTCATTACAATGATTCCATGCAGAATTCGTCTTTCCCCTTGTATTTGTAAACGCTTCTAACTGCGGGGTTCAATCATGGCTTGATGACATGTTAACTGCTCAATTCTACAAAAAAAGTTACAACAACAAGATTAATGTTACAGCAACAGTTGAGTATATATGTATATAAACTATTTGTATTCCCACTCATCTGAAACTAAGTGTTGTTGTATGAGTTATTTAGATGGGAATTTGCACCATTCAAACTGTACCTTTTTGGTGTTAATTCATTCACTTTAATTATCTTTTTGGCTTTTTCTTTCATTTTCTTTTATATTGAAAATTTTGAAAGTGTCACATTGTGCAAATATCTAAACATGAACTTTGTATTGGAGTTATTCTTCTTTTTAATGATAAGGAATCAATTTAACTATTTATCACTTTATGATGCAGAACTACACTATAAACTCAGATATTTGCAATCACCCAAAGTCTTGTGTATTGATTTCTCCTTTATTTATGAACAAGAAGTTAATATTTTCTACAGCAATAAAAAACTTTGTCTTGGTCTTTATATAATTTTACATTCAGGTAGCATTTTGTTCCAAAGATAGCTAAACTAATAATCAAAATGATTCAATAATTGTTCACGAAGTGACTAATTAATAATTGAACAAGATCATAAGCTCAGAACCTCAACTCGTTGAAGCTCTACTATAAAAACGTCAAATGAGTCCTTATAAAAATAGAGTAATACTAATTACTAGGTTCCCAAATGGTTTCTGAAATAAAAAAATTTAATGTTATCTCAATAAATGTTCACATATGCTGCATCAATTGGAAGTAATACAACAAATGAACAAAATCAAAATAAAACTATCTATCGTAAATTGGAATTAAACCCAGAAATTACAGCAATTGGAAGGAGATGATTTTACCCAAATCAATGAATCACGGTGAATCACATAGCAATCAGAGCAAAAAGATGATCGTGCGCTCAACGAAAACAAAGAAGGAGAAGCTACAGTCACCGGCGAGAGAAAATGGGAAAAGGAAATGTGTGCGAGCGAGGCCAAGTCAAGCGATAGAGGTAGAAGATAGAAGAACAGAAGAAGTATGCGGCGGAAGAAATGAAGATAAAATAAAAAACGTAACTTTTTTTATTATTATTGTAAGGAACTGAACCGGTCAAAATCGTGACCCAGTCACCGGTTCTATGACCCGGACGATTCAACCACTAGCTCATCGATTTTGAACGGTTATTGTCTAAATCCGGTCTAAAGGTCCAACCAGGTTTGTTAAGCCGATTGGTTCCTGGTTTAACCGGTTGAACCGGTGGTTTCGAACCGGTTCTGAAAACATTGCCTAAAGGGTCACGCCATAAAAGAGAAATATTTATTTTAGAAGTAGATGGCATAATAATAATAATAATAAATTAAGTATATTTAATTTATACTATGGTAATAGAATAAATTAAATAGCTTAATATTTATAATTTAATATTTTAAAAATACTAATTATAAATTAATAAGAGGAGTTGCATTATTATTATTATTATTATTATTATTATTATTATTATTATTATTATTATTATTATTATTATTATTATTATTATTATTATTATTATTATTATTATAGTTCCTAAATGGTTTAGGAATTATTATTATTATAATTAAATAATTGAGTTCCTAAATGGTTTAGAAATTATAATTATTATAATAATTAATTTAGTTCCTAATTAGATTGAAAATTGAATTAGAACCCTATTCCTAAAAAGTTTAGGAGAGTTGAGCATTTCTATAAGTAAGAGGGGTCTTATTATAAATGGGGTTGTTGGAAGTATTATTAGAGTATACTTCATAATTCTCTATATATAGGGAGTTAGATACAGAAATTTAGGGTTAGCCACTCAAGATCTCGTTAAATCTAAATTCTATTTCTTTTATTCATAATCTCTTGGTGGATCACTTTTAGAGTGCTGCACACACTGACTAGCTAGCGTTTAATCGGTGGAATCGAAGAAGAACGCAAGGGATTAAGGGAGGTGAACTTGTAGCTATTCAAGAGTTGATTCATCTAAACGTATAATCTTTTATCATTTCTCAATTAATAAGTATCGCATAAGAAAGATCTTGAAATTTGCTTTGTAGAAAAAATTTAAATATAATTTATGCTTTTTTCTGTTGCGTTACATCAATTTGATTGTATGTATGTATAAATTCTGCAAACTAACATAATGTCTCAATCAAATATAAGACATGAAATTTTTGTCAAGTCTTATTTATTTGATTATATGCATTTCAATTCTCAAATACACAACTCTGATTGATGTAAATTAAAAACTACTTTCTAATTTTCATCCCACCTTGGCCAATGATTTTTGAATTGTCATTTATCGAATCACATATGACATTCTCTTCTTTTACTGAAAGTGATAGATTTTTTATTAATCATTCACCTACCTCTATGTACGTTTGATTATACCCGAATATACCATTTGATATACTTAAAGAGTCTTAAAAAATATGACAAAGTAAAGCTTAGAATACGCAAGATACTATAATGATCTCAAGTCCAATGATCACTTATATTACTATCACTATTGGAACTCCTATTGACAGACATGTAAAACTCCATTAGATGTTCCTTTAAACGAGTCATATTCAGTTAACTTATTCTCCAATAAGCACCTACATACTTACTTTACTCCACTCAAATGATTATGAGATCCATCATCCTCTTCAAAAGAGCAAGCATAATATGTACTAATCTATCCAGATCCACTAACCCCACATTAGTGATCTTATGATTATGAATATTTTAATTTTGCGTTATCTTGAATTTAGATCTCACTAGCATGATCATCATCATAATTCTAAAAGCATTGCTCTAAAACTATGGATTTATCACATTAATTAATTCTACTAATTAAATATGAATAAATAAATGCATTTAAATAAAATAAATATTTTTATTAATAAATGAATAAAATTACAAAGTAAATGCTAATCACAACAACATGTGATTGGCTTGAAGGCATACTACTTTTATGATCTTATAGTGATTTTGACTTCTACTCAACAAAATATTAATTTGCCTTAGACAACTTTAGCTATTACTAAAATTACACAGCTTTGCTCTATGATTTATATCAACCTAACAAATTTGATCCCCTGCTAAGTTTTTTTACATAGAAACTCGTAAGAATTTTACAAAACTTACTTGTTTATACAAATATACATTAATATCACTATCATCGTCAAATCAAATAGAGGCACACATAAATGCAAGTACTAACATTTTGTTTTTTTTTTTATTTAGAGAAGGAGACACCTTAACCCTCATTTCCTCACCTTTAAAATTGACCAACCTAAAACACAATTTTTATAATAAGTCTTGAAGATCCTGATCATCCTTCACCTCCCTTAGGGGCTTTAAGAATAACATTTCTTTATAGAGACCTGCTGACTTTGGTAAACAGCTAAAGAGACACAATGTATTTCCTCAATTGGACTAGGTAAAATACCTCTCCCATCCCTCCCAGCTCTCTTATCCAAACTAGAAAAAAAATCGACCAAAACATCTTAATTATTAAATACAGAAGACTCATTAATAGCATTTACAGGAGAAGTATGTAAACATTGTAACTGATAAAAAGGGACCAAAAAAGAAGGAGAAAGGCCAACCTTTGAATTATGGAAATTTGAAGATTTATCTACAATCTTAGTCATCTCCCCTTATGATTAGTCTAGGCTAATATGCCTTACTAGATCTTTTAACCCCTTGTAATGGTGATATATGCTCAATATCTTCCCTCCTATTCCCACCCACCATAAAATTAATATCATTTTGATCAATTAAATTAATTTCAAATAAACCAATATCTGTATTGATAGACTAATCTATATTCCCCTCCCTAATTTGCTCAATAATAACTCGTTGTCCCCTTCCTCATCACTAGGCCAAGAAGATACCTTATAAAAAAAATTAGCCTACTCCTCGAACGGCCTATCCTTTACTCATTTCAAAGCCTTTTCAATAGTAGACAAAGCTTCTTTGATTGAGTCATAAACTTTGGATAAAAAATTATTGGACTTTAAATCGAAGGGAGTTATCATGGATGGTTAATTAAGATTGATTTCAACACCCGACTGATTTGTTATTTTCGTTGTAACAAAATTATTAGTCACACTTGTCCATTCAACATGATGTTTTATTGACCTACTATTTCCCTCTTCCTACCAACTGGCTCAACCACTATCCTTATCTCATTTAAGTCCCCAAAATAGCTCTTACACACATTGCTAGGCTCACCCACTTTGAACTTACTTTCAAAGCTATAAAAAGCAGAATTTGAAATTTGTTTCAAGGAAATGTTGGAAGAACAACCTTCCTTTCTTCTAGGAACAAAGGTTGCATAATTGCCCCGTTAACTTTTTCCCTAGATAGAATTTGATACTGGAGGAATAACCATCATTAAAGATAATTTATTAGAAAAAGCATGCGGTTTGGTCTTAGTCTGAAGATTAAAGAAAATTGTTCTTGAATTTTGATGAGTGAATTTTATTTCTATTTATTGAATATTTTTAGGCTTAATAATTTGTGAGTTTTTAAGTATTTTTAGTACTTTAGATATTTTATTTATTATTATGTGTTTTTATTTATTTCTAAGTTATTTTGTAGGAGAAATGAAATAATTAATCCTTGATGGAAAAATGGTAAATAACGAGCATCTGGTGGCAATTTTGTAATTTAGCGGGGAAAGAGCTTCAGGGCAGATGGCGCACTTGGAATGGAGTCAGCAGGAAATATGATGTCGTTCAGAATCAGCAACATAAGCAAAGTCGGATGTGCTATGCGCATTGTTCCATTAGCAGGGCAGGCAAGAAAACGATGTCACGTAAGGTGTATAGAGGAATAAAGCATGCGCGCAATGCATGGTCGCCTATAAAACCAAGAAACGCTATTTTGTACCATGTAGGTGCTGAAGTTCTAAGGACGCGTTTGGGACGCGATTTTAGGCAAAATTTTGGGATTTTATTAGTTTTTTTTATTCTTACATAGATTTTAATTCCATTTTTACTTGAGATTATTCATGTAATCTATAAATACCTATCAAGAGACATATTTTAGAGAGAGTTAACATAGATTTAACAGAGATCTAACATAGTTAGGAGTAGTTTTAGAATTAGAAGATGGATTATTTGAAGATCTGAATAAGAATTCAACGCAGAGAATTGCAAGGATTGAAGGAAGAATTAGAGAATGGGCTTCAAATACAAATTTTATTTTCTAAACTCTTCTCTTTTATTTTTGTAATTTGTACATAATGGATAAATTTATGATATTGATTTCTTTTTCAGTTATGTGCTAATTTTTAATTAAGAATACAATTGAACTCAATGTGTAGTTGAATTAAAATTTGCTTCCTTTCTAATTAGTGATGATTCACTACTACAAAACAGCAAAAAGATAACACTTAAACAACAAGGTTTTTATAAAAAAACGTTGTGGTATTTTTTTTCACAACGTTTTTTCAAAAAACGTTATAGATACATATGTAAAAATGTTATGTATTTATAAGGGGCAATATTTGGTTTTAAAGTTATAACGTTTTTTTTAGAAAAACGTTATCTATTTAAAAAACACGGAGCTTAAAAAAAACAACGCGGAAGTGAAAACTTGAAATTAAAACACAAAGCATATATATATAATTTTTAATTATTAAATGAACAAATTTGATAGGTGAAAAAAATGTTTTCTCTCACTAAACTTTTTCCTCCCCCTTCTCTCTTACCCTTACCCTAGCCGTCGCACTCCTTCCTCCCTGCATTTCTTCTGCTCTTCTTTTTCGATCTTCGTGACCCATACTCTCATTCCTTCTTCTTTCTCTATTCCCATATGGATGGTTACTCGCATCTCTCAGCGGGTAACTCCAGTAGCAGTCCCTCGAGGGTTGGGTTTGGCTCATCGCCAGATTAAGTTTTGGTTTCAAAACAGGTAAACCCAAATGAAGGTTCTTTCTTTTTAACTTTGTTTTAAGTTTGGTTGTATTTCTGCTCTATCTTCATTTGTGGTCTAATAATGCTGGCTGCACTGATTCAGGCACAACATGAACGAGAGGATATACCATGTAAACCCATTTTCCTCAGGTTATTATTTCAGATTTCATTTGTGTATATATCTGTATATGTACGTATATCTATATCTATATCTATATATAGATATTAAAGTTGTTTTTTTTTGTATGTTCACGTTTTGTTTGTTTTGTTGAAGCTGGCACGCATATTGAGGTTGAACAATTTCCAGGATGTAGAGGTAAACAAATTTGCCCCTTTAATTTATGTATGATTTTGTCCTATAATTTTGTTCACTGTGGTGTTAATGGGCTTTTCTGGGTTTTTTGTATGATGTCCTGTAATATGTAGGATCTATGTATTTTTCTTTTCCTTCTGTTTTCCCCTGACTATATATATATATATATATATATATATATATATATATATATATATATATATATATATATATATAGTTTCATTTCAACAACTCTTTCTCTATCTATTTATTTCTCTGTCATGTTTGATTTAATTTTGTTTTGGTTCAGGAGTAAAACAAATACAAGTTGTTTGGGATTAAGGAGCTTTTGTTTGATATTTTTGGCCTCTCTTATTGGGTAATTTTAATCTGTATAAATTACATATATAGGAAGAGAGATGATTTACTTACTAATGATGCTTTTGTGTTTATTATTTACAGAGTAACAATGAACCAGAACATATACTTTGAAGGACTATATCTAGCCTCATCCTCCACGGCAAGTGCAATGTCCAATCTGCTCCCTGCAGTCACCTTTGTAATTGCACTCCTTGTTGGGTTTGTCTACAACTTCAACTATATATTACTGGCGCTATTTATATCCCAATTTCAATACTCCTAATTTATATGTATCCCAACAACTGTTCATGCCCATCTTGGAAACTTCTTCTATAGCAATGTCATTGTTGGAAATTGGAATGAAGTAGACACCATATTTCAGTGTATGTATTTATTACTATACCAATTTAACTTACTTTTTCCTAATGTGATGATTATAATTATATAGATTGAAGAAAATAAAACTTCGGAGCTGGAGAAGCATTGCCAAGATAATGGAAATGATATTGTGCGTCGGTGGAGCTTTTGCAATGGCATTCCTCAAAGGCCCTAAACTTTTGAGTTCCCAAATATTATTTATATTGAAGTCAAAAAATTATATAATTGGACACCCAATTTAGAACTATTCACCAAACATGAGTTGAATTCTCAGTATGCAAAAGCACTTCACTTAATGCACTACTTCATGAAACATGTATAAGCAAATATAGCACCGAGGAATAATTGACCTTGTATAGATAGAGTGGTTGGAATTAATCAATTATTCTTGTAGGTGAACAGTTACAGGCTCTCTCCCTCCTGCGATTTTATTAAGTTGTTTCATATCAAATAATAAGAATAATAAGTTGAACAATACTAATTAGTGGAATCTATTGTAGGAGAAGCAAGTAGTCATTATTGAAAAGGTCGTGAACAACAAGCGCAAATGTATCACCATTGTTAAAGGACTGGAGTTCTTTGGTGAGTCATATGCTGTTGAGATGAATGATATGACTATTCACTAAGTTACTATATTTTAACTTGTGAGGATGTTGTTTTAGGTGTCAAACTTAGTAGTGCTTCAAAACGGTTTGGGAAAAAAAATTCCACTGGAGCATTTATTGTTAAGGTAATAGCTTACATGTACTAGTAGGGAACTTTTTTCTACAATACATTGTTGCATAATTATATGAAAATGGCTGGTTTCAGGGGCCAATTGACAAAGAGCATATTGATGTTCAAGGGGACATCACATCTGATGTTGTGGACTTTATATAACAGAAACCTGACCTGATGTAAGTTGCTTTAACCACCTTTTATGTGCTTTGACATTTCCTAAGCAATATTGGGACTGATCAGATCATGTTATTGTTCCAAGCTATTAAGAAATGAAATTGGACCTTTTCTTTTTAAACAGGCCAGTTACTAAATGTAAACTGAGTTTAGAAAGTATTGATCTCCGATTAAGCTTATGGACTTGTAAGAGTATCACCTATATAAACTGATCAGTTGGATTACTGCTAATAACAAAAGCTAGATAAATTTTACTCTTACTAGGTACCTGAGGCTGCCATCTACTTCATTGAGGACGGTAAAAAGGTTCCAGCTGCTTGACTTTAAATTTTCAAGATGGAGCTGTAGAAATCTGAATGCATCTTCACAAAGACCAAGTAAACTCCATAATGGAAATGGTGGAGCGCCTTATAAACTGTTGATTTCCAATTTTTGAGTCCTTACTGTTTGAAGAAGCTATTAGGTTTTTTGTGTGATGAGTTAACAGTGGATGTACAGGTTTAGATGAATGTATTTTGGAAGAATATTTTTTTGCACATGATTAGGTAGTACGTAGTGCACTACAATTAATTTGGTATATTTTGTGGATAATTGGTATATTTCGTGGATGTAATAATTTGAAATTGTAAACGTATGGTATTATTGGATGTATTTTGAAACTGAGAATGGTTGATACATTTTGGCTTTAAATGAGAATTTAGAGTTTTTTTAGCTATATATTATTGCATTAATATTAGCAGTTTTACAAGTACAACATTGCAAGTGCACCACTACTGTGTTACAACATTTTTATGTTACACTACAACATTTTAAAAACGTTGTCTAAATATACTACAATAGATGACATCTTATAAAGGTTGTATAAATTAGTCTAAAGGTTGTGTGATGTATTAAACTACAACGTTTTATACCAGAAAATGTTGTGGAATGATACCATCTACAACGTTTTCAAGCATCTTAGTATTTATTTAAAGATAATGTACAACGTTTTTTAGTAAAAAAACGTTGTATTATGAGCCAACTACAACGTTTTAAAAACATTGTATAAAATGTGTCAAATAGATGACACCCTTAACCTCGACGTTTCTGGGAGAAAATTACAACGTTTTTTAGGTGTTATCTTTTTACTGTTTTGTAGTAGTGATTATATATGATTTGTTTATCATATTATGTCCGTTCATGTATTAAATATCTAACTAGTAATTAATGGGATAATTTATATGAAATTGAGATATGGAGTATAGGTTTATATCTGAATATGATAACATATGTTCATGTATCTGCATGTGATGGATTCATAATTACTGTATAAGATAGAGATAACCTTTATGCAATATGTAACCTTAAAGAGAATATGATCTTAAAATTCTTGTTAATATAATTCATATAGAGATATAGTGATTTATTTAGCTAGAATGTTCCTTTCAATTATGTTACCTTAGTGTCGGATTTAGGAAGGGTTTGCCTATATGTCATTGAGAGATGAATATAAATACTATAAAGAATTCTCGGTTACCAATTTAATATAATTATTTAACTAAAAAATGAAGTGAAGAGATTTATATGAAGCATTAGGGAAAATTGTAATATTAAATATTTAAAATCTGATTAAATCCTTATCCTTAGATTAATTTATTTGTTAATTTAATTAGTTGTTATTTATTACTTTAAATCAATTGTTTAAATAAAATTAATTTGATATAAAATTAGTACTTGATAATTATTATTATTTAATTCTTTGTGGAAACAATACTCTTCTTGTCAGTATATTATTAGTCAACTATGTGTACTTACGTGTGAATTCCTAGTAAAAAGCCAGGAAACAAATTTTCAAAAGTATGGCCCTTCTTGTTGTAGAAAGTAGCATCTCTACCTTTATTATGGGATCCCAACCAATTAAAAACATTACCTCGAGTCCCATTTGAAACACTATTATGGTGACTAACTTTGGTCTGATAAGAATTATGCTTTAGAAAATTTTGAAATCTCCACGACTAAGAATTTTGTGACTTAAAATTCTTATGTCCATTAACGACTCTCAGCTTCGTAGATACTCTCAACACTCCTTTCCTTACATTCTTATCAGCCACCATATCCCAATTTTTATTATTAGACAATTTGTTATAGTTATCAATTGTAGATCTAATTCTTTGAGAAAACCATGCGACATCAACTAAAGGATTATGCTTATCAAAGTCAATAGGCGGCAAACCGACTAAATGTGGTCTCTCATCCACAATGCGCACTCTAAAACCAAAGCATTCCATTAAAGACTGATACTACACAAGGCAAAGTAGAAACTTTTTTATTTTAATATGAACTTTATCACACCAGGCCATAGTAAAATTCATTGAAAGATAACCTCCAAATAAATCTCCAATTGTCAAAAAAAGTTCAAAGCTCCAATCCTTTGCTCTGAAATACCAAGTCAAACTCAATCTATTCTCCCACCTATCAAGATGAAGAAGCATTCCAGCTTTACATCGACAACCATAAGCTAAGATACGTCGCACTATCACTTCTGATGGAAGACAAAATAGAAGTAGTGATTCTGAGAGCTTGCACACACGGACCTTAGTTGAAATGTTCCACATCCTAGTAGGCCACTATGAAATATCAACAAGAGAACCAGCCTCTCTATCAAACCAACCAACCAACCAAGCATGATTTCAAAAATGGCAACCGAGTAGATAATCCATCTGAAGCAAAAAATAAGAAGACATCAGAATCTCCAATTTTCACATCACATTTCCCTTTTTAAAGAAATAGACAGTAAAGAAGCAACTGATCTGTAAGAGGAGATATTATTTTAGCCATCAGAGGCACCGCTAGCAATGATGGAACCTCCCTTGAAGATATCATATTCCTTATTCAACCATTAGCTCAAAATAAAATAAAAATGGTTAGCATCAAGGAAAGTTAATGGAAAAAACCACATAAATACAAAATTGAACCAAAAAATAACCATCAGACCATTCAAAAGCTTGAAAAAGTCATCCCTAGTCATTAGAAAAGAACAAGAAATAAAATGTGCTTTAAAAATGAGACTTAAAAAATGCTCTAACGACCAAAAAAATTTATAGCGACGACCTTTCCGGCTGTTAAAGGCACTATAAGAATTGCCTTGCTCAGACGACCACCTCCATGAATTCAGATCATCATTCCAGCCATTATAATAAAGTATATCTGAGATTCAAATTCAACGAAATTTTGACAACTTCATTTCTCACTGCGACGACACTGGTAGATGCTCCTTGTTTAAGCGACCACCCCAAGTATTCAGATCGTCATAACAGCTGATGGAGAAGAGAAGAAATTGCTAAAATAAGTAATGTGACTCAAAATGAAAGATTAATTTATTATTTTTAGGATATATCATTTATATTGGCTTCAATTTTTTCTCTTTTTTTCCTCCATCACACACTAATAAATTGTCTACAATTTTATGTACTTCTAAATATATTTAAGAGTGAAATTATCTAAAAATACCCTTATATCGTTCAATTGTTACACACCATGACCGAAAGATTTTATTTATAGATATTTAGAAATATTAAGGTTCAATACCTTAAAATTAAAAAATATCTATTTACATGGTGCCTAAATCCCAAAATTTTTATTTTGGGTTAAGTTATTTTAGGCTAACTACGGTTATCAACTAACTGGGTAATGACAACAGCTGATGAGTTAAGTAAAAGCATTTAGACAAGAATGACTAGCTAAGCTGAAAATCAAGGGGGCAGTTAAAGACATGTTTGAAGCAATTAAAGACATATTTAAAGCAGTCAAACACATAGAGGAGTAGTTAGATACACATGTTCCTTCAACTTAGCAACATGGAAGGCACAAGTTCAATTAACTGGCACACTAGCAGAGTTGACCGAAATTCAAAGGACATAACAGTTAATTCAAATAAATGAAACAAGCACATGAAGACCCACGTTCCTTCAAATCAACAAAGTGGGCAGAAAACGTTCAAGTAACTGTTGCACTAGCAGAAAGTAGGTTAGTAGGTTGAGTATTAGGGGAATGTGGCTAAGTGGACAGTTTAATCGATGCGACAGCTTCCTAACAACTCTATAAAT
Source organism: Hedera helix (assembly GCA_947179155.2). NCBI lineage: Eukaryota > Viridiplantae > Streptophyta > Magnoliopsida > Apiales > Araliaceae > Hedera > Hedera helix. The sequence continues at coordinate 24,986,297 of OX359280.1, forward strand.
AAAAGAAGTCCATTTTGCACAAAGACATACACATCTAGTTCCGAACATCCAGTTTTTTTTTCAATTTTTCAATAGCATTAGCTTAGTTTCTACAACAATTAATTTGTTACGCCAACACTTGACTTCATTAACTGTTGTATTTAGGTAACTTATTGGATTTGCAACTTGTTACGTTAATCCATGTTATAAAGGTTACAACATATCTCAAAAATTATTATTAGGTTTTCATTCAACAATCTGGTATAAATGATTATATGTTATATGTTTTGTTAACTATAATTAGTTAGTCAATAGATAGGCTTGTTTAAATATGGTTTATAGTTGTTATAATCAATATATAATCAATAACTTGGTATTTCTTGGTTATCTCACTTGAATTTCATGTTCAACTGAATATATCCATATAATCAACAAGTCAATATAATAGCCGATTAGTTAGACTATGCGCCATTAATAGTTGTGATGCATACTAACTTAACCACAATTATTAAATCACCAAATAAGATAACTTAATTAATTTTAGTTCAACAACTTGGCATTTGTAGTTTCAACAAATATGCCAGCTAAAATCAATATTTTGCATCTATTATCGATTATATGTTAGATTTATGAAATCTTGAAAATATCACCAACATCAACTAAGAAACATTAACTTCCTTTGATTTCTTATTTTCTTATTTTCTCATTAAAAAATCTTAACTAAAGCAATTGTGAACGTTATTTTGACCCAACGATCGAGTAGTACACTCGACAGCTTGAGTCGTACTTCGTTGTTGAGTCCTACCCAACCTCGACCCTAGCAAAGGGACTTCCTAACTATTAATTGAGGATCGGGGCTAGTAGACCTAGCAAATAAGACGCGAGCCTGCGGGCTGGGCTGGCCCACCCCTCTAAAACAGGGTTATGGATTTTATTTTTTTAACTAAAAAAAAAAAGATAAATCCTTTTGACCAAGCTCATCCCGTTTAGTTTTTTTTTCTTCTAATATCTAGGCTAGGCTAATGCATGTCACTGTCGTTTTCAGTGTGAATGCCCAGCTCACAGAAACAACAACTTAGCCCACATGTCTTTACACTCTATTTTTGAGTTTTAAAATGGACAGAAAAGAAAAGATATTGATGAAAAACTTAAATTTTCTGTCAAATTCTTATGTTTCAGAGTTTTTTAACAAACGAAAAATAAAAAAAAAATGGATAGAAAACTTGGCCACTTTTCCTACCAAGGTTTTCCATCCAAAATTGACAAGATTTGGACCGGAAAAAAAATGGGATAAGTAGTATTTTTATAATTCTCATATTATCTTCATATCTCCTCCAACAAGATCACACAACTCGGAATCAATCATAGACTCTTCACCTTTAGATCCAAAGTTACACCTTGAAAGCTCATGAACTCGGTCATGATTGATAGAAAATGGCACAATCTCATTCCTCAGAGTACTTAAAGCAGCCATGTCACCTAGGGGAAAATAAAGCGTGTCATATGTTAAGTCACCTGGGGGACCTTTCAAACTTGGAGGGTGGTTGTAACACCCCCTTCCCGACTTGTGGAAAGGGAGGTTACGCACAAACGAACTCTAAGCAGAATATCAAAATAAAAAGGAAACTCTCTTTATACTTGTCCTTAATTCCCTTGAATACCTGCCGGAAGAAAAACACAACATGAGCGAAATACCCAGTACGGATATAGAGCGCAGAAATAAGAACTGAAATGAATAACATAATTTACTAAATTGAACTGAATAACATAATCTACTAAACTGAATTAATCTACTAAATTGAACTGATTTACTGAACTAAAACTGATCCACTGAACTGAATTGATATACTAAACAACATAATAAGCTGAATTAAATGGCTAAGTTTATTTTATACCGAGCTCAAAACAAAACAAAACAAAACAGAAGTCACACATTGGACTGCAGATCCAAATGCATGCAAAATCGAAAATGTGAGCAGAATGCTAGGGCCGACCCATACGCCTCCCACAACAAAACACTAAATGTCTACCAAAACACAAAATGGAGACGTCGTGGACTGATCACACCGAGTGTCATGTCTCGTAACTAAGAGGACATGCTTGTGGTACCCACCACAGGTGATTATAGCTCAAGTATACCCTACGGTACATTCTAACAAAAATATCATGTCACAATTCATGCGACACAATATTAACAAAGGGGTTCTAATATGCACATGCTAAATCGAAACAAATCTATACAAAGTCTCCAAAATATACTAGCATGTACATTTCTACATAATCAAAATAAATATTAGACATGCTTAATAAGTCTAAAGAGTACAAGTTAAGTTGCGAATATCTAAATTCAAATAAAACTATCATATGCATTTGACTATGAACAATATATAGAAATAATATCCAAATTCTAATGAGGAACAAAACAAACAAATTAATATCAAAGGAATGTCGCTGAAAGAGTACGGAATCCATACATGAAATACGCAATGTAATACCCGAAATTATATTCTAAAAACAACTTGTTAAATTTCCTCCGTCGGAACTAATTAAACAAAATGAAGGAATAAATAAATAATTAATTAATTGATTAAGTTTTACACAGTTTCTTTCTCTTTAACGAATCCAAAATCTTTCATTCTAAATAAAATTCTACCTAAAGTTATATATATTTTAATCATATATAATATTTTAATAATTAATAACCTTCTTGTTCCAAAATAAATTTAAGTATATTTACAAAAATATTCTTTCCATTTTTAATTATGTTACAAACAATTATTATTATTATTATTATTATTATTATTATTATTATTATTATTATTATTATTATTATTATTATTATTATTATTATTATCTAAAGTTACGAAAATAATAATTTAATATTTCAAAATGCAAATTACTAACAAAGATATACCAAAAATATATATACTAATAAATTAAATAGCATACAAAAATTAAAGCTACAAAATTAAAACGAATACAGAAAATTAAATAATTACACAAAGAAAAAAAAAAGACATGCTCGAAATTATGAGGTTCGCAGTCCGTCCACGTCTTCGACATCAAAAAAAAATTTAGCTAAAGAGATCTATACCAAAAAGGTTCTCAAACAAAAAAGTTTTCTCAAATTGGGTAAAACATTAATATTTTTGTAAAATAAAACAAAATGGCGGTCTTTCATATATAAACCAAGTGGAAAGGGGAGTTAAAAGAGATATGCGATGTGGGATTAGAACAGAAAAAACAAACTGGGTATTACAGTGGCTTAATATCCTGAATACTCACTGTAATACCTCCCATGAAATGTACAACTCAGCCTATGTATGTTCTACATACAAGCAGAACAAAGGTAAAATTGATCAGGCAAAAAACTGGCTCACAAAAATGCGATATCTAGAAAACTTGAAATTCATAAGAAAAAAGGATAATGACATTAATAAGATAGTAGTGTATTCAATAATGACATTAATAATGACTACAAATTTCTAGTACTCATAAAAAAAAAAAAAAAAAAAATAGTCACAACTTTCCAATAAAAGAGAAATTGATAGAGAGAATCTAATGCCAAAGATGAATGAAGAACATAATTTCTGTATCTCAAACTTTCAGGTCTAATTAATTCAAGTGTAGTTACTTCAAATAGATCAAAAATCCCAAATCCCCAAATCAGAAGTAAGAAACAGCAACACAACCAAACAACAAATCATAATCAAAAGAACATGAAAAAGAAACAACAAATTATCACCCCATTTCATTCATCAACGCAATGTGAAAAATATTGAATAAATAAATACATGACAGAGTAATTAATCAGCACAAAATATTAAATATTTATTATTCTATTATTCGAGTAAAAACTTATAATAGAAGGGTAAAAATTATAATTATAATCGGTATATAACATGTAATAAAAAGATAAATTTATAAAAATTATATTTTTCTTTTATTTTCAGTAGAATTTAGAAATACAAAAAGAAAAAAATTAAAATTTTTTTTTTTTATTAAAAATAAAAAATTTAATTTTTTTTTCCCGTTCAAAACTCAAAAATAAAGTGTTAAAGAACAATAAAGAGCCAGGACTTTTTGAAATACAAAAAGAAAAGCCTTTGAATTTTGATTGTGGAGGCTTTAGATCGACTTGGAACAATTTAGCCCGCACGCCTTTTGAGAACAATAAAGACGCGTTAGTTCCTTACTTTTAGCCTTTTTAAATTAAAAATATTTGTATGAATAATAAACAATTACAAGATGCGACTCACTCAGCCAAAACCAAATAAATTAATTTTCACTCTCCTTTAATTTTCTAATTTCTTAAATCTAACAACATATGATAATACCTGTAGGGTGTTCAACCGATAATTATCGGCCCGAACCGAAATCGTACCGAACCGAAATTGAAAGATAGAAATTTTGGATACCGAAATCGGTACCGATTGGACCGGTATACCGAACCGATTTTACCGGTTCGATACCGGTTCGGTACCGGTAAAAATCGAAAAAAATCGAAACTTAATATAATTATTATTTTATTATTTTTATTAGTATTATTATTATTTTTATTATTAATATTAGTATTATTTTTATTATAATTATTATTTTTGTTAATATTATTATTATTATTATTTTTTTTTTATTTTAATTATTATTTTTATTATTATTTTTAGTATTATTTTTAGAATTATTATTAATTATTTATTAATGATAATATAAATAAAAAAACGGTATACTGGTTCGGTTCGGTATTTACCGAACCACAAAAAGGCGGTACCGAAACCGGTACCGAAAAACCGGTATATACCGGTTTTTTTTGTACCGGTACCAAACAGGTTTTTTTTATAGCGAACCGACCGGTTCGGACCGGTTCAGAAAACCAAAAAATCGAAAAAACCGAAAATTTTGCACACCCCTGAATACCTGAAGACTATATAACTTCTGACTTTTGTACATGTGCCTGTTACTCATCTTTTTCTCTATCTTCTCTAACTTTCCTCTCGGAATTATAGATGGATACATAGGTCAAATATAAATGAGAATTGATAAAATTATTATGATTATAATTTTTTGTATAAATAATTATTTTATGTTTATAGTTATACAAAGTCAAGATTGATTGTTTGTTATCCATATTCTTCCCGTGCTTAATATTTTGTTCGCTTGTACTTATTATGTAGGAGATATCTTTACATGGAATATAGAAAAGATGAATATAGAATATGGATAGTAATGTTTATTTTTTCATTATGATTCACTTAAAAAAAAAGTTAGCACAATTTTCAATTCACAATTAAATGATAATTGATATTTTTATTTCGAGAATAAAGTGGATTTTATTTTTATGTGAGAGAAAATTATATAAAAATATCAAAAATATATTTAAAAATAGTATTCCGCTTATATCAAAACCGAAGATTCATTAAACAAAAATTTGTGATAGTTTTCGTTTCCATTATACGTTGTGATCAACGTATGTCATACTTTATGCTCATGTATAGTTCTCTACATAATTAGTTAATTAAAACAAACATTGTATTGATTAATAAAATTTCCTTTTAAAAATACTACGAAGAGTACAAAAGAGATATTGTTAGATTAAATTTAACAATTCAATGTAAGGTAGCATCAACAAGTTCAATATCTAAAAAAACCTTTGCATTTAGGCATATTGTGGGTCCCTTAGGTTTAAAATATAGTAGAGGTTGGCGTGAATAATCTTTGAATAAGTGTAAATAAGTGTAAATAAGTGTAAATGTGAGGCCTGACACGGATTTTCATATCAAATTTCACATTTTAATAGTTAAGATATATGTAGTATCTTGTTTATAGTGTATGTAATAAGACTCCTAATCTTTTCTAAAAATTGTGATTGATTTCAGGGGGGACCCATACAAGGCTTTTTTTAAAAACTTTTATATATAAGGGGGTATATAATGAAAATTTTGAAAAATATAATGTTTATAGTGAATATTTTTTATGAAGTGTGGGGAACTTTACTAACATTACTATATATTGCTGGGCAAACACAGATACGATTGGAAGAAGAAAGAGAGATCCGATCGGAAGAAGAAACAGCGACAAACAATCAATTGTTTTATGCAGGAAGACAAGATGGCTACTAGGCTTCAATATCCTCTCGATGAATTCTCTTTCAACCCAGACTTCTATGCCAATATTCCTGCTCCTGCTGCCCCTGTTTGCCTCTTGTTTTTTACATAGTTGTGTTGCTGAAATTGTTGCTAAAAGTAATATTTGTGTCACTAAATGTGTATTAAAAGAAATTGGAGAGAGGAGAATGCGTAATGAAGGAGATCCTAATTCGTTAATTTTCAATTGCAATCAAAATTTGGGGCTCACATTGACATTGATACAACTTGAATGAAGTTGAGAAAGTTGAATCACAGAGGGACTTTAGTACACTAGTGAAACTAGGAATGTAAAATTTGAAATATACTATGTACCTGAAATTTAGTTATAATTTGGAGCTCAATTCCAATTCCAAGACTTGAAACTGAGTTGCAAACATAAGTTAAAGTTGAACCTTAAAACTACAAATCAACATCATCTATGGTTTTCTCTACTATGTCGATGCAAAAGCCCACAGATCTTCCATCCGACATGGCCTCAGCTAGCTTAGTTCGTGCTTCTTGATGACGACGTAAAAGTAGGACCGTATTTAGCACAGCCCATCTGACTTGAGAATTTGCTTTCTTCTGTGTGAAACCCAAGCTATTAAGTAATAAATCCAGCTGTTACGTGAACAAAAGTGGTCCAATTAGCAATGTAACTAGTTGGAATATATAGTACAATTATACAACCATATGTTTTTATAAACTGCCCAGATGGACTGCCCAATTTGAACTGTCTGGAATCAAAATTCAGAATAATGTATACCTGCTTAATATCAGTAAGGCCGCCTTCAGCATAACCATATAAAGCATATTCAGTTGCCACACCGGCTAGTGCTATACAAGAGAACCTGTTCAACATCTATATAAGAAGCAATGTCATTGCCAATTTTCTAATTTCTTGCCAATCTCCTCGGAATAGCAAATTACTAATACAGAAACAAAAAGTAGGAGCATAACAAGGAGACATACCGTAGCTGATACTTTTCCTTTATTAACCTGTATGTAAAGGATAGAAGCCAAAAATAACCATTCTTTTTTGTTTACTATAAAGCAGGTAAAAGACAAAAGCTCCCAAGTCCTATTAGCTTTGTTAGATTTAAGATCTGATCTAAGGCACATTCACACAAAAACTATATGAAGAACAGAAAACAAAGAACAAGCAATATATCCCATTTCATCAAATTATGAATAGTTCTACATGTCTGATGTAATTATTAATGTATTTCACATACTCTATAATAATTCACTCACAAAACAACACTTTATATTGCAACTAAAAAAATTCTAATTGCTATAACATGGGCTTAAACACATGAAACCTAAAATATTAGACAAACTCAAAACCGGGATGTTAATAAACTTGGAGCGAGACCCCAGACTACCTTGTCGTAGTGGCTATTATTCGAACCTGCTAAAATATGAATCAATCCAACAAGCTACAAGAAGTGCGATGCTGCAATCATCAATTGGTTTGTGTTTGACATGATATAGTTATTGTCTGTTTTACCATTACAATTATGTATACCATACAACCAATCTAAGGTAACAATATAGGTATCTTTATATATCAAATATCAAATCTGAGTGCACAACTTATAACTGGTTCAAACATCTATCTGTACTAGCTAAGGCGACGTAGAGTTGACTTGATGCCTATGGGCAGAGCCATTGAGGAAGCCATTAAGAGAGAAAAAAGAAAAGGATTGAAAGAAATTATAGACAACATGAGCAAAGAATCAGGAAACAACATGAGATACAAAATTTTCAATTAATTACTAGAAGAAAACATACTTCTTCAACAAACTCAAAATCAACAAAACTGGTCCCTGCTTGAACATTGAGCGACCCTTCCTTTTGGAAAGCTTCCAAACTTGATAGTGTATATCCCTTGGGAAGAATTCCCATCAGGTAGGCAATCAAGAAATGGCCAGCTTCATGCTAGATGATATCGAAAATCAACATGACACCAATAAAAATCATTTTCTTCAAGATGTAATGAGACATACATGTTTATTAGAACAAGTATACAGCAATAATGTGCGAAATTTTGTCTAAAATGATATGACATTGTATAAAATGAAACATTTTTATTACATGCTCAATTACAAGCGATGTACTAAACTAATGTAATAATGCCACATAACTTGAGGCACTATTGAAACAAAAATTTGTGAGACCCTTGACTCTACTCATTCAAAAATAGAGTACCACCTTTAAAATGTGCCAAAATTGGGAATTTATATGGATTCCATAAATTGGAAAAACTCAAGTAAGAAGAAATAAATCTTACTTGGATTACCCTATTATGGTACTTCTGGCTCAAATGGTGGCCTATGGTATCAAGAACCAAGCCGCTGATTCCTCCATTAAAAGAAACCTAAGAAATACCACTTTGATGAGACCAATAATAAATTATAGAAATTTGGGATTCCTGCAAGTTATTAAAATCCGTCAAAGTCAGCTATTCAATCACAAGTAAAGAGATATAATAACTACACTTAATAATTAGAAAACGTCATTGAGCCTTTAAAAGAACTAATAAATGACAAATATAGGTGACTAGCACAAAACTCGAGATTGAGAAAAATCAGCCAAATGAACAGAATTAAGCACAAGTGTCAACTATGAGGATCAAAGTCGGCTAATCAAAAGTAAAACATGTTTTCATAATAAAAATCATTACGAAGCATAGTTTTAGAGAGAATTTACCGCATCAAGTGTCCATAAAAACAACAATCCCAAAGAAAAATATAGGACTTGTGTGGGGCTAAATTCAAACACATTCCACGCAGAAATGCCTCCTACAAGAGCAGCAAGCTGCAAGTTTCTTTCTATAGCTCCAAGTGTGTTATCCACTGGTGAGAGGAGAGAAGAAGTTTCTATGCTATTCAGTTTTAGTTCATCCAAGGTGTAAAGCCTCTGGGGTACCTGCAATCACTTTTATGTTAAAAATACTCTCTCTGTTTCATTTTATCTATCTTTTTAGAGAGTGAAATTTGTTCCCTTTTTTACCTGTCATTGTTAGATTCCAAGGAAACATTAATAACTTAGTTTCCCATATTATCCTGTATTAAATACTAATTTCTCTTTCATCTTTCTAATAAATTTTAGAAGGGAAATACATAAATTTTATATCCACTTTGATCAATTAGACAAATTATTAGTTACATTTCTTAATGTTTGTGCTTTCTCCTAAAATGTCAATTAAAAAATAATTGAGGGAGTATTAATCCCCCAAATTTATCTCTCTTTTATAGTTTGATGCTAAAAAAAATCCTAAAATATATCTGGAAACTAATTGAAATTTGATTGATCAGTGCCGTTACAATGTTGGTTAATTAAATTTTTTGTTTGGTTTCTTGGGATTGGAAGGGAAAGTAGAGGGAACACAATTTGATTCATATTCAAGATTTATCTATCCCAAGGTCATATCTCTTTTCCTTTATTTATGTCAGCAGTTTGAGCTGGCCTAGTACATTTTACGTCCAAGAAAAGGACTTTAGGGAAAAACATTTGGATGTAATTTTAGCTTTTTTCTTACTTTTCCCTCCCTTGTTATTCGTCTCAAACATCACAAATGAAGTACAAAATAAATTTTCATCCAAATTACTCCATCTGTCCCCAAATAAAATTTGACTTTTTAAAGTCAAATTACGAAATCCTAGATTTACAATTGACATGATTTCATTTAAATTTTAAAAACAACAAATATGATAGTTCATCCTAATTAGTAATTAATTTACAATGGTTATACCAGTCTAAGGATTTGAGTCCAATTTTTTTTGTAAATATATATTTAGTTTTAGAACAGCGGGGAACATTCTATAAGCAAGAAATGGATTGAAGACCAAGAATTTAAGAAAAACCTGCCGGGCACCCCCGAAGCATCGTAGACCATCAGGCTTCCCCTGCAAATCTTTGACAAGTAACAATGCTGCTCTCTCATTCCCCTCGTTTAGCTCTTTATCCACTTGTTCCAAAACTTGCCATCTTAATCCACCCGAATTCAGAATCCGAAAACTCCGGGAATTTAACCTCGAACGCGACGACCATAAACCTGCAGTATGCACCACACTGCCCATCCGAAGAATTCACAGCACTTCACTACTGAAATATAGTAATAGATAAAGAGAAACATTTGCTATTAGAGTTGCGTTTTGAAACAAACAGAGCCTTAGGTTTGGGACTTGCTCAAATTATCAGCCACAATTTAGACCCGATGATAAGATGGTAATATCATTTCTGTTTTTACGTTACTCATCATATTTCTTTTATTTTTACCAGCGAACCAAACAGGGCCTTATTATCTACAGTCAGATGAATTTCAGTATTAAATAGTGGGACTCCTGGGGTGAAGAAGCTGGCGGACGACGTCGTTAAGTACTGCTCTGTCTCGAGTTAAAGTGATGCAGAGTAATTCCGGTGGTATTTTGGGGGTTGGTAGCTGCCAAACACATCTTTATTTATTAAGTTTGGTTATAATAATTAATAAATAATAATAATAATCGTTTTGCTCCAGCTCCATTCTATTTATTGAAAATATATTTATCTCAGGCGTTCACTTGGATAGGTGCAATTTGGACCGCTGCACGCGATCACAATAAATATAGTTAGTTATTGTTAGTTTTGAAAATAGGGCGAGTTACATGTCTCAAATGCAGGCATACCTAGCAAACTAGGGGCCAAGCCCAAATGGGCTGACCCAATTTTGGGCCAAGCCAAATTTGGGTCAAGGATTTTCATTGGCTTCAAATAAGAGCCCAGGGCTCAATGATTGATGGGCCAAGTGACTCACGGGTTTTTTCATTTTTATTTGTTGCATTAACCTGCTTTTAGTAATTTAATTCACTCTTCACACACTTATATTTTTTATTTTAAATTTTTAAATAAACAAAACATTAAATGTGCAAAATACAAATAATCCTCCAAGAAATACTTGTTTTAAGTGTCTATAGCACAATTACATGATTCGAGATCTCAAAATATCACAACTTCGATAAATTTATGAGTTAAAACTATTGCATTAAGCTAAACAATTTTTAAGTGAATTGCCCATGTTACTAAGAAAAAACAGAAGAGTGGGGATAACTTGTCGAAAAATATTAAATCATAATTAGAAGTATGAGATAGAACCTTGAACATGTGAAGTAAAATGAATTTTATAGGCGGGACAAGCCACATAATAATTGGGCCAAAATTGAGGTGGGTTAAAAAGACCCAAATTAATTTTTTGGGCCTACAATATATAAGCCCAAACCTCAATTTCGATGGACAGGCCCAGCAATGGCTTTGACCTTATTTATCAGGTAATGCATCATATCAAAGATTGACAAAGTCAAAGTTGTTAAAATTCTGCTCAAATTACCAACAAAAAAAAAAATAATGTTGCATTTGAAGTTTATAAACTACCCTAGACACATAGTCAATGCACTAAACAACAACTAAATGAACAAATCCTAAAAGACCTAAAAGCGAAGAGATAGAACCATAAAATTTGTTATCACCTGGATCAAATCTTTTAGCATCTACAAGCTCCTAATAATGAACACATAGAACTATGAAAATAATTGGAAGTAAGGTTTGGAGAGACTAGCTTGATCAAAGAACCCAAATCTAAATGTATTGAACCAATTAGGTCATTATCACTGATAATAAAAAGGCAAAATAAGTTGCTCAAAGTCCCTAATTTGAGGGAGTGAAAGCACTAATATCATAATTTTAGGGGCATTTTTTACAAGTTATATGAAATAGTCACTTTAGATATTCGATAATGTTATAATTTTTTGATGTTTACACCATCCATCCTACAAAAGATGTTCAAAGTATATTTTGCATACAAATTAAGAAATGTAAAGTAGAGAAAATAGAGTAGTTAAAAAAAGTTTGAAGTTTATCCTTGATAGTTTCATAAAATTACATAAAATGATGATTTTTTTTATATATATATTACTGGACCCTACTAAATGACATATTTATACTTTACTTTATGTACTTATTATCATCCTTTTGAGAATAAGACAAAATTATATCTTAAGTTATTCTTTTAAGGGCAGATGTAATATTAAATTAACTAATTGACTTATTTAATATTTTTGTACAAATAAATGATTTAATATATCATAAATTATTATTTTATAAACATATTAAAATTTTATAATTTATTAAATAATATAGAACTAACTAGTTGAATAACATTTTGAGTGTTGAATTATGTTTGACAAATAACCTTTTAAGTGAATCATTTAACTAAAATTAGTGCATGAATATTTTAACAAAAGATCAATATTAAAAAAAATACATCTAATAATTTTAAATTTATAGCAAATACTCGCAACATGTCAACAACATTACAAGTGATCATTATCTAATAACTTCTCCCAAATTCCAAATAGAAAATGACCCAATATGACCAAATTTTTATTACTATTAATCAAATACTCAAAAATGTGATTCCAAAAAATAAATAAATACAAAACTAATATTTATCCCAATGTACTTAATACCTGATACCTTTTATGCGTTAACTCACTTAAATTTTAAACATTACAATTACATGAGTGAATTAATTAAAATTATCGGCGAGAAAAATAAATAAATATTAATTATGTGACAAAAAAATAATAAGAAAATAATAATAAAATTATAACAAATCTTGTAACTCATTTTCTTTAATAATTTTTCTTTTCCTTTTTGTTTGTTCCTCTCTGCTTCTGGGTCTCTCAATTCTTCTCCTCATCTTTCTTCGAGCCATGACAGTAAACCATTAACTTCTCTTTTCATCTCTTCAAATCATAATAGTAGGCCATTAACATCTCTCGATTCCTTCAACACAGCTCGGAAGAAATGCCAAAACATAACTGCTCTCCTTCTGAACTACATCAAATTAATAGGATGATGATGAAGGTATGATGAATGTGGGTTGGGTTTGATTTTAATGGTGGTTTGGGATACCCCCACCTCTTTGTCGATTCGCATTGAAAACTATTTGCATATTGGGAGTTTGATTCTCATATTTGTAAGCGGAGATGAAATTATCAAAGAGGTGTGGCCCCAAACCACCAATTTTTTACTAGAACTTATGGAAGCACCGCAAATACATGCAAATACATCAATTGTCCAGATCTGCTCGATCTTTGGTCTTCTTTTGCGAAATAAATTACATGTGATGATAGCTCAGGTCGATAGGAAGATTACGACATCCGTCTTATTTGTATGACTTGAAGACATCTTATTTGCATAATTTGGATTAAAAATTAAAGAGTTATGGCTTTCGACCCGTTTAACAAATGCTTGGGCTGGGTTTTAACCGGCTGGAGGTTGAAGATAACTACCTTTTTGGGACTTCTAACTTAACTTGGCTGCTGGCAATGTGTTTTACCTCTCACGTCTATTTTTGTTTTCCACGTCACATCGGAAAAAAATAACATTCATTCAGTAAAAGACTATTGTTACAAAGAATTCATACAAAAAGAAGCTTACAAAGTAATGTGAAAATATAATTAATAAATAACTCACCATAAGTCTACTAATTGTAACCAACTACAAACATACACATTATTTTCGCTTTTTAACAAACATATCAAGCCCTTTCGGCTGAGGTTAAACAAGCATTAAGTAGCATATCCGAAAGAAATTTTGACAGACACCAAGGGATATCAGGTTTTAAAGCATACCAAGTTGGTATACGATGCCTAAAGGAGTGAAGTTAAAAATCAACTTCATCATAATAAATTACAAACCTTTTCATCACATTAAAAGTCTTTTCATCACATTAAATGTGTACTGATAACAATATAATAAAAAAACTTATAACTTACTATAATGAAGTTGATTTTCAACTTCAGATTTTCAACTTCACTATATCCGGATGCAATGCTATAACACACAATTCACAGAAACTTAGATCAAGTAAATAAAGGTTCAGAAATGATGACAAATACTTGTACTGCTAACTTCCTAGTCTCATATTCAGTATGAGAACAGGTCAGGCACCACACACTGGGGCAGAATAAGAGTGTAGTTAACTTGGTCTTTCACCATGTACAAAAACTTTGAATACATCTAAATTATATCATTATCCTGAATCAAAAACTTAAACTGGAAGCAGCAAATGAAAAATCAAGTACAGTAATTAAGAAACCTCAATTTTACATCGCAAATGATCAAACATCAACATATCATATATTACATGACATTGATCTCCTTTACTAAAGGAGATGCAAAGAGAAGGCAAACTAGCCAGCCCATAAATCAATCTCTTCCTAAAACTCTTGAGAAGCAGATCCAATGTCTCCCTTGCCTTTCCCAACCTTCTTTGGCAGCAAATTCTGGTGGATATTCGGCAAAACACCTCCATTGGCAATAGTAACTGCACCCAAAAGCTTGCTCAGCTCCTCATCATTCCTCACAGCGAGTTGTATGTGCCTTGGCACTATCCTATTCTTCTTGTTGTCTCTAGCTGCATTCCCAGCCAACTCCAATACCTATCATTCATTATCATTTCAATACACCATCAATATTATTATCCCCACAAAACCAAATAACAACAAATAAGACAAATATAAAACAAGATCCCAAAGAAAAACTGAACCCCACAAAGATATGAACAACCCTCCAATATTTGCAACAGTACAAAATATATTTCATAATAAATGTAAAAAGTGTGGTTCTTAAACCTATCACAGCAACAAATCAAGATGCAGAAAACAAAACCTAAACAGCCTCTGCCCCAGAATGAAAGACGGCTTTCTTTTTGAAAGATTCCAATGTGAGAATCCAATTTCCAAATAAACATCCAAAAAATAACAATAATTAAGTAAAAATCTAATATTTTCCCTTCATTACTCAATTTTCAACTTAGGAACCCAAAATGCAACTTATAGTACCATATTTTCCCTTCATTACTCAAATTTCAAATTAGGAACCCAAAATGCAGCTTATAGTACCATATTTCCCAATACAAGAAATTCAATAACACATTTCCCAGGTAAACTAATACAAGCGTATCAAAAGAAAGCAACCTATTTCCTAAACCTCTCACAGCAACAAATAAAAGAAGAAGAAAACAAAGACCCTAATACAGCCTCTGCCCCAAAATGAAAGCCAACCTTCTCCCTTTTGGAATATCCCAATGTGAGAATCCAATTTCAAAATCAACATACCAAAATCCAATATTTACCAAATTAGAAACCCAAAAAGCAGCTTATAATACCATATCTCCCAATACAAGAATTTCAAAACTCGTTTCCCAAAATCAACTAAAAACCAGCAAATCAAAACAAACTAACCTATTTCCTAATAACAAATCAAAAAAACAGAAAAATTCTTCACCCCCAAATCCTAAGGGAAAATATCTTATACTGCACAAGTCAATAGATCGATAACAAAGGGAAGGATAAAACAAATACCTCAGCGGCGAGGTACTCAAGGACGGCGGAGAGATAGACCGGAGCTCCGGCACCAACACGCTCAGCGTATTTCCCGGCCTTGAGGAATCGAGCGATTCTACCGACAGGGAATTGGAGACCGGCCTTTGACGATCGTGACACAGATTTCGATGCCTTCGGCTTGCCCCTGCCGCCCTTGGTTGAACCCTCTTTGGAACTCATCTCTATTTCTTCGATCTGAATAGCAAAACCCTAACCCTAGATAGAGAATGTGTTTGTAAGGGGAATGTATAGTGAGGGATTGGAATATTGGAATAATACAGGAGAAGGGACTTTGTTCTGATTGGTTTAGACCGGCTCATGGGGATTGCCAGAGTGGCACCTGGAATGTTTAAAAGTACAAGTTTATAAATACAATTTTTGGATATAAATTCAAACACAAATTTTATTTTTATCATTAAAAAATAAAATTTGATATAAATTTTTGCGTAATGTCCCATTTTTTAATGGTAGAAATTGAGTTTGTGCACTTAGGGGGGGAGTGTGTTTGATAAAAACTGAATGAAATAGTTTTGAATACTTAAGTAATCTGAATGGGCTGAATGAAATAGATTTCTGAATACTGAATGAAAAAAATTGTTTGATAAGTGACATTTTTTGAAAAATATGAATAACATATTTTTACTATTTTATCAATCTGAAAATATTCAAAATTGTTGTAAATTTATTTAATATTACTTAATATAATATTTAATATTTTGAAAAAAAAAATTACTTCATTCAGTCGGAACTTAACCATTCAGTCAAAAAAATTAGACTTAGTCATTCAGCCCAAAAATCTGATCGATTCAGCCATTCAGCTCTAAACAAACGCACTGAATAGCTGACCGATTAAGTCATTCAGCCCTATTCAGAAGCTATCAAACAGCCCCTTAGACTAATTCTATTTAAAATGTTTGGATTTTATGTCGCGGGGTGGGAATATATGTAAGGATGAGCAAGAAATCGATTTACCCCTAAAATTCCACTAAAAATCGCACAAATTGTACCAATTAAAATCGTACCAACGATTCTGACGTATGTGACAGTTTTAGATGGGTTGAAAAATCGAATTTGCAGTTTGAGTTTGGTTTCTGGCCAAAATCGCACATGAAAAAAGCGCATCGCACCATATTTTTTTTCGTCGTTTAGTCATTTTCAACATAGATCATATTAAAAAGCATTATTATGGAAGTCACGTTTCAATTAATCCATTTGAAATTATCCCTCATGTAATTATCTCTGTTTAAAATTTTTATATGTGAGCAAAAAAATTCAATTGATCAATTTGGAATTATCCTTTATATAACTTATATTTTGCTTTTGTTTAGACAAAATATTATAAGTAAGATTGTGTGTGTTATTAAAATGGTATTTAATATTGAATGATGCTAAATTGTTAATTTAAATTGCATAAAATTTAATTGTTTTAATTAATTTTAGAACCGAAACTGTATCAAATGAAACTGCACCGCACTAATCATAAGTGGTTTCATGTGCGATTTTGGATTTGTTAAACCGCACTTAAGTATTTTCTTGCGCGGTTTGAGTTTCAAACTGCACCAAACCGCAACATGCTCACCCCTAAATATATGTAATACTCGAAAGTTCAAACTCAAAATTTAGAATAAATTTCAATTTGGACCATAAACTTTAGGAATTTTTTTTTCAATTTGAACCATAAACTTTAGGAAAATTTAGACTAAATTTCAATTTGAACCATAAACTTTAACCGTAGCATAGATTTGCACCTTAAACTTTAATTTGAATTCAATAGTACTTTGACTACAAAAGATCAATACAAAATAATGTGATTGGTTATAATTGATTATTATCATTAAAGTGATATGGTGGATCATCAAATAATTATACTTCGTCACATTATTTTTAAGTTGATTTTTTGTAAGATTCTGTTTTCACCATAACGATACTCATTTGAATTAAATGCACCTTATATCTTTATAGAGAAAATAAAATACACACTCCGTATTATTTTTCAACCAAATATTCGCCAAAAAATATAAAATATAGAATATTAAAGATATTTCTTTAGACTTCTACATTATAGAGATGGCTCATATGAGTAACCAAGAGATAGGTTTGTACATTTTTTTAGGGGAATGTTTGGTCGAAAATGATGCAACTGTGCATTTTATTTTCAAGCAGAAAATATAAGGTATATTTAATTTTAAACAAAGTTTAGAGTGAAAATCAATTTTAAGGTTAAAATTTAAAGTTCAAGTTGAAATTTAATCCAAAATTTATCAGGAATACGACGCCATACTGAGAGTTTGTTTTGGTTTGGGATTCTTTGATATTTTCTTGGGATTTTAGTCCTTATATTTAATTTTATATTAAGAGCCTCAATTTTACAATAAAAAAAGTCATTTATCATTGAACTTATTCAAATATTCTTTCTAACTCCTTATTGAACTATTATATGACCTAACAATTAAACTCAATGCTTCTATGAGTTCTATCTATGCGTTCTAGAGTTTGTTTTATTGAATTATTTATTTTCTTGGGTGCAAATCTGAATCTTTTATAACAAGATGCGACATACAGCAATGAATATTGATGATGAAATCCTATGGTTTATTGGGTAAACACAATATATTTTGGTGACTGATTAATCTAACTCAATTCTCCTTCTTGGCAGGAAAGAAATTAAAAAAAAAAATGACTTCCTTTCATCCTTCACTCTTATAGTATATTTGAGATTGCTTAAAAAATATAATTATTGATTTTAATTGCTGCTTTTGATTATAATTACTTTTAAAAAAATAGTTTGATAAATAAAAAACACTTAAATTAGTAAAAAGTACAAAGTGTTTGGTATAAAAAAATTTATTCATAACTTATTTCAAGTGTAAATTACTACAAAGAAATGTTTTGAAAAATAAAGACGAGTAATGTGACGAGTCTCCAATTTTTATTGTATTTATTTTGATGATAACAAATTAAGTAAATATGATTAAATTAAAAATAGAATCATTTCCATAGGTTTATATTATATTTTAATTTATCTTATTTATTTTGACCAAAAATATTTTTTAAAACTTATTGAAGTGATGTTTAATTAACCTTGATAAACTAACCTCAAGTGTTATAAATATTAATTTATAAAGTAACATTTTCTAAGGCAATGAGATTTCTTATTATTATTTTCAAAATTATTAAATATTAATACTATTTTTATAAAACGAAGCTTGGCAAGAATCAAATTTATTTCATCCGAAATTTTGTTGAGACATAATCTGAAATTGCTTACTTGGTCCGAAAATGCATTAATTACGGAAGCATGACTTGAAAATGATTTAATTATATAATACATGCAGCTATGCTGGAAAGTTTAAATGAATGTATGTATATATATGCATTAATTAAAAAAGTGACTTTGAATATTTTAAAGACTTGAAGCCTTGTTTCACATGAGAATGCATGGGCTTGTATGACCAAAAGAAAGTTGATTTATCTCTCCTCATAATTGGTTGGTCTATATAAACTTAAATTTCGCTTTCTCTTCTTTTTGACCAACCGAGTATATGTTTACTGATTTATAAAACAAACCGTGCGGAATTTTATAAAGCAATCTGGGCCATCTAAATTTCAGTCGCCCTGCCCATCCATCGATAATTAAAATCAGTAGTAAAAATTATACTTTTACCAAGTTTCGAATTTCTATAAATAATAGGTTTAACTTTCATTTTCGTTTACTAATTTCAAAAGAAAGAAAATTTAATCTCCTTACCTATATTTTCTCTCTGAAGTTTTTTAAATTCTCCTCAAAGTTCATATATTCTGCTAAAAAAAATTGGTCAAATTTTTTTAGATAAGTTATTAATTTGCATTATTTGATTTATCTCATACTTTTTATATTTATAGATATATAAATATAAATTGTTATACACATTTATATATATTTATATTTCTTCTATTTATATCAGATAGTCAGTACTTAGTTATCGATAAGTGACGATATTTCTCCTTAACAAGGGAATCACTCACACGGTTTTTGAAAACCTAAGTGATCTTTTATTGTTATAGTGTGATTATATAAATCATAGTTACAAATCTTTAAGTTTGCTTCAATATTTAATTACTAACAGTGATAATATTCATTCTAAACGAGGGAATTATTTAACTAATATTACTAAGTAACCTTATTTAAAGTGATCACATCATAGATCAAATATATCAATATATATAGATATGAGTAAAACAAATATATTTGTTATCTCAAGTATTATTTAAACTATTTTATTTATCATACTTGATATCTGTTATTACAAGTATTTGATCTTAAATTCATTTATTCATAAATACTTGTTGTATTATATAAAAGTTGTTTAAACTTTTATGTTACAAATATAATTGTTTATATCTACTTACACAAAAGCATATCAACACTATAAAAATTATTTAAGCTTTTATATCATAAATTAATTTCATATATGCTTAATTTAAGAAGCACTTTTTATTTATAAAGGAAAAGTAAACATTTATAAATCTGTACTGAAATTATTTATCTGTTTATATAAGAAGTGTAGACACCCAAATTTTGCACTTTTGTACTAACCCTGACAGGAGGGCAGAATCGTCCCGGCGTCGACAAAAAGCATCTTTAAAAAATACAAACATTTATTGAAAAATGTTGGTTTATTAATTTTATATATCTGTGAGAAAAAAAAAAGTGATCATTTGACCAAGACTAGAGTCTTAGAGAGGTCAACGGATAGTTGTGTCTCTAGTGTACTTATGAGGTGAGGGACAAACTTCTTGTTTCAAGACCAGATTGTAAAACAAAAGGTTAAATGAGTTAGTTGTTTTTAAATCTGTGAGAAAAAAGAGAGATTCTTTGACAAGGACTAAAGTCTTAGAGAGGTCAATGGGTAGTTGGGTCTCTAGTATACTTATGAGGTAAGGAACCGACTTCTTGTTTCAAGACCAAATTATAAAGCAGAGCTAGACTCAAAAATAGGTACAACTACGTTTGAGGAATGAGTGGAGAATTGGTGTCTAAGATAAGTAGTTGTATGTATAGTTGAAAGTTGATCTATAAAACTTTGTAAATGCTTCTCCGCCTATTGAAGGAGAATTTATTACTGATAGTAATAAGATCTCAAGTTCTAGAAAGGAGCTTGAGACTGGAAGTAACAACATACCCGGGTTGTATGTTGTGAACAAACTAAATCTCTGTGCATTGTATGATTGAATTTTTACTGTCGTATATATTACTTTACTACACAACAAATTAATTAATTACAAATTCAAAAGAGCTAAGATAAATCTTTAAATAGTAATAATCTATTCAACCCATATTCTAGGTTTATTATCCAACTTTCAATTGGTATCAGAGCGGTACTCTTTAACTTGTTTGTTGAGTAATTACAGGCACAATAAAGAGTAGATCCATCTATAGCTTACACAAAAGTTACTGGTTGCGGAGAAGGACTATCCATGTCCAGACCCCTACTATTTGACGACATAAAATTTTCCACCTTAGAAAACAGATTCAAGATCTATGCCTAAGATAAATTTTTAAATAGTAATAATCTATTCACCCCCCCCCCCAATTCTAGGTTATTATTTGACTTTCAATTGGTATTAGAGAGGTACTCTTTAACTTGTTTGTTGAGTAATTACAAGCACAACAAAGAGTAGATCCATCTATAGCCTACATAAAAGTTATCGGTTGCGGAAAAAGGACTATCCATGTCCAGACCCTTACTATTTGACGACACAAATTTTGCCACCTTAGAAAACAGATTCAAGATCTATGCCAAATCACAAGGAATCAAAGTTTGGCTTGTAATAGAAAGAGGTGTGAAAATTTCTTCAAAAATCGTAGAAGAAAAGGTCGTTCAAAAAGATTCTGATGAGTTCACTATTGAGGATTAAAAGGCTATAAACTTAGCATCCAGAGCCGAAATGGTGCTGATTAGTGCTCTTATTGAAAAATAGTACAAAAGAGTTAGCAATTGCAAAAATGTTAAATAAATATAGGAAAAATTGATTGTAACCTATGAAGGAACTAATCATATTAAAGAAACCGAAAAAGATGCTCTAATCCAAGAGTATGAAAGTTTCAAGCTGGAAGAAGGTGAAAAAATTATTGATATGAAAACTCGTTTTTCCAGAATCATTGATGAGCTAGAACAACTTGGAAAGGCATATACAACAAATGAGAAAAACATAAGAGTTCTTAAAGCCTTTTTATCCATCTAGAAAATGAAGGTCACAACTATAAAAGAAATGCAAGATCTAACCATCTATCCCCTTGATAGCCTTATTGGAAATCTCCGTGCTCTCGAAGTTGATATGTTCTTTGAAAAAGCTGGATTGGATACAGATCTAAAAAAGAAAGGAATTGCTTTCAAAGTTTTACTTGTAGATCAAGAAAGCGATAACGATGAGTTGAATGAAGAACCCTTGAGCTTGGATAATAATGAAGTTTTTCTCTTATCCAGACAACTCAAGAGAGTGATACAAAGTAAAGCCAGAACATATGGCAAAGGTTTTCTAAAGACAAACAACAACTTCAAAAACTTCAAAAACTTCAAAGGCAAACAGGTCTTCAAGCCAAAAGCACAAGGAGGAAATTTTAAAGTAAACAATATCAACAATTTTAGAAATGTCAGCTCCAATGAAGATTCAAACTAATGTTTTGAATGCAAACAACCAGGACATTTTAAAAAGCATTGTCCAAAACTAGCCAACAACAAAGTACAAGTAGCTAGGGAAGGCTGAAATCTAAGTAATGATGAAGAAATTGCAAATCTATGTCTAATGACAGATAATGATCCATCATCATCAAGATATGAGGTAAATTTTGAACTACCTAGTACTTCATTTACACACACATTAGAGAATTTAAGTGAAAGACATCATGAACTACAAGAAGCTTATAACTGTTTATATGAAGATAATGAAATCATTAAAGAATATTTTATTAAATTAAAATTTTCATTAGAAAAATTAATTAGAAGTAACAAAAACCTTGAAATAGAAAATTCAAATTTAATTGTAGTTAATGAAAATTTAAAAGAAGAAAAAAAGATAAACTAGAGAATAATTTTTTAGAAAACTTATCACTAAAAGAAGAATTAGAAAATTTAAGAAAAATAAACAAAGATCTTGTGATAGAAAATTCAACGCTCATCACTTCTAATGAAAATCTTGAAGTTGAAAATTCAACACTTTCTTTAATCAATGAAGATACTCAATTAAAAAATCAAGCGTTAAGTGAAGATATTAAAAATATTAAACTTGAAAATTCATCTTTAAAGATAGAATTAGAAAAACAAAGTAAATATTCTTCTTTAAAAGAACAAATTGAAATTCTGACTAAAGAACATGACGATTTATTCATTACGATTCTTAAATTTACAAAAGGGAAAGAAAATATTAATGTCATACTTAGTCAATAAAGATGTGGATTTAACAAACAAGGATTAAGATATATTAGACAAACTAATAAAACAAAAGACAAAGGATTTTACCATGTTAAAAGTAAAGAAAAAGAAAGTTATGCATCTTTTTTTTCTAAATGCTCTTACTGTGATAGAAATGGTCATTCTATACATATGTGCAATGCTTAAAATGAAAATTATAAAGGAAAAATAATTTGGGTTTCAAAAGGAACATACACTTCACCAATCATTATTAAAAATGCAAGGAAAGAATTTTATAATCATAAAAAAATTTCAAGATATAAAAATAGAGTAAATCATGCATTTTAATAGACCTGTTACTACTCATAAAATGCTTGTATCTACTAAGACTGATCATCATGTACTCAATTTTGTAAAGGAAAACACAATGTTCCTTATATAAAATGAAAAACTTACCCAAATGACCCTTCTTATTAAAGGGTACCGGTTCATGAAATTAGTTGCATGTACATCTTATAACTGACTCAAGTAAATAGTATATTGACAACGGTTGTTCAAAAGATATGACTGAGAACAAATCAAAATTGAACAATTTACAAGCTACAGACTATGGTGAGGTAATCTTTAGAGATAACAACAAAGGTAAATGAATTGGAATTACAAAGTGTTGGTAAATAAACACTTAATAATTTCTAGCACACAATTAATCACAAGTCTTGGATATTTATTATGGTGAAACATATGCTCTTGTTGTTAAAATTGAGTCTACGCATGTTATTAGCTTTTGTATGCCATAAAAATTTTAAATTGTTTCAGATGGATGTCAACTCTGTATTTTCAAATACTGTTATTAAAGAGGAAGTTTATGTTAAACAACCTCTTGACTTTGAAGATTTTGATCATCCTGAATATATTTATAAATTGCATGAAGTTTTATACAGTTTAAAACAGGCTCCGAGAGCATAGTATGAACGGTTAAGTAATTTTTTACTTGAAAATGATTTTAAAAGGGATGCTATTGATACTACTCTATTCACTAAATGCAAAATTATGATATGCTTATTATCCAAATTTATGTTGATGACATCATTTTTGGTTCTACTGGCCTTACTACGTGCAATCATTTTTTGAAAGACATGATTAAGAAATTTGGTTTAGAGTATATAAAAGTGCTAGATTTTGTAATGACCGCGAAAAATTAAAACTATATTATAAATGAAATTAAGAACTTATTTATTTATTTATATGGTGTATGATGTGAGAATTAATTTAAAATAATATATAATTGATAGAGTATGCGACTTATTTTTTTTTATTAAAGGAAGTCCGACTATTGAGAAAATTAAATTAGTAGACTAACCTAAAGATATTAATATCAAAAAAGTGATAAGATGTTGTAGTTAATAAAATATTCAATTAATTTTGAATATTACAAGTCTAATTGGATTATGTAAATTAATTAATATATTTATTAATTAATGGAAATATGCGAATGTTGAAAATAGTAAATAATAGTCCATCTAGTAGGATGATACTAGTACACCCAACTAGTTAATTAAGCAAGCCCAATTCATTTAAATTAAATGTGGACTTGTTATTTGATTATAAAAATAAGTTAATTAGCCCAACTCTTGTTAGCTTAAACAAATGTGCTATAGTCCAATAAAAAATTATGTTGGGAGCCCAATTTAATTATATGGTAGCCCAAATATTAAGCCCAATCTAGTGGAATTGAAAAAGGAATTCAAATTGGCTAAAACTTGTAAAATGGGAGAATAATATATATATATATATATATATATATATATATATATATATATATATATATATATATATATATATATGTATGACACATGAAAGTATATATGTGAAAGTCTTATATGATGCTAAATAGAATCTTTTGATTAAATGTTAAGTGTTAGTTGATATGTGATGTTACATATTATTATGTAATATTGTTGAGAATGAGTTAACGTGATCGTTGAATGAAAGATATGATAAGTCAAGCATGTTAAAGTTTATATGAAAGTATAAATTGCTTATGTGTTATTAATTAAACTTGTTGAGCCATAGTGCTCATTCTTGCGAATAAAGTTTTATTTGCAGTTATGAAGAACGTTAAGAAGATCATGAATATAAAGAAGCATATACTATATTACATATTTTATTTACTTGTATTTATATTAAGTCATAATGACTGTTTTAATACGAACAAGTAAACCATGTAACCGAAGATTATATCAATAATATCATGTTATTATTATCAAACGTCGTTATGTCATTAAATTTGATATGACTTATAATTGTTAAATTTTAAAATAATATTGATAAAGAACTATAAATCTGAATGAGGATATTGAATAACATTATTAGTGCTGTAAGAATTCGAGATAGAATCACTGATGAAGTAGGCAAATTCATCGTAAGATTCATCGATTCCAAGTACAAGTGTGTTATTAATATTATGAATTTCAGATATATAAGAAATATCAATTTAAAGAGATATATCTATAAAGATATGTATTCAAGTGAGGGTATTGAATAACATGGTATGTTCTGTAATGAAAATGAATTTTGTTACGGATAAAGATGCAAACATTTATTGTAAGATTCTTCTGTTTTAGAAACTATCATATTATTAATGTTGTGAACCTTGGATATATGAAAGTATAGAATGTCTAAAACTTAAGGTGAAAATAAAATTGATCAGTATATATGGTGTTATCTGTGTATGCGGATGAACTACAAGTTGACACTTGTAGAATAGATGAGATCGAGACCAAGTTACGATCCAGGGATTAAGTAAAAGAATTTTTTTAAGGAATTGTCTATAATATACTAGTACAACCAATATGATTATGGGATCATTGGTTAAGTTACGAGTAAATAAAAGTTTAACGCATAAAGTCCGCTGTAGCAAGTACATAAATTTTGGGGCGTTACACCGGGGCTTTCAAATTGCCTAGAAACTAGAAGCCGGGGCTTTGGGTCTTAGTATGTTCAAAATCCAATTCTTTCCCTTTCCAAATTGCATGCTATTCCCCAACTTTAATAAATCATTTTAACCCGAGATAACAATTTAACCATGGATTACAAGGATAATCATTAACTAAAATTACTAAAAATTAAAATAATCTATGAATTTAACTAAATCAAAATGAACTAAATTGAATGAAAAAATTTGGGTTACTTCTCAATAGCGCTTGGTTTATAGTCGTTAGCCCGACTTTGTTCTTTTTGATTTCTTAGCCTGAGTCAAATTTGTGATTCAATGACCGCTTCTTGAGCCATCTCTTGATCCTCCCCTTGTACCGTTTAATATTCTTGTATGATTAAGGGTCCATCATCTTCACACTTTTATCTATCCGAATCAACTGAAACACACCTTGCTCACCCTTTTCACTAGTGCTCTTGTTCTTGATTGTAGTAACTTGGAAATAATCTTCAGGATCACCTGGCAACTTCATAGGCTTGAAAACATGGAACTTTACCACTTGATCTTCGAACCTCATTGTCAGTTCCCCTTTTTGTACATCAATAATTATTCTTCCTGTAGCCAAGAAAGGTCATCCCAAAAGAATTGGGATGTTCTCATCCTCCTCATAGGCAAGAACCAAGAAATCTGTTGGAAGAATCAGTTTGTCTACCTTCGCTAAGACATCTTCAATAATTTCTCTAGGGTTTAATTTTGGCAGTAACTTCTTCTGTAGTATAGCACTACACTCCTCTATAAGTGCAACGGTTTCAAAATCTTCAAGCTTCCTCTTTCTCGATAGAATCTCCTTCATGAATTTCACATAGCTTGGCATTTGAGCTAGGGCATTCGCAAATGGTATGTTGATTTGTAGCTTCTTGAATACCTTGAGGAATGTCATAAACTGCTTATTTTCTCTTGCTTTTTAAAGTCTTTATAGAAAGGGAACCGATGGTACATAAGGGTATGACTTAACTTCATTAGATTTCCTCACGGCCTTTTCCTTTTTCTTCTTTTTTTTCATATCTATCCTTCTTAACATATTCTTTCTCTGTGTCATTTTTCTCCTCTTGGGGTTGCTTTGATTTCTCCTCAACCAGCTCCTCTAAATCTTTACCACTCCTCAATGTGATAGGCTTGCAATTTTCCTTTCCATCTCTCCTCAGATTCATCTCCTTGTCGCTCGGTAAAGCTTCTTGAGGGCGATTGTTCAAAGCATTTGTCAACTGCTCTATCTGACTCTCCAAGTTCCTCGTAGTCACATTAGGGATGTTCTTCCACATATCTAGATTCTTCCTCCACGTCTCATTTTCCTTGATGTAATTAATTACAAGTTCCTCAAAATCCCCTCTCCTTTCTTGTTATGGGGGTTGTTGTTGGCGAGCCTAAAATTCGGGTGGATGTGCTTATCGTGGAGCTTAAGGTTGGGCTTGATTATTTCGCCACGAGAAATTTGGGTGATTCTTCCATCCAGGATTATAGTTATTGCCAAACTGGTGCTTTCTAACAAATTGCACGTACTAATGGCATATTAATTTGTCAAGTGATTTTCCGCACAAAATTCACAGACCATGGCCACACTCTGAATCTGCTGCATTGCCATAGAATCAAACCTTTTTGTCATAGCCAAAGCTGTAGTCGGATCGACCTCATAAATTTCAATTACTCTTAGCTGATGAGTCCTTGCAGTAGGCCATTGATAATTGTTAGCTGCTATATTCTCTAATAGGTTGTAAGCTTTATCGTAATTTTTACCCATCAACGCTCCTCCTGCGGTCACATCTATGCTCGCCCTTACTTGACTGAATAGGCCATTGTAAAAGATTCGGACTTGTAACCACTTAGGGATCCTGTGATGGGAACATCTCCGTAGCAGATCCTTGAACCTCTCTCAATCTTCGTACAGCGGCTCAGAATCATGCTGAATGAACGAAGTGATATCATTTCGCATCTTCGTCGTCTTTGCTGGTGGAAAGAATCTGGCAAGGAACTTTTGCGTCAAATCGTTCCACTTTGTGAAGGACCCTGGTGGCAGTGAGTGTAACCAACTCTATACTTT
Organism: Hedera helix; assembly: GCA_947179155.2. Classification (NCBI taxonomy): domain Eukaryota; kingdom Viridiplantae; phylum Streptophyta; class Magnoliopsida; order Apiales; family Araliaceae; genus Hedera; species Hedera helix. Next base: position 25,014,253 of record OX359280.1, read on the forward strand.
TTCTCTCAAAGTAAATGGAAATAGCCGTAACCGAATAGCACCATCTGTCACTCCATGGTACTTGAATGTGTTGCATATCTCCAAGAAGCTGACAAGATGGTCGTTGGGATCATCAGTAGGCAAACCTCCAAATTGAACCAAATTTTGGATCATCTAAATTGTGCTTGGTTTGATCTCAAAAGTCATGGCATTGATAGCAGGCCTTATGATGCTCGACTGGATCTCCGTCATCTGTTGCATAGGATAATCCCATAGGATTTATGTTATTCTTTCGCCATTCTGTCTTGATTTTGCACTGTCTTGTGAATGAATTTACTGATTCTTCGTAACTTTTGTTCTATGTCGTCTTCATATAGTATGGGTTCTTGACCTTTGGACCGTGTGTGCATACACAAACTAGAAGTACCTAAGCTTTTAGTCACGGGAAAAAGTAGTTTTACGTACGTTAGCAAATTATTTTAGCTTCGGTAACAACTAAATTCTTATAAACCAAGATAGGAAAGCTAATACTTGGTACACGTGATGCTAAGATCACTCGTTTGCAAATGCACGGGCAGACTCGAACAGATAGAAGCCTGCGAAAGCTACATTTAAAAGCCTGCAAAAGCCTTATGAGTTTGTGAGATATATCAACAAGAAAGTTGCTAGAAATGTTCAAGGTGGAGTCATCAAGCTTTATTTTTTACTTTGGAAGGAGAAGAAGAAGAGCATCCAAGATTAAAAGGTTGAAAAATGTTCTTTACTTAAACCCTATCATTTTTATGGTTAATATTTATGGTAGATGTCTTTGCCATGGTTGATTGTAGGAGAAATTTATGTGTTGTGGAAACCATGAAGGGTTTTGAAGGTATAATGATGGAAGTTGATGGATGGAGTTATACGTGATCTATAACGACTCCGAAATTCGACCAATTTGATTACCTTAATTTTCATGTTTATTATACATTATTTACCTTACGTCCAAATTTTGGTCCGTTAATAAATCTTTAATCTCCTTATTTAATCCAAATAATTAACTTTACAATCTTCAATTACCAATTTTTTTCGGTATAAATTTTTCTTTTTCTCAATTTAATCATTTTACTAAAATAATTGGATATTTAAAAACTTATCATCTTGATCCTAGTCCCTGGATCACAACCTTTACTTTTTCTTTTCTGTATAATTATCATAAAACTCAATATTCAAAATTTCATATTATTCATAACCATACAAATATTCTTTATTTCATAATTCATAATTAAACTTCTAATAATCTCTATCGTAACATCTATCTTGTACCATTTCAGTTCATAATATAACTCTATTCACCCTGACTGGATCCCATTTATATGTACATACAATCCATTAATGTAAACTTATCAAATTTAACCACATTGAATTATGATATTGAAAACATAACAATTACATTTACAACCTTCCAGATTAATCCCTCTAACATAATCCGTTATTCCAGAACTTTGTTTCTTTACATGCAAAAGTTTATTTTATACAAGGAATGAGCACAACGGCTCAGTAAGTTCAACAGTTAACACTTTTCATGCTTCACGTAGCACATACCTTAACATGCTCGGTGTGTGTCATACATCGTGTGCTGTGCTTCTACTATAGTAATATATCTCACATCATTGCACAAAGTACACATAGTTGTCATATTTTTCACATATCACATAACACATAATTTATATGCATTGAACCAAGTATTAACATATCATAACAGACAACATTTAACATAAAAGTACTGAAGAACTTGCCTGGATTGTGGCATTAAATAATAAATATCCTTCTATAATGCTTCTCGTACAATCTATGATCACAAAATAATCAAATAATAATTATTCATCTCTTTATGATATTAATTTACTTAATTAATATAATCTATAATGTAATTAACTTTACCCGTCGATTTATTTTAGGGTATCGGATCAATAAATAAATAATATGGTTAATTATATTAACCTCATCCCGTAAAATATTAATTTAACTTAATATAAAACATCTTCAATATGGACAACCTGGCTCATCAGATAAACTTTAGCATATTTGGTTGTCCAAAAATTTTATTTAACCATTTTCTAAATTGTAACCTTACTAGATTAATATTTAAATATGTAAATATTAATCTTCAATATTTAATATTTATTCAAAAATATTAAATTTAATGCCCAAATATTATTTCTATATTTTTAGTATTTTTCTATAATTTTTAAACATTTATTTAATAAAAAATCACTTTCTAGGGGCATTTTGGTAATTTTCGCGGCTTTAGGGACGTAACTGGAATTTCCCGAAAAGGCAAGGGGCATAATCGTAATTTCTCGAGGTCAGGGACACGCTTGGTATTAACGGAAAAGCTCAGGGGCACGCTGATAATTTTCAGCGTTGCCGGTCGCGTAATGCGCGATCTCCGCCTTTGTCTTCACCAAACGACGTTGTTTGGCCCTAGTATCCGGAAACTTCCGTAGCGCAAGGCACGACCCTCCCTTTTTGCCCCCGAAACAACGCCGTTTTAAGCCGCGTCCGGCGCGACAGCCTTTTTTTTTTCTTCTTCCTTTCCTTCCGCGAACAGTAGCCAACCACAACCAAATTTAACCATTTTTGTTCCTCAATTTCACAACATAATACATCTATAATTCATACAATTCATAGATATACATCTAAAAATTATATAGAATAATTATTCTAATTATTTTCTAATTTTTTATAAAATTTATTTATCACTAAAATACATAAATAAATCATATAAAATAATTTATACCTTCCTCAAGCCATCCTTTGAAGCTTGTGCTACTCTTGTTGGCTCCAAAATTCTCTATCATGGTGGTGATGATGGCTACGGGTGGTGGTGGTTATGGCGGCCTCGGGTGGTAGTGAAAAAAATGGAGAGTTGTTGCTTTTTATTTCCTTTTTATTTGCTTTATTCTCTTTTTTTTCCCCTCCATCCTTTATAACTCCTAATATGTAAGTTATTTTTAAAAAAAAACTCAAGTCCACCGACTACAACCACGCCACAACCGATTTTTTTTCCTTCTCGGATGTTCCAAACTCATGCATAAATTAATAATTTAATACATTATGTAATTATTTCATGTAATAAATATTTTATATAATATATAAAATATTTATTTTAATTCACCAAAAATCATAACATGATTTATAATTAATATTTAGACCTCTTTTTGGTACTTTACCTAACAAATTTTGTACACGTATAATGACATGCATGTAATTATATGAGGTAATTTATACCTCCAAAATTCATAAAATAATTTATATAACTTATAAAAAAAAATTTCATAATTTTTCACTTCGTTATTTGGACAACATGTTACACTAACATGTTCATGTTTTTGAAATATTATTCTTCATAAAAATTCCATTATACATAACCATAATTTTTAATAACTTAAAACATTCATTTTTCTCATTTATTTTTATTTCTTTACATTTTATACTAACTTTTCTTATATAAATTATGTAATTTATATAATTACCTTATCCTTATATAATTTTCATTTTACACCATAATTTATAAAATTTTCTTCCATCCTTATTCAATTTAATCTTCTTATATAAATTATATAATTATTCTTATATAATTTATAAAATTATTATTTTCTTCCTATATTACCTTAATTCCATTATATAAATTATATAATTTATTATTATATAATTTATATAATTACTTTTTCTTCTTAATTTATCTTTAAGCTTCCTCCAAAATTCTTAATTTAAATCTAAAAATCAATAATTATAATTTTACTAACTCTCTCATTAACTTTTCATTTGAAATTGGATTAATTTAATTATTAATCCATTTATTTTCATAATTAATGGAATTTATAATTATCAATTAAACATGTACATTTATATACATACATATCTAATTTCTAAATCTCACATTACCACATAACACTATTTAAATAATAATTATTTCTGCACCTTTATAATCATTTAATTGTACAATTTTATTGTACCATTACATGTAATTTCTCTTATTCTTAATAAATTATTCTTAAACAATTTATTTACTTTTTAATTATTTTAATTCAACACCATTTATTAACATCTCTGTATGGATTTAATTTACCAATTAAATCCCATCACGTACTTTAAATATATCAATCATAAATAATTTAAATAACTGTAATAGTTTTGTTATTTAAATTCTTATTTAATTTTTATTAGAGAAATCCCGAAATTCGGGTCCTCACATTCTTCCTCCCTTAACAAGATTCCGTCTTCGGAATCATAATTACCGTAATAATCATACGTATTTTATTTATAACACATTACTATACCTTTATCCTGATGAATAATAACTAAATCCATAATAATCATATTTTACCTCTTTAATATCCATAACTTACATAGATAACACCATAATAGTCGTAACTGTCAGAATATTCAATTCTTAATTCAATTCACAATTTCTTTGTAATATTACATTTCATATTTCTCTAAAATTTTTATTAATAACACTTTAATTCATTTCTTGATATACTTATCAAGATAGTTTCTCATTTTCCGAAAACTTTCCTTTCTTTAATCGCACATCTCCTTACTCCATTCACTTATTTCATATCCTCTATTGCACATCATTTATACTCTGCACGTTCATCCTTCTTTTCTTAATTCATATAAATCTTCTTCACATTCCATAAATCATTCCTTAATATCTTTATCATTCAACACTAGGTTCTAAACGTTAACCTTTACTTAATTCATAATAATCTTTATTTGAAATTATTCTAAAATCCTGGGGTATCACATGATCTATGAGTGTATATATGTGAATATCCAAGTTAAGTGATTTTGATGGTAAACAATGTATTTTTAATAGTTTAAAACCTAGCAACTTTGATGTATATATATATATATATATATATATATATATATATATATATATATATATGGTCAAATATGCGTAATATGTGTTTTAACATGTTGGGTACGTGAAAGGAAGAAAGAAAAGTGCATATGTATATTTACTGGTAAAATCCTAGTTGGATAGTTAGATTGATGAGTTGCGATTTAAGTTGTACGAGTTGTTTATGCGGTTTTTATGGCTTGTATTCTAGATCCCAATTTGAATAATTGAAAAAGATGTTAAAATGAATGAGTTATGCAGTTTGTATCAAAACATATCGTTTTTAAAATCCTAGTCGATCGATCATAATTTTTGAGTCAAAAACGATTTTGAAAAATACGATAAATCCATGGAATGTTGTAAATCATTAAGTTACGAACCTAAAAAAATCAATTTGAAGTCATTTGGACAAGTATTAAAGATTTTTTGCAAGTTGGAACAAAAGTAGCAAAGTTGGAAAACATGAAAAACAAGAAAAACCATTTCCAGGCAGTCGACGTTGGGGCGCTGTGCCACGCCTAGGCGCTGACCGGTTTTTTTTTCCAAAAAAATGTTTATTTTTATTCATTTTTTAATCCGGGTCGAGTTAGCCTGTTTAAACCGAGTGGGCTCTTGAACGATGTAAGCGGGTCAAAAAATGTAATTTAATATAATATTATTATTAGACAAAAATTAAATAATTAAAATATAATTAAATGATTAATAATTTAAAAATTAAATAAAATATTATTAAATAATTAATAATATTAGTAGAAAATTAAAATATTATTAAATACTTAAAATATTATTAAATGATTAATAATATTAGTAATGGACTTAAATATTATTATTTGATTAATAATATTAGACAATGGTTTAAAGAATATTAAATTATTAATGTTGGTATTATGTGATTAAAATATTATCAAATGGTGATAATATTTTTAAGTATTTAATATATTACTAAATATTTAATTATGTAATTAAATGTTTATAATTTAAGATGTATAAAGGTAGTTAATATGAATCTTTATGTGATACTAATTGAGAGATCAACCTTATTAATGTTAGGTCATTTCAAAGGAAATTAAATTATATTTGGTTAGCTGTATACTTCGATGCAAGTTCCCTATACCTAAACTTGTAGTTATTTTTTAAAAGTTATAAGTGATTTAATTATTAAAAATTAATCCACATCAATGTTGTTTATGTATTCGCACATAGTGCATTTGAAGTTTTAAAGTTCGTTTGATTCAATAACTGTTTAAGAATGTCTAAGCTAAATATTCCGGCTAGACACTGCATATATAAATTCATTAACTTTAATATTTTTAAAAGATTATCCAAACCATTGGTTGATGCGGATTCTTATAGTATGTCTGAGAAAGAACAACCCTTAACAAGGAGATTTTTATCGGAAAACCGAACATGCGCAAGATGTCTGAATGTTATGCATATACATATGGTACAAGAGGTTGATCCCCTCGAATAATAAAATAATAAAAGGGTTAGATATATGTTTGATTTATTTTAGGTATTAGTTTATGGTTCTTAGTGTTCACTCAGCAGTAAAAACTCAATCATATCTTTTAATTGAAATTGATTTTTGTTCTTTCACAATTATTATATATTGTTGAAAACTCAAAAATTATTTCTATTCAATCATAATATATCATTCTTGTAATTAATGTTCTTAAACTTACTGAGCAAGCTAGTTGCTCACCCTTACTATATCATAAATTCTCACTTTACCACCTATATTGTCTTGAAAGCTACATTTAAACGCCTGTATTTGTTAGGTGAAGTGAAAAAGTTACTTTTCCATCTATTTTAATCGAGCGTGGCATTCACTCTCTAAAAGTGCGTGAACCTAAAAAAATATTGCCATATTGCTTCAAATAATGTCCAAAATGCCCTTGAATTCATCTCCAAATAACAAATATCTAACCTTTTGTCATTAAAAAAAGCTAAATTGAAACGTCATTCACTCTTCATTCTAATCTGAATACGTTCTAATTTGAATCGTCTTTGGCCCCTAAGAAAAATTAAGTAATAGTATTATCTTCCTCTTCGTAGCCATATCTCACCGAAATCACCTCCCAAACAACCACATCTCGTCGAAATCACTATGTTTGCCGAATTCTATCAAATTTATCATAAACAAAATAACAGCCATCCTCTGTTTCCTCCTTATAGTTCAAATCTGTGACGCCCCCAAATCACTATACTTACTATAGATGACTTGGTGCTTACTATAAATGCTAAATCAATAGGTTTATAGATGATTTCCTTTATTCTCAAACAAAGTTCTCATCTTAATTCCTAAAGATCTTTCATTATTTTATATCAAGTCCTTGTAATCGATACAAGAGACTTAATACTCAAACATAACATTTTATTCTTAGTATTTAGATATTCTATAACTTTACATGTTCCAACATCCACGGCATTAAATCATTAGGATGGCTCTTGGGAACAGAGAATCTCGCGGTGAATGCTTGCATCTTCACCCGTGATAAATGTTTGCATCTTTATCCGTGACAAATAGTTGTATCTTTGTCCGATGCAAAATTCTCTTTCCGTACAGAACATTACCCAAATAGTTAAAACCCTCATTCGAAACATATTTGGTTATAGTGATATCTCTTCATATTAATAATCTTACTTATCCGACATTCAGAATAGTAATAACGAGTTATACCTGTGTCCGAGGAACCTTAACGATGGATTTGACCAGTCAACATCGCTTAGTCCTGTCTCGGATGTACAACACTCACAAGTTATTTACTGATCCTCATTCAGATAAATAGATCATTATTAATACTATGTTAAGTTTTAAACAATTCTAAGTTTAATCAAAGTAAAGACATAACAATAGAATGTGATAAAATCTGATAATATTTATATAATATTCAGTTACATGTGTGAAACTTGTTCTCATTACAAAATGTCATTATGACTACAGTTAAAAACAGTTAAGGAAAGCAGTAAACTAGTCTACGCATTTCTTCTTTCCTTTCTTCTTTGAGCCGGAGCTCTCGGGTTTGTCTACAAATTAGGTTTATATGCAAGGGTGAGCTAAAATGCTCAGCAAGTCTTAAACACATAACATATAAGTGAACTCACACCGATAAGGATTGTAAGGATTCATGGCACAACAATTGATATTTACAAATATTTTAACATAGCAAGACTGAGTGGTGGTTAGACCTTGAACTGTTCTTTGTCTTTCAACTTAGAACCTTTTACAGTGGATATAGAAAAGGGATCAACCTAACGACATCCTATGTTATGCATAACATACTATACACAGAACTAATTACGAACAGTGGAACATACTTGTTCATCTCAGTTTACTTAACATGTCAGGATCGCCCCAACACAACTTGGTTTGATATAATAAAGCATGATTCGAATAATATCACGAATAAGCATTTCATTTTGCAAGTTATGCCGAAACAAGAAGAAATAACTCCCGTATGAAAGATTTATAACACGTTGCATGTACAAAATGTATAAATCACATAGAAAGCAAGTAAACAAAGGTTAAGGGTAGAAAACTTGCCTTTAGCATAAATTAGGGTTTCCCGGTAATCGTTTAAAGCGCCTATACAAAGGTTTCGCGTACCGAATGTTAGTTCATCGATTTTTTTCGTTCTATACGTGTTTTTATCACTAAACTAGACTATTTTCATTGGTGGAATTTTTAGAAAAATTTTCTAGCTCAAAATCATAAAATTTGGTGCCTTTTAGGGTTTCCACCCGAGAGTCACCTTCAAATTTTCAACTTTGGCGTCCTTTACGGTAACTGCCATAATTTTTTTATACAAAAACATTTTGTAGTAATTATTTAATCTAAATTGCTTAGAATTTCATGATATACAACTTTCATTTATATTTCTAAGGCAGATTCTGATTTTAAGTTTTCGAAAAATGGCAAAAACAGACAGTAGCATGCTTTGACCAATATTTTTAGGGTTAACCATGTGAAACATGGTACCGCTTGCTTTAACTCTTTAAGAAATAATGTTGTAAGACTCAATATCACTTTATAACATAAAAATAACAAATCACAAACCTTCTCATAGAAAGATTCATGACTTTTGCTCGAGAACACACGAAGAACGGATAAACCGTACATGGTAACGACTATGTTCTTGAGCTTTTGGTTTTCGTACTTGAAATAATTTGAGCATTATAACTGCTTACATAAGTGATTATGACACTTTATAATTGACAAAATTTGGTCATTATAACAGCTTGCATAATTGATTAAAATAATTTATAAAAATGCTCAAGAACATACGAAAAACGCGGAGAACGGATAAACCGTACACGACCACTACGTATGTTCATTGAGCTTTAAACTACGAATTGAAATTCGACATTATAACTACTACAAAATGTAGAAAGTCTCAAGAACATGTGAAGAACACGGAGAACGACAATCGTACATGGCTACGACTCGCGTTCTTTAGCTTTTAAAAATTAAAAACGAAAGAAAAATCAAACATAATAACTATAAGAGATTGTACCTTTAGTGTTTGCAAGCTTTAACTATTTCTTTGCAATTTTTAAAACTAGAATTATAACTAAGATTAATAGATATAGAGAGTGATTTTGCTCTTGATTTTGCCTTAGAAATGAATGATGAAACAAGTGAGTTAAGCTTGCTATTTATAGGCTACGCAAAGCTAGGGCAAAATGGTCATTGTTACATTACTTCCAAGCTAAACTAAGGCAAAGTGCACCTCCCTTGCTCACCCCATTTGGTCGGCCATTCATGAGTCACCAAGCCATTTAATGTTGCAATTATTACATTTTTTTGGTGACACCACAATTTTCACATGTCGGCTTCTAATTGGTCCACAACTTAGCCTACCAAAGGAATAGTATTAGGCCTTGTTTGGTTGGTCATTTAATCATTTAATTGAGGGATAGTCAAGGTCTTTTACCAAGCTTGATCAATGTTATTTTAGTCCTTTTGATAATCTAGCTTAGTCATGATTAGGTTAATTAACAAAAACCTAGGTTAATTAGGTTATTAATTCACCAATTAGTTTAATTTGTAGATTAGGTTAATCTTTAACTTAATTAACCTTAATCTTAGTTAGATTAAGTTTGATTACATGTTAATTAGGTTATATGGTAATCTAGTTACCTTAACCTAGTTCGATTTCAACCGGATTAGTGCTAATCACCTAATTAGGTTAATTAGTTAGATACTTTAATTATTCTGTAACTAGGTTTAAGCCTAGATTAGGGATCCTAATCCAGTTATCTCTAACCTAGTTCATTTCTAAGTATTTCAGTTGAATTGGTCTTTACTGATTTAAAACTCAGATATTACGGAGTTTTGTTCCGAATAAAAACTATTATGTAAAACAAAAAGTCAAAAAGACGTTGCACGTTTTTTGATGAATAGTATTTTTGATTTCTATTTCTAAGTAAATGGTTAGACGATCAAAAAGGCGAAAAAAATATTTTTCGTCTTTTCCCTATTTCGTCCTATACCCGACGCATTTTTCGAGAAAAACTTTTATCGGTTATATCGTGTTTTCAAAGTACGGGAAAGATGAATCCTGAAACAGAATGTCATTTTGACGTACATGTTTTGCTCGGGGGCATATGTTAGATTTCCTAGGGTTTAGACCCTAGGGTTTAGGGTTTAGGTTTTATCCTCTTTTCAGATTTTTTGTAAAATAAAGTTTTATGTTCCTTTTTCGTGCTAAGGCTGGATACTTGAACCGAAACACATAAATAAACAATAAGGAAGATTCCATAACACATATAAGATGTAATTCAATCTTTATTTATTCATATAAAGTCGGATTACAACTCTCTCGGAGGTTCGGAATATTACAAAATGCCCATAAACCAAATTAGCCTACCCATGTGCAACGACCCAAAATTCGAATCTCAAGATTTTTGGGTAAATTGACTCACCACCGCCTGCCATATTTCTATTTTTCATTCTCAAATTTGTGGGGAACCTTAGGTTCTAAAATTTGAATCCCAAATTACTCACCAAAAAAATATTTGGGGGAAAATTTTGGGTTTTAAAATATAATATAAAAGAAGGTGTTGTCGGCGGGATCATGCAGTGAGTGTATCAATTGAAAGAAGAAGAAGATGATGAATAACCATACCTTGTGATGATCTAGCTTTTGTTGAAGAAGATGAAGTTATTTAGAAGGAAGGTAATCATTGGGGTTTGTTATTTTTATTGATATGGGTGGATTCACAAGGATTTTGCATTCAAGGAAGCCTGATCATGGACGAGATTCCCACTTTTGTAGCTCAAGAGATTCTTTACAAACGTGAAGATAAAAAAGGTATTTGCTCAATTGATTTTGGAAATCTTCTTCTGGGTTTCCTTGAAATTGTTGAATTTATTTGGGAAGTTTGCGATGTATATTTATGTGTACTTGATATACGAAGACAAAAATATCAGGGAACTAGGAAGAAAACCAAATATAATGCACAAATTCTTAAAAAATGTGAAGTGGAAAAATGAATTAACTCAATTGATTATGGAAATCTTCTTTAGGGTTTCCTTGAAATTGTTGAATTTATTTGGAATGTTTGTTTTGGGTTCTAGGTTCTGGATTCGTTTTTGGTTTCTTATTTGTTTCTCCTTGAGTTTGTTCGTGTGTTTCTTTCCAGTGGTGGTCTGTTAGGTGGTGACTCTGTTTGGGTGTGTTCAATGTTGGTTTCAGTTTCCAGTGATAGATTAACCAAGCTTAAGAGAAAAAGGGAGGAGAGAGAAAAGAAGAGGAGGAGATGAAGGAAATTAAGGATATAAAGGGCAAATATGTCTTTAACCATTTGAAGTAACGGCGTTTAAACGAAAAGTACTTTTTCACTTCAACTAAAAAATACAGACATTTAAATGTAGCTTTCTAGAAAATAGGTGGTCAAGTGAGAATTTAGTTAAACTCCAGGTGATCATCTGAAATTTACCCATTTCAAAATTATATCTATTTTCTACACTTCTCTTTAAAGCATTCAAGCCATAGTTTTCTTTAAGCTTTAAAATTATCAGTTACCTTCATTTTCATTGCAGAATCAAAATCAATCTTTGACGATGTCGATTCAAGTTGTATCTGGAAATCAGCTATACTTCGATAGTTTTGGGGATGCAGAGCAGTAGTACAGAAGAGTGTTAAAATTAGTGAAGAAGGCTGGACTCTATGAAGCTCTAAACACCAATTCAAAGGTTTTCTCCAGATTGGTAAGGGACTTCTACTAGAATAGTGAGTATGAAGATGGTGTTCTAAACACCAAGGTAAAAGGAAGGACGTTTCATCTTCGAGCCAAAGAAGTTAATGCTACTCTGGGATGTTCACTCGATGGGATTACTACTCTAAATCTCATTGATACAGAAGTAGGGTTATCCAAGGTGAAGTATCAAAAGAATCTAGAGCTTCGAGGAATAAAGAAGAAGGAGTTTCCTCATAACTATGAGTTCCGTGCTGATAAGTGGGAAAATGCATTCTATGCAAGGATTCAGCCCATGACTCAGTCAGTGATCTATAACTGAGAGTCATGATTGCCATTAAGATGGAGGTAAAAATAAATTTTGGAGAAATATTACTTGGGTGGATTGGAAAATGGATGATAGAAGATGAGGAAAAGAAGAAGACAAGAAGGCAAGCCCCTAAAATGTTTTATGGGAGGTTCATTAACATTATTCTCGAAAAGCTACTAAGGGATGAAATAAAAGACAAAGAGGGAAATCTCTAAATGTGAATAAGAAGATAACCTTCAAATTGTTTGACAACTGAAAGAGATGTCCTATACAGATCTATCAATCAAAATAATCTAAAGACAGTGAAGCTACTCAGAATGAAGTTTAAAAGGCTGAAATGAAAAATAAAGCTATTTTGATTAAAGGAGATCAAGATGAAGAAGAAACCACTGGGCTTGAGAGAAGGAGAAAAATGAAAGAGAAAGCTATTTCTCAGGGATCTGCTGCTCCAATAGAACAAGAGACTGAAGTTTCCATAATAAACAAGCCTTCTAAGAAGAAGCAGAGAGAGGAAGAAAATACATAGTCAACAAAAGAATACTTAGTTCTCCTCAAGGGAAAAACAAAAGGAATCAGAAGCAAATGCTCAAGGAAATTAATTCTATCTCCAATAGTAAAACATTCCAGCTCTTAGATCATAGAGATAGAAAGCAAGGCCATTGCTACTGATGAAGAGGTGGTTAAGACGATTGGTGAGCCTGAGCCAACAATAAAAGATGAAGCTAAAATGGCTGAGACGACTAATGAGTCTGAGAAAATCTAGACTGTGGAGGACTCATCTCTTGAGCCAGAAAAAAAAAGAAAAGGGAAATTATTCTAGAAGAGAAAGAAGCTGGTTCTGAGGGGGAGTTTTCACTAATGATAACTTCAAACTCACCTATTGATTTAGTAGACCAGACAAGGATTACCGAGTCTGTTGTTGCTGATATAATGGTGGAGCAGAGTGTATCTGTTTTTGAGCACATCAATGCATAAATTGAAGGTGAGCAACTAAAAGAATTAAATTCAATCTCCTTAATATCTCAAGAAGCAAAAGCTAAAGGGAAAAACGTAAAGCTCATTAATGAGACTTATGATGAGAAATCATAAGTAGAAATCCTTAGTGAGACTTATTAGGAGGAAAAGGAGAACACCACGAACAGTCACACTCTTATTTACAATGAACAGTGTGACTAATTGTATTTCTTTCTTCTAGTGATGCCCCTATTTCAAGCATTACTTCACGATGATCTAAGATTCATCTCACGGATGTTCAAGGACTATCCAAATATGAAGTTAATATCTCAGAATTACCCTCCAACCTTCAGATATGCCAGAAAGACAATTTCAGATGGCAAATTCTTGTCAGGTTCTTATAATAAGGTAACCTACATTCCTCCATCTGTTATTTTATCCTTTCATTCATTTTTGTCTTATAGTAATTGGTTTGAAGCATCTTCTAAGATTGCCAAACAATCATCTACTTCAAGTTTGTTAGTTGAAGAATCCCAACATTCTTCTAACCATGAAACATCATCACCTTCCAAATTCATCCCAACACTCTATGGATGCTGTAAATAACTCCTTGGAAGACACTCTGAATAATAACTATCTAGTCGTAGAGTTCCAAAACCCTACGATTGATGCTGAAAACACTAGCTTTCTTATACACACACACACACACACACACACACCTACACAACCATATTCAAACTCTCTTTCATCAATAAATGTTTCAAATTTTATCTCAACTCATGTTCATTCACCACTCAATCCCTCATCTCTTGTAAAATCTATACGTACTACCAAAATATAATCTACTCCATCAGAAACACCACATCTTCCTTCAAAGAGATATACCATCTTCATCCAATAATGAGTATTTTAACTAAAGTCTTGCCTTGATTACTGCTCTTCCTCCTGATATTCCCACTCCAAAACCTTTTCTCAATTAAATTTTAGAACGAGTTTCAGAGATTCTTTCAAAAAGGCAAATGGCTTATCTCATGGATCTTGTGTCTGCATACATTTATGAAGATTATGATGAAAATGCCAGAGACATCAAGAGAAATCTATACACAGTCACATCTGTTACGAAAAAAGTTCTAACATAAATGGGCAAAGAGTTCGCTAAGCATATAAGAAAGATGTTTAAAGATATTCCTGATAGTCTTCATAAAGAGATAAAGTTTTCTTGGACTTGATCAATAAATAGAAGACAGTTATCTTGTAATATCAAAAAGATAATGACGCTAGCATTAAACTCCTGAATGATAAAATTCTTCAGTTGAGTTCATCTCATATTGAGCTAAATAAGGAGGTCAAGAAGCAAATTCTACAAACTGACACAGTCCTTGCAACCACAAATAATGCTATGGCCATGGTACATCAGCAACATATAAATGCTAAGAAAAGATTGTAGAAAAATAGACAAGATGTTGAAGCCACTAAACAACAGCTGAATGAGCTTGTCACTAGTGTTGCCTCTCTCTTAAATGATGACAAAAAGGGGGAGAAGAAAGGCACTCAAAGGAGAAGATATACCACTCAGGGGGAGTAGGGAGGACAACGAAGTCAAGGAAAAAGATCTCTCACTCAAGGGGAGCAAAGTGAAAGAAGGGAATTTTTTAGACATCCACCTTCACCTACTGCTCAAGCTTTACCATTGGAAGGCTAATCTTCTAGAGGCCAATCATCTTCTCAAAGAAAGTCATGACAAACAATTACTAATACTAGAGAGTAACAATTCAATATGCTTGATCTCAGCCCTAGGGATACAATTGAAGAAATCTCTGAATTAAGAAGAAGAGAAGGAGGACAAAGGGAAAACTACAATCGTATAAGAGAAGCTAAAAGAAGAGATCCTCCAAGCACGAAGAGAGGAAGAAGGTAATTGAATTCTAATTGTAAACAATAATTCTAAAAACTTTAAAATTAATGAATTCATATTTTTGGTCTACCAATACAGTTTCTTACTATATTCTAAGTCGTGCTTAATTTCGTATAATACTGCATGTTCATATTATGCTATTTGGAACTGTTGATCATCAAATAGGGGGAGATTGTTAGAATCTATATGTATTATTTGATGATACAAAAGTGATTACTGTATATTTCTTAAGTAGATTTTGTAAAGTCCTTATCTTAGAATTATTGTATAAAAACTTATAATGGAATGATCAGAATTGTTAGGTTGATCTTTTTGAGTTGATGTTATATGTAGATTGATAGGATCAGATCTATCGTAGAGTTACTCTACCTGTTCGTAAAGTCTTTATTGATCGTAGAGTAAGTCTTAAGCTCTTAGGGTAGCAGTCAAAATCGTTAAATAAAGGATTCTGAGTATTAAGTCATGGAGCAGCCTAAGCAATCTTGAAGCATTGAAGAATACCTCTGCCTAAATCGTAATTTGAAAGTTATTAGCAGAACACTAATATTTAGTAAATCATAAAAAACATCTAAGTATTAAAGTCAAAACAGTCTACTATCAGGAACGTAGAGTTTATTTAGAATTGTAAAGCTGCTATCAGACTCGACACAAAAGCGGGATAAGCTGTTTAAAAGAAGAAGTTCGTAGAGCAGATCGTAGAACATCTAACTGATCGAGTTGATAATGTTGAGTATCCTATATCAGACTCTACGTTTTTCATTAAACTCAACGATCAAGCTAAGCCTGAAGATAGTGACAGAACAGTTATAAGTCTGACAAATACAGAGTATTGCAGAGCATCAGAGTAAAGATTTCAAGGATGTTTCTCACCATCTTCAAATTCAGAAAGGAATATTAGAAAGATTGCTTTGTAAAAGGTCTGTTACCTCACTTCAGAGGTGAGTGAGAACTACTGACTGATGGGATATACTAAGACCAAAAGAAAGCCTACTATCTACCCCAAAGTCAGAAGAGCATTAAATGCACTACCAAAGAATTAATTGCTTCAACGAAACTCTTCAACGGAATAATTTCTGAATAGCTATAAGATCGTATGAGGATTCAAATCAAAAATAAGAACCACTCAAGTACAAAGCTGAATCTCTGTAGAAAGCAAAATGAAGACATCTAATCTACGAATACAAAAAAAGTACTTGTTCAAAGCTGCTAAGTAACAGAAGAATTCAAGCATCATTGTAAAGCTTAGCAGCACCTCAAACTCAATCAACAATCAGTTGTGATTCACTTCATTTGTGTGATCATTATACCAAGCCAGAGTGACTTGAAGAGGTCTAAATGTCCTGGACTAGGTGTCCGAATATCTAAGTCTAAGTGACTTGAAGAGGTTTAAGTGTTATAGACTAAGTCTCTGAATATTCTGAGACTAAGTGACTCGAAGGACTCTAAGTGATTCAGTTGTAAGAGATCTTTGTGATGTGATCAGTGTGACCCATCCTTAACGGTTATCCTACTTGTCGAAGTAGAAATGTGGATTAGGAGTGTTGATACTCTGAACCACTTAAAACATCTTATGTTATTTACTTTAAGCATTATCATTCTATCATTAACTGTTATATCTGTTTGTAACTAATCTTCACACACCAAAGCTAGAATCAAGATTTCATTAAACCTTTAAGGGGGGTTTTATATCTTATGGTTAATTTATAATTGTTTGATCAACAATTATCTGATTTCTTAGATGGAATTGAAAAACAAAGTCTAAGAATAGATCTAGGTATAATAACATGTGAACTTGTTTATTCTTTTTTTTAGGAGGAATAACATAATAGTGCATAGGATAAAAATATCTATGTGCCACATGTAACATGATTAGGTGTTTGTGCTTAATGAATCTATTTTAAGTGTTTTGCATGAAAATAGCAATATAACTGACATAGGCTTTTTTATTAATTATTGAAAAATATAAATAAATAGATAGACAGTCTCAATTAACAATCAATATGATTAATTGATTGAAATTAAGATCATAACATTTTAGTGATGCAATGGGAAAGTTATATCTGATCATCCTTTCTTGTTAGTTAGTTTTAGTTAATTTTAAGTATTAATATTTTTATAATCAAATTTGGTGATCGTTTAAATTAAGTTGAATTGATAGAAAATTGATAATTAGAGTAATTATTAACTGTTCTCTGTGGGTTCAACAACCTTTTTACTTTTATATTACTTGATTGACCGTCTATACTTGCACAAATTTGTCATTATATAAAATGGACAACAAGTTTTTTGCACCATTACCGGAGAACAGTTTTAATAATTATTTTGTTACTATTTTTTGTTAATTTAGTTTTAATTTAAACGTTCTATTTTTTTTTCTTTGCTTTTGCAGGCTTCCATCTATTCGAGTATGCTCGTGCTTCAGCAAATGTGTGATCTTAGTATCATATGTGCACCAAGTGTTGGCTTTCCTATCTTGGTTTGCAAATATTACTAGTTATTGAAGCCGAACAATTTCGCTAACGTACATAAAACTACGTTTTCTTGTGAAATAAAGCTTATGTACTTCTAATTTGTGTATGCTCATGCGGTCTAAGGATCATGGTTGCATTCAACTATTAATGGTCATCTCAGTGGATGGATCAACCAAGTGCGATAGGTGCAATTGAGCATAGTTGGCAGAGCTTGGACGGAAAATAGACAGTTTTTAAAGTAGATCCAACCAGAATGCCTACTATCAGCAGCAAGCTAGTACCACCCCAAACTACTATCATCCGGGTTGGCAAAATTATCCAAATTATTCATGGAGCAATGAACAAGACCAATGTTATGCTTCAAGTCTTTCATACCTGTCTCCACAGCCACCAGTGCAAGAAACTAATTTGGAGGTAATTCTTGATGTTTTTTTTTATAGCGAACTGAGACATGGACGAACAATCAAGAAAGTTATGCTCCAAGTCTTTTATACTCACCTTCGCAGTCATAAGAGCCGAGAACAAATTTGGATAATCTTCTTATTCAGGCTACTGCGCAAATGGAGAAAGACTCTGAGAGAATGAAGATGGCCATTGAGAAAATAGAGTTGAGGATGAATAATGAAGAAATTTTTGCTCCAAGTCCATCATACCCGTTAGAACCTTCATATTAGGCTCAATTGTACGTATTTTCCTATTAACAACCTCCACAACCACAAGAGGAAAAACTGAATTTAGAGAAACTTCTTACTAGATTTTTGGAGAATACTGAGAGAATGGGTGCTAGTAATGAAGCAACAATTCATATTTTGGAGAATCAAATGGAACAATTTGCCAGTGACAATTATTGTCTGTAATATGCCTTACCTAGCATTGTAGAGATAAATCCTAAGGACGAAGTCAAGGTGTAGTGCAATACAGATACATTAAGTGGTGGTGAAGAGAGTTCTATGAGGTTGTTAGTCAAGATCTTGAGTATCAAGCAGAGAAAGAAGCCATCGTACTTAAAGATCAATCTCTCGATACTTTGCCAATAGATATAAAGAAAAATGCACAAAAGGAAGGCAAAAAATTTGGTAATGCTCTAACACTTCAAAATGGTGAGGAGACACATGAGGCTGTGGGTGGAAGCCTAAAAAGATCATATCCGTATATGGAAGTCGATAGCGAGGCTATTAAGAAAATGATTGAGAATGGGGGATAAGAAAAGACAAATCATGACCATTCAAAAATTTTAAAGCTGTCAATATTCCAGATGATCATGAAGAATGTTTTCGGATTGATGTGGTCAAAGATGCAGCCAATGAATCGGATGATGGGAGTTATTTTCTACCAATAGATAAAGATGAGTCTGAGGATGGTCCACAATTTTTCAATAATGCCGAAGCATTCAAAGAAAAGACCACAGGACATTTTACAATAACAATATTTACATATGAACTAGATTGAATTAGAATGACAAACTCAAGTTGAATGACTCTAAATCAAGTGCTCGTTGGGAGGCAACCTAACATTAGTTCATAGTTTTATGCATTTTTATTTTTATTTTATTTTTATTTATAATTATTTAATTTGTTTAATTTTTAGAATTTTTATGATTTTAAAGCTTAGACATTCACTTTATGTTAGTGATACAAATTCTCGTTATTTTTCATCATTACAGGTATTGGTGAATCAAGGTTACAACCAAATTGAAGACGAAAAGTTTTTTCTAGAATATTAAAAAAACTACCCCGACCGGATTTTTTGCCTAAGAAACCCGGCCCTGGCCACAAGCTCGCAACTAAAACTGGCCTCGATGGCTTCTGAAATGGTCCCGACCGCGACCTTACAACCACATATGGCCCCGGAGAATTCGTAATACAAAACCATGGCCCCAGCCGTGTGGCTCAATTTTAATTTTTTTAAAAACACAATAGTGCTGAATCGGGATTCGTTTAATCCAGACATAAGCCTTTCAAAATTCAATTCCTCTTTTACTCACAAGCCGAGACACATCCCAATCCATCCCAAACACTAAAATCCATTTTCATACAATCTTATTCCATCTCAAATCCACCTCTAACCTTATTTTTGTTAACCCATTCACCTTCCAATTGGTTTGTGTTGGCCAATTGGAGGAGTTCGAGGGTATGGTGTGTGATCAGTGGTGTTCGAGCAATGTGATAAAGTAATTTCAGTGGGTGAGCTATTTCAAATTGGTGAGTGAGCTTTGAGTTTGGGGGAGTAAACACTGTGCACACCAAGTGTTTATTGTCTAAAAGAGAAATATTAAGCAGTTTGAAGGAAAAAGGGTAGTTCGACTAGTATTTTGAATAACATTGTATTGTTAAGTCTAAAAGATAACATGGTACCTAAAAGACAAAGTGGGGAAAGTTCTTCGCCTTCACATGCTTTTGATAAGAAAAAATTTATTAGTGCGGAGGCGGCAGACAAATTTAATAACTCCTTGGTGGGTAAAGCTCTAACTCCCGAGCGAGGTCTTCGCCCCGATGAACTGTTAGATGGACACATGACACGTATGATAATAGAATGAGGTCGAGATTCTTTCACTGATTAGTCAGATCCTGCGGTTATTTCCATTGTCAAATAGTTCTATATGAATGCTGAAGATAATCCGCGTTGTGAAGTTATGATTCGGGGCAAGTCGGTATCTTTTAGCGAAAATACAATTAATGAATTTTACAACTCGAAGAGACTCGAATATTACCATTATTCACAGTTTGTTATCAAAAATCCAAACTATGAAACAATCATACGCGAGTTGTGCAAGCCTGATGCAGTATGGATACCTAGAGGTCAACGTGGCTCCATGATATTCGTATTTAACTACTTGAGCCACTACAAAAAAATTTGGTATGCGTTTTTTTTATGCCAAACTTAAGTCGTCTACACACGTTAGTGATGTCACGAAACAAAGGGCGGTATTATTATATCTAATTATGAAGGGAATGAAGATAAATATGGGCAATGTGATTGACGCGTCTATTAAAAATAATTTAAGGGGGCCTACTCAAGGTGGATTGCCACATCCATTGCTAATATGTGGCTTGTGTAGTTGAGCGGGCATTAAATGGGGGGCTGATGAGTCATCGCATTAGCCTATGACTCTATTGGATCATGGGTTAATTAAGAGATATAAAGTTTGGGAAGGAGGTGAATCATTTCCACTTGGATTGGGCTTTATTATTCGATCCCCATCTCCATCAGATGATGAGGATGACCATGACACTGTTACTGATCCTGGAGCACCGTCAACTTTTGGCATTTAACATAAGGCTAAGTTTAGCACTTAGATTCGCAATTTGCAATTGAGGGTAGATGATCGGACTAGGCGATTGAAGCGATATAATAGGAGACTTGCTGAGAAATAAGATCATATGTTCGTCTATCAGAGAAACTTTAATATGGCTTTAACTGAGTTATTTGTAAGGATTAATCTGAGTCCTAATCCAGTTCATTTCCTTGAGCCTCAGCCGTTGCCAGTTTACGGAGTTATTACTTAAGAATCTTTGAGGTCAAATTTTTACGAATTATGTTGATTTATTGCTAGAGATATTAGTTGGTCATGCATTTAAAGTCATATAGTTTAAAGTAGTAAATTATGTTTATTTTCTCTTTTTATGTTTTGCCTGAGGACAAGCAATGTCTTGAGTTTGAGGGTATTTGATGAGTGGATTTTATACTTATGAGTAGAATGCTTTTGGGCTTAATAATTATCTTTGAGTATTTTTAGAAGCATTTTACTTGTTTTTATGTTTCTTTTGTAGAAAACGGCTTCGTGAGGCATTTTCGTAATTTTTGAACCATGACCATAGTCGGGGAGGACTCCCACAGTGTAAATCCACGGTCGGGGCCATGGTCGGCGAGGAAAATTGGGCTGATTCGTTTGTTCTACAAAAATTGAGCCCAACGAGGAGTGTTAAGCTACATCGTCTCAAGGGATACTAGGGGGGTTTATTTACAATACCTAAGGACATGATTAGGGGGAATTCACGAGAATTGGAGGGCCGTTATTGGAGATGAGGGTTTCGAAGGAAGTGGTACATGAAGAAGATCAACACAAAAGTTTGAAGCGAGATTGCAGATCCCATTAGTTTCTTCTTTCCTCTTTATATCTATTACTTTGAAACTTTGGACACTACTTGATTCGATTACCATGGTTTTCAATATTTTTATCATGATCTAAACTTATATTTAGGATTACAATGGAATCAATTATTGAGTTTTAATTGATTCATCTTGTTTTCAGTTAATTGATCTGTTATGGTTTATTTATTATATCTTGTGGTTAATTTATAATTGTTTGATCAACAATTATCTGATTTCTTAGATGGAATTAGAAAATGAAGTTTAAGAGTAGATCTAGGTATAATAACATGTGAACTTATTATTTTTTTTTAGGAAGAATAACATAATAATGCATAAGGATATAAATATCTATGTGTCACATGTAACATGGTTAGGAATTTGTGCTTAACGAATCTATTTTAAGTGTTTTGCATGGAAATAGCAACATAATTGAAATAGGTTTTTTTTTATAATTATTGAAAAATGTTAATAAATAGATATGTAATCTCAGTTTACAATCTAAATGATTAATTGATTGGAATTAAAATGATTACATTTTCGTGATGCAATTGGCAAAATTGTAATCCTAAGCCTTTTATTATCTGATAATTCTTTCTTGTTAGTTAGTTTTATTTAATTTTTAGTTTTAATATTTTTATAATAAATTTTGGTGATCGTTTAAATTAAGTTGAATTGATAGAAAATTGATTATTAGAATAATTATTAACTATTCTCTGTGGGTTCAACAATCTTCTTACTTCTGTATTACTTGATTAACCGTGTATACTTGTGCAAATTTGTCAGTCAATAAAACGGACAACAAGTTTTTGGCACCGATGCCGAGGAACGATTTTAATAATTATTTTGTTATTAGTTTTTATCAATTTAATTTTAATATGTTTTAATTTTTTTTTCATTTGCTTTTACAGGCTTCCATCTATTCGAGTATGCTCGTGCTTTAGCAAAGGAGTGATCTTAATATCACGTGTGTACTAGGTGTTGGCTTACCTATCTTGGTTTACATAGATTACTAGTTACCGAAGCCGAAATATTCCACTAACACACGCAAAACTACATTTCCCCATGAATTAAAGCTTAGGTACTTCTAATTTGTGTATGCACATGCGGTCTAAAGATCATGGCTGCATTCAACTATCAATGGTCTTCTGAGTGGATGAATCAACCAAGTGCGGTAGGTGTAATTGAGCAATTATAAGCACAATTGGTGGAGCTTGAAGGGAAAATAGATGTTTTAATAGTAGATCTTGCAAGAACAGCAACAACCTAGTACCACCCCAAGCTACTATCATCAATGTTGGCATAATTATCCAAATTATTCATGGAGCAATGAACAAGACCAATGTTATGCTCCAAGTCTTTCATACCCCTCTCCACAACCACCAGTGCAAAAAACTAATTTAGAGAAAATTCTTGATATTTTTTTAGGGTGAACTGAGACATGGACGAACAATCAATAAAGTTTTGCTCCTAGTCATTCATACTCACCTCTACAGTCACAAGAATAGAGAACAAATTTGAAGAAAAGCTAAATTTGGAGTAGCTTCTTGTTAGATTTTTTTTGTGAAGAGAATTGAGAGAATGAGCGTTAATAATGAAGTAGAAATTCAAAATCTGGAGAATCAAATGGAACAACCTATCAGTGCCGATTATTGCCTACAATATGCCTAACCTATCATTGTAGAGATAAATCCTAAGGAGGAAGGAAATGGGCAGTGCAATGCTAATACACTAAGTGGTAGCGAAGAGTTTTATGAGGTTGTTGGTTAAGAGCTTTAGTATCAAGCGGAGCAAAAAGTTATTGCACTTAAAGATCAATCTCTTGATACTTTGCCAATGGATACAATGAAAAATGTAAGAAGGGAAGGCGAAGAATTTGATAATGCTCTAACACTTCAAAATGGTGAGGAGACACATGAGGCTGTGGGTTAAAGCTTGAAAATATCACATCCGGATATGGAAGTTGATAGTGAGGCTATTAAGAAAATGATTAAGAATCGGGGACAAGAAAAGACAAATTATGAGGTTTCGTTCAAATTTTTTAAAGCTGTCAACATTCCAGATGATGGTGAAGAATGTTTTCGGATTGATATGGTTAAAGATGTAGCCAATGAATCAGATGACAGGAGTTATTTTTTGCCAATAGATAAAGATGAGTTTGAGGATGGTCCACAATTTTCCAAAAATGCCAAAACATTCAAAGAAAAGACCACAAGACGACATTCAATGACAATATTAGCATATGAACCAGATTAACAATATTAGCATATGTTTTCTTGTTAGATTTTTTTTTTGGAGAGAATTGAGAGAATGAGCGTTAATAATGAAGCAAAAATTCAAAATATGGAGAATCAAATGGAACAACCTGCCAATGCCGATTATTGCCTACAATAAGCCTAACTTAGCATTGCAGAGATAAATCCTAAGGATGAAGGAAATGAGCAGTGCAATGCTAATACACTAAGTGGTGGCGAAGAGTTTTATGAGGTTATTGGTTAAGAGCTTGAGTATCAAGCGGAGCAAAAAGTCATTGCACTTAAAGATCAATAGCTTGATACTTTGCCAATGGATATAAAAAAAATGCAAGAAGGGAATGCAACGAATTTGGCAATGCTCTAACACTTCAAAATGGTGAGGAGACACATGAGGTTGTGGGTTGAAGCTTGAAAATATCACATCCAGAGATATGGATGTTGATAGCGATGCTATTAAGAAAATGATTGAGAATCGGGGACAAGAAAAGACAAATCATGAGGTGTCGTTCAAATTTTTTTAAGTTTTCAATATTCTAGATGATGATGAAGAATGTTTTCGAATTGATGTCGTTAAAGATGCAGCCAATGAATCGGATGATAGGATTTATTTTCTGCCAATACATAAAGATGAGTTTAAGGATGGTCCACAATTTTCCAATAATGCCAAAGCATTCAAAGAAAAGACCACAAGACGACATTCAATGACAATATTAGCATATGAACCGGATTGAAGCACAATGACATAGTTAGGCTGAACGACTCTAAATCAAGCGCTCGTTGGGAGGCAACCCAACATTGGTTCATAGTTTTATGCATTTTTATTTTTATTTATTTTTATTTAATTTGGTTAATTTTTAGTATTTTTATGATTTTATAGCTTAGACATTGATTTTATGTTAGTGATACTAATTCTCGTTATTTTTCATCATTACAGGTATTGATGAATTAAGGTTGTAGTTAAATTAAAGTTGAAAAGTTTTTTTAGAAAATTAGATACACTGCCCCAGCCAGATTTTTTGCCTAAGGAACCCTGCCTCGAGCTTGCGGCCAAAACTAGCCCCAGCCATGACCTTGCGACCACACACGGCCTCGGTGGATTCGTAATACATAACCATAGCCCAGTCATGTAGCTCAATTTCAATTTTTTTAAAAACGCAACAGTTCTCAATCGGGATTTGTTTAACTAGACATAAGCCTTCCAAAATTCAATTCCACTCTTACCCATAAACCAAGACACATCCTAATCCATCCTAAACACAAAAATACCACTTCATGCAATCCTATTCTATCTCAAATCCACCTCCATCCTTATTTTAATTGGCCCATTCACCTTCCATCCGACTAGCATTCAACCTAGGGTTCCATTAGCAGTACAAATTTAACTAGGTTCGAGTTTTACAACCATATTAGGGGCTTAAATTACTTGACTAAGGTAACAAGTAAGGTGTTAGTTAGTTATAATCTGAAGAAAAGTTATACTTGTTATTCCTTGTTCTTTAACTGTTTGTGTATAATGTTTGGGTTCCCAATTGGTTTGTGTTGGTCAATTGGAGGAGTTTGCGGGTATGGTGTGTAATCAGTGGTGTTTTAGCAGTGTAAAAAAATAATTTCAGTGGATGAGCTATTTCAAATTGGTGAGTGAGCTTTGAGTTTGGGGGAGTAAACACTATGTACACCAAGTGTTTGTTTTATTATCTAAAAGAGAAATCCTAATCAGTTAGTTTGAAAAGGGCAGTTTGGTTGATGTTTTAACAAACATTATATTGTTAAGTCTGAAAGATAACATGGAACCTAAAAGGCAAAGATGGGAAAGTTCTACGCCTTCACGTGCTTTAGATAAGAAGAAATTTATTAGCGCGTAGGCGACGGACAAATTTGATTACTACTTCGTGGGTAAAGCTCTAACTTCCGAGCGAGGTCTTCGTCCCGATGAACTATTAGACGGACACATAGCACGTATACTAATAGAATGAGGTTGGGATTCTTTCACGGATTAACCAGATCCCACAGTTATTTCCATTGTCAAAGAGTATGTGAATGCTGAAGATTAGCCACGTTATAAAGTTATGATTCGGGACAACACGATATCTTTTGGCAAAAATACAATTAATGAATTTTACAACTTGAGGAGACCCTAATATTGCCATTATGCACAGTTAATTATCGAAAATCCAAACTATGAAATGATCATACGCGAGTTCTATAGGCCTGATGCAGTATGGACACTTAGAGGTCAACGTGGCTCCACGATATTCTCATTTAACTACTTGAGCCGCTATGGAAAAATTTGGTACGCATTTTTTTGTGCCAAGCTTATGTCGTTGAGACACTTTAGTGACGTTGTGAAAGAAAGGGCTATATTGTTATATACGATTAGGAAGGGAATGAAGATAAATGTGGGTGATGTGATTGAGGCGTCTATTAGAAAAAATTTGAGGGGACCTACTCAAAGTGGATTGCCTCATCCATCGCTCATAAATGGCTTGTACAGGCAAGCTGGCGTTAAATGGGGGGCTGCTGAATCATCGTAGCAGCCTATGATTCCATTGGATTATGGCATAATTGAGAGATATAAAGTATGGGAAAGAGGTGAATTGCATCCACGTGGATTGGGCTTTATTATTCGATCTCCTTCTCCATCAGATGATGGGGATGACCATGACACTGCTACTGATTCTAGAGAACTATAAACTTTAGGAAATCAACGTAAGGCTAAGTTTAACACTCGGATTCGCAATTTGCAATTGAGGATAGATGATCGGACTAGGCGATTAGAGCGACAGAATAGGAGACTTGCTGAGCAAAAAGATCATATATTCGTCTATTAGACAAACTTTAATATGGCTTTGACTGAGTTGTTTTCAAGGATGAATCTGAGTGTCGATCCAGTTCATTTCCATGAGCCTCAACTGTTGCCAGTTTACCCAGTTTACCCACCTCCCGATGTAGATGATGAGGAGGTCAAGCGCTACACTTGAACTATTAGCGAAGTCCTCAGTTTTAATTTCTTTATCTTATAAATAATAAGGACATTTTCTATTTTTGAGTTTGGGGAAGGATGGGTTTGTTTATTCATAGTTTGCATAGTTATTAGGTGCATATTTCATGTAGTTTAGGATTAGCATAGGAACTGCATATTTACTTTATTATTTGTATTATCTATATAAGTTGCATATTTGTTTTATTATTTGTAATATAAAAAATTAAAAAATAAATTGCATTTAATGTAATGTATTATATATAATTTTAGGGTCATTTTCATTGCATTTAGGGTAGCTTGAGCAGTGAATTGATGTATGAAATTTAATGAAGGCTAATGATAAAAATTTGATTAATTATCTAATAACTCTAGTAAGATGGATAAAGATTGCTAAGTTGAAAATTTTAACTGTGCGCTAGTTTTGTTGAACTTGAGACCTTTAGTTCTTAATTGCACATATTTAATGTATGGAGTCAATAGGGTTTTGGTTCAATTTTGTGAATTACGTGTTTATAAAGGACATAGAAACCTTAATCACTTGTTGGAACATAAATTTAAATATAACAAGTCTAATTGGATTATGTGATTAAATAAATATGATTATTAAATGAGCCCAATGTGTAAGTCCCATGTGTGTAAATTAATAATTCAAGTAAAAATTAATTACTAGTGGACTAACCTAATAAGTTAATTAAATAAGCCGAAACATTTATTTAAGTAAGGAACTTGTAGACAATGATATGTGATTTAAATATTTAATTTAACTAGCCCAATACTTGATTTAATTGCCAAGATATGCTAGTAGAATTATTTATCCCAAATTTTTAATTTATTTAAGCCCAAATAAAATTTATTTAGTAGCTCAAACATTAGTCCAATTGGATATTAAGTGAAAAGTCAAAGTGTTGGTTAATTAATCTCCAAATTAGGCTTTAGAAATAAATCAAAAATAAGAGATCAAATGAGGATATAGTAGGGTGGGGGGGGGGGGGGGGGGGGGGGGGGACCCACATGGGTATCATTTAACTCAAAAATTGTTCTCTTATTGGTGGAAATTTTAGGAAATCTTACAAGTATATTTGGATAAGATTTTTTGTAAAGATAAGATAAAAGATAAGTGTGTAGATATAGTATATGTATGTATAGTTATGGGAAGATGAGATTAAATTAAATTAGACTCTCTTTGACCATTCAAGTTCTTCATTTTTCTAGGTTGTTAGTTGTTTTAGAGAGAGAAACTCTCTAGAGAAAAAGAGAGTTAGTTAGTGAGAGAAAGTGAGATCTCTTAATTTTCTTCAAGTGTGGCAAGTTAGATCTCTTTGGTAGTGGTGAGTTAGATCTTTAGTAGATGTCATCTAGCTCCATCTCATATTTTGAAAAAAGAAGAAGAAGAACCTCTAAAACACAAAGGTTTAACAGTACTCATACTTAGTCTCTAATTATTTTATAGTTTAAAGTTGTAGTATATTAGCTATTATGTGATTTGTCTTGGTTTATTATTGGAGTTCATGTAGGTATTTATAGATCTATGGTTTATAATACTAGAACTATTTGTAGCTTTTTGCTTGTCCTCAAGCAAAACAAGAAAAAAAACTATAAAATTAAAACCAAACAACTTACTCGAGCAACAGATCAATATAAATTTCAACATCAGCCTCAAAGATTTTTTTAAATGATAACTCAAAGAAAATTTCAAAATCATGCAAAATCTAGAACTTTAACATATTTATTAATCTTACTCTACTCAAGATCTTTTGTGTGTGTGTGTGTGAATCCAAATGTATCAAACTAATCAAAACTTAGATAAGCTTCGGTCATTAATTACCTTATAAAAGATATACAACAAAACTCAAAATATTTATTTTTCTCATCACTTTCAGCTAATACAGACAAATATAAATCAGAAGATCAAAAGGTTTCAAACAATTATATACACTAGGATTATTAATATGCATTTTTTTCAAATATTTTTACATTTATTTTTCTTTTAATGGGTGCATTTTATGCTCCATCCCATTTTTTTCTTTTTTCATTTTTTTTCACGGTGAGTACATTTTATGCTCCATCTCACCAGCGAGTGCGTTTTACGCTCCCTCTCGCTTTTCATATGTTTATGAGTGAGTGCGTTTTACGCTCCATCTTAACCCACCACAAGATTTTTTTTTCCTTCAATAATAATCCTAGAAAAATTATCTAAATCATCTCCTCCAAATTATATTTTGTCTTATATTTCACTTCGAATAATGATCAAATAAGATATAGAGTTCAAAAATATCTTTCATAAGCATTTAATCATTTAAACTTTCTCTTAATTAAAACTAGCTCAAACAAATGGATATAAGTGCATAAAAATTTAAAAGATCTCAAACAAAGTAATAATCAATAAAAAGTCAATGTGAGGATCCGAATTTCCAAGATTTCTTTAATAATATTAAATAAGAATCTAATTGATAAATTTTCAAAATTGTTTAAATTATTTATGATATAAGTAATTTAAAGTGTGTGAAGGAATTTAATTAATAAATTAAATATGTACCAAGATGGTGATGAATTGTGTGGATTTTAAAATAAATGAAAAAGTAAATAAATTGTTTGGAAACAATTTATGAAGAATAAGAGAAATTCTATATAAAGGTACAATAAATTGTACAATTAAATTATTGTTGAGGTATAGAAATTTTTATTAATAGTGTTAAATGGTAAAGTGAGATATATGAAATATATATGTATATAGATTTATTTTTATATATATATATATATATATATATATATATATATATATATATATATATATATATATATGTGCATGTTTAATTAATAAATTATCAATTTCATTAATGATGAAAATTAAGGGATTAATAATTAAATTAATCCAATTTTAAATGAAAAATGAATGAGGAAGTTAATAAAATTATAATTATTGGATTTTAGATTTAATTAAGAATTATGGAAGAATTTCAGAAGTTTAATTGAGAAGAAAAGTAATTATATAAATGATATAATAATAAATTATATAATTTATATAAAGAAATTAAAGTAAAATATGAAGAAAATAATAATTTTATAAATTATATAAGAATAATTATATAATTTATATAAGGTGATTAAATTGAATAATGATGGAAGAGATTTTTATAAATTGTAATTTGTGAGAAATGAAAATTATATAAGGATAAGGTAATTATATAAATTATATAATAATAAATTATATAATTTATATAAGGAAAGTTAATGTAAATTATAAAGAAATGAAAATAAATGAGAAAATGAATGTTTTAATTTATAAAAAAATTATATTTATGTATAATAAAATTATTATGACTTTTATAAAGGATAATATTTTAAAAACGTGAACATGTTAGTGTAACATGTTGTCCAAGTAACGAAGTGAAAAATTATGAAAAATAATTTTTATATGTTATATGAATTATTTTATGATTTTTGGAGGTAAAAATTACCTCATATAATTACATGCATGACGCTATGCGTGTACAAAATTTGTCAAGTAAAGTACCCAAAAGAGGTATTAAAATTATTTATAAATCATGTTATGATTTTTAGTGAATTAAAATAAATATTTTATATACATTATATAAAATATGTATTACACGAAATAACTACGTAATGTATTAAAATTTGAAATTGTGGCATGAAATTTTCCGGAATCTTCCAAGTTGGCTGCGTGAGAGAGAGGCGGTGGAACCAAAGTTTGCTATAAAATTTGATTAACTTGTTTGGTATACAAAAAGCCAACAAAAAGGAAAAGAAAAGAGAAATAATAACAAAACTCTCTCTCTTTTCTTCTTTTACCGTCCGAACCCACCATCGCCACCCATGACCACCATATCCACCAAGGGAGGAGTAAATTATGGTGCCATCAAGAGGAGCAACAAGTCTTGTAGGAAGGATTTCAAGGCTCTTCGGAAGGTATAAATCATTTATGGTGATTTATTTTAGTATTTTGATAGTTAAATAATTTTGTGGAAAAATAGGAAATAATTAGTATAATTAATTCAAAATAATTTTTGGATGAAGATATGTAAATTATATGATTTTTGGAATGTTTGTGTTGCTGAAATAATGATAAAAAATGGAGTTATGTTGCAAAGTTGATATACTGTTAACTGGGGGAAAGAAGGAAGAAGAAAAAGGGTGCCCACGCATTGTGCGGGCCGGTTTTTATTTTTCCGCGGAAAGGCTCAAAATGACGCCGTTTTGGGACACGGAAGGGGGGGCAGGCCGCACTATGCGCGGCTGACATTCACAGCTACACCACCAAACGACGTCGTTCGGTGTGGGCAGAGCTGGGAAGGGGAGGCCGCGCCATGCGCGACCGAGTCTTTGGCCGAAATGACTGTTTTGCCCCTGAGCGTTTTACCTAATACCCAGCGTGTCCCTTGACGCGTCGAAATTACAAAAATGCCCCGGATCTTTTCTGTTAATACCGAATGAGTCCCTAAAGCCGTGGTAATTACGGAAATACCCCTGGACTTTTCGGAAAATTCCGGTTATGTCCCTAAGGACGCGGAAATTACCAAAATGCCCTCAGAAGTGAATTTAATTGAAATAAATGTTTAAAAATTGTTTAAAAATCATAGAAAATTATAGAAAAATACTAAAAATATAGAAATGATATTTGGGAATTAAATTTAATATTTTTGATTAAATATTAAATATTGGGGATTAATATTTAAATATTAATCTAATAAGATTACAAGTTAGAAAATGATTAAATAAAATTTTCGGACAACCGAAAATGCTAAATTTTATCCGATGAGCCAGATTGTCCGTAGGGAATGTATTTAATATCAAGTTAAATTAATTTATTAAGGAACGAGGTTAATATAATTAACCATATAAATTAATAATTGGCCCATAGATGATATTAATTAAGTAAAATTAATATCATAAGGAGATAAATAATTATTATTTGATTATTTTATAATCATAGGTTGATCGAGTTAAGGGTTTGAGCTAACAATTTAAATAACTGAACGTCAGGCAAGTTCTTCAGTCCCTTTTATGTTAAATGTTGAACTATTATGATATGCAATTCTTGTTTTAAATGCATACAAATTATGTGCTATGTGATACGTGTTTAATATGATCACAATGTGTTCTTTGTGCAACGATATAAGATATATTGCTATAATTGAAGCACAAGCACATGATATATGACACACACCAAGCATGTTAAGGTATGTGCTACGTGAAGCATGAACTGTTGAACTTGCTGAGCCGCTGTGCTCATTACTTGTTTAATAAACATTTTTGCAGTAAAGAAATGAAATTCAAGAATATTGGATTATGTTTAATCCTCTTATGTAAATTATATAATTATTCTTATATAATTTATATAATTATAATTTCTTTCATACATCACTTAAATAATAATTTTTGTACTTTCGCAATAATTTAATTGTATAATTTATTGTATTTTTACATAAAATTTTCTCTTATTCTTAATAAATTATTTTTAAACAATTTATTTACTTTTCAATTAATTTAAATCAACATCAATTATCACCATCTCTATACAGATTTAATCTATCAATTAAATCTCTCCACATACCTTAAATCACATAAATAATAATTAATTTAACAACCTTGATAATTTTTATCAATTTAATTCTCATTTAATATTATTAAAGAAATCCTGAAAATTTGGATCCTCACAAATGATCATTAGTGAAACTAATAAAATATGAATACCCTCCTCGTGTATGCATTGCCATAGGCCCACATACATCTGTGTGTACCAACTCTAACAACTTAGTAACTCTATCTCATTTTTCGCTAAAAGGAGATTTAATTATTTTACCCATGAGACAAGATTCACAAGGTGGATATGATTTATAATTAGATAGCTCTAAAAGCCCATCTTTATGCAACTTGTTTAATCTTGTTTCATTAATATGACCAAGTCTATAATGACACATAAAAGTATAATTTCCATTATCTCTTTTCCTTTTCTTAGTTTATTCAATTTATAATATATTTTCATGTAAGTCAAGTAAATAAAGTCTATTGTGTAATTTACCAAAACCATATAAAACATTAGCATTATAAATAGAACAACTGTTATCCTTAATTATAATATGAAAACCATTCTTGTCCAACATAGAAATAGAAATACTATTTCTAATAAGTACTGAAATATAATAACAATTATTTAAACTGATGGACTTGCCCGTAGACAATGCTAAACAATAAGTTCATACGGCTAATGCAGTAACCTTTGCTCTATTCCCCACGCGCAGGACGACTTCATCTTTGTTTAGCTTTCTACTTCTGCTTAGTCCCTGCATAGTGTTATATATGTGAGAACCACAACCAATATCTAATACCCAAGTAGAACTTTGACTTATAGAAATATTTATTTCAACCATGAACAAACCTTGATATGAAGTTGAAGTTTCTCTAAGCTTCTGCTGTTTTAGATCCGCAAGATACTCCTTAAAGTTCCTCTTCCAATGACCCGACTTATTGCAATGGAAGTATATTCCTTATTGTCCTTTGCATTTGCCCTTAGCCTTATTCTTTTTCTTCTTTTTAAAAGAACCATTGGGCTTCTTCTTCCTCTTCTTGGAAGAATCATCCACCAACAAGACTTAGCTATTCTTGGATGGGAAGTGACCCTCCAAAGTTTTTAACATATTTAGTAACTCAAGCAAGCTGACGTCTAACTTATTCACATGAAAATTCATAACAAATTATGAGAATGTGTCCAAGAGTGATTGCAAGATCAGATCTTGGGTCAACTCCCCATCCATTACGAACCTAATTGTCAAAGTTGTTCAATCAGATTGATCATCTTTAGGACATGAGTCTCAACAGCAGTGTCTTCGATCATCCGAGATCAGAAGAGCTCCTTAGATATCTGGTATCTAGTAGTCCTACTTTGCTCATCAAAAAGCTCCTTAAGGTGCAGCAATATAGTAGTAAGAGCATCCATCTTTTCATGCTGACGTTGAAGCTCGTTACTCATGGATGCGAGCATGATGCATTGAGCCATAATTACATCATCTTGTCACTTCTTAAAAGTAACAATCTATTCCTCAAAGGCTTCATTTGCAACAGTTGCAGGGATAGACGAATTTAGGACATAGAAAGTATTTTCAACAGTGGGAGCTATTCTCAAATTCCTTAATCAGTCTGTGTAATTCGGCCTGGTAAGTTTATTAGCATCAAGTATATTACGCAGTGATAGTGAGTTTGACATTTGTAAAATTCTGCATGTGAAAATAGACAATATTTTAGCATATATTCTTTTAACTAATTACCAAAATAAATTAGGTCTTTATTTAAGTTGAAATTCTCCCAATATTTTCATCAAATTATATTACCCTCCTTATATAGTTCGACAAGTCTAATTAAAGATTTGCTAGTGAGATTAAAGATCTTATTTCAAATGTATATAGCCTTATGTGACACAGTAAACTATATATAAATAAATAAGTAGACAACTCTTTGTCAATTACAACAACTTATAATTCATTGCATTTTGCCTCTTGAATTATTGTGATCATGTGTGACAAATTCAAATCAAAATTATCCAAGTGAAGTCTGACATAGCATTTCTATATATGTAAAAAGAAAAATGGTGTCCTTGTGTGACATAACAAAATAATAATGTTCAATTCCTTTATAAACATCAACTATGTCATAAAATAACATTTTAAATAATTAATATAAGCCTTGTATGACACAACAAACGTATATTGATTATTTGATACTTTATTATTTTATTATGCTAGAAGGCGACGTTCGATATTAAAGATATCTTTGAACGTTAAAACTTAATATAATTTTCTTTGATGGGTTTATTATTAGTTGTCTCATCTTATTTAGCGCACATGCACATATATATATAAAATACGCGGCATAATATTTAACATGTGAAGCATGTTTGATAATATATATATATATATATATATACTTGGATTGATTATGAACTTTTATTCTTGTTTAGTTCACTAGAGCCACCAAGCGAACCAAAAGGTCAACTCTAGGGTGCAAAAATAAATACATTGAATATAACTATTACATTCAATGAGTTGGGCTCCTTTATGAAGGAGTCTTCATGCACTCCTTGCTTCTTGGCTCCAATTCATCAAAATAATTCTAACTAATCTTATTACAAAATTATTTACAATAAATAGAAACTTTGATCATCAGTCAAAGGGAAATACATATGATGGAGATAGAATTATACATAAGAAAAATTAGAAAAATGAGGTACGCAGACCGCATTTATAAAACTCATTCATTCATGCATCTGCATCCAATCACATATTGGTCAATAGTCCATAATCAATCTCATTTATTATTATATATATCAACATATATATCAATAAATAATATTCATCTCATGAAATTTAAAACCATTCCAAATAAGCATTAATATCATTTAATGGGCAATTAAAGTTACATGAAATATAATTTCAAGATTAAAATAAACCTTTTATTTTATCATTGAAAAACTGCACAAAAATACTTAAAACTAGTCCAACCCGAGACGTTGATCGCTGCGGCGGTAGGGGTCATCGCTGCAGCGGTGAAGGATTTCGTCCAGTTCCGATTTCTGCATAAAAATATGATTTTGTTATTTCCTGTTCCCAAAACACGATCTTTGGAATTAATTTTCAAAATTTATATTTTTATACAACAAATTATGCCCAATAAATTATTCTAAACACATACCCATACGTATACGGAATCTAAACAATTAGTAATTCGCATAAAGTTTGGCTCTTGATGCCACTGTTGGTTTGTAATATTCATCAGCATACAATCAAAGTGCACAATAGTAACGGAAGCATGGTCAAATCAGTATTTAAAATTTTACAAACCATAACTAGAATCGACCTTTATGCACAACTATTAATTAACAAGAATAATATAATGAATTATACCCTTGTAGACACTAGCATTCCACAGGTACGTGTTCAACTCCAATTCCTTTGTGTTTTTCTTGAATTCCACTGATTAGATTTCTTTGATCAACGTTAGCCACCCAAGTGTTTGACCTCTAGAGGTGATCCACCAAGGAAGAATAAAGATTCAAGAAGTAGGTGATTACAAACCCTAGTTTTATCTCTTCTAATTTCTTAGCTCTAAAGAACTTGTGAGTACTTTCCCAAAACTTATGAAAGTGTGTATGTAATCTTAATCCATAATAAAAACTTCTCTTATTTATAAATATGGTTAACCCTCCTTACACCTTTAGAAATAGGGTTTTTAATTAAACTCTTAATCTAATTAGGAACTAATATAATAGTACTCATATTAATTAATTCCTAAACCATTTAGGAATTGAATAATAATAATAATAATAATAATAATAATAATAATAATAATAATAATAATAATAATAATAATAATAATAATAATAATAATAAGACTCTTATTAATTTATAACATTTCCAAAATACTAAATAAATATTAAGCTATTTAATTTAAGCTATCACCGTAGTATGAATTAAATATACTTAATTTATTATTATGATTTCGCCATTTACTTATTAAATAAATATTTTTCTTTTGTAGTGTTACCCTTTAGGTTCTCCATATTCACTATACCAAAAAGGGCTTCATGTGAAGGACAAATTCTTCACAAGACATAATATATCACTCACAATAGTTTTATTATGAAGAAATATTTCTTTCACGTAGTTACTCACGTTAGATCTCCTCGCAACAGGGTATCCTTTGCTAAGTAGTGACTATGTATTTTTTATGAATGATATATTGTGAATAACTTTTTATTCACAAATTATATTTGGTAATAGAATATTATTATTTAGTGAAAGAGTGATTCTTTCACAAATAATATTTTAAGGACTATTTAAAATTAGTGAATAACTTTATTTCCTCACAAATAATATATTGTGACAAATAAATTTATTTAACAAGAGAATATTTTCCTTCACTAACTATAAATTGAGAATTTTTCTTCAATTTAGTGAAAGAAAAATTCCTTCACAAATTATAAAATTGTAAATAAAAAATTAATTGCTAAATAACCAAAATTCATTGCAAATTATAATTGATTTTTAAATCAATGATTTTATATTGATTATTATTATTAATCTGTATAAGAAATATTACATTTAACATTTCAAGTAAATATAAATATCATACTTGTTTCAAACTAATTAATAAACTAATGCATAAAGAGTCGATAAAACCAATACTCCATATATAAATAGATAATGCTCGAGTCACGATAACTACATAATTTGTTATTGTATCTTAGTCTCCCAAGGACCATAGTATTTACAATATTTATTTAGTAACATAAGAAAACTAAAAGAATAATAACGAACTTGAACGAATAAAGTGTCATGTTAGGTCCGTAGCTTCATCATCATTTTCTTCAAGGAAATCAATGTTGGGTCTGTAAACTTCATCCTGTAAGAGAAATTCCAAAATTCAATTTTAATGAAATAAGAATAAGAAAAGATGAAACTGATGAACTGAAATTAAAAGAGAGAGTGAGAGAGAGAGAATAATATTACATTGTTAAGTCATTCCGTCATTTGAATCTTTCCTCGAGAATGAGCACTCTCGAGCTAATTTAGATCCGATGTGCTTGAAAAGACATTATAAGTCAACAATTGTCCAAGAAGGAAAAATTGTTTTAAATCATAACCATATATTAATGAACTTTCCCATGTGCTTAAAAAGACATATCCCTGCTTTGAGAAGGCACCTCCATTCAGAGAATAACAATTGATGAACTTATACTCGAAGTAAACTGCATCAGAAACATTATTAAGAAAGAAAATTGATAACTGTAAGAAACATTAATCGCATGTTAATGGGATCTATATGGTGAACAGAGATAACCAACCTGATTAGATTATTGAATGTCAATAGCAACACACTTGGAAGACTTGAGCAGAAATTTGAGGGAACTTTCCTTATGAAATTCTTTCACCAAGAGCATGCTATTGGAAACATTTTTTGTTGTCTTCTTAGCTGCATTGCACTTTTCTTCACTTGATTGAATCAGATTCCTAGAACCAAAAAAGCTAGCAAAATCTTGGTCTTTTTCAGATTCTGATGAAGATTTTTTCCCAACATCACCAAAATCATAAGCATTATCATGATGAATGTTGTAATGACCATGAATTTGATTAGACATTGTAATTATGATTATTAAATAATTAGCAATGAATTAAAAATTTTATACTAGCTAATTATGCATTAGATAATTAAATAGATATACTTGTGTATGTGTATATTTATTTAAAGCAATAAAGCGAGAGATTATAATTAACTAAGGCAAATCTAATTGGATTATATTTTAAATCCAAATGAGTTGTTAAACTAGGTCAATTAAATTTACCTAGTAGCCCAAGTAATTAAATTAAACCTTAGTCCATGTAATTAATTAAACAAGCCCAATGCTTATTTTAATTAAAGGTAGCATAGTTATTTAAATGCTAGTCCAATGTGTTAATTAAATGGAGTCCAAACCAATTAAATGGATGAGGCCAATATATTTAATCCTAGAGTTCAATGTGGAGCCCAATAGGAAGTCAAAATTGGTCAACAATTGAACCTATGTGCTATGTGTGTGTGTATATATATATATGTCTATATGCATAATAAAAGCATGAAAAAAAATAAAGGAAAAATGGCTAGAAAAGGGCCATATGGCCGGTCATGGTGGGGCCCACCAAGGAGTGGCTTGTGTTGCTATGTTGCTTCTAATTTACACTATGACAAGGTTGTCCAACAACCCTAGTCAATCACCTAATCAATCATAATATCCATTCATGCAATAGTAAGCTAGATTAAGCTCTAAATTCACCAACATTGGTGAATTAAGATAGCTAATGGATGATTAGCATGTGGATATATATAGGATGCTCCACAACCTTGGTGATGTTGGTTAGTTCATTTGAAACATTTCTAGAGAGAAAAATAGAGAGCATTTCCTAGAGAGAAAGAAAGAGTTGTGAACTTAAGAAAATAGCTAGAGGTTAAACTTGGTGGATGACACAAAGCTTCACAACATACTTTGGTAGGAGAAGAAGAAGAGCATCCAAGACCTCAAGGTTTAAAAGTGCTCTAAACTTCCTACATTTCATTTTGTAGTTTAGAACGATTTTAAGCGGTTAAAATCTATTTTTAACCGATCAAAACTCATTTTGATGGTCTAGAAGTATTTAACTATGTAATATATGTATATTCATAGTTTGATGTGTTTATATCATATTTTGGTATGTGTGGAATACATAAAAATAGTAGAAATGCCCATATTGAACTTTACGGGTAAAACCTTAGGTGTATATGTGATAGTTAATGTGTAGTTTAAAATATACAAGTTGAAAAATAATTTATATGGCTAGAAAGTTATATATGATAAACATATGATGTATGTGGAGTCATAAAACATGATGGTCTAGCAAATAATGCTTGTAACATCATGTTTGAAACAATCGAATCAAGGATTTATGAAACTAGTTTTTATTCTGTCTTTGTAAGTGATTTTACACCTATTTATGTTTGGAATTTGGATTTGTGATCTAATGAAAAATTGTAGAGGGGGAAATTCTGATGAGAATAGACTCAAGAATCACCCCAAAATATTTTAAAATGAAGAAGTTATGACAGTTTTGGTAAAGGAGGTTTGGACAGTCCACAAATTAGGGTTTAAATTTTGTACTACCGCCACAACAGTCAAACATTCTGCCAAAGACGTGTTTTTGATGTCCGGGTCGGGTCGGGTTGGGTGGGTCTGGGTCAAGTTTTCTTTGAAAATTTAAGTTGAAATAAGTGTAAAATGAATATATTTATGTAATAAACCAATATATGGAGTTTATTGGTAACTAATTGATAACTAAATGTTTAAAATAAAGCCTAAGGTTAACACAAATACAAAGTTAATTATTGGTATTGTTTGAAATAAAATATTATTAAGTGTTGAATAATATTATTATGTAATTAAAAGGTTGTTAAATGATTAATAACATTTGGGGATGATTTAGATATTATTACATGATTAATAATATTAGATAATAAATAAAATATTATTAAATGATTAATAATATTAGATAATGAATAAAATATTATTAAATAATTAATAATATTAATAAGATAATAAAATATTATTAAATGATTAATAATATTAGATAATGAATAAAATATTATTAAATGATTAATAATATTAATAAGATAGTTAGATATTATTAAATGATTAATAATATTAGAAGAATAATAAAATATTATTAAATGATTAATAATATTAAGTGACTAATAAAATATTATTAAATGATTAATAATATTAGATAGGTATATGAACTATATTATATAATTAATATAGGTTCTTTGTGTTTGAAATATTATCAAGTAGTGATAATATTTTCTATGTGTTTATATACCTATAATCATATAATTATGTGGTTCGTAAGAGTTATAAAGGTTATCATACGAATGCGTATATGATACTAATTTAAGATCAAACTGATTAATTGTTAAGTCCGTTCAAGAAATATTAAATTGAATTGGTTAGCCGTAGACTACTTACAAGACAAGTTCTTCTTAACCTTAACTTGTATTTATTGTTGCAAGTATTCTTCAACCTTATTTACATTGAGCAATTCAATTATTATTAAGCAAGTATCTACAATCGTAGTTATTTGACAGACTTTTGAGTGAATTAATTATCGAAAATTACTTCACATCATTATTGTATTGTATTCGCACATAGTGCTTTTGCAAATGTTATAGTTCAGAAATTTAAGAACTGTTTAAAAATGTCTAAGCTAATTGTTTCAGCTAGACAATGTATGTGAAATTTATCTAATTGAATATTATAACAACTTATTCAAACCATTGGGTGGTGCGGATTCTGATAGTAAGACTGAGAATGAACAACCCTAGTTAAAGGGGATTTTTATTTGTCGGGAAACTGAATTTGCGCAAGAAATCTAAATGTTATGCATATATATAGGATATGAGATGCTGATCCCCTCGAGTGTCTCGTTTTTCAAGGTGTCAGATATATATATGTCTGTTCTACCTTAGTAGCAGTTCATGGTCATTAAAGACCACTCAACAGTAAAGAGTCAATCCATTCTTATATTGAACTTTGATTCTTGATATCTTTCACAATTGTTATTGTTGAAAACCCTGACGTTATTTCCATTCATCAAGATATATCTATTGTTGTTGTTTATAAACTTGCTGAGCCATTTGGTTGCTCATTCTTGCTATATCATGACTATATTTCAGCTAAGCCCGAATGCTCTAAAACAGACAAAGGCAAGGGGAAAGCAAACGCGTAGTTTAGATAATGCAGGCTAGATTAAATTACTGTTATGTAATTTCTTTAGTAAATCTTTTGTATTTCCCTTAAGATATGTAATGTTACAATTAAGGTTAATCGACCTTGGGAAGTGTAGCCTTTTTATAAGGAACCTTTTGTATTATTCCGCGAAGTTTAAATGCAATATATGTATTTAATTGTTAGTAAGAATTGTACAGTGAGAACCAAACACGAGGTTAAAGAACCCGGATTTGGGATCGTCACAAATGTCATCTTAGGAAGAAGAATTTTGCCCGTATGGAATAAGCAAGTCAATATTAACTTCTACGTTACCCGTAAAATCATTAGTAGCATCCTCGTTACAATATTTACACGATAAAGATCTGAAGCCATCTTGAAAAAGGAAATCTATATTAACTTCTTTGGTCATATCAGCATTCTTATATCCATTAGAAGTCGGGGAGCAATGACTGTCCACCATACTTTCTATTGGTTTGAAAAAATATGGCATATATATATAATCAAATTATATAAACGCAACGAAAGCAAGAAAAACAGATTTTAAAAATTTTCTGTAAATTAATAACCAGAATCTTTCTTATGCGACTATTATTAATTAAAGAAGGATAAAAGATTTATACCTTTGTAGAACCAAGATTCCGTAGGTACAAGTTAAACTCCCTTTAATCATTTGCATTCTTCTTTAAATTCACCGATTAGATTTCACAAATCAATGTTAGCTCTCCAAGTGTGAAGTCTCTAGAGGTGATCCACCAAGAGATCTATGAATTAAAAAAAGTGAATTTTTAGTTTCTCCAAATCATGGGTGGCTAGCCCTAATTCTCTCTCTTTCTCTCTCTCTCTCTCTCTCTCTAACTCCTTAGATGTAGAGAATTATAAAGTACTCTCTCTATTCTTGTGAAAGAGTAACCTTAATCTATGATAAGACTCCTCTTATTTATAGATATAGTCAACCCTCCTAAACTATTTAGGATTAGGGTTTTAATTTAATTCCTAATTCATTTAGGAACTAAATTAATTAATTACAATTCCTAAACTATTTAGGAACTTAATTATTTAATAATGAGAGTACTTCTTATTAATTAATTACTAAACCATTTAGTAACTTAATTAATTATTATAATTACAATTCCTAAGCCATTTAGGAACTTAATTATTTACAATAATACTACTACTTATTAATTAATTCCTAAACCATTTAGGAACTAAATAGTAATACTAGTAATAATAATAATCTTAAGACTCCTCTTAATAATTCAAAATTATTATTCTAAAATACTAAACTATAAACATTAAGATATTTAATTTATTATATCACCATAGTGTAAATTAAATATACTTAATTTATTATTACGATTATGTCATCAACTTCTAAAATAAATATTACTCTTTTGCGGTGTGACTCTTTAGGTTTTCCATATTA
Organism: Hedera helix; assembly: GCA_947179155.2. Lineage (NCBI taxonomy): Eukaryota > Viridiplantae > Streptophyta > Magnoliopsida > Apiales > Araliaceae > Hedera > Hedera helix. The sequence continues at coordinate 25,057,022 of OX359280.1, forward strand.
AACTGGTTGTATAATAAATAAATTAGAATAATTCTAATTCATTTATTACGAATTAACTCTTTAATTTAGAATAATTATTTATTCCCCAATAAGGGTAAGCCCATTTAGCGATTAATCAACATTCCAGATAATATAGATTTCAACATTTAATTGTAAAAGAACCTTTCAGCGAATAGTTACTGTACAATTCAATCCATCTATCGTACAATGTCCCAATCAAATATAAAACACAAAATTTCTGTCAAATCTTATTTGATTTGATCATATGCATTTCAATTCACAAATACACAACTTTAGTTAATGTAAATTAGAAACTCTTTTCTAATTCCATTCAACCCTGGACAGAGATTTCTGAGTTGCCACGTATTGAATCACATAAGACATTCTCTTCCTTTACTGGAAGTGGTAAACTTTTGTTGATCATTCACCTATCTCCAAGTGTACCTTATTATACCAAAATATATTATTTAATATACCAACAAGTCTTAAGAAATATGTCAAAGTATAACTTAGTACACATAAGATACTATGATGATCTCAAGTCCAATGATCACTTGTACGACTATCACATAAAAAACTCCTATTGACAGACAAATAAAACTCCATTAGGTGTTCCTTGAAAGAGTCACGTTCAGTGAACTTATTCTCTAATAAGCACCTACATACTTGCTTTAGTGTCTCTACATAAATGATTATGAGATCAATCATCCTTTTTATAAGAGAAATCATAGTATGTATCAATCTATCCGGATCTACTAATCCTCTTTTTAGTGATCCAATGATTGGGAACAATTTTAGTTTTGAGCTATCTTGAATTTAGATCTCATTAGCATGATGCTCATCATGGTTCTAAAAGCATTGCTCGAAAACTATTGGTTTATCTATTTAATTAATTTAGCTAATTAATCATGAATAAAAAAATAGCTTGATACTTTTATTAATAAACGAATAAGATTACAAAGTATATGCTTATCACCTCAAATGTGATTGGCTTGAAGGCATACTACTTTCAATCTTTTACTTGCACTAAAGCCAATCGCCATTTGGTATCCCCATACCATTCTTCTGTAAGTGACGTATAAATTGCTTAGTAAATGTTTTAGTTAATAGATATGTAATACTGTACTAAGAGTACCATCTTTATGGCGTTTTCTCCTTTTAATGATTTATCTAATCATATAAAAGTACTGCAACACATGTTTAGATTTCAGATGAGATCTAGGTTTCTTGGCGAATTAAACTCCTTAAATGCTAGAAAACATTATAAGTTCTGTAATGAACTTGTTAAACTAAACAATCACATTTGCAGCTTCACTTATAGTTATTTATTATATTTTTGTCACTAAATCAACAATTCCTTGTTGTTTGGAACCTTTCCAACTCACTGCAGCACCGTTCAAGGTAATCATATTGCCTGAAACGGATATGTTATTATCTTAGTCTGAACAAATTTGAGTTTGTTAAGCCCTCTAGTTTGATATCAAACTCATCATTAGAAACTCTTTTCTAATGTTCTTCTCCAAAATTGAACTGATATCTGTTTATCACACATAAGCAATATCAAATCTAGTATATATTAACGAATAAATGTACATCCCTTAGGTCAAGCCGAGCATCCTTTATGATCTATTTTTATAGACCTTTATCCTGAATAGAATGTTAGGATGCTACTCCCAAGTCCTTGATGGAAATTTTTTTAGACAACCACATCTTTACTGATTATAACATTGGTATGTCATTCCTTATCGATAGTATATCAACATATAATACTAGCAATGTTACAGTGCTCCCACTAACCTTTGTACATACTTGGTTCATCCTCATCTTTGATAAACTCAAACTCTTATAATGTCTCATCAAAACGGATGTTCCATCTTCGAGAAACTTACTTCAATTCAAAAATGGATCGTTGTAACTTACATACTTGATTTACTCCATCATTATGGAGACAAATCATTTTGGTTGTATCATACATACATCCTTTTGTATAGTAAACTGCAACTGCAAGTAAAATTCGAATGCATTTATGCATTTTTACTAGTGAATTTTTTTATTATAGTCAACTCATTGACCTTGTTTGAAATCTTTTTACCACTAGTTAGGTATTATAGGTCTCCACCTTGCCATCTGCTTTAGTATTTCTTCAAAGACCGATTTCGAATTTTATGGTCATCGACCATTTCTCTTGAGTATCTAATACTCATACCTCATCATATGTAACTGGATCATCATCCACTATAATGCGTACATCATCATCATCATCATCTATGATGAATCTATACCTTTCAGATATCTTCGGCACTAGACCAAATTTACGACTTGGTTGTAGTACAATAGGTTTATATACTTGTGCAGATTCCTTCACTTGATCTGTTGTATTTTGTGGCTTGAACTTCTTCAAGATCTATTATACTCCCACTAACCCTTTAAGAAAAAACTTCTTTTCTTATAAGGCAGCATGTTTTAACAAATACCTTTTAATTAGTCGAATTATAGAAGTGATACCCTAAACTTTCTTTAGGATATCCCACAAGTTTACACTTATCATAACTTGTTACAAGCTTATCACTATCAAACCTTTTGACATAAGCTGGACAATCTAAATCTTAACACACTTAAGACTTGATTTTCTCCCTATCCATAACTTATATGAAGTATGAGGGATGGAATTTGAAGATGCCTTGTTTAATAGATATGCGATCGTTTCTAGAGCATAAACCTAGAAAGATACTAACAGATCGGTAATACAAATTATGGATCATCACCATGTCCATTCTGTGAGAATACGTTTTCGCTTGAGATGATCTAAAAACTTGCTGCTTAAGTATTCCCTTCTCGATCTAATCGAATAACTTTAACACTTTTGGCTTTTAGTTTCTATAATTCACTTTTGAATTTTTTGAACGTTTCAAACGATTTCAATTTGTATTTCATCAAATACATATATCAAAATCTAGAATCATTAGTGAAAGTAATGAATGAATACCGTCCTCTTGCATTTGTTGTCATAGGTCCCACACACGACTGTGTTTACCATCTCTAACAACTCTGCAACTCGCTCTCCATGTCCACTAAATGGAGATTTAGTCATATTGTCCATTATACAAGATTCACAAGTTGTATTTGATTCACAATCAAAAGGCTCTAAAACATATCTTTATACATTCTTGTTTGGTCTTGTTTCATTAATGTGACCGAGTTAATAGTGTTGCATGAATGTATGATTTATATCATCTATTTGGCTTTAGTTTGTTCAAATTAGAATATTTTTCATGTAAGTCAAGTATATAAAGTACATCAAGTAATCAACTAGTTCTAAATAAAATATTATCATTATAAACAGAACAACGATTGTTCATTATTATAATGTCAAAAATCTTTTCTTGTCATCATATGGAACTGAAATAATGTTTCTAAGAACTAGAACATAGTAACAACTTACTAACTTAATAGACTTGCCTGTAGGCAGTGCTAAACTATAAATTCCTATGGCAAATGCAGCAACCTTCGCCTCATTCTCCACGCATAAGATTACTTTTCTTTAGTTCATCCTTCTACTTTTACCTAGTCTCTGCAACGATTTGCATATGTGAGACCACCAACCGGTATCTAATACCTAAGTAAAAATTTGACTTATAGAAAGTTCTATTTCATTATAAACAAATCTATATATGTAGCTTGAGCTTCACTAAACTGTTGGTTTGTAAAATTCATAGACACACAATCAAATTGCATAAAATAGCGGAAGCATGGTAAAATCAACTTTAAAATTTACAAACCATAATCCAAGATCGACCTTTATGCGCAACTATTAATTAATAAAGAAGAAGTTAGAGAATTATACCCTTGTAGAACTCAAAACTTCAACGGGTACAAGTTCACCTCCAAGTCCTTCGCGTTCTCTTTGAATTTCACCGATTGGATTCCAATGATTAATGTTAGCCACCCAAGTGTTTGGCCTCTAGAGGTGATCCACCAAGGAATAATAATAATTCAAGAAGTGGGTGATGGCAAACCCTAATTTTCTCTCTCTAAAGAATATGTGAGTACTCTCCCAAAAACTTATGGAAGTGTATGTGTGTAACCTTAATCCATAATAAGACTTCTCTTATTTATAGATTTAGTAAACCCTCCTAACACATTTAGGAATAGGGGTTTTAATTAAACTCCTAATCTAATTAAGAACTTAATTGATTTAATATAATAATTATAATGCCTAAACTTTTTAGGAACTTAATTATTAATTATGAGAATACTATTAGTAATTAATTCTAAAATCATTTAGGAACTAAATAATAATGATAATAGTAATAATAATAATAATAATAATAATAATAATAATAATAATAATAATAATAAGACTCCTCTTATTAATTTATAATTAGTATTTTCAAAATACTAAATAATAAATATTAAGCTATTTAATTTATTTTATCCACATAGTATAAATTAAATATACTTAATTCATTATTACAATTATGCCATTTACTTTTTAAATAATTATTTTTCTTTTGTAGTGTGACCCTTTAGGTTCTCCATATTAAACCGGTTATAGAATAAATTAATTAGAACTATTCTAATCTTATTTATATAAATAAATTAAACTATTCAATTTATTTAAATAAATAATATTTATTTCATAATAAGCGTAAGCCCCCTTTAGCGATCAACGACTTTCCAGATAATATAGATTTCAATATTTAATCATAAAAGAACCTATTCAGTGAATAGTTACCGTACAATTCAATCCTTCTACCTCACATTGTCCTAATCAAATATAAGACATGGTATTACTGTCAAGTCTTATTTTATTTGATTATATGCATTTCAATCCTTAAATGAATAATTCTAATTAATGTAAATTAGAAACTACTTTCTAATTTTCATTCTACCTTGGCCAAGGACTACTGAGTTGTCATTTATCAAATCGCATAGGACATTCTCTTCTTTTACTAGAAGTGGTAGATTCTTTGTTGATCATTCACCTATCTCCATGTATGACTTATTATATCCAATCATACCCTTTGATACACCCTAAAGGTTTTAAGGAATATGTCAAAATATAATTCATCATACACAAGATACTATGATGATCTCAAGTCCAAGGTTCACTTGTACTACTATCACAAAAAGAACTCCTATTGACAGGCAAGTAAGACTCCATTAGGTGTTCCTTGAGCGAGTCACGTTCAGTGAACTTATTCTTTAATAAGCACCTACATACTTGCTTTAGTGTCTCTACACAAATGATTATGAGATCAATCACCCTCTTCATAAGAGCACGCATAGTATGTACTAATCTATCCGGATTCACTAATCCCCATTTTAGTAATCCCATGATTAGGAACAATTTTAGTTTTAAGCTATCTTGAATTTAGATCTCATTAGCATGATCCTCATCATGGTTCTAAAAACATTACTCGAAAAACTATGGGTTTATCCATTTGATTAATTCTAGTAATTAATCATGAATAAAGAAATGCCTTGATTCTTTTATTAATAAACGAATAAGATTACAAAGTATATGTTTATCACATCAAATGTGATTGGCTTGAGGGCATACTACTTTCATAAACTTTTTTTACTTAACTACTGCAACTCTCTTGCAGTTGTTCTTTTAGTGTCAATGAAAGCAAACTCATTTGCCCTCGGGATCACTTTTATTTATGTCCTTTGTTTCGTGCATTTGTTTTGCCTGCTACCTTTTCTTACTCATTAGAAACACCTTTGGCTATCTTCCCCCGCTTAGAAGATTCATCTACCAGTAAGACTTAGTCTTTCTTAAAAAGAAAGTGACTCTCAATAGTCTTCAACATATTTAAGCAAATTAGTTAAATTGACGTCTAGTTTATTAATGTTTGAAGTTCACAACTAATTGTGAATATGAGTCAGTGAGTGACTGCAAGATCGAATCTTGACTCAACTCTCCATCTCTGACAAAATCTTTTATCCTAATTGATCAATCCAATTGATCATCTTTATAACATGTGTCTTTTACTATAGTGCCATTGGTTATTATAGATCGGAAGAGCTCCTTAGATATCTTATATCTAGTTGACCTACTTTGCTCACCATACAACTATTGAATATGCAACAATATAGTAGGTGCATTTATTTTTTTGTGTTGACGCTTTAACTTGATACTTATGGATGCGAGCATGATGCATTGAGCCACATTTGCATCATATTGTCATTTAAAATAGCAATCTCTTCCTCAGAGACATAGTCTGCAATATTTTCAGGAATAGGCAAATTAAAGATATTTGCTAATTTTTCAGCATTGAGAGCTATTCTCAAATTTGTTTAATAAATTCAAACAATTCAATTCGATTAATTGTTAACATCAAATATGTTATGCAGTGTTAGTGAATTAAACATAACAATATTCTTTAAGTGAATTAATAACAACATTATCATGCATTCATTTTATTAATTACCAAAATAAATTAGGTCTTTATTTAAAATTATGTCTCCCACTATTTTTATCAAACTATATTACCTTCTTTATATAATTCGACAAATTTAGTTAAAGATCTGCTAGTGAGAAAATGATTATATCGACATAAGTATAGTCTTGTGTGTGCACAATAAGCTATAATTTATTTAATAGGTAGACAACTTCTTGTCAATTATATCAACATGTAACTCCTTTGTATTTTGCCTCTTAGATTATTACGATCATGTGTGTGCATATCCAAATCAAAATTATCTAAGTTAAGTCCGACCTAGCATTTCCATATAAGTAAAGAGAAAAGAATTGTCCTTGTGTGTGCACAACAAAACAGTAATATTCAATTCCTTTATAAACATCAAATGTGATAAAAACAACATACCAAATAATCGATATAAGTCTTGTGTGTGCACAACAAACGTATATTGACCATTTGATACTCTATCGTTTTTTTTATACTAGAAGGCGACGTTCGATATTTTAAATAAATATCTTTGAACATTACAACTTAATATTATGAGTAATAGAATAAATAAATTAGAACCATTCTAATTTTATTTAATTGAATTAAACCTTTTAATTCATTTTATAAATAATATTTATTCTACATGATGAGGGGTTTATTAATATTAATTGTCTCATCTTATTTAGCGCGCATGCACATATATATATAAAATATGCGTCATATTATTTAACATGCGAAACATGTTAGGATAATATAAAATAAATATATATTAAGCATGTACATATAGAATACTATATTCTACTTGAATTTATTATGAACTTTATTCTAGTTTGATTTATTACTAAATAAACCAAATGGTCAAACCTAGGGTGCAAGAATAATTATATAAATATAACTATTACATTTAACCCGGGCTCCATTACAAATGGGTCTCCATACGCTCCTTGTTCTTCGGGTCGAATTCTTCAATTAATTCTAACTAATACTATTACATACTATTTCCAATAAATAGAAACATTGATCAACAGTTAAGTGAAAGTACATAGAAGGGAGATAAAATTTTATATCAGAAAAAATAGAAAAGACGAGGTACGCAGACCCCATTTATTAAAACTCATTCATTCAATAGATCCACATAAATTAAATCCAATCAAATTGGTCAATAGTCTATAATCAATCTCATTTATTATCATATATATCAACATATACATTAATAAATAATATTCATCTCATGAATTAATTAAAACATTATATATATATATATATATATATATATATATATATATATATATATATCAGTATCATTTAATGGGCAATTAAAGTTGCATGAAATCTAATTTCATAATTAAAATAAACCTTTTATTTTAATTATTAAATCATGTAAAAATAAACTATTTATTTTTATTATAGTTTTGGATTTTTAAAATCATTAAAAATAAACTATTTTTTTTTATTTTAAAATTTGCTCAAAAAATAAAAAAATAATTGAAAAACCCAAAATTGTATTAATTACGAAACTGCCACTGATTTTTCCATAATTGCAAAACTGCCACCGCACGTCCAAAATTATGAAATTGCCACCGGTTCCAGAGCCCAACACAATGTGCGCCCAGTATCCGGTCCCGCGCATTGCGCGCCTGTCCAGACCCGCGCCATGCGCGCCCAACAACCACGTCGGAGATATGCGCTAGCGCAGTCCTGAAAATGCGCGCCTTATCTAGCCCTGCGCAATGCGCGCCATGTCCAGCATCCGCACAATGCGCACCATGTCCTGCATTGGCATCTGTACAATGCACGACCGGTTACTATAGTAGTTCGTGGGAAATTAAAAAAAAAAAAAGCTTTTCTTTTCAAAACACGATTTTTGCAATTGATTTTCAATACCCATGATTCTATACAATAAATTATGCCCAATAAATTTTTTTAAACACATACCCATACATCAATGAAATTAAAACAAATAATAATCCGCATAAGTTTGGCTCTTGATGCCACGATTGGTTTGTAAAAACATGACATACATACAATCAAATTATATAAGTGTAACGGAAGCAAGAAAAATTAGATTTTAAAAATTTTCTACAAATCAATAACCAAGATCTTTTTTATGCGACTATTATTAATTGAGGAATGTTAAAAGATTTATACCTTTGTAGAACTAAGCTTCCACAGGTATAAGTTCAACTCCCTTCAATCCTTCGCATTCTTCTTCAAATTCACCGATTCGATTATACGGATCAATGTTAGCTCCCCAAGTGTTAAGGCTCTAAAGGTGATCCATCAAGAGATCTACGAATTAAAGAAGTGAATTTTTAGTTTCTCCAAATTATGGGTGGCTAACCCTAATTCCCCCTCTCTCTTTAACTCCTTAGATGTAGAGAATTATGAAGTACTCTCTCTATTCTTATGAAAGAGTGTAACCTTAATCTATGATAAGACTCATATTATTTATAGATATAGTCAACCCTCTTAAACTATTTAGGATTAGGGTTTTAATTTAATATCTAATTCATTTAGGAACTAAATTAATTAATTACAATTCATAAACTATTTAGGAACTTAATTATTTAACAATGAGAGTACGTCTTATTAATTAATTACTAAAGCATTTAGTAACTTAATTAATTATTATAATTATAATTCCTAGACCATTTAAGAACTTAATTATTTATAATAATACTACTACTTATTAATTAATTCCTAAACCATTTAGGAACTAAATAATAATACTAGTAATAATAATAATAGTATTAATAATAATAATAATAAGACTCCTATTATTAATTCATAATTAGTATTTCTAAAATACTAAACTATAAATATTAAGCTATTTAACAATAGTATAAATTAAATATACTTAATTTCTTATTATGATTATGCCATCCATTTTAAAAATAAATATTACACTTTTGCGGTGTGACTATGTGGGTTCTCCATAGTAAATCAGTTAAATAATAAATAAATTAAAACAATTCTAATTCATTTATTACGAATTAACTCTTTAATTTAAAATAAATAATTATTCCACAATAAGGGTAAGTCCCCTTAGCAATTAATCGACATTCCAGATAATATAGATTTTAACATTTGAACGTAAAAAAACCTTTCAGCGAATAGTTACCGTACAATTCAATCATTCTACCATATAATGTCTCAATCAAATATAAGACACGTAATTTATGTCAAGTCTTATTTGATTTAATCATATGCATTTTAATTCACAAATACACAACTCTAGTTAATGTAAATTAGAAACTCCTTTCTAATTCTATTTAACCCTGGTCAAGGATTTCTGAGTTGTCACTTATACACATAAGATACTATGATGATCTCAAGTTCAAGGATCACATGTACGACTATCAAATAAGGAATTTCTATTGACAGACAAGTAAAACTCCATTAAGTGTTCCTTGAGCGAGTCACGTTCAGTGAACTTATTCTCTAATAAGCACTTACATACTTGTTTTAGTGTCTTTACACAAATAATTATGAGATCAATCATCCTCTTCATAAGAGCAAGCATAGTATGTACCAATCTATCCAGATCTACTAATCCCCTTTTTAGTGATCCAACGATTGGGAACAATTTTAGTTTTGAGCTATCTTGATTTAGATCTCATTAGCATGATCCTCATTATGGTTCTAAAAGCATTGCTAAAAAACTATGGGTTTATCCATTTAATTAATTTAGCTAATTAATCATGAATAAATAAATGCCTTGATACTTTTATTAATAAACAAATAAGATTACAAAGTTTATGCTTATCACATCAAATGTAATTGGCTTGAGGGCATACTGCTTTCACTCTCAGTCAATAACTTGTTATCAGTAGGTACACCCTCATCCACGCAGATATCATTGACAGCATGACAAGTACTATCTTTTTAGCAACCAATTATCTACACAATAATTAATTTTTTTTAACTCTTATTAAAGTTTGAAAACAAGAGCATAAATTTCTTACAAAAAAAAGAAATGGGAGCAATAAAGATCTTAATAGCCTCCTTATGCCTTACGCATTATATTAACTGTTTTCTTATGCACATTAGTTTATTTGGAAGGTCAGGGGTAGGGTTGAGGGGGCATGCGAGAAGAAAGGCAGAGAGATACGACTGCTTAAATAAATATACCTGCATCATTTCAGGTGAGGTAAGCTGACGAAGAACTTTTGGGTTCTGCATCATTTCTCTTAATTGAGGGTTCATGTCAAACATACTACGGAGTTGAGGATTAGTGCCAAGAATCTGCAATTAAAAGTATGCTTTAAAAATAAAAACGAATCCCTCTGAAGCATCAAACCATCTCTCCCACTAAACACACATTTCCACTAATAATACCTGATTCATATATTGTGGGCTTGAAAGTAAGCTTTGCATCATCTGGGAAACACCTGGAGTGTGTAGGAGCTGATTCACTGTTGTTGGATCAAGAATGCCCATTGTGAGATCTAAGTCTAGGAGACCAAACCCTCCTAACCCATCAATGCCTACTTCCCTTGCATCTGCTTCCCTTGCATCTCCTGTAGAATTTGACCTGGTGGCAGTGTTTGTTTGTGAACCTACTTAGAAACATAATTACAAATGAGAGCTAGTAACATACTGATGAGAGTTTACAGTAAAATTTTAACAGAGAACATCAGAAGAAAATGAATAATTATTGGAAGAAACAGAAGAAATGTTCTATCAAAACAAAACAAGAAAAGAAAATTAATTCAAATATTAAGTATGAGAAAGTAAAGAGTTGTTATTATAATACAAGACTACATACGTATGCTTTATAACTGATATATCCATATATATTCACTAGCATAAATATATATATATATATATATATATATATATATATATATATATATATATATATGAAAATTTTCAAAAGCGAACTTTAAAAAGCGAATTAAAGACGAACCGTCGTTTTTGGTATCTATGGCGACGGTTCGACTCGTCGTCATAGAATGCATGGCTATGGCGACGGGTCGAACCGTCGCCATAGATACCAAAGACGACGGTTCGTCTTTGGTTCATTTTTTAAAGTTCGCTGGAGAAGGAGACTGTATATATATATATATATATATATATATATATATTCCTTTTTTATTTGCATAACATATTAATATTGATAATAATCTATTACACTACATAGACACACTAACACTACATATCCTAGAGATGTAGGACATGAACACATTGAAAATACATTAAAAAATATTTATTGTTAACATTTATATGGAAACATAGATTGTAATAAGCAATAGAATGTCATCTGTAGTGTCCTACATCTCTAAGAATTTGCTACCCATGTCCACGTCATACTTCATCATGTAGTAAAAGGCTAATATTGTACACAAAGTAACAAAAGGTGTCCAATCACAAAATCAGGACACCAGAAGCCAGAATGGCAGATAAAGTTTGGGAAGAGTGAACAGATTTGATAACTACGATGCTCCAATCAATAACACCCCCACTGAAAAAAGAATTTACAAACGTCGAATTCTGAGTGTGTTGAGAAAAGCCATAAACCTCTTTTAATAAGAGTAGAAAGGGTGCAATGAGTCACAACCACACCTATGTCTACGCATCCTTTGATGAAAGTTTAATCAGTTTCAATTAATCCAAATATAAGTCTATATTTGAAAGAATAATATTCCAGTAGTTGCCTAACTAAGTATTACAAACGACAATTGCTTCATACTGTTATTATATAGTGTAATGAGTCACAGTCGCACCTATGTCTACGCATCTTCTGATGAAAGTTTAAACAGTTTTAATTACTCCAAATATAAGTCTAGATTTGACAGGATAAAATTCCAGATAGTTGCCTAAGTACATATTACAAATGACAATTTCTTCCCACTGTTATTATGTCTTCATCAGTTTAAGAATCTTCAAATCCAACTTTCGCGAGTGCAGGATTATATTCCAGATCTATCTTAGTTGCTTGGATAAGTTTTGTTGTGTGTGACAATTGCTTCCTACTCTCAATATGTCATATCATCTTTCAAAGATTAACATATTACCAAGCTTCATGATTTACATGTCTTGTCTGGAGAATTCTTAATAGCTGTGAAGCAAACATCCACCTTCTTAGCAGAAAGCCAAATGAAAATAATAAAAACAAGTCATCACATGAATAATTCACTCAATTCTTAAGTCAAATAAGGAGAAGCAGAGAGAGATAGAGAGCACTACATAAATATTAGAGAACTAAATCACACGATACGAATCGTTTTTGATAATAGGAAGGGAAAGCTCTGAGATTAAGCCTTAAGGAATCAATTTATTCATAAACAAAGAAGTAACAAGAACAGAACAAATTACACCAACGCCTGACTAAAATTATTAACCCAAGTCAAACAGATTCATTATCCCCTGAACCAGCAGTTAATTGCATAATAGTACAATGTTTAGTCCCTAAAAGTTTTGATAAACTTCAAGCAACACAAGCGTTTTACTTAGTCAAGCAGGCAATTCATGATAGGGCTAAATTATACGGTATTTTTATTCCCTAATACTTAGTTTTTATATTTATTGTGTGCTTAAATGTTTAATTATTTAGCATATTTTGGTTTTAATAGGTTTTATAGGATTTTAGTTAATTTATATTAATTTAGGTAATTTAATAGTATTTTTATATTTCTTTTTATTTATGTGTTTTTATTTATTTTTAGTATTTTAGGAATTTTATTTATTATTATGTGTTTTTAGGATTTTTAGTATTTTAGTATTATTTTTATTCAATTTATTTTATTTTTGTAGGAATTTATTTAAGTCTAATTGCATTATTGTAATTTATTGAAGGAAACGGAGGGGCAGAACCGTAAATATCAGGAAAGTATGCTCGCGCCACGCGCGCTTAGGCGTAATAAACAGCAGCAAACAATGCGACGACGTTTGGAGTCAGCGCTAGGCAAGGAACGGTGTCGTTCAGTATGCATCAGGCAAGAAAAGAGGAGCCCGGCGCAATGCGCGGGCGTTATTTTTTTTCCCAGGTGCATGCCGACGACGCGCGGAACGGTAAAAAGAAAAAACTGACGCGTCAGAGGAGAGAGAAGAAAGCGCGGCTGACAGTTCCTTTTTCCTTCCTTATTTTGGATTTCCTACACTTCAATGCAACAAATCAGTAGAATAAAAATCCGATTTTAATTTGGAAAAGGAAGCAATAATTCTTTATTTTATTTTTAATATTTTATTTAGACTTCCAACTAGGGTTATGATAATAATTATTTTATTTTTCTTTTATTCTTAATTGAAAATCCTATTAGGGTTTGGACAAGTTAGAAGCCTATAAATAGAGGGGCAACTATCTCCTTATTCATTGTAAGTTTTTGGGAGATCTTTCTCCTAATTTCTTTGAGAGAGTTTTTCAACTAGTGGGTATTATTTTTATTATGTTTGGCTAATTTTATTTTTCAGTTCTAAAGGGATGTTGAACCTTATTTTTAATTAATGTTTTAATTGAGTTTTATTATATATTCCTTCATGCATGAGATTTATTCTTGATAATCTGTTTTAATTGTTTTATGATATTTGCTTGATTAATTTGATAAGGGCCTGTTAAGTTAATCAATAATTTATCATATGCTAGATTAAGATTTGATATTAAGCAAACGATATTTTATCTGATCATAAGTAGCAGTTAATAATATTTAATTGTGGTCAAACTTTTGAATATTATTATGGTTATCAAGATGGTAAGTTAAATGGTCCGCGATGTTGAGATTGTTGCTTGGAATAATCTAATTCTCTAATTTTTAATGCAACTGTTATATTAAATCTAGACTGATAGTTCTAGGTTGTATGATAGTTAGAGTCTGTTAGTTCCAATGACACGATAGAAATCTAGAAGGGGAGGGGGGTTGAATAGATTCTTTTAAAAATTTCTTCTACTCAAAAGGATCTTACTTAATTAATTCTTAATCAAAAAGTTTAACACGGCGGAATACGATTTAGTTACCCTTTTCTTGATATGTTAGAGTAATAATTCAACAAGCAATTATATGGCAGATATAGCAAATAAAATACACAATAAGAAAGACTCTGGGTTTTAAGTGGTTCAGAGCTCACAAGACTCCTACTCCACTGTTCTGCTCTTCCAGCAGCAAATCCACTAAGGATACTTTTACAATTTCAGAATCACTAAGATTCCTTCAAGACCCGTAGTCTTGGAACTCTAGTTCACTAAGAACTCTACAAGTCTAACAGACTTGGATACATTAGTTCACAAAGAACTCTCCTGGAGTGATGTATATTTGGATGTGCTACTAAGTTGCTATTAGCTTGAGTTTTCGAAGGACTTAGTAGCAATGCAAGCTTTCTTATCAGTTTGATCTTTTTCACTTCTTGCGTATATTTTTCTTTGTACAGAATTGGTTCTTTTTCCTTTTGCCGATCTTAGTATTTAAGAAGTTAGGGCTTCAGTTTTCTTCCCGTTGGATCATCTGCTTGAGCTTGTGTTTCTTTCCGTTACCTCACAGAGGAGAGCTGTTGTATATTATATTAATATAGCTCATTAAAGCTCTGATGAGATTTTATTTGATCTAACCTGTTAGTCCATGGAAGGTTGTTTTCTTTTTCCTTGGGGACAGATATGTCAATCGTAGGTTCCTACCAACTTTCATAGAGTCGTTTGGTCATTTCATACTATAGGACTGATAGGATACAATCCTTTGACTTTTTTGCCTTGAAAGTCTTCTTTCTGTTGCATAGTACGTTTGGGTCAGTCCCTTGACTTTTCTTACTTTGATCGATTTGCAGAAGTTTCCTTTTTGGTTACATCAATGCAGATTGAATTCCTGAACAGAATAGATCCTGATCTGAGAGTCGTGATGTCTCTTTCCTTTTTGCTCAACGACCTTCCATGATCAACTCAACGAATATCCTTGCTGTCGTGATTGATTTGTAAAGGATCATCTCTTACTGTCATCGTAGAGTTTACTCAACTATTAGACTGTTGATCGTAGAGTTCGCTTTAAGGTTTCTCGCTTAGAACATAGTCTGTTTGGTCGTAGAGTCTTCTTGACCAAAATCGTAGAGTTCGTTCTATGATTGGTTGTCTTGATCGTAGAGTCTGTTTAAATCGTAGAGTCTTCTTGACTGAAATCGTAGAGTCCATTCTACGATTATATTACACCAACAGATTAGCCTAACAGTTTTGATCTATCTAAGTCTTAGTACAACACAAAAGACTTTTATACATTTATATCAAGAGATCAACCTAACAGTTTTGATCTTATCTAATACAACCCTTGTACATTATTTCTTATCATCAAATTTAACCATTCAATGTTCAACAATCTCCCCCTATTTGATGATGACAACATAAATAACAGATAGTGATTTGAACACATTAAATAGGCAAAATGCAAGAGTAATTGAATGCCTAATCATACAGTGAGCAGCCTGTATTTTTTAGTGAAAAATATGAATTTTTTTGATGTTTTAGTCAGTTGATACAATTGAGAAAACAACAAAAAAAACTTATCTCCTTCTGCTAGGAGGTCTTCTACTTTCTTCTTCCCTCTGCCTGAAGAGTGCTCTCCTTTCTTCATCTGCTTTTCTCAGTTCTTCTCCCCTCAGCAAGGCTTCTTCTTCTTTAATTTGAAACCATTCTTGTGAGCTAGATGGCCTCGCAGTTGAGGAAAAAGGTCTTGCTGTCACCTCATGTCTGGGACGAGATGGTACTGCTTCGAATCTAGGAGGATGTATTGATGTTTAAACCATCCTCATCCCTTGAGGTGCTCTTCCTCTTCTGCTGTAGTCTGAGCTCGTTCTTGTTTGTTCTGCTGTGCTCAGTTTCTTCTCCCCCTTGTTGGCATAATTAATTGTTGCTACCTGTTCTGAAAGCTGCTGTATGCCCTGAATAATTTCTTGAAGTTGAGTCTTAGTGGCAGCGACATCATCTTGGTGGGCTTGGAGTCGTTCGTCAGCCATTATTTGTTTTTGCTCCACTAATGACAAAGTGTCATTCGACCGATGTTGTTATTTTGTGAGAGAGTTCTTCAAGGCAATGATCTCATTACTGAGGAGAGTGATAGATTTGTCATTGATTTCTTGAAGAACGACAACGGCCTGCTGATGTTTGTTTAAGGCTTCCAGAATTTTTTTATCCCTTTCTTGGAGATTTTCAGAGACTGCTGCCGTTAACTGCCTTAATCTTGTGGAGAATTGTTTATTCAGGTTGTTAGAGAGATCGTTGGGAGCATCAATGACATCGTCCATTCTTCGTTGAATGTTGTGGGATTTCGATGCCAGGTCTTTCTGTATCTCTGTATGGATATGGCTTGTCAAGTCAGTTAAGCCCTCAGTTGTAGGAAGCCGATATACCTTGTCTAGAATTTGCTGGAGGAGTTTAGATGATTGTCCCTAGTCAGTCGTAGAGCTTGGAATGTGAAAGTATTCGTGACCAGAGGTGGAGGGAATATCTTCGTAGGTTAAGAGGAGTCTTGAAGATGGAACCGGAGGCATTGTTTGCTGAGTAGGCAGAATTTCAGGAGAGTCTGGAGGGCACTCTACGTTTTGATTATTTGAGCTTTCGTGACCACCAGTCGTGGAAGGTGGGGACCTTACGATCGGGGAAGTGTTGATTGTAGAGTTTGATGCAGAGTTGGTATTTGAGGACTCCTCAAATTTATTGAACATTCGTGAGGGTGAATGAATTTGAATGAGGGATAGGGGATAAAATGTACCTTTTGCCCTAAAGAATGTGAAAAGGGGCTGCATGAAATGAGCTTCTGGGCAAAAAATAGGTTCTGAGGATAGCCTTGAGCTATAATCACCACATTTGGGTATGCTTTGAAAGTACAGAAGACCTGATCCCATGCATTGTGCACCAGAGCTCGGTGGAATGGCATCAGTGGCAAAAATTTCAGCAGGCAGTTGTAGTTAAGATGCCTTTGCTCATTTCTTCCAACGACCACTATTTCGATGTCATCCTCTTCATCATTATTCATTGTGGCTGAAGGGACTGAAGTACCTTCGTGAGTTTCCCCCTCAGCCAGAGCATCTGTTGGCTCAGAAACTACTGGTGACTCCCCCTCAGTTTGAACATCCATAGGCTCAGCTACTTTAGATGACTCCTTCTCAACTGGAGCAATGATAACTTTTTCAAGTAGCCCCCCCTTAGCTACTGAGTCTTTGTCAGCTAATTTAACTAGCCTTCTTCTCTTTCTTTTTGGCTCTTTTGGAGTGGCCTCTTCAGCTTCATACTTGCTGCGAGTTTCCCTTCGCAGATCAGAATCTTCATCCTCTGATGCAGCCTTTTCTTCAGGAGCAGCATCAGGAGCCTCGTTAGATGAGGCCTGAGGTTCTTCAATCTCAAGGGCTTTCTTTCCTTTTCTCTTTCTGATGAGACCCTGAGATTGCTTGCTGACTTCCTGAGATTCTTCTTCAGCAGGAGTGTTTTTCAATAGAGATGGCCCTGCCCCACTCTGCGTTCCTTCACTATCCCCTGACCGGGATAGTTTCCTATTTTCAACTGGATTCCTACTTCAGTTGTCAAAGATTCTCTGGGTTATTCTCTTGTTAGTATTTAGAGCTTCTCCTTCATCAAGCTCAATCAGATCCCCCAAAGATGATCTAAGGAGAATGCTGATGAATCTCCCATAGAACATTTTTCTGGTCCCCTTTGCTTTTTCCGCATTTTGGACCCAGTTCCCTATCCATTCCAACAGCAAAGAGCCATAGTTGATGTTTATCTTCTTGACTATAGTTGTCATCAATTTCAGTTGCACCTCACTGACTGAGTTATGAGGCGAGTCTTTGCAGAGTAGGCATTTACCAACCACATCTGCCAGGAACTCATATTTTTGAGGAAATTCTTTCTTCTTTAAACCTTTCAGTCCTGGATTCTTTTGGTGGTGCATTCTTCTCAGGCCTTCTTCGGTATTCACCATATTTAGAGATGTGAGGCCTCCTTGCTTGAATCCTAGGGCAAGATTAAATTCTTCCGCAGTGAGGTTGAGCTGTACTCCTTTTACAGTAGTGGTTAGAGTTCCGTTTGCATAGGATCCATTGATGTAAAACTCTCGGATAAACTTTGATAGAATCTTCGTATTTGTTCCCAGAGCTTCTCGCAGACCCGCCTTTTCTAGTAACTGGATTATTCTTTTGAATTGCTTATCTGCCGTTGTGAAGGCTTCGAAGTTGAGCTCGTTTCCAAAAATGACTTGAGCAGGTGCCATTTGATAGTTTTCCTGAAACAGTAGGAACGATTTATCTGAGTATTGAAAACTTAGGGTTTTGGATTGAGAGAGATAGATAGGAATGATAGATTTTTGATTTGAAGAAACAAACGACGTGCAGTTTTCAAAGTATTTAAAACTTCCCTCTATGTTTGCTGAGATGCGTGTCATGTTCTGATAGGAGCATTTCAGTTGGTTGATGACCTTTTTGCCCCTAGAGCTTTACGATCCTTCTTGACACTTCGATTCTTTTGTTGATGTTCGTTGAGTTAGCTTTACGATAGAGGAATACTCTGTGATCCTTGGCTTGCCAACCGTTAAGTGAGCTCTTCGATTTGTAGTGTACTCTACGATTCTTGGTTTGTTGATCGTTGAGTGATCTCTACGATCTTCAGCGTACTTTACGATCCTTTGCTTGACGATCGTTGAGTGTATCCCACGAATTTGTCTTTTACTTATTTTCCTTGCTCACTTTTATTCCTGCAGAGTTAGTATCTTCCCAAAAATCATGATATATATTAAGGGTCTAGATTTAGCATTCCTAACTCACTTATGAGTTTATTAAATCTTGATTCATCTAAAGGTTTTGTAAATACATCTGCTAGTTGATCTTCAATTGGGATGTAGTGAAGTGGTATATTACCATTTTGTACATGATCCCTAATGAAATGATATCTCATATCTATGTGCTTAGTTCTTGAATGCATAACAGGATTATGAGTTATAGCAATTGCACTAGTATTATCACAATATATAGGAATAGAATTAAGCTCAAACCCATAGTCTGCAAGCTGAGTCTTCATCCATAGGATTTGTGCACAGCAACTGCCTACGGCTATATATTTAGCTTCTGTGACGACCCCAAATCCGGGTTCTTTAACCTCGGGTTTTGTTCTCACTGTACAATACTAAACAATAATGAAATACATAAATTGTATTCAACTTCGCGGAATAATACAAAAGGTTCCTTAATCAAAAGGCTACACTTCCCAAGGTCTATTACCTTAATCTTAACATTACATATCTTAAGGAAAATACAAAAGATTTACAACAGTAATTACAAACAGTAATATAAACTAGCATGCAATTACTAAAACTAAACATTCGCTTTCCCCTTGCCTTTGTCCGATTTAGAGCTTTCGGGAATGGCTGAAATATAGTCATGATATAGCAAGAATGAGCAACTAAATGGCTCAGCAAGTTTATAAACAACAATCATACGATATATCATGATGAAGGGAAATAACTTCAAGGTTTCAACAATAGCAATTGTGAAAGATAACAAGAATCAATGTTCAATAAAAGAAGGAATTGACTCTTTACTGCTGAGTGGTCTTTAATGACCATGAACTGCTACTAAGGTAGAACAGACATACAATGTCTGACTCCTTGTTAAAATAACGGGACACTTGAGGGGATCAGTCCTCTCATGTCCTATGTATATGCATCACATTTAGTTTTCTTGCGCGCTGTCGGGTCTCCGACAAATAAAAATCCCCTTTAACTAGGGTTGTTCTATCTCAGTCTTACTGTAAGAATCCGCACCAGCCAATGGTTTGGATAAGCTTTTATAATATTCAATTAAATGAATTTAACATGCATTTGTCTAGCCGAAACAATTAGCTTAGACGTTCTTAAACAGTTTGCAAAGCACGATGTGCGAATACAATAATCAATAGCGATGTGAAGTAATTTTTGATAATTAATTCACTTAAAGGTCTGTCAAATATCTACGAGTGTAGAATACTTGCTCAACAATAGTTGAAATGTAAATATGGTTGAATAATAGTTGCAACAATAAGTACAAGTTAAGGGTAGAAGACTTGCAATAAGAATTACAAGTTAAAGTTAGAAAACTTGTCTCGTGCGTCGTCTACTGCTAATCAAATTAATCTAACAATCCTTGAACGGACCTAACAATTAAATCAATTTGATCTTAAATTAGTATCATATACTTGTAAGTATAATGACCTTTATAAATCTTACGAATCCACATAATTGATTAATTATGGGTAATTAAACACTTAGGAAATATTATCATTATTTGATAATATTTCAAACACAAAGAACTTATATTACTTGTTTAATATAGTTCAAAATAAATATCTAATATTATTAATCATTTAATAATACCTTATTGAGTATCTAATATTATTAATCATTTAATAATATTTTATTAATTATCTAATATTATTAATCATTTAAAAATATTTTATTAAGTATCTAATATTATTAATCATTTAATAATATTTTATTAATTATCTAATATTATTAATCATTTAATAATATTTTATTAAGTTTCTAATATTATTAATCATTTAATAATATTTTATTAATTATCTAATATTATTAATCATTTAATAATATTTTATTAAGTATATAATATTATTAATCATTTAATAATATTTTATTATTTATTTAATATTATTAATTATTTAATAATATTTTAATATAGATCTAATATTATTATTCCTTTAATAATATTTTATTGATTATCTAATATTATTAATCATTTAATAATATTTTATTGACTTTATAATATTATTATACACTTAATAATATTTTAATAATTTTCTAATATTATTATTTATTTAATAATATTTTATTACCTTTATTATATTATTATTTCAATAATAATATTTATACACCTTTAAATAAATAAATCAATTATATATATATTTAAAAATATATTTATTAAGTCCAAAAATACTAAAATGATTTCTGGAACATTTTTCATTTTCTGACCCGACCCGACCCGGTTGACCCGGCCCGACTCGGTTCGGTTTTTTTTTTTTTTTTTTTCCCAAAACAGTGGACTGCGCCCCGGCGCAGTGTTTTGTTCTACACACTACGCCCCGGCGCTGACTCACAGAATGCAAACCCTAATTTTGATTTCTTGACAGTTTTGATACCCTTTGACCAAACCTTGATTAAATGAAATCTACACATCCAAATCACACCAAATCAGTGTTGATGTGTTCCTAACTTAATGTTTTACAATATTCCATGGTTTGATCGTCTTTTTGAAAACGTTTTACACGAAATTTACGGATCGAACCACATAGGGTTGAAAAACGACATCCTTTTTGATAAAAGCTATAACTTCTTTGTTATTCATTATTTTTGAAAACTTCCAAAAGGTTTTATCTTTAAAACTCATAGATCTAGCTTTCTAGCCATAAAAATCCAATTTTGGATTTTTACATTTCAAAATACAACATCAAACATAGCATGCATGGTTAGGGTTTACCGGTAAAATTGTGTTACACATATTTCTTTAACTTCTATGCATTTCTAACCTACCAAATCATGTTGTAAACACATAGATCTATGAATATACATATATTACATAGTTAAAGACTTCTAGACCATCAAAATGAGTTTTGATCGGTTAAAAATGGTTTTTAACCGATTAAAACGCATATAGGCTATAAAAACGACATAAGAAAGGATTTGAGAACTTTTAAACCTTGAGGTTTTGTGTGCTCTCCTTCTTCTCCTTCCGAAATATGAGATGAGATTGTTGGACATCCACCAAGCTCAAGCTCTAGCTTTTTCTCTTAACACTTAGGTGTTTTGCTCTCAAATGTTCTCAAATGCTCTCTCTCTTTTTCTTTCTAGCAACTTCAAATGAACTAACAACCTTAGACAAAATGTGGGGCCTCTTATTTATAGCCAACCACTAACCCTCCATTAACTTGCTAATCCACCTATGTTGGTGAAATTAAAGCTTAATTATAATTACTATTGCATGGAATGACTAAGTGATTGACTCATGGAATGACTAGGGTTGTTCAACCACTATATCTTGGAGTAAATTAGAAGCAACAATAGAGCAACACACCACCCATGGTGGCCCCCACTTTGGCCGGCCAAATTGCCCATTTTGTGGCCATTTTACATTTATTTTTATTGCCTAAATGTTCATATATTCATCTATATATATATATACATATATATATGTTTGGGCTCAATTTAAATCACACATTGGGCTTATTTTAAATAGTATAGGTTTCATTTAATTAAATCAAGCATTGGGCTTGTTTAATTAATTACATGGGCTAGTAATTAAATTAATTACATGGACTACTAGGTTAATATCTTTAACCTAGTTTATCAACTTATTTGGATTTAAAATATAATCCAATTAGATTTGCTTTAATTAATTATACACTTTGCTTTAATCCTTTAAATAAATATACAAGCACATAAGTACGTTTATTTAATTATCTAATGTACAATTAATTAATGAGAAAAATTTAAATTCATTGCTCAATATTTAATAAGTATATTTACAATGACTAATGAAATTCGTGGTCATTACATTCTGCAGTTGATGTCAACACTGAGTTCTGCTTTTTACTAAACCAAGAGACAAGTCTGTTGCCAAACATCTGGCAAGTTCCACTTGTGCACTTTCTGTCTATTTTACATCCTGCATAGTCAGCATCTGAGTATCCCATAAGATCAAAGGAGGACTCCTTGGGATACCATAATCCTAAATTTGGAGTTCCTTTAAGATATTTAAAAATTCTTTTCACAGCTAATAGATGAGACTATTTGGGGTTACCCTGAAATCTAGCACATATACATGTAGCAAACATTATATCTGGTCGGCTAGTGGTAAGATATAATATTGAGCCTATCATACCTCTGTACTGAGTGATTTCAGTGGATTTACCATTTTTATCTTTGTCGAGCTTGGTGGCAGGTGGCATAGGAGTTTTCATGATAGATGCAGATTCCATGCCATATTTCCTTAATAAGTCTTTGATGTATTTGGCTTGATTAATGAATATGCCTTCATCAGTCTGCTTCACTTGTAGTCCAAGGAAGAAGTTGAGTTCTCCCATCATGCTCATTTCAAACTTGCTCTGCATAAGCTTGGTAAATCTTTCACATAATTTTTTATCAGAAGAACCAAATATGGTATCATCTACATAAATTTGAACTAGCAGTGTTTTATCCTTATGTTTTTTCAAAAATAAGGTAGTATCTATTCTTCCTCTAGTGAATCCTTCTTCAATGAGAAAGTTAGTTAAGGCTTCATACCATGCTCTAGGTGCTTGTTTTAGACCATATAGTGCTTTATCTAATTTATAAACATAATTTGAAAAGGTTGGATTGATAAAACCTGGAGGTTGTTCCACGTAAACTTCTTCTTGAAGTTCTCCATTTAGAAAAGCACTCTTGACATCCATTTGGAAGACTTTGAACTTCATGTGAGCAGCATGGGCAAGGAAGATCCTTATGGCTTCCAACCTGGCAACTGGAGCATACGTTTCATCGTAGTCAATTCCTTCTTCTTGAGAGTAACCTTTGGCCACCAGTCTTGCTTTGTTTCTCGTTATCACACCATTTTCATCCATCTTATTTCTGAAAACCCATTTGGTGCCAATGACTGGTTTTTGCTGAGGCCTGGCCACTAATCTCCAGACCTTGCTTCTTTCAAATTGATTTAGCTCCTCTTGCATGGCCTCTATCCAACTTGAATATCCTAAGGCTTCTTCTATCTTCTTGGGTTCCTCTTGAGAGAGAAAGCTTAGGTAAAAGCATTAATTCGAGGTTGCAGCTCTAGTCTTGATTCCGGTGTTTGGATCTCCAATAATTAGATCTTGAGTGTGATCTTTGGTCCATTTTATTCTGCTAGGGACGTCTGTCCTGGTACCTTCTTGTCTGAGTTCCTCTAAATCAGCTTCTGGTTCTGATCGTAGAGTTCCAATGTCTGGTGTGGTGTGTGCTCTACGATTTCCTCTCCTTGTTCAACATTTTTTGTCGCTGGTTCTATGGTCGTAGAGTCAGACTCTACGATTTTGAGTTCTTCGATCGTTGAGCTTGTGTCTGATGACTCGTTGAATGGTGATCCTTTCTTTTCAGGATCTGATTCATCGAATGTGACGTGGATGGAGGTTTCAACTGTTAATGACTCCTTGTTGAACACCCTAAATGCTCTGCTATCTGTTGCATAGCCAAGGAATATTCATTCATCTGATTTTGGCTGGAATTTGGTTAGATGCTACTTGCCATTGTTGAGTACGTAGCATAGGCAACCAAACGCATGGAAATAACTTATGTTTGGCTTTCTTCCTTTCCATAATTCGTACGGAGTCTTCTTCAATGTTGAGTGTATGAGTGACCTGTTTTGAGTGTAACATGCAGTACTGATGGCTTCAGCCTAGAAATATTCAGGGAGATAAGCTGCTGCTAAAAGGGTTTTTCCTGCTTCAATTAGAGTCTTGTTCTTACTTTCTGCTACTCCATTTTGTTGAGGCGTCCTTGGGGCTGATAAGTTGTGATTTATTCCATTTTCTTCATAGAACAGGTCCATATATGAGAAATCAAACTCTCGTCCATTATCACTTCTGATGGCCTTGATCTTTTCGCCCTTTTCATTCATGATTAGTCTGAAGAGCTTGATAAGATGTGAACTGGTTTCATCTTTAGAGCTTAGAAAAGATACCCATGTATATCTAGTGTAGTCATCTACTACCACTAGAGAGTATCTCTTTCCTCCGAGGCTAGTCGTTGAGACTGGTCCGAATAAATCCATGTGAAGTAATTGAATAGCCCTATCATTTGAGTTTAGTGATTTGCTCTGGAATGACGTCTTTGTTTGCTTTCCAAACTGACAAGCTTTGCAGGGTTTTTCTTTGATGAAATTTAACTTTGGCAATCCTTTTACTAGATCTTTGGAGGCAAGCTTTGAAATACTCTTGAAGTTAAGATGAGATAACCACCTATGCCAGAGCCAGCACATATCTTCAGAGGCTTTAGCAAGAAAACAGACAGTTTATTCTGAACTTAATTTAGCAAGATTGACCACATAGACATTACCTTCTCGAACTCCTTCTAGCTTTAGAGAGTTAGTTTTCAAGTCTCTAACTTGGCATTGGTTGTTGAGGAAGGTGACTTGATGTCCTTTGTCACAGAGTTGACTTATACTTAGCAAGTTGTGCTTTAATCCCTCCACATATGCCACTTTACTAAAAGATATTGCACCATTTCCAGTTGAGCCATAACCTCTGTTTTTCCCGGAGTTGTTGTCTCCAAAAATGACAGCAGGTCCATCTTTTTCTTTAAACTCTGATAGAAGAGCCTTGTCTCCTGTCATGTGCATTGAGCATCCACTGTCAAGATACCAGATGGATCTCTTTACCTGCATAACAAATTAATCTTCATTTTGGTACCCATATCTGTTTGGGTCCTGCTTTGTTAGTACCTTTTGGGACCCAAATCTGTTTGATTTTAGATCCTTGCAGTCTATGATATCTTAACAAATATTTATCATTTTTATGATGGTGCCTATGATTGATATGATATTGACGATGATATGTGTGCATTTGTGACTTCTTGTTTGTCCAGGACTTGTATGGATTATGATTTCTTATAGTCTTTTGATTTTGCTGATATACATTCTGCTTCCATACTACTCTACGATTCTCATGATTCGTAGAGTGAGTTTTGCTCGACTTATTTTTCAGTTTTCTGAACCCAAGACCCGTGCGAGTTTTATTGTTAAAAATGATAGTAGGTTTAGCAGAATGTGGATTGCTGGGAGATATCGAATCTGAGGATTTGATGAACACAATTCCTTTATTAAGATTAAAGGATCTGCCTTCATTTATTTCCATTGACTTCTCCATATTGGGCTTTGAGAATGAATTCTCAAATCCTAATCCTGATCTATCAGTCACATCTCTTTGACTTGAGATCAGGGTGTCCATAGACGAACTAGACTTGTTCCACATAAAAATTATCTTTTATAGTTCCTGAATCTTGGAGACTAGTGAGGATTCTTTATGCGTGCTTAATTCATTCATCTCTTTTAGTCTTTCATTCTCAGTCTCAAGATTAGAGTAAAATTTTGCAGTTTGAACTGAGACTTCTAATTCTATGCTTATTTTTTCTTTATTCTCTTTTAGATGAGAGTAGTCTTTAGATAACGTTCTAAACAATTTTATGTATTTGTGTAATTCTGTCATTAAGTCATGCATGCCTTCTCTAAGATCATCAATGCTTAACTCAGGAGAGTAGAAATCAAATACCTCATCTATGATGAATTTCTTTTTTCTGCTTCCTTCTTTATTTGCCATTAAACACAGGTTGGCCTTCTGTGGCTCTTCATCGTCACTTGACTCAGAATTTAGTTCTTCTTCTGAGTCACTCCAGGAGCCTTCAGCTATGAAGCTTTTGTCTTTTTTCTTTTTTTTTTTGTGGAAGCTCTTGAATTCTGTTTTTGGATTTGCTCTCGTTTTGTCCCTCCTCAGCTTTTCTCTTAAGGGTTTTGGACATTTAGCAATGAAATGACCTAGCTTTTTGCAATAATAGCAAAGGTCGTTTGGTTGTTCTTTGCTGCTGTTGCTTTTGAACTTCTGAGGTCTGTTCCTGTTGATTAATCTTTTAAAGTGTCTGACTAGCATGACAGCTCCTTCATCATCATTTGATTCATCCTTGTCAGAGTCAGAGATATCCTTGTGATTGCTTCTGTGAGTTGAGGTTGAGGCTTTAAGAGCAATGTTTTTCTCCTTCTTTCTTTCCCCAGATAGATTCTCTGCTCTTTGATTTAGCTCCAGCTCATAGGTGAGAAGATTTCCATATAACTGTTGTACAGTCATCTCGTGCAGGTTCTTTGACTCCGGAATGGCTGTGGTTTTGGCATCCCATTTGCTTGGCAAAGATCTCATGAATTTAATGATAAGATCTCTGTTTGGATAGATTTTTCCATAAGATCTGAGAGAGTTTAGTAGCAAGTTAAATCTCTCATAGGTGGTTGTAATGTTTTCACCTGAGATGTGGGTGAACATTTCATACTACTGAACAAGCAGTGATTGCTTATTTTCTCTAACTTCTTATGTTCCTTCATGCATGATCAACAAAGTTTGCCAGACTTCTTGAGCTGTTTTACAATTGACAACGTTCTCAAATAGATCATCATCCAGAGATTGAAATAAGATGTTCTTAGGCTTTTTGTCTCTTTGAACATCCTTCTTTTCATTGTCTGTCCATTAGTCTATTTTCTTTGCTACTAGCTTGCTTGAATCTTCAGTTGATAGCGCAAGCTTCATTGGTATGATCGACCAATTTAGCACTGTCTCGAACAGTTCATCATCTATAGCATCCATGTAAGCCTGCATACGAACTTTCCAGTTAGCAAATTTTTCTTTATTACACATAGGTGGTCTGTTACCTCAACCGAGTTCCGATCCATTCTTGTTGAGTGCCATTTGATCTACTCAAGCTTGTAAGGCTTTAGATGTGAGAACCTGCTCTGATACCAATTGTTAGTTCCCAATGACACGATAGAAATCTAGAACGGGGGGTTGAATAGATTCTTTTAAAAAATTCTTCTACTTAAAAGGATCTTACTTAATTAATTCTTAATCAAAAAGTTTAACACGGCGGAATACGATTTAGTTACCTTTTTCTTGATATGTTAGAGTAATAATTCAACAAGCAATTATATGGCAGATATAGCAAATAAAAGACACAATAAGAAAGACTCTGGGTTTTAAGTGGTTTAGAGCTCACAAGACTCCTACTCCACTGTTCTGCTCTTCCAGCAGTAAATCCACTAAGGATACTTTTACAATTTCAGAATCACTAAGATTCCTTCAAGACCCACAGTCTTGGAACTCTAGTTCACTAAGAACTCTACAAGTCTAACAGACTTGGATACACTAGTTCACAAAGAACTCTCCTGGAGTGATGTATATTTGGATGTGCTACTAAGTTGCTATTAGCTTGAGTTTTTGAAGGACTTAGTAGCAATGCAAGCTTTCTTATCAGTTTGATCTTCTTCACTTCTTGCGTATATTTTTCTTTGTGCAGAATTGGTTCTTTTTCCTTTTGCCGATCTTAGTATTTAAGAAGTTGGGGCTTCAGTTTTCTTCCCGTTTGATCATCTGCTTGAGCTTGTGTTTCTTTTCGTTACCTCACAGAGGAGAACTGCTGTATATTATATTAATATAGCTCATTAAAGCTCTGATGAGATTTTATTTGATCTGACCTGTTAGTCCATGGAAGGTTGTTTTCTTTTTCCTTGGGGACAGATATGTCAGTCGTAGGTTCCTACCAACTTTCATAGAGTCGTTTGGTCCTTTCATACTATAGGACTGATAGGATACAATCCTCTGACTTTTCTGTCTTGAAAGTCTTCTTTTTGTTGCATAGTGCACTTGGGTCAGTCCCTTGACTTTTCTGACTTTGATCGATTTGCAGAAGTTTCCTTTTTGGTTACATCAATGCAGATTGAATTCCTAAACAGAATAGCTCCTGATCTGAGAGTCGTGATGTCTCTTGCCTTTTTGCTCAACGACCTTCCATGATCAACTCTACGAATATCCTTGCTGTCGTGATTGATCTGTAAAGGATCATCTCTTACTGTCATCGTAGAGTTTACTCAACTGTTAGACTGTTGATCGTAGAGTTCTTTTTAAGCTTTATCTCTTAGAACAGAGTTTGTTTGGTCGTAGAGTCTTCTTGACCAAAATCGTAGAGTCCGTTCTACGATTGGTTGTCTTGATCGTAGAGTCTGTTTAAATCGTAGAGTCTTCTTGACTGAAATCATAGAGTCCATTCTACGATTATATTACACCAACAGATTAACCTAACAGTTTTGATCTATCTAAGTCTTAGTACAACACAAAAGACTTTTATACATTTATATCAAGAGATCAACCTAACAGTTTTGATCTTATCTAATACAACCCTTGTACATTATTTCTTATCATCAAATTTAACCATTAAATGTTCAACCGAGTCTTTTGTGAGCGATTGCTGCGTTAGATTTATAATTTAAGGAGGATTTTGGGTAGCTTGGCGATTGTCGGTTATCTAGGATTATTAATTTCAATTGAAGGAAAAGATAATAATAACTTGATTAATTTGTTAATTAAAAGAAGGGGATACTGAACTAAGGAACTGAAGTTTGTTTTAATTGATTGTTCTCATATTTATTATTTATTATTTAGTTTTATTTGTTTGAATTTTGATTAGTTAATTAATAATTCCAAACCCCCCATTTAATTAGATATTTTTGAAAACATTAGATTTACTAAAACAATTCACTCTCTGTGAGTTCGACTCTTACTTTCACTACTACATTAATATTTTTGTCAAAGTAAGACTTTATTTTTGGTTGCTTGCGACAACATCCCAATTCATCAAACACTATGTATGCACTAGCAAAATGCATACACAAACTCTACTGTACTTTATGCTAAATTTACACATAACATAAACACAAAGCCATCATCAATCAAACACAACATAAACACGAAGGAAATTATCAATCAAATATAAATGAATGACTTTGTTAACATAAAGAAACATTATACAAAACTGAAGAACTTGAAAATTTGAGATAACGAGAGACCGAGAGAATGAGAGTCGAGATCGAGACAACGACAGACCAAGAGCAAGAGTCGAGATCGAGACAGCGTGAGACCGAGAGAATAAGAGTCGATTTGGGGATTTAGGGCTCTTAGATTCTTAAGCCTTAGCTCCGCTTCAATTAGAGACTTAATGCTACATTTGGATTGAGGGAATAGAATAAAAAAATGAATGAAATAAAAATAATGTATTTGATGATCATTTTGGAGAATAAATTATTCTAATGAAATGAAAATTCATTACATTCCTTTGATTTTTTATTCCATGTGGAGAAGGTGGAATAAAATTCATTATAATAGAATGAATATAAGTGATAATTTTCCATTATATGACAACACTCACCACTACCAACAACCAAATATACACTTAAACTACCTTAAAATCATTTCGTTCCATACTCCATTCCATTCTTTCAATCCAAACACAATATAAGAGAGTTAGTTGAAAACTAGAAATCCCTCAATGCCTAAAACAATCAGAAGGAAGGTAATGACGTCGTCTCGCTTTTTTTAATAATTATTTTTTTTAACATTTTACTATTCTTATTTACTTTGATTAAAGAAATAGTCGATATTGTACGTTACTTAAAAAGTATTATTAAAAATAAATTTATTACTGTAAAAAATAATATGTATTTATATTACAATTTATATTCACCACAATTAATTAAAAAAAATTTATTTAGAACAAAACAGTGACCAATTTTATCTCTCGCAAAAAAGTTAAATTGTGAAGGATGTTTCCTTCACTAAGAACTATATTGTCACTGCATTTTTTTCCTTTAGAATTCCTTCACTAGAAATCTCCTCATGTGAATGAATGAATGAATTCACAAAATTTCCTTCACGACGTCCATAATTTCTTGTAGTGATTAAACCGGTTGTAGTATAAATAAATTAAAATAATTCTAATCTTATTTAAATAAATAAATTAAAATATTTAATTTATTTAAATAAATAATATTTATAACACAATAAGGGTAAATCCCTTTAGTGATTAACGACTTTCTAGATAATATAGATTTTAATAT
The DNA here is from genome assembly GCA_947179155.2 of Hedera helix. Classification (NCBI taxonomy): domain Eukaryota; kingdom Viridiplantae; phylum Streptophyta; class Magnoliopsida; order Apiales; family Araliaceae; genus Hedera; species Hedera helix. The sequence continues at coordinate 25,088,038 of OX359280.1, forward strand.
TTAAGCATAAAAGAACATTTCAGTGAATAGTTATTGTACAATTTAATACTTCTTTCAAACAATGTCCCAATCAAATATAAGACACAGATTTACAGTCAAATCTTATTTTATTTTGTCATATGCATTTCGATTCTCTAATGCACAACTCTATTTAATGTAAATTAGAAACTCCTTTTTAATTTTCATTCTGCCTTGGCCAAGGACTACTAAGTTGTCATTTATCGAATCGCATAGAACATTCTCTATTTTTACTAGAAGTGGTATATTCTTTTTTAACCATTCACATATCTCTATCTACAACTTATTATACCCAATTATACCCTTTGATATACCTTAAAGGTCTTAAGGGATATGTCAAAGTATAACTTATTATATACAATATATTATGATGATCTCAAGTCCAATGATCACTTGTACTACTATCACATTTGGAATTTTTATTGACAGACGAGTAAAACTCCATTAAGTATTCCTTTAGCGAGTCATGTTTAGTGAACTTATTCTCTAATAAGCACCTACATACTTGCTTTAGTATATCTATACAAATAATTATGAGATCAATCATCCTCTTTATAAGAGCAATCATAGTATGTACTAATCTATCCGGATTCACTAATCCTCAATTTTAGTGATCCCACGATTAGGAAATTTTTTAGTTTTAAGCTATCTTGAATTTAGATCTCATTTGCATAATCATTATCATGATTCTAAAAGCATTGCTAAAAAACTATGGGTTTATTACAATGAATATTAATAATTAAATATGGATAAAGAAAATGCCTTTGTATAAATAAACTTTTATTAATAAACAGATAAGATTACAAAGTATATGTAATATCACATCAAATATAATTGGCTTGTGTGCATACTACTTTTAGAAGATCGACACAGAAGTTTGAAAAGATATTGCAGATCGCATTAATTTCTTCTTTCCTCTTTATCTCTATTACTTTGAAACTTTGGATGCTACTTGATTCGATTACCATGCTTTTCAATATTTTTATTATGATACAAACTTTTATTTAGGATTACAATGGAATCAATTGTTGAGTTTTAATTGATTCATCTTGTTTTCAGTTAATTGATATGTTATTATTTATTTATTATCTTATTTTTAGTTAATTGATCTGTTATGATTAATTTATAATTATTTGATCAATAATTATCTGATTTTTTAAATGGAATTGGAAAACAAAGTCTAAGAATAGATTTGGTTATAATAATATGTGAACTTGTTTATTCTTTTTAGGAAGAATAACATAATAGTGCATTGGATAAAAATATGTATGTGTCATATGTAATATGATTAGGAGTTTGTGCTTAATGAATCTATTTTAAGTGTTTTGCATGAAAAAAATAGCATAACTGAAATATGTCTTTTTATTAATTATTGAAAAAAAGTTAATAAATAGATAGATAATCTCAGTTAACAATTCATATGATTAATTGATTGAAATTAAGATTATGACATTTTAGTGATGTAGTTGGGAAAGTTGTAATCATAACCCTTTTATTATCTAATAATCATTTCTTGTTAGTTAATTTTAAGTTTTAATATTTTTATAATCAAATTTTGTGATCGTTTAAATTAAGTTGAATTGATAGAAAGTTGATAATTAGAGTAATTATTAACTGTTCTATGTAGGTTTGACAACCTTCTTACTTCTATATTACTTAATTGACTATTTACACTTGCGTGAATTTGTCATTATATAAAACAGACAACAAACACCTTTGGCCCTCTTCCGCTTCCTGGAAGATTCATCTATCAGTAAGACTTGGTCTTTCTTGGAAGGAAAGTGACTCTTAATAGTCTGCAACATGTTAAGCAAATTAGATAAGCTAATGTTTAGCTTATTAATATTGAAGTTCACAATAATTGTGAAAATGAGTCAGTAAGTGATTGCAAGATCAAGTCTTTACCCAACTCTCCATCTTTAACAAAACCCAGTTGTCCCAATTGATCAATCCAATTGATCATTTTTAGAACATATGTATGTACTGTAGTGTCATTAGTCATTATAGATTGGAAGAGCTTTATAGATATCTTATATCTAATTGACCTACTATGCTCACCATACAACTCATGAAGGTGTAGTAATATAGTAAGTGCATCCATTTTTTCATCTTTACAATGTAACTCGATATTCATGGATACGAGCATGATACATTGAGCTACAGTTGTATCATCTTGCCACTTCATAAGTTGCAATGTCTTCTTCAGAGGCATTGCCTGTAACATTTGTAGTGACAGGTAAATTAAGGAGATTTGCTATTATTTCAGCATTGAGAACTATTCTTAAATTTGTTTAATCAATCCGAACAATACGGTTCGATTAATTGTTAGCATCAATTATGCTATGTAGTGTTAGTGAATTAATATGGCAGAATTCTTTAAGTAAATATTAACAACATTAACATGCATTCATTTTACTAATTACCAAAATAAATTAGGTCTTTATTTAAATTGGTATCTCTCACTATTTTTATTAAACTATATTACACTCCTTATATAGTTCGATAAATCTAGTTAAAGATCCGCTAGTGAGAATAAGGATCCTATTTTAAATGTATATGGTCTTATGTGACACAACAAACTATATATAAATAAATAGGTAGACAACCCTTGTCAATTACATCATCATGTAACTCTTTACATTTTGTCTCTTAGATTATTATAATCATATATGACACATCGGAATCAAAATTATCCAAGTTAAGTTTGACCTACATTTTCATATAAGTGAAGAAAAAAATATTGTCCTTGTGTGACACAATAAAACAGTATTGTTCAATTCCTTTATAATCATCTACTATGTAATAAAACAACATCTCAAATAATTAATATAAGCCTTGTGTGATAAAATAAACGTATATTGATTATTTGATTCTCTATCATTTTATCATACTAGAAGGCTATGTTCGATATTTCAAATATCTTTGAACGTTACAACTTAATATATATTTCTTTTAGGAGTTTGTTATTAATTGTCTCATCTTGTTTAGCGCGCGCGCGCGCACACACACATACACATACACACACATATATAATACGCGTCATATTATTTAACATGCGAAGCATGTTTGATAATATATAATATGCAATCCTAGGGTGCAAGAACAAATACATACAAACGTAACTATTTCATTTAAAATTCGGGTTCCATTACAAACGGGTCTTCAAGCCTTCATTGCTCCTTAGCTCAAATTTTTCAAATAATTCTAACTAATCCTATTAAAAATTATTTTTATAAAATAGAAACATTGATCAAAAGTCAATGGGAAGTACATAGAAAATAGATAGAATTTACATCAAGAAAAAATAGATAAGACGAGGTATGTAGACCTTATTTAGAAAAACTTATTCATTCATGCACCCACATAAAATAAATTCAATTTCATTGGTCAATAGTCCATAATCAATCCTTTTGTATTATCATATATATATATATATATATCACTTAATGAGCAATTTAAAGTTATATAAAATTCAATTTTAAGTTTAAAATAAACTCTTTATTTTAATTATAAAATCATTTAAAAATAAACATTTTATCTTAATTCTAAAAATCTATTTAAACTCAAAAGGAAAAGAAAAACAAAAAAAAAATAGAAATTCTGGACCCCAATTTGCAGCGCCCGAAAATAGGCATAAAACAAGCGATGCGCTGCCCCTAGAATAACTACAAGTCGGCACTACAGCGCCTGACTATTGTAGCAGTTCGTGAAATTTTTTAAAACTTTTTTTTTTATTTCTCTTCTTCAAAAACACGATTTTTGTAATTGATTTTCAAAATTCATGATTTTATACAATAAATTATTCTAAACACATACCTATACATATATGGAATAAAAATATTTAATAATTCACATAAAATTTGGCTCTTGATGTCATTGTTGGTTTATAAAAAAACATGAACATACAATTATATTGCATAATAACAATGAAAGTATTAAAAAATCATATTTTAAAATTTTACAAACCATAACTAGGATCTGTGACACCCCGGGAATCCCCTTACTGGCCACGGGCGACCCCTGATCGTTTACGAACAACCTTCTCCTAAAAATTACAACATTATATAATAATATGTTGCTAAAAACTCAATGAATTTAAATTTTTATAATATTTTCTTGAACTTTGTCTCAGAATTAAAATCTTTAAACTGATCTTACAAACTCGGATCATTTATAAATCATGACCTAGTGTATTACAATTGTTGTGAGTATACATCACATGCATGTACAAAGACATATTTAAAATCAATTCACACATATAATAAGTGCATCCATAACAGTTTATATATATAGTAACATGTTTATAAGAATAACACATAGTATTGAAAAACTTATCTGATATGCATATTGTCTTACGCTACTACTCTGCATCTGCGTCTATCATTAACGCTCACACAATTCACATTACTTCTTTTGAAAGACCTAAGTTTAAATAAGTTTATCTTTCAATTAGTAAAACACATAGAGATTCCTATATCAATCTCAAATGAATTGACACTTAAGCACATAATTCCCTATTTACAAATATATAAATTATAATACAATATTATCACACATAGATAATATTTTAGTTATCTCCATTAATTATTATTTAAAGTCAAGTAAATAATAATTAATTAAATATAACAACCTTACATATTACATAAATCTTAATTAAGTAATAAATAACTAGTTTATTAATTTTAACCCTTCTTAATTATTATTTAATTAAATAATAATTAATTAATTATCTTTACTTAGTATTTAATGTAAGTTAAATAATAAATAATTAGATTATTAACTTTATTCTTCTTTAATTATTATTTACTATTAATTAAATACTAATTTATTAATTATTACCCTTATTTATAATTTAATATTAATTAAATAATAAATAATTATTTTATTAAATTTATTCAACAATTAAATATCAATTGATGAACGCAATTGCTTTATTTATTATTTAATATTAATTAAATAATAAATAATTAATTTAATTACTTTTAATTCAAAATAAATTACTTTTAATTCTCTTTATTTATTATTTAATAACAATTAAACAATAAATAATTAATTTCCTTAAATATTTTTAGCTTACATAATTTATTATTTAAATTTTATTTAAATAATAAATAATTATTTTATTCGAGTCCCATATTAGCTATATTAATATTTAAAACATTACACGACATGTTTAATTAATTAAAACCGACCTGAACCGACTTGGAGCAGTAATGGAGCATCACAGGGTACCTAGTCAGGCGCCTCGGCACCCAAAGGTGCTGGAAAAGGCACTTAAGCGCTTGCCTTCCATATTATCTTGCAATGTGCAACTTGGTTTTCTGATTTTCATTTTCTTATCTTCCTAATTTTACCTCCATTGCACAAACATGAATAAAGTGAAAGCAACAAATTCAAATGTCCTCAAATTAGTCTTGTTGGATTCGTAACTTATTGAAATACAAGATTCCATTATTGAAAAGCATTTTTGGACATGTTTGGGTCACGAAAAATAGGCTTAAAGTAGACTGTTGTATTTAGTATTTTGTTAATGAACTCCTTTGGTTCCAAAAATCATAACTCACTCATTTCAAAACTTTTAGACATGATTCTAGCTAGGTTTTACTCTTAACTTACATACCTAGCACGTGACAAAAGAAAATAACACATACGACATGTAGGTTTCAAAATGTAGAGCTTCGAAACACAAGTTTGATTAGGGTTCCATCGATAGAAATCGTTTTCGCGCTTTTTGCTAAACTTTTTATAATAAATACACACCAACACACATGTTAAATTCATTGAACCCTAGATTTACTAATCTAGTATGGGTAAAAATATTTAGAGCTTTGAAAATGATTTTCTACCATGGAAATCATATATGACATAAAAAGAAGCACAAAGCTAGGGTTTTTGTGAACTTTTATGGACCTCTTGGGCTTGTGTGCACCTTTTTTCGCCTCTCCAAAGAATAAGATGAGGCTTGAAGACATCCAAGACACCCTCAAGTTACCGTGTGCTACCCCTTAGCCTCACTTGGTGTTTTTATTTTTGATAATCTATCAAGAACACTAAGTGTTCTTCTCTTTCCTCTCTAACACGCTCTCTCTTTTGTTCTCTAGGAAAGAACTCAAATGAACCAACTCTAGTAAACATGGGAGAGGCTCTTATTTATAAAAGATAGATAATCATGGTTATGCTTCATTAATCCACCAACAATAGTTGTTTTAAGCTAATTAATCATCAAACATACTTTCATAATTTGAGGGGATTTAATGGGGCTTAGGAGTGATTTGTGGGAAGTTGTTCTCTAGGTAATTCTTGAGCATTGAACCAATCTTGAACCCCTTCCACAGTTGCGGTAAATGCTATCCCTTTTTCATCCAATTTTTCATTATTTTTAATTGCTATCTTGGTTAATTATACACTTGTGTATATATATATATATATATATATATATGGCTCATCCTTTGGGCCACTAATTAAATTCATGTTAGGCTCAAATAAATAAATCATTGGACCTCCTATATGGCTTGTCATATTCACAAATGTTGGGTCAATTAAATTATCTCATGACTAATTACAAGTCCACTAACAATTAAATTAAATTAGGATTATTTAATAAATAATTTGGACTAGTCCACTATTAATAAATTCCTAGTGGAACTATAAATTATTATTATTAATATTTTACACTTTAATATTAATTAATAACCACATTAATTAATTTAAATATTCCAATAAGATTTGCTAGGAATCAATTGAATTATTACATTATCAAGGTTTTAACATTAAATACCCTAGGTTGATCCATTAATTTAAATAACTCATTAAGTGGACCTTCCTTTAATTATTTACCACATAAGCAAGTAAATTAGACTATCACAAAATGATTTAATTTAATCGCACATAAAATTTAATTCATCACTAATTAATTTTATTAATATAGGTTAGAATATTCATGGTCATTACATTTTCTCCCCCCCCCCCCCCCCCCTTCTTATAAGAATTTTGTCTCCGAAATTTCAACATAAGGTCAATAAAAAAGATGCGAGTAGTTCCTCATCAACTTTTCTTCTAGTTTCCATTACATTTGTGAGTAGGGTTTTCTGTACCTGTATGCCATATAGATACCTAACTTAGTGTATGCCTTATCGTATACCCCCATCAACCAATTCTAGGTTTTAGACTTTTAACACATATTTTTCTTTTAACCCTAATATTCGAATTAGGTTAAGTTCTTAGTCATTCATACACATTCATCTTTTTCTCAGATTAAGTTTTAGACTTAACTTTAAAAATGATTTCATCATCAGAATTACTACTACCATCGTTTTGTTAAAGTTTGGTTCATTTCCAAACCCTTACAACATCCGCCCATCCGAACAATCTCATCGGTTACCTTATCATAGACATTGCATTACTACTTGATTATATTTAGGTGTTAATCATTTACGTCTTCGTTCCACAATAGAACTCTTATCCCTTTTATTCATCGTCTATCGATTTACCAATGCTAGGTATTTATACTTAACCTTTAATCACATTTGAATTATCGAAAGCCTAAATTTTTTACTAAATGACTATCTACTACTTCATTATCCAAGGATTGTCGTAGTCTTAAACCACATAAACCACTTTAGACCGTATTCATTAGTCTTATAAATTTTTGGGTCATCACATTCACCCCTTCTTTTAATAATTTCATCCCCAAAATTACAACATACTTACCCCTTACACATTCCATGTCCAAAATATTGGAACATCTCCCAAGAGTCTTCAACAATTGTTCAATAACTATGAAGGAGTTTGAATAACTAGGAAGTAAAAATTATTCTTTTAAAATAATTTCATAGCCGATTTAAAGTCATAAAGACCATAAACTTTTCTAGGCATTTTCAGTAATTTAACCAAATACCCTAGGAGTATTTAACAACTATCAAGATTGTAAACATTCAAACCGAGTACTTATCACTAAAGGAGATCAACCTTTCGTACTCTATGTATATGAATAACATTTAAATCGGATACTTACCACCTAAGGAGATCAGCCTTATGTACCCCATGTAAGGCTGCAAACGAGCCGAATCGATCCGGATTTTAAACTGCTCGGATTCGACTCGTAAGGTTAAATTCGTACTCGAATTCGACTCGGATTCGAACTATATTAAAAAACCTTTATTCAGATTCGGCTCGACTCGAATTTTCGTTACTCGAATTCGATTCGACTCGGATCGAATTATATTCAAACTACTCGCGAACGTAAATTCAAACTCGAATTCGAGTCTTCACATAATAACTAGTTTTATAATACATATAATTATTAATTGAACTTATTATTTTACTTAGAAATGAAAAAATATAATTATAATTACACTTTAAATATATAAAATTAAAATTAAAATTACAAAAATAAAATAAAATAATAATTAATTATTCAAATTTTGTTTAATTGTGTATATATTATAAGAGAATGTATCGAGTATAGATTCGAATATGTATCAATTGATTATGTATCGGATCATGATTAAAAATTCGAATAATTTGAATTATAAACGAGTCGAGTATAACCTTATTCAGATTCTACTCGTATTTTTATTCGAACTATTTTTTGTGCTCAGATTTGAATCATATTATTAACGAATTCGAGTCTCGTTCACATTTTTTCGAGTCGAGTCCGAATCGAGCCCGAACTATTTGGTTCGATTTGCAGCCTTAACCCCATGAATATGCATAACATTTACTTCCTTTATTGAAATGTTGAATTCCCAACATAACTCCCAAGAAATACTTGAATTTTGAAAATATATTTCAACATTTGTCTAACTGAATCAATTAGCTTAGACTTACAATAACAGTATGCATATTAATCTAAACTCTTTAAAACTTTTCACCAGCACATACGTGCAATAAAATGTCTAGAAAAATGTCTAGCCAAAGCAAATGGCATCGACGCATACTATTTCAAAATTTCATTTAAAAAAACTATTTTATGACTTTATCATATCACATAACATACCGTAGTGGGTTGACGATCCTATGTTCACATCCACACTCGGTTATACTGTGTCAAATAACTTCGTCATTTTGATGATTTCATGCTACCACATCGTCTTAACATTGCATTAAAGATTCTGTCATTGTCATTCCCACACCACTTGGTGAGTTAACGTTTTAAAAATAAAAAGTACCTTTTGATATTTTCAAATCTTTTTGGTCTAGCCAAAATAAGTAGCATAGACTCTCCTTTAAATGTTTCAAAATATTTAAAAATTATTTTAGGTTTTCTCATATCATCACTGGTAACGATGGGTTGTCTCCATAACTCGGGTTTCTGTGATTTATTGATAAAACTAAAAAATTTTACTTGCTTTTAAAGGCACACTAGTACGAGTTTGACACGATTTTAAGAATTTCAAGGTCTAACACAGCTAGAAGATTTGGAATATCCTAAAATCTCAAGCATCTCCAATTTTTACTCCTCACCTATTTCTAACTTAATCACTATGTGTAGTATAGTTTAAATCTTTCTACTCAACTCTACCCATAATCAGTGTTCGTCAAACTTACCACACATTATGAGTTAAGGAACTTACCACGAGAATATGAGTTTAAAAACTTGTCCTAGCAATATGTAATCCAAGAATAAATCACGGACTGTCCATATGTTGAGGGCTCAAAAACATGTCATACGATTATGAGTCACAAACTTACCACAAGTATGAGTTTTAAGAACGCACACCTAAATTTAACATTATCTAACTATCCAGTATACATCTGTGAAAAGAATCACCTTCCCACCATGAAAATAACGAATAACACGACACCAGATTTCAATTATTATCATAATAAGAAGTTAAGTGGTCGTAACACCAAGCATAATCCACTACCTATACAAATGAATATTCAACTCAACCACTAACATTAGTCCTCAATTGAAATAACCAACCTTTATCTTTTCTTTGGCTAAATGTGATTTCTCTCAATCCATATTTCAACACATACCACTCTTTACGAGTTTACTACTATTATCCCATAATATCTTTCTTTCATAGCATTATACTATCTACACATCATTTTAATCATTTAACGGGTTATCTGTTATTCTATGATTTTATTTTTAATCACTTTGTGATTTTTACTTATGAATTTTCTATATTCATCTCTTATTACTTATACTCCATATAAGTTTATTCCATTCACATTATTCTTATCTCATTATATGGTTATAGCCTAATGTACTCCTACCTATGTTTTATAATCTATCAGCTCTGATACCAACTGTAATGCCCCGAGAATCCCCTTACTGGCCACGAGTAACCCCGGGTCATTAACGAACAACCTTCTACTAAAAATCCCAACATTATATAATAATATGTTGCTAAAAACTCAATGAATTTAAACTTTTATAATATTTTCTTGAACTTTGTCTCAAAATCGAAATCTTTATACTAATCTTACAAACTCATATCATTTATAAATCATGACATAGTGTATTACAATTGTTGTAAGTATACAAAAGCTCACACTTCAATAACGAGTCACTATGACTATCTGTCGACTTCTCTTAACTAATTGAGTTCACAGTTATTAGCGCTCGCTTTAATATATATAACTGTCTTTCACTACTATTACAAGGTCTTAACTCAAGAATAATACAAAATTGTAATTATCCCAACCTATTACACCAAGAGATTTAAACAATTATAAAAACAAGACTTTATAACCCAAAAATAACTTCAATCATTCCCTTTGCATTTATCGGGATCTTTAAATTCCTTGAACCTTGCTGAAAATGTTTGATTATAGCAAGAGTGAGCACGACGACTTAGCAAGTCTAATAGTTATCACATAACACGTAGTTGACATTTAAATCATGTTTTATGGTCCATGCTTCACATTTTATAAATATATCATGTTTCTTATGCTTTGCATTTATTCAATTACTTCATGCTTATACTGTATCTCAATATTTGCAAGTTATATAATTCATATAAGACACTGAATTTTATAGTATCAATTTTATATCAACTATTCACATCATATGCCTGTACAAAGGTATATTTAAAATCAATTCACACATACAATAAAAGCATGCATAACAGTTTAAACATATAGCAACATGTTTGCAAGAACATCACATAACACTAAAAAAAACTTGCATGATATGTGTATTGCGTTACGCTACTGCTTTGCATTTGCGTCTATCATTAACGCTTACACAATTCACATTACTTCCTTTGAAAGACTTAATTTTAAATAAGTTTATCTTTCAATTAGTAAAACACATAGGGATTCCAATATCAATCTCAAATGAATTGACACTTAAGCACATAATTCCCTATTTACAAACATATAAATTATAATACAATATTATCACACTTAGATAATATTTTAGTTACCAAACCGTATTATTATACACCTAATAATACCTCAACCATTTACTAATGTTATTAAGTATTTAGCAACATCTTAATTGGTTACTAATATTATTAATCATTTAATAATATTTAAACCTTACAATTATCAAAAATTATTTAATAATAATTTAATCATTTAGTAATATTTAAAGACTTAAACAATTAAATGTAAATTGTTTAATCACCTTACTATTTCCATTACTTTATTTATTTAATATTAGTTAAATAAATAATTAAATTTAATTAACTTTACTTGCTATTTATCATTACATAAACAATTATCTTAGTAATCTTATTTCCCTTTAATTATTATTTAATATCATTTAAATA